>OY728166.1:267954554-269204554 GCA_963277665.1 Viscum album
GTGTACGAATCGACCGCACCTCAATCCGACGCACGGTGTGACCGGTATGGAAAAAAGTGTCTGATATCAGTTTCAAATTGAGATAAACTTTGGAAAACAACACCAATGACATATGCCAAACCGAGCAAACGCGTTCGGATTGTTTTGATACTTTAGGACAACGATCCACGAGTCATTTTTGACATGTAAGAATCGACCGCACCTCAATCCGACGCACGGTGTGACCGGTATGGCTAAAAGTGTCTGATATCAGTTTCAAATTGAGATAAACTTTGGAAAACAACACCAATGACATATGTCAATCCGACGCACAGTGTGACCGGTATGGCTAAAAGTGTCTGATATCAGTTTCAAATTGAGATAAACTTTAGAAAACAACACCAATGACATATGCCAAACCGATCAAACGCGTTCGGATTGTTTTGATACTTTAGGAAAACGATGCTCGAGTCATTTGTGATGTGTACAAATCGACCGCACCTCAATCCGATGCACGGTGTGACCGGTATGGCTAAAAGTGTCTGATATCAGTTTCAATTTGAGATAAACTTTGGAAAACAACACCAATGACATACATCAAACTGAGCAAATGCGTTCGGATTGTTTTGATACTTTAGGACAACGATCCACGAGTCATTTGTGACCAGTACGAATCGACCGCACCTCAATCCGACGCACGGTGTGACCGGTATGGCTAAAAGTGTCTGATATCAGTTTCAAATTGAGATAAACTTTGGAAAACAACACCAATGACATACGCCAAACCGAGCAAACGCGTTCGGATTGTTTTGATACTTTTGGAAAACGATCCACGAGTCATTTGTGACGTGTACGAATCGACCGCACCTCAATCCGACGCACAGCGTGACCGGTATGGCTAAAAGTGTCTGATATCAGTTTCAAATTGAGAAAACCTTTGGAAAACAACACCAATGACATACACCAAACCAAGCAAACGCATTCGGATTGTTTTGATACTTTAGGACAACGGTCCACGAGTCATTTGTGACGTGTACGAATCGACCGCACCTCAATCCGTTGCACGGGGTGACCGGTATGGCTAAAAGTGTCTGATATCAGTTTCAAATTGAGATAAACTTTGGAAAACAACACCAATGACATACGCAAACTGAGCAAACGCGTTCGGATTGTTTTGATACTTTAGGACAACGATCCACGAGTCATTTGTGACGTGTACGAATCGACCGCACCTCAATCCGATGCACGACGTGACCGATATGACTAAAAGTGTCTGATATCAGTTTCAAATTGAGATTGACTTTGGAAAACAACACCAATGACATACGCCAAACCGAGCAAACGCGTTCGGATTGTTTTGATACTTTAGGACAACGATCCACGAGTCATTTGTGACGTGTACGAATCGACTGCACCTCAATCCGACCGACGCACGGTGTGACCGGTAAAGCTTTTCATTATATAAAGAATCAGTATTTATTAAATGAGATAAATCAATCAAAAACATATTGATTTTACATTATTCTCTTTCATTGTTATGAAAATGAAAACTTTTGAGTTTAAAATTTCATATTTTAGTTTCACATTTCCATATTAATGTATTCTTTCATATTACTGTTTTAATTTCTTTCATTATTGCATTACTAACATAATATTTGTTTTCTTATATAGGTGAATTTTTTTCCTTGAGTTCGGATGCTTTGTTCGGCAACAAATACCGTCGAGAGCGGATCACAGATATCAAAGGATGAAACATGAATATTTATAACTGTTGTTGAATAATTGTAAATGTAACCATGTAAAACAATGTTTGAAATGTATATAGCAATGCGTTTTTTTGTATTCATGATGTTAAGTAAATGTATATACCGTTGTCGGTCAAAATATTGGGTGCGGGTGTTATGGTGTGCATGTGTGCATGTGCTACTTTGTGTAGGTATTCAGGTGTGCAGGTGTGCAGGTACTGTTTTTTTGGTGCAGGCGATGGGGCCTTTATCAGCGCTTTTTTAGCGCTGATAAAGGACACCTTTAACAGCGCTTCTCGGAGCGCTGATAAAGGGGACACCCCTTTATCTACGCCAGCATTAACATCGCTTTTCTAGCGCTGTTAATGCCGGTTTTTAGCGCTGATAAAGACCCAGGTTGTAGTAGTGTTGGTAAACATCCCACATAAAAATTTTCTTAATAGATTTTCAAGAAAAACCCTCAAGTGGTTCTCATTATCCTCATTTATTTTGAAATATGTCAAGATATCATAGATAAATACCAGAAAAAATCCTCAATATATTGTTTGATAAATATGTTAATTAGTTCCATAAGAATATATGCAGGGTTCATAAGTTATTCCATATGGCATTACTGAAAACTTTTAATGTCCATACCTGGTGTGAATTTCCCACTTGGTAATATCTTCCTTCCCCGCATACAATTGAGGATATCTAGATTGATGGTCATTAATAAAAAAGTATTTTTTTTATTGAGGTTGATAAAATATATCATCAATGACTGGTAGAGGATAACTTCTCTTTATTCTAATATCGATGCTTTCATTATTGTCAATGCATAGCTTCATGGATCCATATTTATTCATAAGGAATAGAATATGGACTCCCCATGGAGAAACACTATGGTGGATAAATCTAATATTTATAAATTTAGTTGGTTTCTTCTTAATTTCTAATAATTCCATAGAGTCCATTCAATACGAAATATTTTATATTTTTCTTTATTAGGTATTATGTCAACAGAAAACTCAAATTTCATCCGTGGAGGATATTCAAGTAAATCCTTTGGATATACATCATTGTATTCATTCACAATAGACACATATTAAAATTTACGTTTTCTTTCCCCATATATATATATATATGATATTTTTCCTTCTTCCCCAGGAATTCCATTTAGAATTACTACTAGTGGTGGATCTAGTTGTTTCTTAGATATTGAATTCTCCCCTCTAATGATGATAAATTCTAGACATTCATCACAAATCATAAATTATTAAAATTTTCGACAATCATTTTAAACATACATCATAATCCATTGACTGAATAATACCATTTTTATTAGAATAAAAGCCATATTACAAAAGAAACACAAAAAACACATCATGGTGGTTGAAAGTAATGCAAACCCATAGCATCATTGGCCACAAATTTCATCCATTCATTAGGAAACGCACCCAAGAAAAGGAAATATAATATCCTCCAATCTGAGGAAGCCATGGATGCCAGATAATCCGCCACCATATTCCCCTCCCTCCATGTGTCAGACACCATCATATTGCTACCCCTGAAACCGTTTCATTTTCTAATGGTGTATGAGATATGCCAAGGAACATTACCCTACCCTTTCCAAGCATTGCATTACAAAGTAGCAAAGAGTAAGACTCCACCATTTGAACCTCAAGCTATCTTTGACAACACATTTCAATCCCCATGGCCATGGCTAGTGCCACCACCTGCAACACATCACCTCGCCCAATGAAAGTCGTGAACGCTGCAACAACAGAACCCCTATGATCTCTTACAACCCCCCCCCCCCCCCCCCCACACGCATCTCCCCCCCCCAATTAGAGACCCATCCGTGTTGAGTTTCAAACCCTGTCGAGGGGGAATCCAACGTACCCAGGATCCCTTTTCTGGATAGCCAGACCGAGGTGTAGTTGGAATAAAATGAACAAATGAACTCGCAGAATGAGAATGATGACAGTCTGGGCAGAGGCATAGCAGATCGAACAGGGTATTCTTCATTTTGAAATGAATGCTTACTTGAGATCCCAATGTATCATTATGTCGCGCCTCATTCTTGGCCTTCCAGATCGTCTAGCAGCCTGCAATCAGAATAACAGATCTGATCTTCCTCTCCACGCCATGGGATCCTGCTCCTCTAAACCACGATAGCAAGAATTCCTCCTGCTCCCCTCCAGACGGAACCCAGCTGAAGCAAGCCCCAAAAGACGTCCAGATATCGAAAGCCCATTCAATCATGTAAAAGAGATGCACCACTGTTTCTTATTTTGGGTGCCTGCAGCACCAGCACCTAGAAGTTAGATTGACGCCCATCCGCTTCAAATTTTCATCAGTTGGCAGTGCCTTATTCCTTAGTCGCCATAAGAGGAATTTTTATTTAGATGTAAGCTCCTTGCACCACAGCTAAGTCCCCAACTGATATTCACCTAAAATATCCCTCATGATGTGCATAAAATCTTTGATGGAGAAGATACATGACATAGAACCTGTGAAAATAAGTTTATCTGGGACATTGCTGGAGACAATTCTATTGAAGATATCAATTTGATCCTCATAAAGAATAGCCTGAATAAATCTGGGATGACCACTTGACTCTCTGAAGGTCATGTTCGGGGTGGGGCATCTCAGGAAGTAATGTCTCCCTGCCCTCAATCTTGCTGCTAGAAATTGATATTCCCTTTACCCACTAACCACCTAGAGTGATGTTGCAGAATCTCCATGTAGGGGTGAATAACCTTCCTGATGCTGGAGGGTCTCGATGGGCACAGATTTCCTACCCATACATATCTTGCATAGTCCTACCTTAACAGGACTGACCTTCCATAGCCTCCCATGCTAGCTTGGCATGAACTCCCCTCATGGTTGAGAAAACACTCCTCAAATTAATACCACCTTCAACAAGAGGCCTTTCAAGACGTTTCCCTGATGCCCAAGGATGCATTCCTTCCATATTACCATCCCATACAAAGGATATCAAAATCTTATCCAAATTGGAGGTTATAGTATTGGTAACCTTCAGGGTGGAAAGAATATGCATAGTAATGGACACCATGATGCTTTTAACTAAAGTTATACGACCTCCAAAGGATAAAAATCTGTTTTTCCAGTTCAGAAAACGACCCAAAATTTTGTTGATGAGCTTATCAAAATGATGGACCCTTAAGGAATAAGGACTAACCAGAGCCCCAAGATATTCCATTGGAAGCAAGCCTTGCTCCATATTCAGAATATTCCCCAAATCTCTCACCCTCCATTCCGACACATTCCTTGATATGTAAAAGGTACTTTTCTCTTTATTGACAACCTTCCCACTCCACTTGTAGTATTCCCCTAAAAGATCATTCAAACCATGCACTGACCGACTACTGCCATTAATAAAAATTATGGTGTCATATGTGAACATCAAATGCAAAATCCCTCTGGTGGGCGGCATATTATGATAGTGGAATATTGTCCGCGTGGTAAGACCTTGATTGATAAAGTCGCAAAGCACATTTTGGGAGATAATGAAAAGAGTGGGAGATAGGGGATCTCCTTTCCTAAGATAATGACAATCTTTGAAAAAGCCAAATTTCTTACCAATAAACAAAGATGAAATCCATGCCAAGCTAAAGCACTCGAAGAGTAAGTCAGAACTCCATGTTGAAAACCCCATGCAATTCAAGACTCTGAACACAAAACCCCATTCCACTCTATCATAGGCCTTGCTCATATCTTACATGACCACCACATTTCCCCCGAACTACTTGTTATTAATTCTGCTTACCATTTCATGGGATACTCCCATAGAACCCTGTATAGACCTCCCTTTAATAAAACCATGTTGATCTGAGGCAATCCAGGAATCAAAATGAGGGGCTAGACGTTGGTTGAGAATGCTAGCCAGAGTCATTTACAGGATGTTACACATGCTAATGGGCCAATAATGGTTAACAGACTGATGATTACACACATTCGGAAGATGAAGCATCTTTGTGGCACATGCAATCCACAGAAGGACTCCCCCCAGGAAAAAGTCTTCGATTGCTCTCACAAGATCCCCTTTTATACAATCCCATGTAACCCTGTAAAAAGAACCTAGAAAGCCATCTGGAACAGGGGCACTTTTCGGATTCAAGGACCAAAGCACCTCCCGAATTTCATCATCCTCCGGGGTCATCCTCAAAGCCTCATCAATTCCCTCTGAAACATATCTACGAATCCCTCCAAAAAGATCAGAATCTCCTCACATGTACCCCCTTCCTTGTTTGGATTGGGGTCAGCCAGTAAGGATCTGATAGCCCCACTAATCAGTCCCGCTACCTCATCAGAGTCACTATAGTATGACCCATCTTCTCTCAGGAGGTTTGGCCACTTAACCCTATGGCATTCTCTTATGCAATCATGAAAGTATCCATAGTTCTGGTCCCCCTCATGAAGCCATCTGATTCTGGCTCCCCCCCTGACCAACCTTTCTTGACATAAGAGACTATCAGTAAGCTTGTCCTTTTTTATTCTAAGATCATTAAATAGAACATCATCTCATTCTACATCCAGCCGCTTCTCCATGGTTTCAACCTCTTTACTTATTTCAATCATAGCCTGATCACGAGCAGGGATTTTCCTTATATAGGGTCGAAGAAGAGATTTAAGCTGTCTCAACATGTTATGCAGAGTAACCCATGGATTTCCTTAGCGCTGCAAACCCCACACTTCCCAAACCACATCAAGAAAGTAAGGTTCCTCTATCATCATTTTGGAAAACGAAACGGTCTCCACCCTTGGTATCCCAGTTCCTAATGAAACACGAAGTGGCTAGTGATCCGAAAGGCAACGAACCAGATGTGTAACTTTGGAGTCTGGGAACATTGTTATTGCGGCCTCATTCATCAGGCACTGATCAAGACGACAGTATGTTCTTCTATCTCCTCACTGATTATTACACCAGGTGAAGCTACTACCCTCATAACCTATATCCATCAAGTCGTTCCTGGGCATGAAAGAACCAAAAGAAAGACTGGCATTCCTCAGGAAGGTGCCCCACCCCCTTTCTTCTCTTCTAGGCAAGAAATGATGTTAAAATTTCTCCCAAAAATCCAGGAGACATTCTCTGGATTAGTAACATCTAACTCGCTCCAAAGATCCTCTCTTTCTGTGGAATTGCATTTTGGCATAAATGAAAGAAAACAAGAACACATGACTCCCAAATGAGATTTTTGTAGTCAATGACTGATCAGATGTCCTTTGTTGATCGAAATACAAATAATCCTCCCAAAACAGCCAGATTTGTGAGTTAGGAGGGTCCTCATGCATGAAGATAGTGACCTTGAGCCTCTGAGCATACTCACTGATCTTACATGAAGCCTGTTTTGGCTCTAGAATAACCACTATAGAAACTTGACTGCTCCTAAACTCATTGACGATGAAGTCAGTCTTCTCCCGGGCCCCAATACCCCCGTGTGATCCATATTAAGACTTTAAACATTAAAACGGGCACGTCTGGCTTTGGCCCCAAACTCCTGGCTCTTTGCATGAGGAGATACAGATACACCTGCATGCACACCATTCTTTGAATGAGATCGGGTTCTCATACTTGCGCTCACCTGCGAGGAACCTTCCCCTAGAGAAGCCAAACAGTTCAAACGTACCTTGCATGAAGCTTCTGGAGATTCAGAGGACCGACCATCCATCTTGTTGTGAGCCAACTCCAACACCTGAGTAGGAGGGCGCATAGGAGAAGGATGAGCAGGGGGGTCCCGAGCTGGCAAAGACAGAGGTAAAGATACCACTGGGCACAAAGACAGAGCCTTGGAAGCATTCTCCCAAGATTCTTCGAGTGCAGACCCTGGCTCCAGCAATGTGATCTTCGAGATGCTGATTGAATGCAGAATCCAGTCCGAAACAGACAAATAATTCCTCCAAAGTCATTTACTGAGAGCCACACCCAAGGAAGACAGACCAAGATCCGGAACGACCCTTGAGGCCCCACCCAAGGCTCTATGAACTAGAACTACGGCGCGAGAGGAAGCTGCATCACTAACCACATCCACTTTCATGGAAGAAGATGCCTCAGACAACTGGATGAAATGAACCAACGCAATCCCTTTGCCCTGATCATCTCCCTCCTGGACTGGGGGGCCTGAGAGCCAGAATTCAGAGGAACGGACCTCAGGACCTCCTTTGGATAGGAAACTTCCCTTTGAGCGTTGTGACAGACCTGAAAGGATTGTCCAAAGATATGGAATTAGTTAAAATACCTAGGATAGGTCGGGTAAACCAGAGGTTGATGACGGTCCAACAACCCTTCGATCCTAATCAACAAATGATCCTGCAGAGGCCGGGAAACATCCAATTCAACACAAATCCTCGCAACTGAAGCTTCCGCCAACCGAGACGACCTCTCATCAGTGCACAAAAAACTACCCAGGGAATCCCCAATAGCTTTAAAAAGGACCCAATCATGAAAAAGAGGCGGAACCCTAGAAGCGAAATCCAGACCGCCGCCGACGGGAATTCTTGACCGAAATGGGCCTCCGTCGACCATCTTGTGAGGGAGAAACGCCAACGCCCCACGAAATGTGGACTCCTAAACTAGGCCATCACGAATTCTTCCCTAGAAGCCAAAACAACAGAAAAAGCCTTGCGATCTATGATTGAAGCTGTTTCCGGAAGATCTAATCCCCAGCGTCTGACACAGTCCTAGAACAACGCATGAGTAGGCTTATAGTCACGAAAGCATGCAACCATCGTCCAATGAAGGTCCGAAGCAGCAGTAGGGAAGGACGCCGATGAAACCTCAAGAACTGGGGACCCATCCTCGAAGAAGGAAACCACTGGATTGGCATGCGAGAAATCCTTAGTCAGATCCACCCCTGGTTGAGGACGATGGAGCACCTCCGTGAAGGAGAGGAGGGGAGGTTGACCCGAGCCACCATTAGGCGCCAGAGAACTAGAAGCACGACCATCAGGGGCACCGAATCAACGGGATGGAGGGAAGAAGAAACCACTAAATCTGCTAAAGATTTAAATAGATCTACACCTGGAAGCGGACGAAGAAGCACCTCCTTGAACGAGAGAAGAGGCTGACGAGAGCCGCCACCAGGCGCCAGAGAACCAGTGGCAGGACCCTCCGACGGCACCGGAGCAACGGGCGGGAGAGAATTTTAATCCATTGGTTGATATCCAATTGAGAAGGGTACTTAAAAGAGATGTTCATAATAAACTAAATAATATGGATTATATCAAAACTAACCATACATATGATGATAAAATCCACCATTATATAAAATTTTTATGTCAGGATAGTAACTACTCAACACATATTTATTCCAATAAGGTTTCAATCATTAACCTTTACTGGAAAATCCATTTCTTATGAATTTGAAATATATAATTTTTAATGAATATTGGTGTGACAAAATTGATTGGGATGATACTTAATAAAAATTACTATTTTTTAATTTTGAGTATATGGTTAAATTACGTTCAAACAAATCATCAGAAACCTCAACCACAATAATTATGATCACAAAAGCTTAGAAATGTTCCTTCATCCATTATGGGGGCATGATTCTTCGTTGCTTATGCTAATAATTTTCAATGTTTCTCATTTCCCTACTATTATAGCATTGAATATCTATAGATTATTTCTATACCTCATAATAATGATCATGATGGTCTTCCTCACCACACCTATACCAATCTCCTTTTTTATGAGGGAACTAGGGTGTTTCCTTCCACAAGTAACACATGCTGTAATAATCACTGTTTTATTCATCCCTTTATATATTCATTGTTTTAAACCCTATTATTCTCTTGTTTTCCCATAAATTCATAAGACATATAGAATTAGTTATCTATCTCAATAGTTCATGGGACTATATCATTGTATTATGAGAATGTTCAAGAAACAAATTCCCTTTAGATGAATGGTTTTAACCCATCGATGAATCGTTAAATCGTTATCACTAGATTGCATATGTAATACATATCATTCTTTGATAACCTTATAATGTTAGATTCAATCAAAGAAACATTATTATCATTTGTTCATCAGATTCAAGAATAAATTTTCTATTTTCACTCTTTATTCATAAGGGAAATACTTTTCGACGATATCTTCCTTAAAATACTTCTATTACATGTTGGCTACTTATTTCCCCTAATTAATGTTTTGAATCAATGACACCCATTAATCTGCATCTCTTATGAGAATATAAACTACCATTATAACCTTCTCACATTACATATATCCCAAGGTGAAAAATATATTCTCTAAGGAACTTATCCACTACTCATATACAAATGGTTATGTAGTCCCCTAGAATAATGGAGTTTGTTGTCTCATAAAGTGTTCTATCATTTCTCCTATATGTTGTGGATTATGATATAACATATGATTAAGGTTATTAATCCTAACCTTAGTTAGCTATCATAGTATAGTTATATGTTGATCATTTGTATCTTTGTCTCCTTCTCCTACATCACAATATTTCATAGGAGGGTAATCCCTACATTGGATATATGTGTCGATCTGCATTGCATTCCTTCAATTAAAATAAATTTCAAACTAATGTCATATGATAAATTATGTTATTAATCATAATAATAATTTCATTCTTGAAAAAAAATTAACCTAAACTGAAAATTTTATTCTTATCTGATCTCATAATAATAATCATGGATTATTTTGGGAGAATTTTACTTTTAAATAATTTATAAGAGTTTTTTATTAAAATATGGTTTATCCAATGCATATCTCTAAGGGGTGTCAAAATAAGTGTTCATTATGGCTCGCTTTTATATACTAGGTAACATTAAGTCAGTCTTGATGCACCCTATCAGTTTTTTTACCCCTAGACTCATATGTGTTATAATAATGTCTAATTTTAGTATCAAGACATTGATACACTTATAGGAAGACCCACATAATTTATACCATATCAACAAAATAGGATATTCTTTTATTCTTTTATATAATGACTAGATTAGTGTTTTATTCTCTAATTTATGATATATAAGTCTAGTTCCAATGTTTTTACTAATCATATTCTAATTGAAACTATAAATACCGTGACAACATTATCATATAGTTGATGCCTAACATAATTACAATGGTACTATGAACTAGAGAACACAATCCAAAGGGTCGGATATTCTAGTAGACTTTGAAAAACATATACAACATATGCTCTAAAATACATATTGAAGGAAAAAAAACATATCAACTCCAATGGAAGCATCCATGAGAAAAAACTTATTCCTAAAATTCATTTATAGTATACATCTTTTCATCCTCAGGATGAATTAAACATAATAAATGGATGATATTAGATTCTCATTAAGTATATGAAATATAAAAGACGATATAATAAACAATAAGGCATGGTAAAAAACTAAAAAAACATATTTTTATTCAAAATATTATTAATAATATTGTATGAGTGAAAACAAAATAAAAATTGCCAAAAATAATAACATGAGAAATAAATGTAACGATGATTATTATAGTAGCTGAATAATCACATGAATTATCAATTACTAATATAATAATGATAGGATGCGTAAATCAATATGTTGGAAACATATCATCTATAAATAATCTTAGTCTTCTGAAAATAAATGATTATGGCCTTAGAGAAATCCATATCTGAAAGTAAATGGGAATGGTGTTGACCACATCCAAATTTGTTTTGTCTCATGAGACCAATCAATGGATGTATGTGATATATTAGGCCAAAAATGTCACATATAATTTCTAATTCATTCCTTATAAAATTGGGTTGATACATAAACAACATCAACATATAAAATGTAAATATAATTCCCCAATTATTATACAAATTACACAATCATTCTTAGTAATATGGTTATTGATATCAAGATATAACATCCTCAATCAAAATAAAAATTAACCGTTTAAAAAAATGGAAGATGGTTACCATTATATATAAGACTCGATAAATCATAAGATTAAAAATATGTGTCAAAATAGATAAAAATACTCTAATATAACATTCGATAAAATCTTTAGGGAAATACCCTTTTACTTTTTCAAAAAAGAGTTCTTATGGAGAATTCATTAGTATTTATCAAAAAAATTGCATGAACTGAAATGAACAAACATGGTTTTTAATATTTAATTTATTTTAGGAAAATTATGTTTTCTTAAAAATGATGATGGATTGTACTTGAAAATTGGTATGAATTTGCAATTTTCCCTTAAATTGGTCAGGTTTATTGAGAATAACTGAGAAGGGAACATATAAAACATTAATTCTTCCATCAAATAAAGATGAACTACTTTGGATATATTAGTTATGAACATAATCATAGAATTTATTATAATTATTTAAAAATAAAGAAGAATTACATTGGGTTAAAGAGAGATATAGAATAACCTGAAAGAAAAAAGTGATGTTTGGGAAGGAAACAATGCCTTATATTAGAAAGTGTTATTCCCTACAACTTAATATAATGTATAATTACATTAGAATTATTAGAAATTTAATTTATAATAAATTAAACATTTATTGGACTTATAATAATTTTATTATGTTTTTTACAGCCTATTGGAATATTTATCAGAATAAATTTCATTGTTATTAAGTTTTATATTCCTTGGATTTAAATTTATTATGCAATTCCATAATCCTCAATATATCCCACTTTGAAACAAAAATAATTTCATAAATATCCACTCCAAAAAACAATTCAAATTATTCTCGATCATATTAAATACCAAAAAATATTAATTAATTAATTAATGACATATTCTTCAAATATAATTATTAAATTTATCTTTAAATAACATTATTTATTAAATATTCTACATATCCAAAATGTATATACAAAATAGATATATTATCTAAGATATAACAATTTGTTCCAATAATAAAATTAACCGCCACTACATATAATGATACAAATAAAATATAATGAAACAATTCCAATATAACATTTACCAAACAATCACCATGTCACCCATTTTTAGTCAAATATTTATATATACAATAAAAATCATGTTCCCAAAAATATAAAAACAATTTATCCATAATCAAATCAATATTAATGATAAAATAATCCATAATGCTAATATATACCTAATATTATTTATCTGCAGTATTACATTTCAATTCAATGTGACCATATAATTAAATAAAATGTTTAACCAAACAGTTTAGAATACCTCAAACATGTATATTCCATAAACATTGTATCCCAATATTCCATTAATCACAAAAAAATCAATTACAGAATATGTCAAATATGTATATATTAAATTTATCATATGAACATACATATAACTATTAACAAATTATATTATCTAAAAGTATAAAAGTAAAAACATTATTAAAATTCATAAAAACTATTTTTTTGTAATAAATTCATTAATTATGTCTTTAGTGGCTCAAGCCAGACACCCAGACACAGTGATAAAAACAATATCAATATTTTTTTTATTATATTGACTAATGTAATTTTTACCTTCCAATCAAAACATCAATGAAATGACTACGTGATTTCCATTATCATGAAATATTTAGATTGAGACATTTATAATTCTATAAAATTCATTATATCCCAAAAAATAATTCTTTCTCATCATATGTAATGTTTTCCACTTAAACTATATTTTTTAATTCTATAATATTCCTTCAACATCACCAATATAATTCTCTATTTTGAATAATACACATGATTATTAGTTCAAAAAATTGAACTTCATTACATGGGTAATATAAAAAAATAAGCTTCTAAAATCATTTTTAAAGGAAAAAGTATTTTGGAAGGTGTCATGAATAAATAATAAATAATAAATATGGTAGTGTTAATCATTAATAAAATATTTCAAATAACTATCCATAATGAAAGGGGAATGTATCAATTGATGACATAATAATATAAAAAATTACATGGATAGAAAAGAATAAATTTATAACGGTTGTTTCCATAAGAACTAACATCATTATCTTACCAAAAATTACTCATTCATGACATCATATTTAAATAGCTAATCCATGAACCAAAAAACAAATTTTGTATCACATGAGGTATAAAAATTCATTTATGTAATTTCAAATATTGAATCATACCCATCGTGTACTATGTCATCATCATTCATCATACGATTGAAATGAGTAATTTCAAAATATAAAATCAACATTTTTTTAATAATGACCATTTTTATACTAAATAATCAAATGAAGAAACATCCGATGTAAAAAAAATCAACATGACATAAAAATAAGTAGATATCCATTTAGAACTAAAATGTATATAAATTTTCATTTCCTAAAATTAATAGTATACCCATCGATTTTTTTGAACATGGAAATCATGGTTTTTATATAATATTTCTTTTAACACAATATATAGAAATGTATATATGGAATATTAGTTATAATAATTATAAAATCCCATCAATATTTCAATTATTTTATTTATTTTACCTATTATCATTTTTATCCTTCTATTTTTATTATTTATCTTAGATGTTTGGTGACATTAATGTTGATTGAAAAGTGTTTTTTAGAGTATTTTCAATGAAAAATGGATTGTGCCACACCGTGTTCCTTGTAGTTTTTCCCCAGGTTGTCACCATTGTGAAATGTAGATTGATGGATGGACTAGGTTTATTGAGGTTTCATGTGTGGAATTTTGCAGGAGACCTTTTTCGCTTCATCTAATAATTATCCACTAACTACTAGTGGTGGTTGTGGCTAGAGAAAATTTATCTACTTATTTATGATATTATGGTAGTGGGAATTGTTGTAGTGGATTCAATATAATAAATTTCATTGAATACCAAACATATGTGGTAGTTATTTCATATTTGTGTAGTCTTAATGGTGGTTTTGAATAGGTTCATGAAAGAGTTTAAATATTTTAAACCAATTTAACCATTCTGTTTGGCTCATATTTCTTATGATGAATATTTCATTCTAGTTTTTTTAACATTGTTCTGTTTTTCTTCTATGACATATGTAAAAATCCTTGTTTTGGTGTTTTTTGTTTAAGATGAAATTTTATGCTGACAATTTCTCTTCCTCTCCGATCACCATATTCGGAGGGTACATGGATTACATTAATTTTTAGGTAGTTTTATCTCTACAATTTTTATATCACCAATTTACCTTTTTCCATATGATAATATTTTTTGGTTTAAATAAATTCTTTTATTTTTTATATATTAGGGTTATTTATTTAAAACAAATATTAATAGTCTTTTGAAATATTTTTATTTTTTTATTAATCAATAAAATATTTTTATTTATATGTTCGATGAATTTCATCAATGGATGGTTCTCACTATAAAATGAATTTTCAATGAATGATAGAATTTCTACATACCTTGTGTTAATGTTTTTCACACTAACATATCTGTTTAAGTAATATTTTTCTGAAATCATTGTATATTAGGGCATTTCATAACCGTGGATTATGAAATATGGTTGTTATATCAACAGATTATTAGGTAAATTAATATCGTTATGATTCAATTTATTCTAAACATTCATTCCTTATTTAACATAGTTGCTTTTTCCCATATGATAGAGACCAATTTTTCTTCATTAATGATAGTTTCCCATATTTATTCTGTTTCATATAACCACCAATTTAAAATATTATATATTAAAATTTTTAATTGTTCCCACTAAATATTAATTCATGATTATAATAATATTTTTTAGGAATTGAATATGTTTGGATTTAAAGTAGGATTATGTAAGGTTAATCACCGTGTTTTAAAAGGAAAATGATTTATAAACATGTTCTTTTTTATGTTAAAACTAATAGATGAATGTAAATTGGGATTTAAATGATTGTTTATATTTCCCTACATAGTATTTGTACTGACACATATATCATTCAATTGGGATTATGGGTATTTCCATTCCAAGGATACTGGTAAAATGAAGAGTGTTATTTTTCTCAAATGTTTCCCTTGGACTTCATTTCATATTAAGGGTTTGGGATGATGGAGTTGTACATTGTCATGGAGATGTAGTTTAATCATTGATCTCAGAGTCTCCCACATTTTTTAGTGTTTACCCTTTTAGAAGGTCCAGAATGTCTCTGGGATATGTACTGTATTATTTAATGACATACACTAATGGTTTATATCGTTTCTATTTTACATAATTGATGTTTCAGATTTCATTTAACACCCTCTAATTGGTGAAAAAACATTGGTGAGATGACATATTAACCTAGGATGGACTGATGCAATATTGTTTGAAAGGGAATATAGATCCTAAATATTTAAAAAAAAATTTTAAAATTTTTAAATGTTTTTTATAGTAGAATATAAATATAATCATTAAAACATGTTTAGTTTGTGAATATAGGTTCTTAGAATTATCACCTAATTATCTATTTATGATTAGTCGTATATTATTTTTCGATCATTATGTTTGGTATTTCAATTATTTAGAAAAATAGGATTGTTTTAATTTTTCTAGATGAATATTTTAATTCCAATATTCTGATTTCGAGTATTTTTAGCACCTTATTTTCATAATATTTTTGTCTTAAATGTATATGAAATATTTATCCCCTATATAATTTTTTATCTCATTGGTCTCATTGATAATTCCTACTAATAGACATCTTATGAATCATGAAGTATAAGTAGTGACACATGTCCCATAAGAAAACCCAACAGTAAACACCTTAGGGGTGGAATAATTTATGCATATAATTTGGACTACGGGTTAGATCATTGTTGAAAAAAGGGGTAAACAGTGGATCATAATTTATAAGATACAATGAAGAATCCACCTGTCATACATGGTGATAAGGGACTCCATAAATATAATTATTTCAGTGAATAGATTGTTGGGATCCGAATTTTAATGAAGACTCTAAGAGATTGATTGGTGCATTTTTTTAGTATTATTCATGATGGAGTGGGAATCCAATGACTGATGTTAATAATTAAAGAAAATTTAAACTATTTATGAATATAGATCATATATAATATGATCTATAATTTGTATTATTATCAAAAAAATAATGTATGTTGTGATTAATGGGTTGTTTATTACATTGTAGAAATATGAGGACACAAAATTTGAGTATCTTACCTAATTTAATATGTTAATTCACTAATCACCCAAACATAATGTAATTGAGTACATTAAATCTCAATATATTTTTTTGGGATAACGGGTGTATATCTTTTAATGATAAATTTACCATTGAATAAATTATAATGATGTATCACAATTGTATACCATGATATTGTATGAAACCTAATGAGTAGAATGAGAATAATGATTATTTGAAATAGTTTTAAGAAAAATTTACAAATTTATCCAATAGTGTCACCATGGGCATCACGAGTATATATTGAAATGGTGGATGACATAATCCAACAACATTGGGTTGGTTACTTGAACATAATTCAAGTGACTGGAAAGAATGAATACAATTCCAAAAGGATTGATTCCCTATTTAATTAACTCATGGGGGCTAGTTGGATTTGAAATATTGATGGCCAATCAATGAACCATCATTTAAGGGGCTATGTGAAATATATTTTAATGGAATATTTTAGTAATTGGTAATGAAATTAAGACTATTTTTGTGCAATATTTTCAAAATAACTATCATGCGGTGTTAAAAAATTTAATGAAAATTATTTTCATAAATGGAATAAACATTTTTTTGGTAGTTTTGTGGAAATTATTTTTGGGTAATCTATGTCATTTATAGTAAATTGGGTTTATCTTAGTATTATTCATTGAATAAAAAATAAAATCTAAATGGAAATATATATATATATATATATATTAGTTTTGGATATGAGATATAACATTTTTTGGAAAATATTATATGAAAGGGGTATCTCAAAATTTCATTAAAATATCTTGGTGGATTAATATTTGAACTAACCATGAAATGTGTGTAAAATTTATAAATTCCTAGGTTTAAATGGAAATTTTGTTGTTTTTTCTTCAATACCTCTTTATTTTTTAATCTATGATGAAAATGTTAACATATAAGGGTATCAACAATGAATGGATTAATAAGGGTAAAATAACATTTGATAAAAAAATATGGGAATAATTTATGATCTATATTTGATTCCTCAATAATGAGGTTTGTTCTATGTAGTATTCTATGTTTATACAATATATTATAAGTTATTTTTTCTGATGTAATTGGTGGTAACCTATGGATTTCTCCAACTGTGTTAATATAAAAAGCATTATCTATCCCACTATCTCATATTGGTGGTAGTGATACAATATTTAAGGAACTAATACCACTATTTATTTGGTTATTATATTATTTATTATTATGATCATAAGAAACTGATTTATATTTTCACCCAATGAAACATGAATATGTGATAGGGACACAAGGATTATTATCATCATGATATCAATTTTTATATATAATATAAAACTCACAACGGGAATGAGTTCAATGATTTACTATTTATGAATTTTTTAGAATAATAATAGAAGTATATAAAGGTGTGATCATTTATATGGGTTTTTTCAAATATGATATTGGATGTGGAGGAGTGTAATCTATTAGTGTGACCTGGTTGATGGAAATTTAAACAACCACTAATTGATAAGATACATATTTTTCAAGAAACACACATAATATTTCATCATTATATTATAATCCATAAGTATTAAGAGACCACTAATGAATTTTCATAGTCTCCAGAATCTCTCTTTTCATCCAAAATTAGGGGGTATATATTTATATATCTAAAAAAATATTTTATGTATAGTGGAAATCAGTCTAGTCTATCAGTACCCTAATTAATACAATAATGTTTAATATTTTTATATTCCTATATTGGTTGACATGGATGAGGTAAATGATGGTAAACTGTATTTCATCATCCAATTCATTCTTGAATATTTAGGTGTATAAAAAGTGTTGGTTTAGTTTGTTTCATTAATTACTATTTTCATTCCAGATTTGGGATGAGATATCAATGGACCACATTTTTTTAGGTTGAAATAAACAAAGTTGAAGAGATACAATTCTGATGATCATAGAGTGTCATACAATTTTGTCTCATTTTTTCATAATTATAAGATGGGGAAGGTAGAAGATCTAAGGAATATGAAAGAATACAAGATAAAAAATCTCATTAGTGTTATTTTATATGTTTTTATCATAGTGAACCATAATTTACATATTGGTCTAGAAATTTCATACCAAGGGGTGATGGATTCCCACCTAATGTTATGCACTACATATCTCCCACATGCATATAGATAAACTGATCTTTCTATTCATATTTCGGAGGATATAATATGGGTATGCAAGTTTATTTTATATAGATTATGGGATTATTATATTACTTTTATTGGGTTTTCCATATCAGTATTTATCATTCCAATATTCAAATTCATCCCTCTAAATAATTGTATTGGTGTACTTGTCGACCTCTCTTATACTTGGAAGATTTAGTTGGAAAATATTTTCCATGTCCAAGCCATGTTTAGGAGATGATGAATTTGTTATTATTTTTTGAAATAAGTTTACAATAGCTCTAAGTCATGAAAATTCCTTAGAGTACAATCATCAACATACATCATAGTTTGTAGTTATTAATTTGTTTTTCATTAGCTATAACCGCAGAAGGGACATCATTATTTATCTATTTAGTGTATGGTGAAGCAAAATCTCGTTGGAATATTCAATTTTTAATATTCAATAAAATTTACTGATATCAAAATGTGGATATTTGGTTTCAATTTCTATCTCTCTTCACATATATTGATGACGTATTCTCTAATTCATAGTTGATGAGGTGTCATCCTAATACTTTTCCTGTTATATAATGTAATGATTTTAATATAAATACTAATTCCAATTTGGTTTATAAGATATTTTAGAATATAGATCACCCTGATAAGGAAACATCATGGTAAAATAATTCCCTTGGTTTTTGTACCGTTTTAGTCTAGTAGGGATTTGATTCACGCCATTGAGATATAATCATTTTTGATTTAGAAGTGGCCATTTCTTTTAATGATTCTAGATTCTTCTTCATTTCTAGTGGTAGAATCCAATTATATTGATGATTATTGCAACAACACGTCACTTTCTATAAGGAAGTCAAGCAGGCCAACATGTACTTATTTTAATTTAACACAACACTCCCCACCCAAATCATTTTTCATTTCAAAAATATCAAATATTTAACCTTTTAGACAATAACCCCTCTATACATGTAACCAATTAAGAACCATTAAAATATATAAAAAACATATACCATGATTGTAAAAAAAATCCTACCTTAGGTACAATAAAAATTGATGAAAACGGTTGACATCTATGTTTGATTAAATCATCGAATCCTAAAACCATTGATTTGTGCAAATTATTTAAAATTATCAAAATATATGATATTATAAAATATGAAATTAAATAAAAATAATATTTCATTTTTCCAAAAAAAAATACAAATATCAAATTTAATCATTACTCATTAAGATGAACCAAATGGGATTAATGGTGCTTAAATCCTTTTAGTATTAGTGAAAATATCAAATATGTAATGTTTGAATAATTAATAAAATAAAATAAAAATAAGTGAGAGATAGATTGGAGAGACAGAGGGAGTGGTGTCATGGATATTATATATGAATTAGGGGAGGATTCATTCCTCTCTTACACATCATTTGGATATTATATATTTACATAAATTATATATATATTATTCAATTAGCCATTTATCATGATCCCCTCCCCTAAATTCTTTGTGGATAAAATATTATATTCCTTGATACAAACAGGATGTAGCACCCCACGTCCCATATCATCCATTAATTAAATAATTTATTAATTATTATTTTATTCTCATTACATTTATTTAATTCCATCGAATTAAATACATGGGTCACCCATGGGTTTTATTATATTTTTCATTTAATGTTCTAATTTTGAATGTTTTTATTAATCCATTAAATTTGTTTTAAAATTAATCCATATATATATATATATTTATATTATTAATAAATATACACACACCATTATATAAATATATAAATATATATATATATATTTTACCCATACATATGCACATTATATATATATACCAACATATACATTCTAATTTATTACACACAACTATTTTTTAAGCTATTTAATAATCTTTTTTATTAATATTTTTAATTATTAAAAAACTATCAACATTACCAAACTAAAATTTTCAAAAATGAATTTCATTTAATACTGATAATTGATTAATAATTTCTTATTAATCAAATAATTTCTTATATTTATCCCACATATTTAATTCTTCATTAATACATTTATGTCCAATTATTTCAACAAAAAAAAATTAATTAAATTGGATAATTATTCATTCATTTTCATCGACATAAATAATTATAATAGAAAAAGGGAGTAACACCCAATAGAGGTGTGATAAAACCGAACCCCCAACACCCAAAATACTTATGTCAAACCTATGGGAAAACCAACATTATATATTTAGTAATGTTTTCAAATTTCATATCGGGTACATGTTCAAGATATATTTAATTATATGGGAAAAATTAAATTAAATATATTAAATAAATTACTATCATATTTTATTTAATAAACCACATGACGTAACTAATTTTTATATGACATCTATGTAAAGACCTGAATTCCACAATTAATGGTGTTGTATAAATTCATATCAAAGACATCATTTTGGGATATATTCTATTATTTTTTAAAAACTAGATGTATATAACATATTTTACATAATATACTTATTTTATTTATACCACGACAGTACGAGCATTGTAATCCTATAATAATGTTGTGAATCACTCCAAAAATAATCCATATAATATTGCAATGTGTTAATAATGATTATTTACTCATGTAATAAATTTTAAATAAATATGTCATTTATAAGATGATTAATATTGACAATTTGCATTTAAAAATATCAATATTCAAAAATTCAATGAAGGGATTTCATTAATATTATAAAATTGTGTGTATTACATCAATGTTTTACAAAATTCATAGATATTATATACAATAATTAAATTATTGTTATTTTTAAATATATATATATTTCATAAAAACTAACATATGATAAATTATTTAGTTATTAAATTCCATCTATAAAAAATGTGTGGTTAAGGGAAACCAAAATGACATATTTCAATTACAAGAATCTAATGTTACATTAGATCCTTCTAGATCAATAAATTTACTAAAACCAAAAAGTTTTACTGTTATTAAATCAATAAAATCATCATATACTATCATATGAGAATGTTACACACAAAAATATACTTATTAAGGTTATCTCAAACTCATTAAATTTTTTTAATATAAATATGAATCATTCTAATATGCTAAGTATTTTGGATATTGAAAAAACATGTAACATATGGTTATATAACACCGTAACCTCTAAACATAACTAAACTGACCATTGATACCAACTATAAGGCCCTGACCATAAATAATACTTAATCTTTAGATATGTCAATAATTGACTTTATTTAACATTGAGGATCTTTTCCAATTTTTATTTTTAGAGAGTTATGACGTAAATACAACAAATCATATTATATATTATAAGTATACACTCTTACTCCCTATACAATTTTTCATAAATGAAAAACTCATTATATAGAATCATGGTACCATTTCATGTTTTAACAGCATAAATTTTCCATCATTCATTCATTGACACTATTATTCTTTTATTCCTATGAAAAATATTTCAAAACATGGGATGATTGTGAAAAAGATAAATATGTGATACAAAAGGAAGAAAAACTGTTAGTACTGGGATAACATGAAAACTGTGAATACTTTATAATAAATAAATACTTTTAGCCTTTATGAAGTAGTAAATATATTTCACTAAATATAATCTCATTGCATAATCTTTTTGTAACAACAATATTACCATAAATATAATAGAAAGCATCACATAACATATAAAGGTAACATAAGACATAAAAATATATAAATAGAATAACCATACATTTGACTTCAAAACATATTACTAAATGTAATTTCCATATAGCCAACCTCTAAACCTAATGCATTGAATGTTAGGACATAACATATTTTCTTTTTTCAATTACAGAAAAATACATCTTTGGTTTATCACTTAACCACCAATAATTTGTTTATCAGGGAACCACCCATCTTTGGATTATCACGTAACCACATTTTATTGGTTTATCATGTTACCACCCGTCAAATGTCCATGTACCATTGTATAATCATAACACATAAATTATTTCAATTATAAACATTTCACTAATAAAATTTCATTCTAAATACAATGAAATCTTTTATAGACAGTAAAATTGGAAACCCACTTTCAAAACAATTTTCAATACATAAAATCCAAAATAGGGAATATAGGATTTATTTTCTCTAAAAAACATTAATGCATATAGGGGAATCAAAATATCATTTAACAGTTATGGTGGTAGAGAAGATATTATTATTTCATATGATAAATACATTTCATTATGTAATTATGTAAAACACTTCATAGAAAAAAATATTCCATTTGGAAAAACAAAAAGGGGTTTATTATAAACTGTATATAATAACACCATGTATAAATTAAAATATTCTTCAGTGAATGGATATTGAGATGAAGTCCTTGACAATGATTGTATAATTTGATCAAGGATAAATCAATGAATTAATTATGTATAAAATAGTGAAATATACCTAATATAAGTATATATTCTGTGTAAAAAAATTAGTGGTCATTCATACCTATTATTGGAAAAACCAAACCAACAATATGGATATCTAACTCAATGAATATATATTAAGTTGAGATATCCCTTACCTAGAGCCCGAATCATCATGATCAACCATTATGTTCCTGAATAATAAAACTATGTTAATTTATACTTGATTGAGAAATGTTTTAACATTTATTTTTTATTTTATATCACTTATTACCATGCTATAAAAATAACAGAAATATTTATGTTCATATCCATAGTTTTTCAATATTCGTCACTTGAGTCAAAAATGAACTTGTTTTGATGTAACATGTTCTTGTAGTCAAAATTAAATCATCTCCAAAGTATTATTATTCATTATTATTATATAATATATCTCTAGTATATATTTATTTATTATGTTGATAATATTTGGTGATGTGAAATGAATTTCACTATTCATGGAGATGGTAGTCTGTACGTGCACAAGAATGCTACTTTCATTTATTGGTCATTTTAAATGATTGAAAAAAATGATACATAGGTTTATATTAATTCCTTTTATAATATCTATGTTATATTTGTTACATTTTTTACTAACTCTATCCTTTATAATGTCCATGTATGGCATGAGTGAGTCATACCACATTGAGGGGGTGGTAATCCGCACTTACTCAAATGAAATTATCATATTTACACATTATGTAAAGCATAAAGTTATGTTTAAAATCAAAATTATAGAACAATATAGACAATTAAATATAATATATATCATATATAAATACAGTTCCATCATAATAGCCTCCATGAGAGGATTTAGGAGAAAATTAAACAATCATTATTTCGTGAGGAGGTAGTCTGCCATACATAGAAACAATATGTTCTTTTTCCAACAGATGGATGTGTCTGTAACTGTAGTTATAATAGTTCACATAAAAAAATTCTAGTATATTGAGGATATAATTGTTTTTATGTAATCATTTAACAAGAAAATCATTGGGAGTGGAGATTGAAAACAAATGGAAGGATCTTGAGATAAGACGCTGCCTCTAGATCACATAACATCTTTTGAAATGAGTCAAATGGATTTCTAGAATTTCTTTCAGCCCCAGTTAAGGCTTGTAAGTGTAAGGGAGAAATTTATAGAGATCATTTGATAATAATTTTGATAATCCAATGGCCTAGAGTTGTGTTGGTATGTTCGTAGTGGTTGTTTTCTTTTATAAGAGGGACGAGGGAACTTTAGGAAAGTATTGAAATATTTATTTTATTATAAATATATATTCGAATTATAATGACTCTAAAGTGATATATTATGAATATAATATGGTAATGTTTAGGAATAATCTCATCTAATAGATTCTAAACCTATTTAGGGCACCAAATTGAACTTATTTCATTGCTTTAACCATTAGTTACAAACATTTACTCTTTCCATGTCTTCTTTTATTTTAACAATATATAGTTACTATACTTACTATAAAATGAAATTAAAAGAAAAAACTCACAACTAATTAAATATATAACATTATATATGTCAATTTCTTGAATTATATTTTTTTGGACTACTATCTCATTTAATAAAATAGTATTTTTTTTAAACACATTTCTGTCAATTTTGATACTATTTACTACATTATTTTTGGTAAAGCCATAAAATCATGATTTCATCGAACCAAATCCATTAGCTCTTTAATAAATGTCTATTTAATCCAAAAAAATTTGTGTATGGAATAAAAAGATTCAAATTAAATTTATTTTAGTGATAATAATATCATTTATACGAATAAGTCATTAATAGGGTAATCACAACTTCATCATTGTGACATAAATAATTTTTTTTATCTAATTCCTAAAAATTATTAATAAAATACCATCATGTATAAAATATTTTTTTATTTATAATTAATATTTATTTTCAAAGATTTCAATTATATACGCCCAACATAAAATTGTATTAGTAAAAATATACATGTTTGTGTAATACTTCTCTTTAGTTTAAATTAATTATTATAACATTGTATTTTCACTCCCATGTGGATCTCAAATTACAAATGATCTGAAAATGGAATTTTTTGGACTCTCTTGACTTATACAATATTATCAGGACACATTATAGGGTAGTATTAAATTATTATAATGTTATTTTAGCCCTTATTTATTTAATTTACGCTTTAATTGTGGTAAATAAAAATAATTATTGAGGTTATTGTTGATAATGTAAAAAATGATACCTATTTACATATTTTTTTGCTTCTGAATCTAAATATGGAATTAATTTTTTCATCTTCTTAACATGTGAATTAAGGTAATTAATTTAAATTTAATTCATGTTGTCAAAACCATAAAGTGGGTTTTTAAGAAGTAAAAACTATAAAAAGATTAAAATGTTTTTATGTCCAACTTTTATGTAAAATGAAATCCAATGACCAAAATATTATTAAATGAAAATAATTTCATCCAGTTACACAATAAATATACTAAAAATAAAATATCTCTATATACATAATTTTTTTTAAAATGAGAGATTGAATTAAATTTATGTTTTGTTAAGTATTTAGTAAAATATTGATTTGATCTGAAAAATACCAAAATTTCAACAAAAGTAAATTTTGATTTTCAAAATTTAAAGGAGAAGATTATTTTGTCATATATAAAAAATAATAGTGAAAATTGTATATTTAAAAATAGTTACCCATTAAAAGACGGTAAAACTAACTTTAAAAAATATTAGAGTATTTTATACATAAAATTGTTTTCATTATCATTTTATGACTCAAATAATAATTTAATTAATATATAAAAATTTAACAAATGTGAGTAATCATATTTTAGTTAGTTATATTAATTCTCACCAATACATGGACTAGGCATAAATGTCTATTTTAAAATAATAATAATATTATTGTGTTATTTTTTTGTATAACTCAATGTTGTTTACAATGTAAGATTTATGAGAAACCCATTCTTGTGGGCTGAGATAGATATCAGAAAAAGTGACTCATTTAACACATAATTAAAATATTATTCATAAATATTAATATATATAAAAAAATATTATTTTATAAATACCTTGGATGATACAAGAACATGAATAATAGAGAATAATTTGTATTATAATTAATAAAATATTGTGGCACATAAAAAAGTACCATGTTTCATTGGACAATTCCATTCATTTCATTATGCAAAATTAGATTCCATCAAAACAGTGATTGATAATGTGGAATCTAGTTTAGAAGGGACATCATATGATTGAACTTATTTTCTCTTTCTCTCAAAATGAGTTTATTCAATGAGATGTTTCTTGATCATGAGATATGTCAATGTGAATTGTATAGGGCCATATTGATTGGAGAAGGATACCATAATATAACTTGTTTCCATGAATAGTTTAAAAGAAAATGATGTGGTGGTGTACCATAAAAATACTGATAATATGGTTCATTCTCTAACAACTCTATGAGGATGGTAATTATGGTTTTCAATTTCATTGATTCAAAACACTTAAATCCTAACAAATTCATTATGAATAGAAATGCTGCAGGTCAAGATAAAATCTTCAGTTCTATTCTATATGTGAATTATTTATATTTCAATTACTTTATAGGGAAAACACTAGATGAATAAAAGGTGTGGGATACTATAATATCTCTTTTTTAGGAGAGTCCACTACAAATAGATGGGTTTTTGATATTTTTTCATTTGAGATCGTGTAATTTTAAGAAAAATAATCCAGTTGAATCTATTCAAGACAAATTTTTTAGTGTATCTATTCTGCTGGATGCATGTTCTAGAATTATGGTTCTAAATTTTCTATGAGAGTGAAACCTCCTCTACCCAAAAATTCAGACCCATTACCATGCGTAATTTATCCTAGAATATTTTTGTTTCCATTATCAATAGGATAGTTAATTAGCACATGCAATACTAGTTTTCTAAATTGAAACCTGATTTTTTAAATATATGAACATTCAAGAATCCATTGGTATATCTCAAGAGATGATTTTATATATATACAAATTATTTGGGTACTAAAATGATAATTATTGATAATTATGATATGGTGTATGATCATCCGGAGTATAATTTTATTCTCTCGGAGATTATATTCATGTTTTTTCATGAATGGGTTTTCAACCTAATCTTCTGATTTAACATCTAACTATGGTTCACAAGTATTTTCATTTGGAGGAAATGTTATATTTTAATATCCATTTGGGGTTATGACCTGGATATTCCATATCTCCTAGAATCATTATCTTTGTCTGGGATAATCTCAATAGAAAAAACAATTAAATTATTCAGGGTGTCTCTATTCATCCTTTTCACTATGGAGATCACATTGGTGGGATGTCTCCTATCATCTTTATGGATTAAAATGTATTCTTTATCAATGGACATAACTCTTATGTCATGTGTTTTAAGAAAAACATGGAATCATACTACAAATGGAAGGGATAGATAATCAACTATGAGATATTTTTTCTATTATTTCATGTATTATGTCTAGATAAATAAAGTAAAATAATTGAACACATGATTTGAATTAAGTTGAATATATTCTTCATGGATTATCCGGATGAACCTCGGGCTCTTAGAAGGAGCCATATGAGTAACATTGGAGGTGTTGTTTAGAACATCTCTATATATATCACATATAAGAGATATAAGTTTCTTTCCACTAATATAATAATAACACTCATATATTTCATCATATCCTATGTTCCCATTCATAACCGATTCGTTCAAATGGTTTCCCAAGATAATATCAATTATATTTAAACCCTTCTATCCTCATTATATTTGGATGGCTAGGGGATGGAATATACCATTGAGCCACCTAGAAATGGCTAGCTATACCTCTATAGAATAGAGGTATCAATGATAAAAATATGGAAGAGGCGATAAACTAGCATTAAGGAAATATATAATTGATTTTCATTGATGGTTGGTACCATTGGAGTAAATATATTAGTTGATAATATTTTATTTCTTTCTAAAATGAAAGATATCACATTTGATTTATATTTACATCTCTAAAATTTTATATACATGTGCTTTGAGAAATATCTCATTGGATTATTGGTCATGAGGATATCAATTTTTATGATTGGAATTTGGGTGATTATGGTATTAGGACTACCATGATTCCCATGACAATATTTACATTCAACAAGGCTAGTGTTTTCCCTTCCTTCATTATTGTGATCATGAATCCCGCCGTAAAAATATTATTTAAAATATCAGGTTGGAGGACATACATGATGAGTGTTTATTCACATGCTCCATGTTAGATAAATTCTCAATAAAAAAATATAATCACATAATGATATCTTGTAAAGGTAGTGATGTGTGTGGTAGTATTCTATGGTTATCTAATATATTGAATAAATTTGTATTTATGGATTAGAGAATATGGAATCATGTGTTGATTATAGATATAATGGTAAATGTTATGGTTATCATCTTAGAATATATTTTTTCTTGTGGTTTGGTTCATAAGGAGGAAGTAACTACACATTTATTTTTTGAAATTGAGTTTGTGTAAATGGTGTGGTGGGCGGGGGTGAGTTCACTGGTTTAAAAAATATTATTGATTCCATTGAGTATTTCATTTATCATTGATTCAAAATGTTCAAACCAATAATAAAGAATATATGGATCCATCAATACTTCATGTGGATGGTTGTTTGTGTATGTGAGATATTAACAACATGTTTCATCATAATTATCCCCTATTTCTAGGTACTATTTGGTGGTGAGGACTAGACTCCCATTGGGAAGCTATAATGTTACATCCAAAGTAATTGAAGAGTTATTTATTTTCATATCTATGTCTATTTATGAATTAGACAGTGTTTTTGAGGATTAAAATGAGAATAAATCCAATCCAAAGCATAGAATACACTAATATTTTTAAAAGATTGTTTTTCTGCCTTCTAATGGCAAACCATTTGTAAATCTAAATATTGAAAATTTTATAATATATATTTCTCAAAATAATATTATCCTTTAGAATTGGGACATTTAAATTTACTTTGGATAATGTTTTGGTATTTTTCTGACAATGTTCATTTTTAATGAATTGTGGATAATACTGCAGTTTACTTCAAAACTGCATTATCATATAATTTAATTATATGTATATATTATCTTTTTTAGTTGGGTTTTAAGAGTAATTAGTATATATTTTTACCATTTAATCCAATCATGGTCATTATAATTAATTTAACATTGAATTTGTACATAAACAATTGTTGATCTTTTGATAGGTATTGTTTCTTAAAAACACGTTATTTGTTTTGACAACAGAAATTATTTATAAAATTAATTAATGAAACTTCTATGCTTTTAATTTTTTAAAATTATCATCATTTTTTAATTTGGAATATCAAATATTTATTAGGGTGAATTTTTGGTATTGTTCTGAAAAACTTCAATTTTTGATGAATAGTGAAACCAATACGTGGTAGTTAAAAAAACTGATTTTTTGTTTAAATGAAATTTTACTGCTTTTGGGAATTAAATTTCAAAAATACAACATACATGGTTGTAATTCGGAAGTAAAATGTGGTTCAATGGGATGGAAATAATTTTTTGTGAATAGTACTTTTGAGTTTTGTTAACCGCGATTAGAGGTAATTAGGTTAATTTAAGGTAAAAATAATGTTATAATAATATAAATTACCTTGAAACATGTCATACTCTTATTTGATTAGTCATGTACGACCAATACATTCCATGGGTCAATTTTTGGGACCCCATGGAGCCACTTGGGTATGATAATTACATTAATACCTTTTATTTAGAGTAAAAATAAAAATATCACAAACATGTTTTGTTTTACTAAAACAATTTTTAGAAGGGATAATACAAGTTATATTTTAAAATATAAATATTCATTAGAAATATAAAAATACTTCCTACATAATGGTAATTTTCTTATTATTTTTAGACATCATATAAAAAAAATTTATAACACAATGATGATGTAGTGTTTACGTCATTAATGAATAAATTAAATAAATTAGAACATAAAGTTTTAAAATATATACAAAAATTGACCAATACCTATTGGATGATTTTATTTATAACATGGGACAACTTATATTAAACTTTAATGATTTTTTCAGCTTTATAAACCAAGTATAATTTTATAATAAAATAATAGTTTCAAGATTTCCAAAAGAGCCCCTCCTCTCCCTTATAAAAACTCCCCACTTCTTACCCATCTCTCACACATCTCAATCCCTTTGGATCAGTCAAAATATACATAAATAATATCCCAAAATCCCTCTATTCATCCTAGAATCCATACCTTATGCATAATTCTCTTCATAAAACCCTTTTGGTTCAAACCAAGGGGAGTTAGCCGATTTAAACGTAATGTCTTCTCTTATGTTCTTTTTTTTGCTTCTCCAAACCCCTAAACCATTTTTATTAATTTATTTTGTAACAAAACCAGTATTATAAATATTATATGATTTTTTTATGAGAAGGATTTGATTTACACTTACACACACTACCGTCTAATGGTTAAAGAACATACTGTTTCTGTGGGTTGAAAATTATTGCCTCACGAAACAATGATTGTTCAATCTTCATTTAACTCCTTTCATAGTGGCCATTAAAATGTCACTATATTAATATTTGTTATATATTATGTTTATGTTTTCGTTATGATTTTTTATTTTTCATTTATGGAATACCTTTATGGTTTCCATTAGGGGTAAACGCGAAAATTTCATTTTTGGAAGTGCGGACTACCGCCCACTCAAAGTTATTTGAATCGTTAAATGCCATATATGGGACATATAATGGATGGAGTTAATGATATTATATATGATATTTTACTGGAATTATAATATAACTTTATATCATTTTGATTTCATTCAATTAAATACAAAATATAAATGAAAGTAGCGTTCATGCGTACGTACGACTTACCGTCTCCATGAACAGTGCATTTCATTTCTTACATATAAATGTTATGTAATATTATAAATGATTGTATATATTGGATATTTAATATATATATGATATCTGCATCATGAATATAATTATAGAGATAATGGATATTTTACCACATGAACAACTTGTAATTATAAGAAGTTTATTTTTGACTCAACTACCGAGGATCGACAAAACGACCGTTATTAACATAAATGATTATATAATGTTCATAACATGCTAATAAGTGATATAAAAGGAATTATTAACTTGAAAAATGTTCTTAAGAAAGTAGAAATTAACTCTAGATTATTATTCAAGAGATTAAATAATGATCATGTCGAGTCAGACACGAGGTAAGGGACTTCATCTCAATATCCTTTCATTGAGGCATACTTCAATTTATATACAACCTTCTTTTATTAGTTGTATAATAAACCCTTTTTACTTTTTATTCAAAATGAATCTTTTTACATGAATCGTTTTACTAAATGAAAAAATGGGATGTTTTTTTCTTACGTATGCGGCGACGACATCTTCTCCGCCACAATGACCATTATTTGAGTTTCAGATTCCTCTACAAGCCATAACTTTTAAACGATAAGGTTTCTCAAAAGAGATTTAGGGAATATAATACAATGTGTATTCCAAACGTAACCATGAGGGTTACTCCCTACATAAAAATGTTACGAATACCTCAAGTTACCTTTATGTCTAATTCTTTCTATGAGTTATTCATAAATATTTTGATTTCATGAGGTATGTTAAAGTGCTTATATTTTATAAATAAAGTATGATTTCATGGATTCATATGTATACATGGACTAATGTTTAGTCTACATACTTTTTATCCCTTTCTATGATTTTTATGCTCATCCCATTTTTTTGAAATGTTTTTCACAGGTCAAGGGAAAGGTACATGATGTGATGATAGTGTTGAAGAAGTGTCAAGAAAGAAACCATGTTTTATTTTAAATATGTTTTCGTTGATGGAAAAAAAATAAATACTGTCTTTGATGTGACCAAATTGTTTAAATGTGGAATTTAATGAATGATTCCTGATCTAATTCTCTTAAACCCTAAACCTGAAAGGATCCTCAATGTTTATCCTTGAAATAACTAAATATTAAGTAAGGTTTTGGGTTGGGGCCTTATTGTTGGTATCAAAGGGAGGTTTAAATAAATTTAGCTGTTGGAATTCTATTAAATGATTATCCAAAAATATTTTTTTATGGTCAAATTCAAAATGATATAGTATTTGAAGATTACCATGTTGCTTCATCTAAGACATGTTTGTTCAGAATGGTATTCCATAGAGGAAATAGGGAAGAAGTGCTGGGAAGGTATATAGAAGGAATGACCTTCCGAATCAGCATCCTGAGATAGTCGGAATTGGAACTGAATAGTTTGTTGCAGCAATGACATAGTTGAATGAAGCGATAAATGGTGGTGGTATCCATGCACGAGATCAGCCAGATCAACCATAGAGGAACATGTCAGTGGTGGAATATATCATGAGGAAACATCCCCCATCATTCAGAGGATCATCTGACCTTGTGCTTGCTGAAGGGTGAATTAAATAATTGGAGATGATTTTTGATGTCTTGAGGTGTTTAGAAAATCAAAAGGTTAGTATTGTTATTTACCATTTGGAGGATGAAGCAGATCGACGGTGGTCGATGGTTACAAATATCAAGGACACTGATCAGATTGATGCCCTTGACTGGGATGAATTTAAAGGTATGTTTCATGAGAAATATTTTCTTATGGATGTTCAACATAGGATGTAAAAACAATTCTTGGAATTGAGGCAAGAGGATGACTCCATGGTTGATTATGAAGAGAGGTTCTCTAAATTAGAAAAGTATGCTCCAAATTTTATCCGAGTCCTTAATAGTAAAATCAATCGTTTTTATTAAGTATTAAAGCCAAAATATCGAAGGGAATTAGATTCTTGTAAGTTCAAAAGTTATGAAATGCTTGTTCGATGTGCTAAGAAGGTGGAAATAGAGTTTTCTGATGATCAAGTGTTCAATGACAACCAACAGAAGAAGAGACTGAGGTGGTAGGAGAAAGGGAAGAATCCTTCAAAAAGGTTTGATGGTAAGAAGACTAAGTTTGCATTTTGTGATAAATGTGGTAAAAAGCATGCTGGAGAATGTCTTTTTAATTCTGGAAAGTGCTACTGATGTGGTAAGATGGGACATAAGGCTTGTGATTGCACTAGAAAAGATTAGGGTGATGGTAAGACCACATATGATTTTCAGTTAGTGAAATGTTTCAAGTGCAATGAGATGGGTCATTATGCAAACAGGTGTCCAACAAAGAGCTCGAATGATGGGAAGTAGTCAGACTACAAGCATATGAGTGTGGTTAAATCCTTTGCAACTACTTCATCAGATGTTGGGCCGTAAAATGAAGTGGTATCAGGTACTTTGTTTTTTTTTCAGATTATGCCAATGTGTTGTTTGATTCAGAGTGTACACATTCTTTCATCTCTATAATATATTCTAGTAAATTGTGAATACTATCTCAAAAAATGACTCCAGAACTTGTGGTAAAAACACCTGGGGGAAATGTCGAGGAAAAAATAATTTATAAGAGTCTTTTTATCCTTATCCATGGATAGGACCTACTTGTAAACCTTATTGTTTTACCTCTAGTAGAGTTTGATGTTATCCTGGGTATGGATTGGATCTATGTTTACCATGCTAAGATTGATTATAGAGAAAAATAAGTTTCTTTTCAGATATTCTTTCAGTTGGTGTTCAAGAATGAACCCTTACTATTGATAACATATCAAGAGGCTACGAAACTTGTAAAAGATGGAAATGAATGTTAATTTTCCCATATAGTTGAAAACAATGGAACCGTTCAGATTAATGATGTTCCAGTGGTAAGTGAGTATCCTGATGTTTTTTCTGACGAGTTGCCTAGAATAATACCAGATCGAGAAGTTGAATTTACTATTGACTTAGTTCCTAATGCTAATCCAATTTCAAAACCCCCTTATCGAATGGCTCAAACTGAACTTTTAGAGTTGAAAGAGCAATTACAAGATTTATTAGAGAATGGTTTCAATCGACCTAGCACATCAACATAGGGTTCTCCTGTCTTATTTGTTAAATAGAAAGATGGTTCAATGAGACTTATCATTGATTATAATTCCTTGAATAACATAATTGTTATGAACAAATATCCTTTACCACATATCGATGATTTTTTCGATCAGCTCCAGGGAGCTCAGTATTTTTCAAAGATTGACCTGAGATCGGGGTACCATCAGTTGATGGTAAAGGCAACATATATTCTGAAGAGTGCGTTTCGTACAAGATATGGCCATTATGAATTTTTATTAATGCCTTTTGGGTTAACCAATGAACCTGCTGTATTCATGGAACTTATGAATATAATTTTCCATGAGTTCTTGGATATGTTTGTGGTTGTTTTCATTGATGATATTTTGGTGTTTTCTAAAAGTAAAAAGGAGCATGAAAGTCATTTAAGAATTATTTTTCAAACCTTAAAATAAAATAAATTTTATGAGAAATTCAAAAAGTGTGAATTTTGGTTGCAACAAATTTCATTCCTTGGCCACATTGCTTCTAAAGATGGAATAACTGTTGATCCTGCAAAAACAAATGTTGTTGAAGAATGGCCAAGACCCAAAAATGTAACCGATATTTGTAGTTTTCTCTGTTTTACAGTCTATTACCGAAGGTTTGTTAAAAATTTTGAATGGTTGTCCATACCATTGACTATGCTAACTCGGAAGGTTGTTATGTTTATCTGGAAAAAATAATTTGATGATTGTTTTCAGGAATTGGAAAGAAGATTGGTGAATGATCCAGTTTTGGCACTACCTTCCAGGAATTGTGAGTTTGTTATCTTCAATGATGCTTCATTAAAAGGAATTGGTTCCACCCTAATGCAGAATGATCAGGAAATTTCTTATGCTTCACGTGAGTTGAAAACTCATGAGATAAATTACCCTACACATGATTTGGAATTAGCTGATGTGGTATTCACTTTAAAAATTTGGAGGAATCCTTTTTATGGTGTAAAGTATGAAATATATACTGATCACAAACGTTTAAAGTATATATTAACTCTGAAATAATTTAACATGATACAGAGGAGATGGCTAGAATTAATCAAGGAATATGATTTCACGATTCACTACCACCCAAGAAAAGAAAATAAAGTTCCAGATACCTTGAGTCGAAAAAGTAATGCTTCATTAACAATGTTACATTTGGAACGTGATACTTTGTTTATGGATTTGATGAATTTTGACTTGGAAGTTGTAGGTGTAGGAAATTCTTATGTTTTGTTTCAGGTATCAGTGAAATATTCTCTATCAGATAGAATCAAGCAATCATAGACGCTGGAAAATGAGTTGCATAAAAAGGTAGAGCTGGTTTAGAAGGGTATTTTACCTGAATTAAACATTGATAATGATTGTGTTTTGTGATTTGGGAAGAGATTTTGAGTTCCTTTTGATTCAAAAATGAAGAGAGAGTTGTTATCTGAAGCTCATAGTTCTCCGTTTTAAGTTCCTCCAGGCAGTTCTAAGATGTATAGAGATCTTCGAGAGTATTACTGGTGGGATGGAATGAAAAGAGATATTGCTGATTTTACTGTCAAGTGTTTGACTTGTCAACAGGTTAAAGTAGAGCGAAACTTACTGAAAGGGAAGATTTTGCCTTTACCAGTGACAGAGTGGAAATGGTAGAATATATCTATGGACATCGTTGTGGGATTGCTGAAAAAAACTCGAGGTAATAATGCAATCTGGGTTATTGTTGATCACTTGACTAAATCTGCTCATTTCCTTTCTATTCAAGATACATTTTCCCAAGATCAAAATTCTCATTTGTATATTAAAGAGATATTAATGTTATATGGAGTTCCACTTTCCATTGTAGCTGATTGTGATCCTAGGTTACTTCTATCATTTGGAAAGGCCTTCAGAAGTCATCGGGTACTAAATTAAATTTTATTACAGCTCTTCATCCTCAATCAGATGGGCAATAAAAATGAATAATTCAAAAATTAGAGGATATGCTACGTGCTTGTTTGATGGATTATCATGGAAGTTGGGACCAAAATCTTTCTTCGATTGAGTTTTCTCATAAGAACAGTTTTCATTCCAGTATATAGATGACACCATTTGAGGAATTATATGGTAAGCGCTGTCGAACTCCAGTTTTTTGGAATGATGTGGGTGAAAGGAAGTTGATGGGACCATAATTGGTAGAAGAGTTGTCAGAAAAAGTTCAGCTGATACAGAAACACATGAGAACAGCTCAGAGCAGGCAGCAAAGTTATGCAGACAACAAGAGGAAGGATCTCTCTTTTGAGGTAGGTGATCATGTCTTTCTCAAAGTTTCACCATGGAAAAGTGTGATACAATTTGGTAAGAAAGGAAATATGAGTCCTAGGTTCATTAGACCATATGAAATTCAGGAGAGAGTTGGATCAGTTGCATACCGAGTGGCTTTACCTCCTAATTTATCTCAGGTACAGAATTTTTTTCATGTTTCAATGTTAAGGAAGTACATGCCAGATCCATCTCATGTTTTGAGTCCATGGGTAGTTCAGCCGGAAGAGAATCTATCTTATGAGGAACAACTTGTCCAGACTCTTGACTACAGGGAGAAAGTGTTGCGGAATAAGGTGATTCATCAAGTAAATGTTTCTTGGAATAACCACATGATTGAAGAGGAAACATGGGAATCTGAAAATGCAATGAGGGATAAATACCCCCACTTATTCGATAAATAAATAAATTGCGGGGACACAATTTTCTAAAGGGGGGAAGGATGTAACATCCAAAGTAAGTAAAGAGTTATATATTTTCATATCTATGTATATTTATGAATTAGATAGTGTTTTTGAGGATTAAAATGAGAATAAATCCAATCTAAAGCATAAAATACTGTAATATTTTTAAAAGATTGTTTTACTGACTTCTGATGGAAAACCATTTTTAAATCTAAATATTGAAACTTTTATAAGATCAATTTGTCAAAATAAACTTATCCTTTAGAATTTGGACATTGAAATTTACTTTGGATAAATTATTGGTATATTTCTGACAATGGTTATTTTTAATGAATAGTGGAAAATACTGCAGTTTACTTCAAAACTATTTTTTCATGTAATTTAATTATATGGTTAGATTATATTTTTAATTGTTTTTATAGTGTAATTAGAATATATTTTTTCCATTTAATCCAATGGTGGTCATTATAATTAATTTAACTTTGAATTTGTTGATAAACAATTGTCGATCTTTTGATAGGTATTGTTTTATAAAAACACGTTATTTGTTTTGACAGCGAAAATTAATTATAAAATTAATGAATGAAACTTCTATGTTTTGATTTTGGAAAAATGAACATAATTTTTGAATTTGGAATATCAAATATAGCTTAGGGTGATATTTTGTATGGTCCTCAAAAACGACAATTTTTTATTAATAGTGAAACCACGAAGTGGTAGTTAAAAAACTGATTTTTTGTTTAAATGAAATTTTACCGCTTCTATGAATTTAATTTAAAAAATCATACATACATGGTTTTCATTATGAAGTAAAATGTGGTTCAATGGGATCAAAATAATTTTTTTTGAATAGTACTTTTGTGTTTTATTAACCGCGATTAGAGGTAATTAGGGTAATTTAAGGTAAAAATAATGTCATACTAATATGAAATTACCTTGACACATGTCATAATCTTATTGGATGAGTCATGGATGACCAGGAAAATACATGGGTCAATTTTTGGGATACCATGGAGCCACTTGGGGAAGATAATGACATTAATACCTTTTATTTAATGTAAAAATAAAAATATCACAAACATGTTTTTTTTACTAAAACAATTTTTACAAGGGGTTATACAAGTTATATTTTCGACTATAAATATTCATTATAAAGATAAAAAGATTTACTACACCATCTTAATTTTTTTATAATTTTTAGACATCATATAAATAAAATTATATATGTCATAATGATGATGCAGTGTTTACGTCATTAATGAATAAATTAAATAAATAAGAAGGTAAAGTTTAAAACAATATCCAACACTTTTCCAATACCTATTGGATGATTTTATTTGTAACAAGGGCCACCTTATCTCCGACTTTAATGATTTTTTGTGCTTTATAAACAAAATATTATTTTATAATATAATAGTTGTTTCAAGATTTCCAAAAGAGCCACTCCTCTTTCTTATAAAAAGATCCCACTTCCTACCCTTATCTCACAATTCTCAAGCGCTTTTTCTCGGCCAAAATCTACTCAAATAAGCTCCCAATATCACTCTATTATTTATATAAGCCTTAACTTAGGCATAAAGCTCTTTAAGAAACTTTTTTGGTTCAAACCAAGGGGAGTTACCTGATTTAAAGGTAATGTCTTCTCTAATGTTCTTTTATTTTATTTTGCTACTCCGACCCCCTAAACCCTTTTTATTACTTTATTTTGTAACAACACCAGAATAATAAATATACTAGGATGTTTTTATGAGAATGATTTTATTTACACTTACACACACTACTGTCGAATGGTTATAGAACATACTATTTCTATGGGTAGTGAATTACTGCCTCACGAAACGATGATTGTTCAATATTCTTTTAACACATTTCATGGTGGCCATTAATATGTCACTATATTTATATATGATATATATTATGTTTATGTATTCCTTATACTTATTTATTTTTCATTTATGGCATACCATTATGGTTTCCATTATGGGTAAACGCGATAATTACATTTTTTGAAGTGCGGACTACCACCCCCTCAAACTGATTTGAATCATTAAAGGCCATATGTGGGACATATAAAGGACGAATTTAATGATATTATACATGATATTTTACTGGAACTATAATATACCTTTATATAATTTTTATTTCATTCCATTAAATAAAAAATAGAAAAAAGTAGTGTTCATGCGTACGTACGGCTTACCGTCTCCATGAACGGTGCATTTCATTTTATACCTCTAAATGTTATGTAATATTATAAATGCATGTATATATTGGATATTTATAATACATATGATATCTACATCATGAATATAATTCTGTAGATTATGGATATTTTACCACATTAACAACTTGAAATTATAAGAAGATCATTTTTGACTAAAGTAACGAGGATCAACAAAACGACCGTTATTAATTTAAATGATTACATAATGTTCATAACATGGTAATAAGTGATATAAAGAGAATAATTAAATTGAAAAAGGTTCTTAATCACGTTGAAATTAACTCTATTTTATTATTCAGGAGATTAATGTAAGATCGAGTCATGTCAGACATGAGGTAAGGGACTTCTTCTCAATCTCCTTTCATTTAGGCATACTTCAATTTATATACGACCTTCTTTTATTAGTTTTATAATAAACCCTTTTGACTTTCCATTCAAAAGGAATCTATTTACACAAAGCGTTTTACTAAATGAAAAATGGGAATGTTTTTGTCTTACGTATGCGGCGGCGACGACTTCTCCACCGCCGTGACCATTATTTGAGTTTCGGCATCCTCTAAAATCCATACATTTGTTTAAATGAAAAATAAATACCATGTTTTTATTTTATTTTCTTTGGGTATTGAAAATGGTTTTGATAATATTTTGATTATATTTTTTTGGTATCTTACGATTGAAATATGGAAAATTTATGTGTCCTTTATGCATATTTTATGTGATATGATTATGTTATGGTTCTTGGGAATTATTTATGAAGAATGGTGGTTCCGTGATAAACTAAGACTGGGTGAGCCTGAGATAGCTCTCCAATGCATTGGGTAACACAAAGGGGTAAAATCTAAGGTTTCCCCGAAGGGATTTAAGAAATATATTGCAATTGGTATTCTAAACGTAATCATGAGGGTTACTCCCTATGTAAAAATGTTTTAAATGCCTCAAGTTACCTTTTTGTCTCTTGTTTTCTATGAGTTATTCATAAATCTTATGATTTAATGAGGTATGATAAAGTGCTTATTATTTATGAATAAAGTATGATTTCATGGATTCTTATGTATACCGGGACTAATGTTTACTTTCTATACTTTTATATCCCTTACTGATCTCTTTATGCTCATCCCAAGTATTTGTAATGTTTTTCACAGGTCAAGGGAAAGGTACATGATGTGATGATAGTGTCGAGTAAGTGTTAAGAACGAATCCATGTTTTATTTTAAATATGCATCCTTTGATGGAAAAAATTAATATTTTCTTTGATGTAACCACCTTGTCTAAATGTGGAATGTAATGCATGATTTTTGATCTAATTCTCTAAAACTATAAACCTGAAAATATCCTCAATGTGTATTCTTGAAATTAATCAAGATTAAGTAATGTTTAGGGCTGGGACCTTATATAGAAATTCTTCTAAATCACATGGAGGAGGCACTAATTATAGGGGTTGTATGGATATAATCTATCATTATTCTATCCATTTTTCATCATCATTCATTTATTGGGTGATCTGGATCCCACACACCATTGGTCTTAAGAATAATGTTGAAGAATCTAGTAGTGATGGGTGTATGTGAAGAAATGTGTTGTCTGTAACTACATGGGTTTGGTGATTTATTCCTTCAATGTATTTTATGTGAATAATGAATCTCTAGGGGTGGATGATAATTCCATTTTACATAGAGTTGAATTATGTAACTCAATTAATCATTCCTTATCTAAAGTGGATACTAACTCAAAGATCATATAAAGATCACTTAAATACCTTGTTTCCATTCCCAAGCATATCATTTATTTGATATAGAAGTTAAATCCCCTCATTACAATTAGGATTGATCTTCTCCCCGCATAGAGTGAAGGTAATAATGTGGATGAATTACTTTCTACAAAAATATCCTAGTATTTACCTCTAATATTGGTTTCTTTAACTAGTTCCCTTCCCCCATGATTTGATGACAATGTTATTAATCATGGGATTCTCCATAACATCTTTAGGCCCCCAATAGTGTTCTATCTAACATTGTCTCTATCCTTTATTAATAAAATTCATACTGTGTGTGTGGTATTTTTACTATGAAAACGTAACTTATATGTTTCTTTTAATGGGATAGATTAAAAAACATTATTTATATATAAATCAATAATATAATCAGAAATAAATTTAATTTTAGTGTAAAAATATAATATAAATGTTACTAGTGGATGGAAATATAAAATGTGTTGTTGAATTTAACATTTTGCCATCCACATGAATAATTATGAAATTTTTATTTCTCTAAATTAATATTATTAGGTATTACTTCACAATACGAGTCAATAAATATTATTTTCAAAACTGTTATAAAATTTACATCAGACAAACCAAGATAATTAAGGTGTACAAGTATTAATATTTTTGTACTTATTTCCTTTCATATTTTCCATTGAAAAATTTATACACATTAAGATATTAATGAATCATAACATTCAATATTTGTGACATTATTCATTTTTAACAGTCAACCACATGAATAGGCATCGAATTAGTGATCCATGAGAATGATATGATGATATATCATCCCCAATAATAAAAAATACTATAAAATATACAGTAAATATATCTAATTTTTTTTATTATAGATTCTTCCATCTCATATTTCAACCATTATCCTATTCATTGAAATATATTATATTATATAAATAGGCATATTTGTAAATATACTATTATTAATATAAAAAGGAATCTTTATTAATAAAATCTGGGTAAAAATTCCACAATTTTTTAATATAATATAATGAGTGGAAAAAATTACCCACATATATTATTTTTAAATTGATTCATTATTATATATAATGGATTGAAACCTATATTTACACAATCATTGAATTTTATACTTTATTATTTTGATAAATTTTTTCCATGGTAATGATTTTCAATGAAGGAAAATTAATATAAAATTATAAAACAAATTGGATACAAAGAATAGAAATATGGGAGAAATTTTGTAAAACTTAATTTTGACGACAGGTAAATAATTATTTTAATATATTTTAATGAAATTTAACGATAAAAATAAAAAAAATCATTATTTGAGAAATTTTTTATTATATAAAATTCATGTATAATGATTATTCTAGTATATATAGTTTGATTAGGTATAATATAAATGGGAATATTGTTAACTAAATAACTATATTAAAAATAATTAGTCTTTATGAATAATTAAAATGATTAATTTGTTTAAAACTCAATAATTTTCATTACTATCCCCAAACATATTCGTTTCTAATAAATTCCAAAAGTTTATCAACATACACTATATATGATATGACATTATAAAAATTAATTCACTATCATTAAATAAAATTTCTATATTTCATTAATTGTTCTTTGATGAAGAACATACAAAATACAACAATAACATACATTAACAAAATAAAATTATTCAAATAATGACTTTTATAATTGTTTTTTAATAATAATTACTTTTTACTTATTTTAAAGAAAGTAAATAAACAAAGCATCCCAACAGCCCACATCAATGAAAAAATGGAAAATCAAGAATGTCTGAAAAAGGGAAGACTCAGAGTGTCCCCGATAGAGATGACCACTCTTCCCAAAAGAAGGGAACCAAGGGATTTGAATACCAGTGGATGAGGGACTAGGGTCACCATATATTCCATGATGTAAGCAATGTGGTTACCCTTATGCATTGTATTGGGAATCTCAGTGTCATTAGAAAGAAGGGACTTTCATTTTCGGATGAGGTAGGTAATCTACCAAGGAGGAGAGATGCCACCCTTGCGGGAGCTTCAAATGTTAATTGAATCTATCTCCAATATAACCAAGTCCATGAAATGTGGATTAGAAAACCAATTCATAAGGTCTATTGTTATAACTAATAAAAAAATATTAATAAAATTTTTTTCAATATATATTTTATAATATGGTTACACTAATTCATAACCCTAAAAAGAATATCTACATTATAACAATAATTTTTAAAAATTAATATTTGAATAGTATATCACATGTTGTTTTATGTTTTTTATTTATGTTTAGTGCACTATGAATAACATAGTTTTATTTTAAATATTAATTATATATTAAAATATTGTGTTATCACATTATCCAACTCTTAGTTAAATTTTTTCATCACATATTGATTTTTTTATCAGAAAAATTAATTTATCAAATAATTTTTATAATCATAGATATTTATTTAATTAGGATAATTAATTTCAATGTTACTAAAAACAAATATAATATCATTCATGAATTTATAAACCATTTTTCTGCCATAATGATACCAATTATTAAAAAAAACTTTCCATAACAAAACCTTAAAAGATAATTTTGTTTTCCATATATGATTTGAATGATTTACCATCCTCCTATAAGATAAGAGGATGTATTTAACTATCATGATTGGAAATTAGAATAATTACATACTTAATTTTGTCACATTAAATAAAAAGTTTTTTTATTCTTTTGAATTATTTCAAACAACATTTTCATTCCTACGTCATCAATGATTAAAAATATTTATTTTTATTATGAATTTTTCATCATTTATGGACTAAATTTAACTTTTAATAGATCTTAATATCAAAAAATGGATGAAATTTTATTCATATTTTACTTATATAATAACTAAAATAGAAAATTATAAAAATAGGTCAAGATAATAATCAATATGAATATACCTTAATGTGTCGAAGTGACAAAATAATATCCAATAACATGTAATTTTATTATAAATTAATTTTATAATTAAATATTTCACTTTAATTTTTAGTATATTACAAATCAAATTTAAAACCAAATAAATAAGTGATTTTATCAAAACTTTATCTAGAATTGATATAAAATTTACCTACCAAAAAATTATTTATTCATAAAGTTAAATAATATAAATTAATATTGTTCATAAATATATAATTTCAAAAATACAATGGTTTCCCAATACACAATTAACTATAATTACATATAAAACCCATCATGTAACTCCCCAAGATTTCATAGTCTGTTACCTCTTCAAAGTAATTCAATAACATGCGCAACACGCAACACCGTGTTTGAGCGCATCAAAACATACCAAACTAGCCGTTCAAAAATCATGTATGAATAGTATCAACTAAATTTTGAATTTTATATACTCAAAAAAATTTTGAATCCATTTTATGTTTTTCTTAGAAATAATATAAGAACAAAATTAATTTTTTTCAGATAAAAGAATTATTTTTCGTAAATGCAATTTTACCACCTTTTAATAGGTGAACCCATTTTAAATACAATATTTGACACTTATATATATTCAATTTTACAATATAAAGTTCTTGGTTTGAATAGTGACATAAAAATTAAGCTTCCATAATTTTTTGGTGGCTTACTGATAACTTTCATGCTTGGATAAATTTTGAAAAATACTTAATTTTAACTGACAATAACTTTTTTAATCATAATAATTTATACTGTTCAATATTAAATTTGAATTGTTTTAAAGTATAATTAGATTATGTTTTATTATTTAATAAAATTTTGGTCATTATAATTAATTTCACATTTAAATTTTACATAATCACATGTCAAATTTTTGATAGTTTTTACTTATTTAAAAAACAGCTTTTTGGTTTTGACAACAAGTATTAATTTTAAACTAATAAATGAAAATTATTTTATTTTAATATGGTAAAATAGACTTAATTTTTGAAATCAGAATATCATAATTAGATTTGGGTGTATTTTTGGTATTTTTCAAAAGCATTCAATTTTTTATGAATTGTGAAAAAATCTCGTTAATATTTAAAACCGAATTTTTATTTAAGTAATTTGTTATTTTATTTTAATTTATTTTAGGTCAAAATAGATACATAATATGTTTATATATTCAATGTAATTAATTGGATTTATTTTATAATATGATTAGTTATATAAAAATTTATTGAACTTTTTTACCGTCTTTACCCACCTTCTAAGTGCATTTGAAAACATGCATAAAACATATTTTAACTACTTCTGTGAGTTGAATTTCAAAAATCTGAGAGACACAGTTAACCACATTATGTAAAATTTGGTTTAATAAGATGAAAATAATTTTTTTGAATAGTAACTTTTGACTTTTATTTACCACGGTTAAAAGTAAATATGGTAATGAAGTTTAAAAATGATATTATAATAATCCTAAAAATGTCCTAATTTTATTGGATAAGTGTTATTCATTCAAAAACAAGCCTTTTAATAAAATATTATTCTTTATGTCCACTTATATTATATTTGGAAATTTATTTTTATTTAATTGAGAGAGGAGTTAAAAATGATAAAATCATGTTTTCATAACTAAAACAATTTTAATATATGGATATACATAAGATAAATCCGACTATAAATATTAATTAGAAAGATAAAAATATTTCCTACATAATGGTATTTTATTTATAATTTTTATACATTAATTAATTATGATTATTTATGAAAAAAATGATGATTTAGATATTACCTTATTAATAAAGGATTAAAATAATTGATATAATAAATATCCAAATAATTGTAATTTGAGACATTCGATGAATTAAAATAATTATATTGGTTAATATGACATATTAGGCCTGATTCAAACAATTTTTAGCGATGTAATTTTATTGTTATGATTTAAAAAAAATAGCAAATAGTTTCAAAATTAACATGAAATTGTTTTCAAAACAAATATTATATTGATGGTTGATATAATATTCCTAAAAATAAATGTTTCATCCAAAAGGATTATATAATATTATATATGTAATTAATTAACCACTTTCTTTTCTATTGGATGTTTAGAGTAATTTTATTAACCATATATTGTTTGAATACAAGAACACACGGTAAAAGATAAATTATTCAACTAAGAGTTACATCTGAAAGATAATGTCAAAATGGGAACCTAAAATTGTTTAAAACCTATTGGTTAAGAGGCTTTAGACCCATAACCAACTAAGGCTTGAAATTAATACATTAGAGCCATTATAAATTGAATAAGATTATATTATAAATTAATACTTTAATCTTTTTTGAAAGTGACCCTCACCTCTCTTATAAAATGGAACGTCCCCTTATCTCTAATTAACACCTCCAAATCCATTTGGCCCAGCCAAATCCTGACTAAATATCCTCTAAACAATCCTCCCTTCATCATAGAGGCCTTTATTTGGTCAGAAAGGAAACCTATGGAGACCTTTTGATCAAATTAAAAAGATGAACTCGAAGAAGAGGTAAATATTTCATCACCTCTTTCATGTTTTTTCTTCTTCCACTTCCTCTATCATTGTTGTTTCCATACCAAAATAATAACTCTGGTACCTTCTACATACTAAAATGTTATTATAAATAAGCTGAAACTATATTTTTTATTCAATCCATCCAACAAATTAAAAATTCACCATACGTGCGTACGCACGGCTTACCATCTCCACGTCGTGGTAGTGTTTTTTATTGAAACACATTATTTCTTTGATTGTTATAATAATGATTATAAGTGATGTAAATAACAAATATTACATGTTAAAGATTCTATATATCTGATACCATCTCCACAACATGATGATATTCATTTCCACATTCACCATTCATCGATGATTATAAAAATACATATTATAAATATGTGTGTAATATATGAAATAATAATGCTACCATATATATATATATATGTATCTCATTCACTTACTTCCATTCAATACAATATGAAAATAGAAACAACGTTTACGCGTACGTACGACCCATCGTCTCCATAAATGGTGTTTTCCATTTCATATATCTGTCAATTATACATATTTATATTCTAAATATATATTATATATAAATAATGGTTTATATTATGGATGTATATAAATCATGATCTAATTTATACGTTCAAGAATAACATGTAAAAGAAGTATGATAATGAAAGTGATTATTACCCGAAATGTTAATTTAATATGAAAATCGTTATTACATTGGTAATATAAAGTCATAAATGAGTCATGTATGATATAATAACTATTAATATGGTTTTGGTATAATTTTATAACATACTACGGTCATTATAAAGAGGATAAACGCACCATCGACCAAATGAATGTTTAAGGTATGGGTTATTTCCTCAATATTATTATTATTCCAGATTTATTATGTGTAATTATTTATTGGGACATACTTTTAATCGATACACATATTTCATAAAAATGTTTTCAAAAGTATTCTATTATGGTTTTATGAGAGGGTCTATTTAACTATATCATAATTTTAAATGTTTTAAAGATTTATCTTTTTAAAACCTTTTAATCAATGTCCATTTTTTCAAAATGATTTTATGAAAATATTTAAATGGACATGTATGTTTTGAAATGATAATTCTTTTTAAATGTTTAAATGTTTTATGGGACACTTTGATTCAAAAATCTCTTCTAAATGACATCCCTTATAAATTTTAAGACTTTTAAACGATTTCATGAAAAAGGTGTATTACTCTCAAACCTGTTTACTGATAATTTTCATCTATCTCCACATCCTCTGATGGATTTTAAACTTTTTAGAATATAATTTATTATGATACAAATCTTCCATACTTTATTGAAAGTTTTATGATATGTTTGATTGTGGGTGTGTTATTTTTATACCATTTATTTTTAATGGATAAATTGTTGACATTGCATATGCTAGTTTTAATACGAATGTTTTTTTATGTATAATACTTTTCATATGATGGATGCGTTGGACTTAGTATGTGATGGGTGGAGCCTGCTATAAATCCTCGATGCATCGGTAGGTCTCATTAGGCAAAATAGTGTCTTGGAACATGGCCTTCAAAAACTATTATTTGTAGTCTTGGCATAGTATTTGACTATGTGGTTATGATTTCTGGAATTCTGCATTCCATCATTATGAAATTGGATCTTGATATTAAATTTGATTATTCAACTAGTAGAATATCCATGTGAATAGTTAAATTGTATTTTTTGACTTATCTTTGACATATAATGATGATTATAAGTTTAAAATGATTTTTTCGGTCTTATACATTACCTTAAATGTTTATGATTATTTATGAATGTTTTCGTTATATTGTTATCCTTACTAAGCATTTGAGATCACCACTTTCTTCTCTTTTATTTTCCTAGTATTCCAAAAAGTGTTTTATGACTAATAAGAAAGGTTAGGCTAGTGGATTAATGGCGGTATCAAAGGATCATTTATGTTGTTCTTTATTTTCTAATGTGTAATTTTAAGTTCATGTATGTAATCTATTTTATAAGACTACTAAACTGATTATTCATTTGTGAAATTATTCCTTGTAATCATGCCAATGTATTAAAATAATGCACCGACTCTGGGTAACTGGGGTTGGGGCATTATATTTGGTATCAGAGGATGTTTAGTACAATCCTTGAAAACTAGATTTATATAAATTCTGATTAGATCACATTACCCTAAGTTATACATTGATAATTAGTATAGAATATCATCCTAAAAATTTGGTAATTTAGTGATTTTAGGAGTTTTCCAAGCAATAAAACTCTGTACTGATAGGAGCAGATAGAGGCGGCTCTAGCACAAATGTACCTACATGTAAAAACTGAAAATGCCGCTTTGAGGTGGATTCAAACTAGAACTAGTACATGACAATGGTCCTTTCTTCATTATTGGTTATGAAACTCCCAGGGGATATGAATTGTATAATTCTAATTTTCATTACAAGCCATTATGAAAGATTTAGGAGTAAATACATTCTCAATGAATTTTTTTTATTATGGATTATATCCATAAACTGTTCAATTTACATTAGGTGTTTTTAATGTTTGGAATTATTCATTGTGATTCATAAACTATCTTAGTGTATTCCATTGTTTAGAAATGGTTCCAAGTAGAAGGAATGATAACTCTAGAAACACGTATGATCCAAAGAGTAAGAAGTATTATATATTTCATGTTTTTAAGCCAACATTTAGAAGGGAAATAGTTTCCCATGTATTCTAAACATATGAAGATATAATATCACATGTTAATACGATAAGTAAAAGAATTCATTGAGCCCTATGGATTTTAATGGAAGAAAAAGAATAAAAGGATAGTAGAGAGAAATATAGATAAATGGAAGATGGGAAAGAAGGATTTTCCCGTATTTGATAACTGGGGAAAGAATCACCTTGGTAAATGCATGAATGGAATAACAATTTTTTATAATTGTGTAGAAAAAGGATACCAAGTATGTGATTGAAATGGTAAGTAAAAGGTTTTAAATTGAAAATGCTATATCTGCAAGTTGTTGGGACACAATGTGAGTCTATGTCCCAGTCATCATAGTATACCACACATGATTCTATTAGACAATAATCATGTTATGATAATAACACATATGAAGAGAAAAGAATTGTGTTCTTATGTTTTTATTAATGAATTTTGTCATTTCACAGTTGTATCGATGATATACCAGTTATATGTATTATGGAAATAGATAAGGATTGTATTTTATTACTATTCCATTGAGGATTTGAGATTATATGGTTATATAAAAAGTGACTCAACAACAAGTTAAACTTTTTTTAAAATAATTTTTTGGGGTAAAGATAAAACTTAATATGTTCCTGATACTGAGGTAGAAATTTTGGAATAAGAGATGGTTGATTTGGATAAATTATAATCGATATTCATGACTACCTTGGAACTGATTAATGGTTTGTTTACTTCATCATTGTGGGAGTATTAAAAAATTTTGGATATAAGGAATATATCTATTATTATATAAGGACTAAGGGAGCATTATTGTAATAAATATTGTTTTATGGTAATTCATGGCATTACCATGTTTTAAAATAATACATTATGAAGGTATTCACATGTTATTAAATGAAAAAAATCTTTAATGTGTTCTCCCTCCTTAAAATTTTTCAACTGTATCTTTGTACAGATGTATTTTGGATAAGTATAAAGGATAGAAAAGATTATATTATAAATTAGAAACTATTGTAATGTTTCATGCATTTATTAAGATTATCTTAGGATTCTTATAAAAAGGACAACCCAATGGTTGGGCGATAAACTGTCGCGTCGTGCAAGGCCACAAGACTTGAAACCGAAACTGAAGGGTGACAAGGGTGAAACAACTACCACTGGCCTACGTGATATCCTAGTTTTTCAAATTTAGTTTTTTAAATAGTCTGATAAATGAATTATAAATTCATTATTTTAATAATCCTATATGATTACGGTAAAAAGAATATTTTTGTATTCCGTTTTCATTTAGAGTGAAAGGTGAGTTTGTGGTATGAATTAGTTGAAGTATGATACCCTAATTCTCAAGTATATATATATATATATATATATATTTTCCTCTTATTTTATGAATAAATTAATTCTTAAAATTTAGTGAAGGGATCTTAAAATCAAAATTTTATTATCCTAATACCTTATGTTTTATTGAACCAATGATATTTTAAATCATCATAGATTGATGTCTTTGAGGCCCTCAATTTTACACATGTTTGTGATTGATGACCTCAATAAATCCATATAAATATTTATGTTTTAAATTTAATTATGTTTCTTTAATTTCCACCAATGTTATCTTAATTTATATCAAAATTTGGTGGTGAATTTCGATTTCCCTTTCCCTCTTATTAAGACTAAATTTTATTAACCCAATTTCGGATGTGGGTTTTTCACAAAGGTATTTTTTATTTCCAACTATTAATTTTTGAAGAACAATTTCAAATTGCATGGACTCCATTTATTGAATTAGCAGAGAATGTAACACCCCATGATTTTATATTATATTATCTCTTTAATGTAATTTAATAATGTATGCAACATGCAACACTGAGTTTGAGCGCACCACAACTTACCATAATAGTCGTTCAAAAAGAGATTATGAATAGTGTTAACTAAATTTTGAATTTGATATACTCTATAAAATTTTAGTATCCATATTATGTGTTTATTAGACATAATATGAGAACAAATTCATTTTTTAGATAAAAGAAGTATTTTTCAAAAAAGCAATTTTACAAACATATAATAGGTGAACCCTTTTTAAATAATATATTTGAAACTTTTATATATTCAATTTGACAAAATAACCCTCTTTTTTAGGTTCAGGATATAAAAATTTAGTTTCGATAAATTTTTGTTGTTTTCTGATAAATTTCATATTTGGGTGAATGGTGAAAAATACTAAATTTTAACTGAATTTTTCTAATCAAAATAATTTATAGTGCTCAATTATACATTTTAAATGGTATGATACTATAATTAGATTATATATTTGTAATTTAATACCATTTCAGTCATTATAAGTAATTTCACATTTAAATTTGACATAATCACATGTCAATGTTTTAATAGTTTTTAATTTTTTAAAAACACAGTTTTTTGGTTTGGACAATTGGAATTAGTTTAAAATTAATAAAAAAACTTATATGTTTTTAATTTTTTAAAAAAGACTTTATTTTTGAATTTGGAATATCAAAATTAGCTTAGGGTGAATTTTTTGTATTTTTCTGAAAACATTCAATTTTACGGAATAGTGAAAAACACCACGTTATTGTTTAAAACTGACTTTTTATTTAAGTAATTAGTTATTTTATTTTAATTTATTTTAGGTAAAAATAGATCCATAATACGTATATATGTTCAGTTTAATTAATTGGAGTCATTTTATAATAATTTTAGATATGTAAAATTTTATTGAACTTTTTTATCATCTTTTACCCACCTTCTAGAAGCATTTAAAAATTTGCATAAAACATAAGTTTACCGCTTCTATGAGTTGAATTTAAAAATTAGAGAGAAATTTATATCCTTAGTATGATTAATAGGGTTTAATAAGATGAATATATTTTTTTAATGGTAACTTTTTACTTTTATTTAGCATAGTTAAAATTAAATTGGGTTATTATGGTAAAAATGTTATTATTATTACCCTAACACATGTCCTAAATCTATTAGATATGTGTAATTCGACAAAAAAAACCTTTCGAATAAAATATGATCCTTTAGGTTCACTTGGATTAGATTAGAGAATTTATTATTATTTCATTTAAAAAGAGTTAAACGTGTTAAATTCAAGTTTTCAGAACTAAAACATTTTTTATATAGGGTTATACATATGATAAATTTGACTATAAATATTAATTATAAATTTAAAACTTTTTAATACATATTTTTATTTTATTTATAATTATCAAATATTAAATAATTAAATTTATTTATGATATAGTGATAATGCCAGAAATTACCTTATTAATAAATGATTAAAATAATTGATATTATAAATACACAAATAAATGTAATTTGAGACTTTTGATGAATTACACTAATTTTATAGGTTAATATTACATGTTATGGTTGATTCAATACATTTTTTTGAAGAAATTATGCCGTTATGATTTTAACAAAAATACAAATACCAAACCGTGTCAAAATTGACATAAAATAGTTTTTAAAACAAATACTATATTGTTGGTTGATATAATATTCTTAAAAATAAATGGTTCAGTCAAAGGGAATAAATAATATTATATATATACTTAATGGATCACATTCATTTCTCTTGAAAGGTTAGAGTCTGTTTATTAACCATACACTGTAAGAATAAAAGAAGATATGGTAAAAGTTAAATTATTTAACTAAGAGTTAAATCTAAATGATAAGGTTAAAATGGTAATCTAAACTTGACAAAAACCAATTGGTTGAATGGATTTCGTAAAATAACCAACTAATTATCTAATTAAATATATTTTGAGCCATTATAAACTGAATATTATTTGATAATAAATTAATACTTTAATCTTTACCTTAAGTTACAGTCACCTCTTTTATAAAAGGGCACTTCACCTTCTCTCAAATTCACACCTCCAAAGACATTTGGCACGGCCAACCCTTGCCATAATATCCTCTCAATAGTCCTCCCTTAATCCTAGATTTCTTACAGTTTTCTGAAATATATCTTAAAGATCTCTTGTGATCAAATCAATAGGAAGAACCCGAAGAAGAGGTAAAAATTTTATCACATCCTTCACGTTCATTTCTTATTCCACTACCTATTTCATTATAGTTTCCATACAAAAAAAATTAATATAGTATGTTATACATATTGAGATTCTTTTATGAATCTGTTAGAACAATATTCGTTATTCTATCCATCCTATAAATGAAAGATTCACTAGACGTGTGTACGTACGTCTTACCGTCTCTACGTTGTGGTGTAGTTTGTTATTCAAACACTTCAATATTTTTATGGTTATAATAATTATTATAAATGATTTAAATAAGAAATATAACACTTTAATTATTCATTATATATGATATAAAATCCAATTATACATGATTTCACCATCAAAAGAATGATATTGTCGCTCAGGTGTACGTACGACTTTTCGTCTACACGACACGATGAGATTCATTTCCACGTTCACAATTCAATGATGATTATAAAAATACATAATATTAATAAGTTTGAAACATATGAAATAATAATGATACTAGATATATATATATATTAATCCCATTAACTTACTTCCATTCAATGCGATATGAAAAAAGAAACAGACTTTATGCGTACGTACGACCTACCGTCTCAATAAAAAGTGTTTTCCATATCATATATCTATCTGTTATAAATATTTATATTATAAATATATATTATATATTAATAATTTTTTATATTTTGAAATTATTTAAATCATGATATAAATTATACTTTGAATAATAATAAGTTAAAACAAGTAAAATAAAGAAAGCGATTATTACACGAAATGTTAATTTAACATTGAAATCATAATTAAATGGGTAGTATAAACTCATAAATGTATAATTTATGATATTATAAATAGGAATATGGTTATGGTATAATTTAATAACATACCATGGTCATTATACAATAGGTTAAACAGACCCTCTATCAATGGAAAGTAAAAGTTAAGTGTTATTTTCTCAATATCATTATTATATGAGATTGTTTATGTAAGTATATACCAGGACATAATTATCATCGATACCCATATTTCATTAAAATGTTTTCAAAACTAATATTTTAAAGTTTTATGGGAGGTTTTATTTAACTATTATATCATTTTAAGTGTTTTAATGATTTATCTTTCTAAACCCTTTTAGTTAATGTGTATGCTTTGAAATTGGTTTTAAGGATTTATTTATATGGATAGGAATGTTTTGAAATGATAATTATTTTCAAAAGTTTCAAATTTTTATGGGAATAATTGATTCAAAAATATCTTATAAATGAAATACTTTATAAATTGTGAGACTTTTAAATGATTTCATGAAAAAGGGGCATTTCTCAGAAAGCATTTTACTAATCAATTTCATTTGTGTCAACATCCTTTGATGGATTTTAAGATTTTTTGACGTTGATGAATTATGATAAAAATATTCCATATTGTATTAAAGGTTTTGGTTTATGTTTGATTTTCGATGTGTTTTTTTATAAAATTCATGGTTAATGGATAATTTATTGACATTTCATATGATAATTTTAATACGAATGTTTATGTTATGATTAAACCTTTTCATATGAGGAATGAATTGTACTTAGTAAGTGAAGGGTGGGGCACACTATAGCTCCTCGATTCATCTGTATGTCTCATGAGACAAACTAGTGTCTTGGCACAAATCGTTAAAAAATTTATATTTGTAGTCTTGGAACAGGGTATTGAATATGATGTTATGAAGTTTAGCATTATTCATTCCATTATTATGAAATTGGTAATTGATATTAAATGTGATTATTTGACAAGTATAATATCTATGTGAGTATGAAAATGGAATAATTTGATTAATATTTTCCATATTATTATGAAGTTTAAGTTTAAAATGCTTGTGTTTTAGTCTGATACATTTCCTTAAATGTTTATGCTTATTTATGAATGTTTCCATTATATGGTTATCCTTACTGAGCATCTAATCTCACCACATTAATATGTTTTATTTTCATAGGATTCCAAGAAGTGTTTTATGATTGATAAGCAGGGTTATGCTAGGGGATTAATGGCATTCTCAAAGGATCATTTATGTTGTGTTTTGTTTTCTAATTTGTAATATAATGTTCATGTATGAAATCTATTTTCAATGGATGCCAAACTGATTGGTCATTCATGACATGATTCCTTTTAATCATGCCAATTTATTAAAATAATGCACCGACTCTAGGTAACTTGGGTTAGGTCATTACAAATCATATATTTTCCTAAAAAATTACGGAATAATTATTATTTATTTAATATTAATTACTATGAAATATAATAGCGTATTAACCCATAAATTCCCAAATATCATGATTATTATAAAATTTTAAAAAAATAGTGATGTTATTATAAAAAAATTACAGGATAATATATATATCACAAATATTTGTAAACATAAATAATTATATAAAATAATAAATTATATTCTAAAAAATATAATAACCATTTATCCAAACATACATCAATAACAATTATCAGAGTAATTGTAAATATTATCTTTTCATTATAAAATTATTACTCTCTAAAATTACATTTTTTCAAATAAATATTATAGTAAATTTAATGTTAAAACTATGTGTTTTGTGTAACTCAATCACATATCCACACTAAGTACAATAAAATTTATGTGGAAATTTCATTATTCAATTAAAACATCTATTATATAATTTCTCAAAATTGTATCTAATCTATTAAGAATTTTAATTCCAAATATTAAATATTAAATGATTTTAAAAAACAATTAAATTATAAATAATTGATAACATACTAAAATATAAATTTATATAATCGAAACTCTGATATCAACAATTTTATTGCATTCATAAACAATAGGAACCAATTCAAAAAAATATTTATAAATTAATTTTTATACCATCTAATGGGAATTAATATAGAAATTCCACAATAACAAAATTAATTAAATGAATAAGTTAATTACATTGCTATTTCATTTTTGGGATCTGAAATCGGGAGATATTAAAAAATAATCAATAAAATACACACAAGTTTCTCCTCTAAGGGACTATTATTAAACTATACCCTTATATTACTATATATAATATGTCTTTAAAATATCAAAAAAATAATATACTCATAATAATCCTCAAAATGGATCATTTATAATATTATTATTCATATAATGGTATTTAGAAACATATTAAATGTTGTGATAAAAACTTCTTTAAGGGATATCATAATGTGGATGACATCATAGATACCTAAGGAATAAAGAATATGGAAGAAATAATACACTGTAAAGGATACCACATAACTAATCATCATGAAATGGGAACATATTGATGGATTAAATACATAATAACTCATAAAAAACATAATAATAACTAATTTCATTATTATAGAATACATATTTTCATACATCAAAAAATTACCATCCAAACATCAGGTTGAAACAGTGAACACAAATATGTAAACAATATTCTAACTAAAATAGATAGTTTATCTCATAAATCTAGTTAATTAATTGATGGTATATATAATTAAATGACCTACATATTAATATCTATATCAAATTCCATCAATATATGAAACAATTAAAGACCATTACATACAAAATCAACAGTCATTAATTAAAAAAAATATTGAAATCATTATTTTGTTTAATATTACAAAATAAATATTTGGTCAGTAATGTATGTAAATATTATTTAATATGTAATTAATAATTATATAGACATTCAATTCTTCCACATGTAAAACAAATTACTCATAGTAATTACACCCAATCCAAGTCATATAAAATAGTTTTTTAAAAATTAATAATAAATTTTTAAACATGTAGATCAATTAATGAAATTAATTAGAATATGTACAAGGTAATAAGTAACATCGACATGATGATGAACATAAATTCATTAAGTTTGTCAATACTGTGGAAAGAATAATTCCTTCCTAACATATATATAAAACATGATGTGAAATTTATAAAAAATAATTTCCATTAAATAATTACAATTTAATCATATAGTTCCCCTATAAATTACTTTTTATGAGGTTCCAATAATGCCAATAAAAGATAAATTTAAAAAAAGCAATATAAAATTTCTCAAATTGAAATATAAATCATTAATAAAATATTTTGTAAATAATAAAAATATTTATATGTATATTGGACATCATTTTAAAATAATTAATGAAAATAATAACGGATTCCATTGAAAATTAATGATAAAAAATTAATGAAATGTAATGTTGAATTGAAATAAAAAAATGAAAAATTATATATCATTATTAATGGGTATCAAAGTGGGAGTTGATGTTCATATTGAAAATTTTTAATTTATAATATCTTTGCACTATTATGATTAATGAATGAAATTAATTTATTGGAAAACAATATGTAGATAAATTTTCAAAACATCAAAATAATTTTTTCCTTAAAAAATTGATCCTTGGGAAAATTTTATGTATTGAGAATAAATTTTAGAAAATTAATATTAATACGTACCTATAAGAGTGGATTATGATAAAAATATTGAATATGGTCAAAATTTCTTATCAATAATTTTTACGGGTATTTTAGTGCCAAATATGTTGTGAATTCAGAAAGAATTATTGTGAAATATAAAACATGTCTTATAGAATAAAAATATTGATGAGGAACCCTTATAATTATTATAACATTATGAGGGAAATTAATCTATGCTGTGATTATATGTAACAAATTAATATCTACATAAGAAAACTAAAAATACAAAATAATATAATTACATTTTTTATATAAATAATCATGGACATAAAAATCATTTATAAAGTAATATATAACAAAGAAGAGAGTTTATGTTTTGAAATTACTTACCTTAATTGTGTAGTTTCCCTTAATGAGTAAAGAAATAATAGAATGTTTATAATTTATATAGATAATATTACATTTTTAACCACTATAACTATCATTATTTAAGTTTTATTGTCAATATATTTATTTTTTGGATGGCATCCTTTATTTTGAGGTAGTTTGTTTCGGAATATCTAAACATATATAGAAAGTTTATGAGGAAAATGGCCTTATTAGAATATATTAATATATTTTTATAGAGTTAAAATAATAAGTTTTATATCATTCTAGAATTATGGATGTTAAAATAGTTATAAAATTAGTACAAACATTATAATTAACATTAGAATGCTCTTTTTTATATTATAAATTACATTTTTTGGAATTACAATAATTATTATAATGATGAAATATCCGATTTTTATTTATAATAATAATATTAATTTCATAATAATTTACTATTAAATAATGAATTCAAAATTTAGGCACACACATTAGACTAATAAATTTAAAATAAACATTTTTTTTCAAATATTTTTTGAAAAATAACCTTGGTGGGTGATATATTTTGAAAAAGGTAAAGCAAATTAACATGGTGTGTATGTGAGATGGAAAAAATTAATGAATAAAATCACAATATTTGGATAATATATTATTTAAAAAATTCGTTACTGAATAATAATTTGGACTATTGAAATTAAATTTTAATCATTGAAAGACCATGAATTCAGATATAATAATGACTTATAGAGGAAAATTATTTCACAAGAAACACGTCATCCCCCATAATTACATATTCATATATATTATAATAACATAAAAATTTAATCGAGGATGAATAATAATATACATGTTATATTGTTTTAGAATAAAATCATAATTTAGAATAGTGAATGAGGTCTAGGAACCCTTACATCGATTATTAAAATAGTTTTAGATCAGGTTCATATTGTCCAACCATATTTCTATTTTTGAAGATCATTGGGGAACTGATGAAATATGGAGTGTGATTGGAGGGTTTAATCTATTATATAATGGTATCATGGAGAATATATGGTGTTTATGTGTTTTAGACTTTATATTCACTATTTATGGTTGTGTTACACTAGATTATAACATGAGTGATTTTCATGACATGTTTGACGCTAGTTCTGAAGGTTTTAAATGTTATTTTGATTTTATGTATTAAAATATTTATGGTGAAACCTTTTTTAGTGATATATAAATCATTACATTTATACAAAGTTAAAGGGTTTCATATAATTTAAATCCATTGTATAGAGTGCATCTAAATGTTTCATCACATATTAATTTTTCATCAACACTACAACTCTCTGGACAACCATATGATCGAACAACCCACTTTCCATGTATTTTTTATTTCATATGAAATGGAGGGATCCTTATCATACCATATTCATTATTTTATTATCTGAGATTCTTACAGGAGAGGTTATTGGAATATAAAATGATAGTATATTCTATCGCGACAAAGATTGATGGAATTAATGTAGGGGATGAACAAGTTTGAGATTTATTTAAATGAAATCCTAAATTCATCATGTTTTAGGCATTTGGGTTTATGTATAATTTTGGTAATATATATTTTAACATTATTTAGAAGTAAATGTGTTGTATCATTTTTTTATTCTTTTTACCATGATAGTGGTTTGCCTCTTGATTTTTATGATAGTGTCAAATCTATATTATGGTTTATAAAAAATTTATTATTGTTGTAACATCATGATTAAATTGATAAAGAACCTAAAAATATAATTTACTACATATTTGGAATTTTAATTAATTAAGAATCATGTTCTAATCTGATGATTATTATAATTTGATGATAATAAAATTGATTCAATGTGCATGCTTATTTAAATTTGATGATGAAATTATTAATTAATTTGATGAATTTTTATTATTGATGTTGATAAAAAGAATTCTTGATATGGATAATGGTACATATAAATGATTTATGTAACTAGTTTGAATGCTAGACACAGTGTTTATCTTTTAATCGGAGCATATATCTTTACCACTTATTTTCCACATTGTGAGAACCTATAAATAATTAATCTGTTAAATAAAGATAGATGATGAACTGGTTTTGTGATAAATAAAATTTCTAAGGCTTGAGTTTCACATTTACATGTTAATGTGAAGAAAATTCTATTGGATCCTTGAGAATTCATTTTCATGCTATGGATAGATTCCATGTTTAATATACAATAATTCACTATTGGATATGCTTGTTTATTTCCTATTGCATTTATATTGTGATCAATCTTTTAGATTCTCACAGAATTCGGATATGGAGTGCTGAGTTTCGAATGTGATGTGATCATGGGATGGTTGATATTGGGAAGGATTATTTGATATTAAACTATAATGGTATATCATGGGTTTTATGATAAGATGTTGGTGGGGATGTATCGATTATGAGGCCCCAATTATCCCTTGTGATGGAAAGATAAATCAGGATATGTATTTGGGTTTTGGGGATGGAATAAAAAATGATGGATTAATTATATCTTGGAATACATGTTTATGTGACGATGATACATGGGATGATAACTTATGAATAAGATTAATGTTTAATGACAATGATTTACATTATATGTGAACTCATTTATCTACTATCATAGGCATTTAGATGTTTATGGTTACATGATTCTACGTTGTGGTAGAATGGGATGTGTTTCCTAGAGTACCTACTTTGTGATATTATGCTTATAATGAATGAAAAATTCTTGACCCATGGGTTTGGTGATGATGGAATGAATTTGATAAATATATTTTAATAACAATAAGTAGAGTATTCTGATTAGATTATTCATTGTGGTAATGTACATTACTATGATTATTACTGCACTGTGATTTCAACACATGTTAATGGATAATTAATTTAAAATAAATAAATTGATAAAATGAATTAATATAAAGAATGTATTAAATATATAATATCTCTTTTAAATTCTTGCCTTCTTATAAGACATATAATCATAAAAGATTCATCTATAAGTCTATGAATTATTAGCTATTACCCTGTCTACGATTTGGTTGTTCTGATCGGGTGGATGTGATCTACTTTATATCTTTTATATTTTCTATATTTTATATTATTCGACACTAGGGTTTTTTATAGATACGGAAATCCATTGGACTCCTGGATGCTGTTTTCGATAGCATATTGGTGTAACATAGATGGGTTAATACCCCCAATGGCCCTTCTCTCTTCTCTTGGATGTTACATGTTCTGGTGTGCATAATACATAGTTTCCCCATATATGTTCAAAGAGTATTAATATTTCTTTTTTTAATTATACACACTTGCTTTTCCATATATAGTCACCAATGGTATATAACATGTATAACATGCATAAGATTTAATTGAATATGACACCTTCCTTGGAGTTTGGGTTGTAATGTCCTGATGATTAATTATTGATGTATGATACATTTCATATAGTCTATCCCGAATTATATAAACTAAATGGATATTATGAATTTTTATGTGAATTGGGATGATTTCATGATGTGATTCATGAGGTGAATGTTATGATTCAATTCTCGAGTGTCATTAGGATGACTAATTTTGGAGGGAGGAGGTTAGGACGTGTGACATTGAGTAAAAGTGACAATCTAGTGGGGAATTGTGAGTAGGGTAGCCTTGATGATTTCCAACAAATTTACATTGACCCTTTTATGTGATAGTTGGTTATATTTACCCATGGTGAGCATGTGAGAATTGTATACATATTTCAGATATGGGTTAGTTTCTATTTTTTTATAATTCATTAGCATTATTTCATCATCTTTTTAGTGAGAGTTTATATGGATGATCCTATTTAGTATACAATTTCTCTGAACCGATATATATATATATAAATTATTTATAAGGTCATATGATTTAGGTTGGAGATCAAACATGATATTTTTCATGGTTTTACAATATTTTTTTAGGCATCATGGACTTTATCATATTTACTATTTTGGTACATTTGGTATCCTTCCATTTTTTAGATCCATTTTTTAATTTATTATTTTCACTTGGTATTTAATAATATATATAAATATCTATATTCATGATAAGGTGTTGAGTTTTGTATATTAATTTCATCTCAATTCCACACAATCTCTTATAGGGTAATGCCTCTCTAATATATTATTATAATACCCATGGTGCTAGTTTCCAAGATGGGGACCACTATTGGAGGTAATTGGAATATCCCAAAAACTCTTCACCCTTTTCCGTCCCAATAGGGGTACTATTTTTGGGAAGGGGTAATGAAATGGTGGTATAAAAGATCCTAGTATAGAGATATAATGGATTTTGATTTATAAATATTTTAGGATGCATAAGTGGGTATGCAATTCATGATAGATAAGTTTTTTTATCAATGTAAAAAAGGGTGAGATGTAAATAAAGTGGTATTTAGGGGGAAATGTTATTTGATGAAAAAAATTATATTTATGTTTATTGAGGATACAAAAATAAGTAATAGTTTTATCATTTTTTATAGATATGATAATATCATGTATCATTCTTACATTCAAATATTATTAAGATTTATAGAAAATTTATACTATAAAACCAATCAAATATAATAAAATAAATATTTATTTTGTTAATATTATGTATTTTTTAATCCCATATTAATATATTACATGGATTGTTCTTCTTTATTCAGGGATCTATGTGGAAATCTTCTTCTATTTCATGTTTTCAATTTTCAGCATAATTTTCTTGAAGATCACCACAAGCAGAGGTTGATATTGATGAAACATTGATTATAACACTGAAAGTGTTTAATAAAATGATCATTAGATTATTAAGTATTCCATTTTAGAATCTATCAACGAATACTTGTTGTAATATTTTGTGAAAACGTTTTGTTCGATATGTGATCAAATGGAGCATTAATATTCATTACCTATGGAGATGTTATGTGGAGTTGTGAGGTATTTTTTGTTCTTGTTTCATAATGATCATGAAGATTCAGTAGTAATATAGGAGAGGTTATGAGAAAATTTATAAAAACAAATCCCTTCATCACCTGTGAAGGTGGACAATCACTAGGATATGGTTATTCATTGACTAGAAAGTTCAAGGGTGTAATGGTTTAGGATCTATTTTAATACCCTTATTAAATATTATTCAAACCAGTTGTCAAACGAGGATACCAATGCAATGGATTTTGAGGATGATTTTCATACATCGATCCAGTTCTAGGTCTCACAGTTTATTTTGATGAAGTATCTAGAAATATTGGTGAGTGGATATATTAATTATAAGATATTGGAATGAACTGGAAATACCCATTAGGTGTGTCATAAATATTCAAAATGAGGCATAGTTATGGTATGAGGATACTAGTTGTCTGTAGGGAATAGTTTTTTGACATCTAGGGTTAGATCATAACCATTTTTATCACGTTTATCTAGGTTGGTGGATCATAATCATATTAAAATGAATAAGACTGGTGTTTTCATAGTAGAGGACAAGTCCATTAGTTGTTTGAGTTCCCAACATTTTTTTATCAATTTCCAATCTATATTGGTTCTTCTAAGGTTTCCTCCACTTTGTAAGTTTCACTTATTGTAGTAGCAGTATGGTGTTCAAGTCAAGGTATAGTTTACTGGATATGAGGTAGGCAGAGTAATTCTAGTATACAGTCATTGTCATTAGATATTAGAGAAAACCCATAGTTTTGGTCATCAGTAGTCTTAGATTGGATGTATAGTAGGTTGTGGTCAACATTATTCATTATCATTTCCATCACTAAGAATGACTAACATCATTTGAGGTATCCATTTTCTTTTCTCAACATGGGTAAATAAATTTTTTATTTTTGGTTTGTTGAAATCATATATATCTCCTTCCCTCATACATGCCTTATGACATGAGGTAGATAGGATTTTGGTGCCCTTGGTATTTAATACACGAGTTGGAGGTTGAACTAACTTGTACAAATTATGTAATGATTGTAATCTAGTGTCAGTGAAACACTAATCTTGCATATATTTTTTATAATGAAACCATGTAAAATCCCTTCCAAAATGTATTGGTAATATTTAGTAAATGATTCCATTTATTCCATTTAGAGAAGGTTTGTGTTTATAATGATGATATAGAGAATGTGGTGTTTATTGGTGAGTTGTACACTGAGATTTGATAGAGGCATTTTCTATCCATGTCTTATTATTTGGAATATCTGATTCAAATTCCATCGAATTTTTATAACTATTTATTTTCAAGAGGTTTGTAAGAGTGACCTAATTCTATTAATGTATTTATTTTACTATCATAATCATGAGGGGATATCATTTATTATATTGTTATAAATTATGTGTGTCTCCTATAACGATGTATATGTATAGTATGGTGCCTTATGTGTTGATATATTTACAATTGTAGCATATTGATTTCTTCAAGTGAGGTTTTTTTAGTCATATGTGACAACTTTGCTTGAAGAAGGTTTTTTAATAAAAAATGATAATAGATTTTTATGGATTTATAAATATTATAATCTCTTTAAACAATTGAAAATGGATAACCTCAATCCACATTTTTGGATTGATTATTTATTTTATCATTTAAAGGATGATAATTGGATCTCAAAGATCTATTTGTTGTTAAGACATCATTTTATGTGGGTGATGTATGAGGATATATCAGAGAATTATTTTAGATCTCGTCATTGAAATTATGATATTTTTATGATGTTATTCAGTGTAAAAATTATATACTCGTGTTTTTTTGGTTGATGAATGATCTGTTTAGAGGGATAAAAAATAAGCATATGGAGGTCATCATTGAAATCATATTTGTGTATTCTGTGTCTAAAAAAGAGTGTGCCGATGTTCTGTGATCCATTTTTGAGGTCTTATCCAAGATAAGTGGTTTTAGTAGTTGTGAATGTCTCAATTCTGGTATCTTGAATTCCATTACATGGGGTATGATGTGTCCTAGTAGGTTGTAGTTATGGATCCTAGGAATATAATTGTTTTTGCGACTTATGAAAGCCCCATGAAAGTGGTAGAAGAATTCTTTTACATATTTTTATAGGCTATTTCTTTTTTTTAAATTCAATTTATCTTCAGTTTCCACTCCAATGACATCCTTTTCTAGAATGGAGTAGAAATTATTGTGATCTAGAAAGGTCCATTCTGATTTTGAGTATTTGATGAACATGTTGGTTAGTGAACTATTATATTGTTTTCCAATAAATATAATTCAGTTTGAGGTTTTTTATGACTCTTTTATTTATATTTTTGTATTTTATTTTATATAGTAGAAATGGGTTTTTCCTTTTTGTGCATCACCAGTTATTTCCACATATTAAAAAGTATAAAACTAGTGACGTTGAGTTGGGAAAATTTATGTTTTATTTGATTTTATTATGACATTACATCATGGGTGAATGTTTTGTGATTTTTTCTAACCACTAAATCATGGGCAATGTCTTCTACTAGAATGACAAGAACATGAGATTGTGTTAGTTTATGGAATCATACAAGATAACAAAATAAATATTTACTATATTCGAGAAATATGAAATGATGTAGATGAAGAACAAAATAAGAAGTCACATATTGATGTATTTTTTAAATATTGAGGTTCTTGGAAATATATGGAAGAACTATTAGTGATTATTCTAGATATGGGAGATGTAAGAATAAGATGATGAATTTTTTCAATGGTAGTCTATTTGTATTTTGTGAATGGTTAGAGGAGACCAAACTGGGGGATTTTGAGGTGGTGGTTTGGAGAGATCGATTGTTTTTGGGGATTTACCTAATGTTTTATATTAAGTTATATAGCACTAGGTGATATTCCAATGAATTATTTTTTACCCCACTATTGAAAGAGGATGTTCTTCATGAATTAAATAGATCTCCTTTGGTTATACCTCATGGTTTTAAAAATATATATCATTCTTTGATTGGTTAGTTTTGTGGGTCAATACCATAACTTGTAGTTTTATATTTTCATTCTCTATATTTTTTTCTATAAAGTAAAGGTCGAGCATTGTGTTCTCGATAGAAATTCCCTGCTATTATATGTAACCTGATTGAAGTGGGATGAAATACAAATGAACATTGTTAATTGTTCACATCGATCACAGGGTGTCTATGATTCAATATGTATGGTAAAAGATTTTTTTAAGAAATAATATCACATTAGAGAATTTAGGGAGTCATGATTTGTAGATGATTTTTCAAGGAATATATTGAGGTGGTGGTGTGGCTATGTGAAGTATCAAGGATGGTCATATTTTAATGATTTCAATATTTTAACTCAAGGATTTAGAGATGAATCCGAAATGATTTCAACTCTTCAGTATTCCTTATCATTTATTTTCACCGACATACATACAATCAGAATGATCATACCTCCCAGAATCATGAAGAATTTTTTTTCTCTCATTTCATGGATTCTGGATATTCATGACTGAGTTAGATTAACTTGGTGTAGTTTTTAATAAATACTACTATCCAATACACTATTTGTACTGTTTCATTTGAATTATTGAATGGATGTCTATTACATTCTATGTTGTGTTGTACTGTGGTTAAAGAGACAAAAGTTCATAGGTTAAAACTATTATAGAACATAATTAAAATGGGTCATTAAAATTTTGAGTGGATGATGACATCAAAACATCAACAGAAATCATATTATCACTATTGGTGGACCCCTAGAGTTTGATAATGGAGATCAATTATTTTTTATGATAATCATAATAATGTGTATAAATTTATTTTCTATGTGTTAATAATTATTCCCATTTTTTGGATTTTTGGTATGTTGCCACATGTTAGAGCCATGGCCAAGCAGAAAACAAATTCTGAATAGATGATATAGATATATTTTTCATTCCTGCTTTTATCTATAATATTCTCTTTATGGAAAAACTCATGTCATATTTTGTTGTAAGATCATTGTAAAAAATGACTCAACCTCTGAGTAATGACCTATTGATATACCAAAATTCGTAGAAGGGTGTTCTGTGAACATGTTATTCCCTTGGTTTATTTCATGAGGCATTATGGTGGAATAGGGAAGAGTACCTAAAATAATTAATAGAATATTATTTTTATGTTTCATGTGTTGTTTCATGATTAACTATTCTATTTTCACATTGCTTCCTTGTGGATGTTGATCATTCAGGGTTATATGATGGTTTCCTAAATATTGATTATAGTGTGACTACTATCATTTTAGAGGTTTCACCACCAGGAATTTTTTTAAAAATGGTATTTTTTTGACTTATGGTTTAATTTTATTCATCTATTGAGGTGGTTGGTCTACTATGCTAGCATGATACTTGAGAGCTTTGTCATGGGGTGGTTTTACAGATTACCCCATTTTCAGTTCCTCTCTTGGTATGGTTTTGGTTACTCTTGGATGGGAATACTTTAGGGGTATCAAATATAAGTGCCCAATTCCTAGAAGTATGACCCTTATTGGGGTTTTAAATCTCATGGTTATCAAATGAGTTATAGAATGTTTCTAGATGGGTTCAATTAATAAAAAAATTATATAGGGAGTATAAATAGTGTGTATATGATTCACCTCATGTATTCATAGTTTATAGTTTTTTAAGGATAGTTCATTACTGAGTAGAAATTCAAGGCTTCATTAATGTAGATTCGTGGGTTGTTATAGGACATGTAAATTATTGAGAATAATTCTTCCCAACACACATGATTTTCAATGATATATGAGGCTCTACATTCATATAATGTGAGTGTGCATCACTCAGTGAAAATTCCATATACAGTGCACCTATAAAGGCTACAGTGCCTCATGTATTTTCTTACAGACTACATGAATCCCGAATTTCCGAAGATCCAACGGCCCTCTTTCTAGTAATTTTTTATTCCATCCAAAAGGAATCAATATATAACCATGTATCATTTATCAATGGTGAACTATGCTTCAATTAGGAGAGTAAATCAGGATTTAAAACATTGGTCCACTATCATGCAAAGAATATCGATGCCATTAAGTTAGGGGATCATGTAATATTTATTGTTTTATATATAATCATATATTAATCATGGTTTAACCCTAAGGATAGTAATAAAAATAACAAAATTATAATTTTCAACATATTAATAATGAAATTAACTGTACAAATATCTGATTGATGGTTTATATGCTGATAATGATTTGCCTCTTAATTATCTAGTTAGTGTGATGTCTATGCAATGGTCTTATAGAAATTTATTCGGAAAAGATTATACATTTTAACTTTATAAGTAATGTCAATATGAAATAAATAAATTAAATCTAGTAAGGAATGATAATTGACAAAGAATGTAAATTGATTTAGAGTTTTAATATAGTATTAAAAGGATGAATGTTTAAACCTGGTGTCTCTTGTAATTTTCTGTTTTCCAAATTGATGAATTGGACATGATTAATTAAATGTGATTTTCCAATTGATAATATTTTTTTTGAATTGTGATGCATGTATATTTTTTTGGATAAAAATAAAATTTCAGGTTAACAGAGACTAGTAATTATATAAATTCAAATAATCTATTATGAATGATATTGAGAATATTTAGGATTTGTTTACATTTTATTCCTTTACTCATTAGGGGTCCCTTATTCGGAATATGTGAATAATGAATTAGTGAATTAAGTAATCTATATAAACTATTTTTGAGATAAATTAAACTTTCATATATTTATTTTTATATATTATTTAGAAGGTTAGGATACTGTGTTGGAGTAGTGGGAGTAAATTTTCGTAGGATGGTAGGATGCATTGTCTTAAGTCTTATATTTTCATGTTGTCTATGACTTTTTTCCTAGTTCATTTATTATATGATATGGATGTAATATTTTCTATTTAATTATAAAAGGAGCATGGAGGAAAAATATGATGTGATATTGTGGTTTTTGATGTGATATGCGACTAGGATGGTTGAGCCTAGTATTACGGATTTGATGTGGGAGGAGCGGCCTGAATGATGTGGAAATAGTGGATGCATGTCATATAAATATGCATCCGGATATAAATATTGGTGTCACAGATGGAACTGGGGATGATACATTGGATTGGTTATTTTCATACCCAATGATTTGATGATTTTTTCTAGCATTATGTCTAACTAATCTATTTAATTTTCTATAGAAGGTTTTATTTTTTTTACTTCATTTAATTCCCCACTAATTGAGGTAGATATATTTCTATTGTTGCTTCATTCCACTTGGTGGAAGATTAGTATAGCATTTATAGAGTATATTTTTGATATAATTACCAATATAATGAAAAAAATATTCAAAAATGATGGGTTTGGTCATTATAGTATTATAATGACAAATGGATTTTAATTTCGATAATCCATGGAATTATATTGGATTACTCAGGGAGGGAATGGTGTTGTTGGTGGCTACGCTGATTGGTAAAGGGTTTATGAAATCCTTCATCTGACCTGGGATTAAGTCTATGTGGGAAAGAATTTCAACAAGTAGGAATTGATGTAGAAATGATGCAGACATGATGCATGCATGATGCATGCCTGGTGAAGTAGGAAATAGGATATAGGCATGACACTATACTTGACTTTTATGCTAGTTCGTGGGACTTTTGTATATGTTATGGGTTTAATTCCCACTAGGACTTTGGTCCATGTACTGAATGAAATAAGGATTGATGGCTGGGTTATCGGTGGGGGGATATGTCCTACCTTTCTTACATGTGTGTCTAGTGTGTGTGTGTGTGTGCATGTTTAATGTAATTTATCTAAAAATAACATAAAAAATATACTACTGGAGGGTATGTAATGAATGATTGTGTTTTTTATTAATTAATGGTTAATAAATAAATTATCAGAAAGAAATGATTTAATGAAAATAATAATTCTACTATAACTTAGTTAAACAATTTTGTGTTTATAAGATATCAAGTATTAGATGTGGTAGCTATGAGTTTGATTGGAATTTTATAAGGTTGAGTATAAGACTATATTATTCCAATAATGTGGTTTTTAGCCATTTTATATCTTATATATTCTATTATTTTATAAACTAATATAATCATGTATATTATGGAGACGAATATACAGTGTACTCTGGGAGGAAATTTAAGACAATAATATTATTGGAGGAGGGATGGTTGGATATCACCCTGTGAAGTTTTCTCATCAATTATTATTTCCACGTGATTGTATGTACGATAGTTATATTCACCATATTTTTGTTTAGAGGGGTTTTATGGAGTTTTTTATGAAACATAGTTGTATTATGAGATATATTACCCAAAATAATTTTATGGTTATCCCATCCAAATGATACAATGACTAGTGGTACATTAATATACATATGGGATATGATGGCATGAAATATATTAGTCAAAGTATGATACATGGAATACATGTTGTGGTGTCTTCCCAAGTCTAATTTGTTATCATATATACTTATTTGATATGGAATAATTTTATTTTGTGATGGAAGAGGTTCATGTTGTGATGAATTTCCACAGTGTAGTATGGTTGTCTTAATTTTGAGAGGGATGGATCCAGATGTTTGATGATCTGGTAGGGTGGAAAACAAGTGGTGAAGCAGAAGTGGGGTACCCTTAATGATTCATTACTATATTAAATTTTGTCTTTTATGTGATAAATTTTTATTGTTATCCATAGTGATATTGGAAAATTTGTATACCTGTTAATGTGAAATGTTAGTTTTAATTATGTACATTGTAATTCTGTATGATTTATTTATCTTTTTCATTAGAGTTTTCTGGGAGGATCCTATTGAGAATACTATTATACTAACCCTAAATATATATAATTCATTCATCTCATCCATCTATGGTTCAAGATCATTTTGGCTATTACTAGATCATGTTATCATATGAGATATTTGGGATTCATGGTTTCGAAATTATTTAATTATTTGTTAATTTTAGGTTCCATCATTCTGTTATATAATTATTATTTATTACATTTTTCACTTTTCAATTGAATATATATATATATATGAGTATGTGTTGATTCTTGTATTTGTCTTATCTCTTTCATCAAAAAGTAATATTTCATTGTGATGTCTCCCACATGTATTCTTATTACACACTCATTGGTATTTACCACTATGGCGCCTACTAGAAGCATCTTATAGGTAGTCACCATATTCCTTCCCATATTTTCCAGCCTGTGAGGGGTATTAGTTTTTGATAGGGAATCGTGACGAAAACACAAATTTTAAACTGTTCTTTGGGGATTTGTACAAGAAAAATTTAATTAATCAATGGGTTTATGTAAGTTGTATTTTAAACACATTAAGGTAATTTTATTATTAAATAAGATAAAATTGAACTCATATATTTAGTTTAATGGGTTGGAATAATTTCATTTATTTAGAATATATTCAATGGAGTTTCCATAAATACATAATATTTAATGGAAAAAAGGAAATTAAAAATATAAATGTGGCTTAAAAATTGATAATAAGTAATATTTTTTATTATTTAATTATCCACATGATTTATTATATAATTTTTATATATTTTATTTATTTTTATAAATTACTATTTATCATTAAATATACATAATGTTATTTTAAAAAAAATTCAAATAAATTGACTAGTAAGAAACCAAATTGACAATTGAATCCAAAATTTAATATTTTAAATAGTTCATACATTTAGTTTCATTCAACGATAAACATGATCGACTCTAAATTATCATGAAACATATATTTTAATATTTTTAATACAATTTGAAATGTTTTTTTTGATGTTATCACAGTAGTTGAATCAATGATGATTAATAGTTTTATGTAATTTTTACATCATAACAAATTAAAATTAGACTGCAATAAGAACTATGGATTTTATATAAAAATTTATCAAATAAATTCATCCATTTATCATTGCAATCAATATACATAATATTACGATATAATTATTTATTAAATCTGACATTTCTCGACACATATATTAATTAATATTAAATGTTTGTCATATTCATTGAATTCAGCTCCATGTTATACCATTTTTCGTCATTGTACAATCGTAGGTCTGGAATTACCTCATATAAGATTTTTAAGAGTTTATTTTATGATATTTTAATTCTTTTCCAATTAATTTAACATTATTTAAATATTTTATCTTTAAATATTGTGATACATTTATACTATGGAATTATAAATTATAACTATTAATGAAATAAACATTATAACATATTTTTTTCACATTGGTAACAAATATGGAGGCTATTTTAAAATATTTAATTTCACATTTTTGTAGATATTAATTATAATATATGTTATTGAGAAACCAAAAATAATATTTTTAAGAAAAATAATGTTTTTATGAATAAACATTTCACTAAAATCCTATATTTTGTTTATTCATATTATATTAATTTGATATTCCATAGTCAAATTTTATTAATATTACTTTCAATTAAATCCAATAATTATGTGTTTTTAACAAATAATAAAAATGAAATTACATTTTTATATAAATTTGTTTTATCCATTATTAAGTAAAATATATTATATACATAAAAATTACTAATGATAAACATATTCTATATTTCATATCATGATAACAAAAAATTATGTCAATATTATCAAAATATTATTTAATTAATTTATCAATTTAGATATTAAATAAAAATTAAATATATACGGAAACCCTATATGTATTTAAAAATGACCTTTATATATATTTAATTATTTTTAACCTTATTTTATTTAGTTTATTTCATTAAAAAGTAATTAATTATTACATAATAACATATAACAATATTAGTAATACAAATATTTATATATTTTATAATATTATTTTTTCAATTCAATGCCATCAAACTAATGACTAGGTAATAATAATCATATTTAAATTATAACAAATATATAGTATATTGAGGCCTTTTTAATCATATTTCTACATGAGAAAAAAAAAATTATTTAACATATTATTTAAGTATAGTAGAATTACATAATGAAATATCACGGTGTAATATTGTAAATATGTGAATAACTATTTTTTCCAAATATAACATTTTTTCATAAAATGATTTTTTAACAGAATATGTTTACTATGTGGTTGGATGTAGAATAATTGTAAATTTTGAATTTCAATTATTAATGAGAAAATCCTTACCCATGTAAACAATAAATTTTTAAAACTTTAATTGTAATAAAAACATAAGAGAGTATTTCATTAAATGAAAATGTTAATAATCTCATTTTCATGTCATAATGTAATTAAAAATTAATTCATATCATATAATTAGATGATATATAAAATCAAAGAAATAATAAGAAGTTAAATTCCATTACCAAGAGAATCATAAGGGAAAAACGTTTGTGTTATATTTTTTACGGACAATACATATGATGGAAATTGATATTGTTAATAGTTGAAAATAGATAATATTGTCATTGAGAATTATTTTGGTCTATAATAAAATAGTTCAAAAACTAAATAAAAATATTATTATATTATGAAATGGTACCCTTGTCTAACCATTATAAAATTTAGAAATAAAAATAAAAGTCATTCGAATTTTTTTTATTTTGATAATTTGTAACAAATGGATATATATATATAGAAAAGTGTATAATTATATATGGAATATATTAATAATCTAAAATTTCAACAAACATATGGCCAATATGGTGGCATATAATGTGATATTTGAATATTCCAATAAAAAAGTTTGGTTTTGTTTTTTAGAATAATTTAATATCCATCATTCAATTAAAAATGGTAATATTGGATGAGGTTTTTAGAATTTTCCATGTTAATAATTATGTGAGAAACTGGTTTTTATGTTAGATATATTATCAATAAGTCAACATGTGTATAAAGAATAGAAATATAAATTGTTTGGTATCATCTCACATAGAATCTATCTTGATGGAATATTTTTTGGGAGGTTAGAGTTTTTGAATTAGTGGATTCTGTTTACACATGTTGTGAAATACACAATAATAACCTCATGTTTCAATATTGATCCACTTAGACTCCAGTTTTTAATCATATTATCTAAAAAATGTATAATGATGAAGGGATAGGATGATACTTCATTGGATAACAAATCTATGTCTCATAAAACCTATAGGGGGATCCAATCCATATATATCCAATTCTTTTAATTAATATAATTTGACATTCATTGACTGCCAATGATCAGTAGTTAGCATATGATTCTCAGAATGGGAACCCAATAGAGAATTTTTTCTTTTAAAAATAAGATTATTATAAATTTATTTTCATTCAATGAAGGAATTAGTTTAATCATACAATCGTGATAAAAACATTTTATATTTTTAATTTATAGTTGTTAAACATCATTTCCCCTATTTTATTTCATTTTCACCATATGAATTGTGATTTATTTAATTTTATGATATTGGGATATCATAACCTATGATATACATCACATATATATAAATAAATATGATATGAAAAAAATCATATATTATAATATTTATATATTCATTGTATATCTGTCAATATCAAAGTTATACAAAAATATCATAAGAACAAATAAACATAAAAAATCAGTGTCAATCCAACTTATCTCATTTTAATTTTATTTATCAAAATAATAATTACATTTGAAGAATAACATCATCAAAAAATTATTCTTAATACAAATAAATTTATAACTAGGGATATAAGAATTTTTGGAATTTAACAAAAATATATATCAATAATTATTATATTTATAAATAGTTTGGGATTATAAATAATGTATTTGATTCTCAATCAATAAAGGGGTGTGGTGTGATTATAAAAAAATACACACTTTATTATGTTTAGAAATCTCCATCATAAGATGTATTATATACATTAATTACATTTATATAATAACTTTCACCAGGATATTGAGTGACCAATATAAGTAGAACATGTCAATATTTTATTGATCGTGTCCAAAAAAATGATTATTCTATGTAAAATATTTCTTTTTTGAAAGAATACATGAAATTTATTTTATCGGTATAGCAGATAAAGTCACTTATCACTCAATTGTGAATGCCCAAATATTTTCATGCTCAAATAAAATAAAATTTCAATTTATGATTACTCGATATTTGAGAGGAACAATTATTTATATTATATGATCATAGCACTGATATGATCAATAACTTATATAACCACAAACATAATTAAATATAAAAAATGATATCACATGAAAATTATGATAGTATTAAGGTTCACATAAATTTATATTTTAATAATATAGAAATTAGGATCCATAATAAGTATACCACAAAAGTACACAAATGAATGTATGGAATTGTGTTTTTAAAAGCTAGTTGGTCCATCTAGATAATAGTTTTTATTATATTAACTTATGGTTCTGTTATTTACATCACATATTTACCTCTATATCACATACATTATTCTACTCATTATTATCTTAAAATATCATCAAAGCCAAAACATCAATGTGATGATTGTGGATTAAAGTCACCTCATTGTCCTACTTTTATGAGAATCTATATTTACACTATTCAATTAATATTAATAAAACTAAAATTAATTAATTGTATATTGATAATAAATTTCATAAACCCATGATAAAATATTCAACTTTTATATCCAATCCCTTATTTATTTTACTTCAATACATACATCATACTTAAATTATTTTTATATTTAAATTATTTTATAAAAGGATCATTTAATTTTGTTAAAATAACCACTGAGCATAAAATTACATTAACACTTTCAAGGACATATGAAATTTGATATAATTTATTAAGAATATTCTTAGTTAATTTTTGACATTTTGATTCCTTCTTCTAAGATTTAGAGACATTACATTTCTATAAAATAGAAATTTCATCCTTAATTCTTGGAATCATAATAATTTAGTGAAGAAATTCATTATACAAATACATTAATTATGTGATTTCTTGTTTTGATATACTCTACCTATGATATTAATCATTATTTCATTGCTTCATTGGAAATGATCATTACGATAGATCCATAATTGAGGAAAAATCATATAACTAGATTGATATCAGATATAATATTTGGTAAATAGAAAACTACTAAGAGCGTTTGACCATATAATAATCTCATTTTAACCACTAATGAATAATAAAAAAATATATAGTTATTCATAAATACTTATGAATTTTTTTGATATAAATCATGTAACACTCACTTGGATTGTATGGATATAATCATGTTTTGTCTAAATAATATGTGACATTAGTAAAATTACATAACATGATATTAATGACACATCATGCCAATATTCATATGTAGTATAGTAAATAATTTAATAAATAATTGTTTTTTAATCAATAATATAATTTTTTAAATAAAAAACTAGTAAACACCCAGTCATGGACTTCTCAAGGGAACACCTCAATGAAATAATACCAATATATATATTTTCAATCTATACAAAAATAATATTAGAAAAATTTTATATATCATCATATCTTGTATGTTGGACACATCAACAATGGTATTAAACATAATATATTTTTATTTCCATACTTTTATATATATTAATTTATACATTTCATTTGTGGTTTTAGGTTTAAAAAAAAAATATAATAACACAACAATGATTCCACAATGAAATTTTATATAATAAATTTATCTTTGGATTTAATGAAACCAAAATTCATGATCACATCATAAAACCGAGTATTCCAGCAACATGAAAATTTCATCAACCAATAAATAAGTGATTGTAAACTTTTTTCCCTAGATGACTAATATAGGAATTTAAATTCTCTAGGAATGATTTTATTGATTACATTCTGATTGTATAAATATATTTTCACATCCATATAAAATATATCATAATTTAACTAAGGTTCTATTAAATTAAATATTTGAACTGAAATTATCATTACAAATGGATACATGATATCTTCTTAGTCAATAATATGTATATATATTTAACTGTACTACACCTATCACGATTTATAACTGGGAACACTACTATACATAGATTTTTTGTTCATGGAATATCCAATAATATCCTTTGGGTCTCAAATATTTTGGTTATTATATAAAATAATTAATATTATTAAATATAAGATGTTACAATATTATATTACATTTATTATAACAATTTTTCATAATAATAAGTCTCAACGGACTCTCCGTACATTTTTTATTCATCCTAGATTATTTTTAATTCAAAATTATATTCCATAAAAATTCAATATCCTACAGGTTCATAATTATTCTAATCAACCCATTATTAATAAAGTATAACATTAGTTGGTTCATGTTTTATAACTCATTGTTGTTCTGGATCAGCATCTATCATAGGAACCCCTAAAACATTTTTCTTTGGAGAATCTCTATTTTTAAAATCCCTCACATTTTACCATTTACTAGTATATTCCTTATCATAAAATTTAATAAACCATGTAATAAAGACTTTTACCCCAATATGAATATATAAATTACATCCTTTAGCTTCATCATGATAAATAAATAGTATCATATATCTTACTTATGAAATTTTTTTCTATAACCCAAACATCACATGTATTCTTCACAACCCCAAATCATTATAAAGTCATATTTTTTATTCTCTATTATATATCACATATGGTATCATAATGACTAATTTGGATCGATTTTGGTTATCTTTGAAAGTTAAAATTTAAATTTAATATCCTCAGAATGAAACTAGGCCACGACAGTAACTCATTATCATTTGTACCTTGTTGAATAATGTATCTTTTCTTATCTTACACAAAAAAATATAATTGTGTTTTAGGACATGTGATTTATGAAACAATTTCAAAATATCATATATAATTTTTTTATTTATTATGAATACATATCTCTAATCAGAATAATGATTCATAACATTTCATCATAGTTGATTCATTACATTATTCCGAAAATAATTTATATTTTTCAATGATTATAATATATATCTCACTTGAAATATATCACACTTCTTACAAAATCCATTAATAATATATATATTGTAAATATTAAAATAATATATTTGTGAACAAATTTCTATAAACATATCACTATATAATATATCTTAAAGTATATTAGTCATTTAAATTTTATAATTAAATGTTTTTTGGTCATTTTTAATAATAAACAAGATTCTGATCTACAAAATGACACATAATATTGTATGTTAATAAATTGATGTCTATAGAGTTTGTGAATGTGTTTTATAAATAAATTATTTCTATTTATTAAATGTTAAATTTATGTGTGGTTAGATCCAAAAATGAAAATATTATTATAAATTATATAGACATGATTAACAAAATATATATTTTTTTAATTTATCATATTATAAATTCCATATCTCGCATCATTAACAGATATAGATCAATAATTTTACAAAAAATTAAAAAAAATACATCATATACAAGATAAATATTGTTATAAATTTTATATTTATTGGTAAAAAATATTTAAATATCTCAAACATATAACTAATATTCTTGGTTATCATATTTTATAAATGTAAGCATCGGATGTGGAAAATCATTCTTTTCCTCAAAAATATTGATATGTTAAAACATTTATTAATTCTATATACTCAATAAATTAATGCTTTCTTGAATAATTGGGAAACCCATACTCTGTTTTTAGTACCAATTTTTCACTATGGGAAAAATTGATTCGCTAAATTTAACATATATATCGTCAAAATGCTTCTACATGAGGGAACATTTCGACCTTAGATACTAATCATGAATTATATCATATATCATGAATATAAGTGACAAGAAAATAAAAATAATAAATAAATAAATTTTATTTAGTGTAAAACAATATACAGATGACTATAATTTTTTGGTCATGTCATCGGGTATATTTTAGGAAAGCATTGATTTTATAACTATGACCTCACAGATCATTACATATAGTGGCCAAAGATCAATTTTTAATAATAAAATATTTATTCAATATTATTACTCTCATCATTATGTTATTCAATATGAAAAACATATAATCATTTCATAATTAAATCTTTTAGATTAGATAGAATTTTATCAAAATATATCAAATATGTAGAAACCCATGTAATTCCTACATGATTATTGCATCATCTGAATGATCGAAAACATAATATCATAAAACAATCCATGCTCTAATGGTTTTTTATCACGTAAAAATAAAAACTATTACCTCGATTAGGCATAAAAAAATTCTTAAAAAAATTCTTCTAATTCATTTAAATGTTCAATTTCCCTATAGTACATGTATTCCCATGTGGATATAAATATTTTAATGGGTTGAGTAAATTTCTAAAAAGTGGATGATAAAAAATATTAACAAATATAGAAATGGTGAGAATAATGAACATTATTATAACGTAATAAAGGATCATTATCATAATCACAAGAGGAAACATTAGAAAAAATATTGAAATGTTTCAATGCATAATAATAAAAAATCATTCCTTTGTGGTAAAACACCACCCATATTTGGATACAAAGCTAGAATCGTGTTCATGGAAAAAATATTTGAATTATCATAAAATCAATGTTGTAAAAAATATATATCATCATATAAACTCATATCCCACATTGCCTCATGAGATAAATATCATTACCCAACGTATTGGGTGGATATAAAATTCAAAGACCACCTATCACATCATAAAATTTACATAATCATTCATTCAACATAGAACATACATCAATCATAGTCATAAAATTCTCTTTTGTATGAATTTTATCTACATTAGGAAATTCACACATCCCGTACAATCATGGTTGTGATATTTCTTGAATGTTCAGAAATATCCCTTCCATTAACGAAACTATGTTCCTTAGAAAATTTTGGATCTTCATAATATTCATTTTGAAATATGAAATATATGGCTAGTGTTTCATGAGTAATCCCAGGTACCCTGGTAACCTTATAAGTAAGCCGATCCTAACATAGAAAGGCTATAAACACCCAAAATGAAAAAGTAGGGTGTGATACTAATCCAAATAGAATACCAGAAATGCTTCCATAACAGTTTCAAAATATAGATTATCCACAAAAAAACATTCAATTTTTTTAAGACAAATGGGTTTCTAATTTCAAAATAATATTTATACATAGCATGTTAGACATTTTCAAAATGAATGAAATATACTTTTAGAAAATGCTTTACAAATGTTGGAAGATTTCAAAAACAATAGAATAAATAAAATAGTTTCATAAAATAGTTTATGCAAATTCAGTATAGGCATGTAAAGTAGTTTTATAACATTAGAATATATTTATATATTATATATAAATAAACAATAAATAAACAATATCATCTTCCAAATAGGTAGGATAGTATTTTATGATATATGAATCAGCACTCTTTAGGTGACCACAACAATATGTGTATGCATACATACTGTAGACACAGGTCAAAGAGGACTCACCAATGTCGCCTAATGGATGTGACAAGTTGCATGTATGTTTTAGAAAATTTTAGAAATTGTAGAGTTTGTCCAAATAACTCACTAAACAACAAAGGAATGCATGTGCTCTTACAAAATATATGATGGGAGTGTTATTTTAAGACTACATAAAATACAATTATTCTCATTCATCCATTTAAATGTCATAATTCCATTTAAAACCAAAATAGGTTTTAATAAAAAAACATGAATCTTTAACAAGATAAAAATGATTTTTTTATCAAAACATTTTAATCCATTTTTACATATTTTAAATCAATTTGAAAGTAATTGTATTATTTCACAATTGTAATTCCCTATTAATGTAATCAATTTAATTGAAATCATCTCCATCAAATACATATTTCAAATTAAAAAATTTAAATTATCCAAAATTCAAAACCACACATCATTTCAAAAGAATCAATGGTTTTATAAATTATCATTCCAAAACCATTTCAATCCTCCCAAATAAAAGGAATTGGTTTTTATTATATCAATTGAAACTGAATATAAGAAACTAAATTTAAACTGTCAATTGAAATAAACCAAGCAGTTCCAAGTTAATTAGTTTCTTTTATCATAATGGAACCTCCTACCTCACAGTTTTTGATGACATCGATAATGATAAAAAACCCTGTTTGGTTAAATACCTATAATTGTCACCATACTATATTCATCATCGACACACCAATGTTCTCCATTCTTCATGAGTTATTTGAACAAAGAAAAATTATTTAATTTCAAAATAAAATAAAATATCACATGTGATGATAGTTTCTATCTAATGAATAATTTTCTTTGTATATATTAAAATAATACATGTGATAATATTGGTTTATATCCCATGAATAATTTTAAATTATTGATTATAATATTAAGGTGATAACTTTTCTCTCTATGATAATTCTGAAATTATCATTTTTATTAACACATGTGGTGATACTTCCTATCAACTTGATAATACTCAAAATTATCATTTTATTCCAATTTATATATTCAGAATAATTTATTCACAATAATTATAAACCACATTTAATATTATAATATGTTTAAAATAAAAAGATAACACTTATGGTAGTCCTATATAATTATTCATATATAATATAAATAATTATCTTTCAATAAATTATTTAATAATTATAATTTATAAATATCACGATTAATCATTTTAATTATCATTTGATAATTATTTATAATTACCCATTCAACAATAATATTGAAGTATAATTTTGCGATTCTTCATAATTATTATTCGAAAATTTTACATAATTATCTTTTGATAAATTGTTTTTATAATTTAATTTTTATTATTTAATGAAATAATAATTTGATTAATCATTAAAATTATCCATGAACATTTATAGAAAATATTTCATTATAAACATTACAATTATCATTAATAATAACCCACAATTATCTTTTGACAATATTTTTTATGGGATATCATTTGATAATTTATTTAATTCCACATTATTAATTTTATTTTACTATAATTTTCCCTTACATCAAATTTAATAAGGAAAAATTTATATTTTACTATATATATATTTACCTATCAACATTGATAAAAAATATAAATAAAAATTGATAATTTTAATAAATGATCCCATGTGAGTTTATTGATATATAAATATATATAAAGCATATATATATATATCTGTGTGTGTGTGTGTGTTTATATCTCTTTTCAAAATTTCAGAACATTAGATAATGAAAATAACTATCATTAGGAAATCATAAAAAAATATGCATTTATATTCATGAATTAATTTTTTCAAAATTTAGTTCAAATTTTTGTTTTTAAAATAAATAAAATTGAAGAATACCTTGTGGGCTTCGAAACAAAAAAACAATATTTTTTCTACTCATCAAGAAGAATTCAACTGTACATACGACACATAATTTCAATAATTGAGGAATATTTTATTTAATTTAGATCATTTAAATAATAGTGATAAATAATAATAATAACACATTAATATAATAAATAAATTAAATCATCTCCTTCGACCGTGTAGCATTCCCTGGAAAAAAAAATAAAAACCTCATGTGAATGAATGTTCGTGCAGAAAAGTGAGGGTCTGACAAGCTATTAAACAATCACTTGGAATGAAACCAGGAATCACTCATAGTGAAAAGGAATGACCATCACTAATGATTAAGGGGTTTGAAAAATTTGAGAACCCTAAAAAAATGCAACACACATAAACACATTTTTAAAAAGCCCATTTAATTTATGAGTCAATAGAAAATTAAGGAAAAAGTCTTTAATTTACCATCACTAGTGCAATATTACTAAAATGGATTGAAATGGTTAAGAAACAGTTGGTTTTGAAAACTATACGATGCTTAAATAGAGGGTGACCATGAACAGAAGATTAATGGAAGAAAAAAAAAGAATTTTATAATTAAAACTAAAATTTATATATGAAACTAACTTAATTATTTAATAAAAAATATTAAATAACATAAATTGATTGTTGTGCATAAAAATTAATCCCTTCTTAGGTAAAAACCCCCATACAAGACACATCAGTGGTCACATATTTCTCAAATGATCAACCATTTGAGAGATATTAATGATTTATTAGTTTAAAATCAGTATAATTAATAAATTAAAATAAAAAATTTTCTTTTTTCATGAAATTTGTTCAAATGATCAATGCCTACAAATGTTATACCCCACCTAGGGTAAACACCACATTACCTACCTATCAGTTGTATCATATTTCCAATATGATGCTTCATTTAGGTGAGATTTAACTATTTTTAATTGATATATATATATATAATATAATATTATTATATAACTTAAACTAATGAGAGTAGCTTACAAATGTCTGGAACCATTGAATCATATACCCTCCTTGGGTAAACTCATCATTATGTTCCCATTGGTTTTCTCAGATTTCCCATATGATGCACTATTTTGAAGATATTGAATTATTATCAATAATTAATATATTAAATATTATTTAATTACATAATCTCATGAGTGAGTCATCCAAATGTTAATTTACTTCTATTTTTATTCACATATTTGGTAAACAGCATAATACAGACATTTAATTGGTCTAAGATATCTCAAATGATGCAGCATGTTTGAGTTATTCAAAGCCTTGGAAAAAAAATATTACACATAATATTGTCTACTTAATAATTTTATTCTGTCTTCACCAAGTATTTTCGGTCATCTAAATCATGCCCCAAATTAGTGTCGAACCCCAAAAATATTCAATTAAATATTCTGAGATGTCAAATAGAAGTTAAGGACTTTAACAAAAGTATAAAAAAATTAAATGATATTTTTTTTCAACTTATCAAATTAGTATTCTAAATCAATAGGATTTACTAATACGCAGAAATTGTAACAGGATATTAAACACTGTCATGGGGTTAGTCATTTTTTCACTATGCATAATTCACCTCGGTTGGCTCTGCATAATTAACCGAAAAAAGGAATGTCAACCAAAGTCAAAATAATTTCTCAAGAAAGGATTTTCCATCCTCCATATAAACCAAAACATTCTATGCCCCACATCATTTCCCTTGGGACAAAAATTCCCTGGATTATGGCCCACACCATCTTTCTGCTTTATATTCATGTAATGTTGAAACATAAATGTGTGATTAGACTCCATTTATTCATGGTTTCTATTAGAAAAAACTTCTATCCAAATGATGATAAAATACATGGAATCAAAATTCTTTCCATACGATGTTAAACACTATAGAAATTCTTCCTAACTACACGATGTTAATCTGCATGTCATCTTCTTCTTTCTATATGATAATAAATAGTACTGAAAATTTTCCTTATTGCATGATGTTAAACTAAATGGTAAATTTTCGAGCTATATGAAGTTATCCTATGCAACGATGTAGTGATTCCCCCTAAAAAACATCACACTAATCATTGGATGTCCATCATTCCATGTTTATGGAACTACACGTGGCTTGATAATTACGATACTCATGTGCTACATCATAGTCTATCCACCACCACTTTAAAAATTACCCTCCCTGTGTATGGTGAAGAACTATACATAAAACATTAATTAAGAACTATGTAAGGATTGATCCTTTCGTTAATAGGATATGTAGCAACACCCAACTCATACATCCTGATTTTCAACTTTAAGAAAAAAATCCCACACTATCATATACATGAACCACATCCATATAAGATAGTATATAATATGTCTATTATCCAACCACGTGAGACTGTTTTTAGAGTAAAATTCCCTTTCTCCCATCCATTACTTCAATCAATTAGTAGAAAATAAGGTCAGGAACTACATGTGGCATGATCTATGCCACTGTAGTGTACATAGTGATGCCCACAAATCCATTTCTGTTCCTAGCATAAAAAAATATAAATATTCCCTCTTCCCTATACATGATTAAAATATATATGGAGAATCTTTCTATACCTGTTTAGGGAAAATGATTTCACCCATAACTTGGATATCTCCACATAAAATGAATTTTTTATATTAATGAAATCCCTTTAGGTAAACAAAACACCATATCTGAAATTTTTTTAATCCACATAAACTTCCATTACCATTTGATATGGAGGTCTAGTATTTGAGGGACAACTTTTACAATGCACATTAATTCATGTTTTTCTCAATATAATAATCCCAGAAAAAATGAATTTAAATCAATGTAAAATTCATCCTCATGAGATCCTTTTTGTACATATGTATGCATCAATGTATTACATGCTCCATATCATTAATAAGATTCAGATACCCCCAGATAAAATCATATGAAGTTCCAACTTTGTTCTGAAAATTAATGGAACATTCTATAATAGATTACTATGAATGTGTAAATTTTTTCCCCCTATCATGATCCAAGTGAAGCTATAACTGAGGCCCTCAAATTTCCTCACTGAATTATGTAAAACAACATAACCTATATCCTAGTATCATGATGATAAAATGCACCATAATCCAACCCTCCATTACATTATTCAAATTCATGTAGGATTGGTTTCTCATTCAAGGGTAATGATGAAATAGACTCCACTATTATTTTCAGATAACATTCCCTTGACTGAGAAACCCCTTTTGAATTTAAAAAAAAATATGAATCCAAATAAGAAACTTAAATTTCTATAAATTCTCTGGCCATAAAAAATAGAGAGCTTCTGTCCCATGGTCAATTTTTTTTACTATGAATGATAGGACCACATTGTACCTCTTTATGATACCCATAAATATGGAATCTTATCCAAATGAATTTTTTTCCATGACAGGATTTTCCAACCATCATATGCACCAAATGGATCTAATGACCCATATCGTGCCCCACAAACATAAATCACATTTCAGGGTCAATAAAAATCACTCATGCATATTATAAATTGATTACGATAATATTGGATAATACTTCTATTAATGATCTTTACACTGTTTCACAATGTCTAGTCTATTTGAAAAAAACATTAGTGATATTATTCAAAATTTATGACTCAAAATTACCCATGAAAATAGACACAAAACTCACTAGGTAGAAAACTCACAAAGGGTGTCCTAGAAAAAAGTTGAGTATGCTTTGTCAAAAATCATATTCCCCAAATAGTGTTGGAAAATATTGAACAATAAAATACTCAAACAGAAAAAAAACATCTTAGGTCCAAAACCTATAAAGGCGGGGCCTTTGAAAAAGTCATGTTATGCCCATTAATCCCACACCACAGTAGAATTCAGAAAAACTAGGGCTATAATCATAAAGAAAAAATGTTTTTATTGTCTTAAATATGACCCTAGAAATAGTAAAAACTTTTCTCACTGATTCCATCAGCTAATGTAGAAAAGGTAGAGAATGACATGGTCATTTGAATTTTATTATCATGGATTTTTACATAATTAAATTCATCGAGTTTATTATCAATGTAGTGCCCCAAACCCAAAATCCATGAGCTTGTGTATTATGACATTTCATCATCATGATTACAAATATTAAAATCCTGATGGACCATTCAGTTTAGCAAGTTGTGGAAATCCATATTACATTAATGATACCCAAAATACATAGGAAAATAAAAATAAATAATGATATAGTGGAAAAGAAATTGAACTTCCTAAATTAACTATTTCTGAAAATTTTCTTCTACAAAATCCTAGGGAATGAATCATAATAAGGATGATATTAAATTCTCTCTAATGTTAAGTAAAGTAGAATAAATAATGAATCAATAAGAAAAAATTAACATGGAATGGTAAATAAATAGTATCAAAATCCATTCAATTAACTGGATAATGTAATATCAATATGTAAATGTAATAAACTGAAACTCATTGCAACTATGTCAAGAAACTAATAATGAAATGCACCCATAGATATATCAACACAAAATATCAAGGATAAATAATAATTGAATATAAATTGTGGTAATTATTTATTATTGGTATCCATGTTTTCAGGTACATTTTCCCTTTACCACAATGGCCTTTCAAAATATGTTTTACATCATGTTGGTAAAAGACCATCTGATTGGCCAAATGATTCGTCTCATTAGACTACCTATGCATTGAGGGGCTATAGAGGGCCCTAACAATGTCATACTAGTCCAAAACATTCCCCATATTGATTAATGAATTATGCTTATAAAATTTTCATATTGAATAAATAATATTGATTTATCAATAATACCTCAATGAATTATAATTTTCAGGAAGTGTTCTGGACATTAAAAAACTTGGGAGACAAATAATCTTTTAACATTATAGTTTATTTCATACCACATTGAAACATTTAAATAATAAATATCCATGTTTTTTATGAAACATATAATATCATGATTATAATTATATTAATGATATAACATGTCAAGGGGAAGTATATACACCAAATAAATGTAAATTGTCGCATACAAAACATAAGTCTCAATGGTATGTAAGTTGAGATGAAATCCATTAACATAAAAATATTTTTGTTTTGCGGTACTTATCATCATGTAGAGTGTTCGAAAATATGTTACTAACTTGAAATAAACCCATAATAATATCTATAATATCATATATTATTCTCTTATAATATAATATTATCTATTTGTTAACAATCATTGATTATTTTTACTATTTTGGGTGTTGATTTTTTAGTTTTTCTGGTATGTTTCAACTTTTTTGTTTTTATTATAAAATTTATAATGGTTTAATAATTTATACAATTTAAAATATGATTTTAATATCATATATATCCAATATATATCTCTATAATTTTGTAATATTTGGAAACTACAAATGAAGTGCACCATTCATTGAGACGGTAGGTCATACAAACACAATAATGCTACATTCATTACAATATTGTATTAAAAATATTGAATCCAAATTAAAAATATGTATATTATATGTTTATTACCATATATATGTTATATATTTTACATATTTTTATTAACATCATCCTTTATATGTTACTTTTATGTCATGAATGAGTCATATCACTTTGAGGAGGTCGTATTCCACATTTCCACAAATGAAATTATCATATTTACACAACATGAAAGGCATGAAGGAATGATATATAAGAATTTAAAAAGAATAAAGATATTATAAATGAAAAATATGTCTTATATAAATTGACTTTCCATCATGATTTTCATCATGAATGGTGGTAAAAGAAAAAATGTACCATCAGTGTTTTGTGAGGTTGTAGTTCATCATACACATAATCAATATGTTCTTTATCCATTAGATAAATGTGTGTGTAAGTATAAGTATGAAAAGTATCCAAAAAACAACCTATAATATTTATTATACTATTTTATCTAATTAAAAATAAAATAAGAAGATTATTGGGGGTGTAGAATGGAAATGAAATTAAAAAGATTGAGAGAAGACGTTAGCTCCAAATCGGGTAACTTGTTTTGGATATTACCAAAAGGATTAACTGGAATTATTTATTAATAAATAATGACTCTACATATAGGAGATAAATTTTTGGAGAATATTTGGTTATGTACTTTCCTATACAATAAGTATGGAGATGTTTTTAAATGTGGGAGTGGTTGTGGCCATTCGTAGTGAAGGAAAACGACTTACTTGGAATGTCTGAAAACATGTTATGTATACACAAGTCCTTTACTAATCAAAATTCATAAAAATTAATAAAAAACAAGTAATTTAAATTTTATGTAAGAAATATTTCAATAAAATGTCTATTTGGATATTTATAGGGGTTATTTGGTCCCCTAAGATTAAGCTTTAGTCACTAATTAATATTAATTCGACCATAATCGTTATGATTAATTTTAATCAAAATTAATAATCATTACTATATGAAAATTAACATTGTATTATTAGAATATAAATATTATACATATTAGAATGTTTTTTTTCAGATATTATAAATTAAATTAAGTTAATATGGGATAATAAGATTAATGATTATCTCACTTAATGATTAATTTAATGGTTTTTGTAGAAAAAATTTCATAAGGTTCTTAAGTTTGTTTATTCTATTTAAAAGTAAAAATTAATGTAAATAACTAAATTATATTAATAGATTTATAATTTATCTAATTTTACATTAATTCCAATTTAAAATATATTTTTTCATTTATAATTATTTCTGAAAAAATTATTTCTTAACTAAAATAGATTATTTTTTTTATTCATCAATGAATGATGTTTTCAAGAAAAAATTTAAAAATTCAAAAAAAATATAACATTGAATTTATGAATTATAATATGAATTTTATTTTATGAAATTAAATTCATAAATTTTTTAAAATTATGATTTAAAATAGGTTCATTTTTTAAAAAGCATTTGAAATTCCTTAATAAAAATATAGGTTTTTATCTACGAACTAGGGTTTGTTCTTATCTTATTGTCATCAAATCAATTGGATTAATATAAAAGATATATTATTGAATATATAACATAAATATTGCAATAAAAAAATTCACTAATTGTAAATAATTATGTTTATTAAGATGAAACATATTGGGAAGCACAAAAATAATAATATTTTTTTTACATCCAATTGGAAGTTATTTTCATTTAATGTTAATTGATAACACCATGATTCATTTTATATTTATATAAACCAAAACTTTACTTATGTTGGTTAATTAAATTTATAAACTTTAATATAACGGATATGTAATAGCATAATATATTAAATAATAGTAATTTAATATTACATTTTTAGTTGGTGAACCTTTGACTTACATGTAATGCAAGCTATTAAGGAAGATCACTCAAGCATTTAACTCAATATATCATGAAAGATTCAATTGTACATAACTAAGTATATCACAGTGTTTCATATTGAGGATTTATTTGAATTATTAAATATATAAGTATTAGTCTATTATATTATCTTTCAGTTTTGTTTTTTTGTGTCATAAGTGCTATAAAATACAATGTACTTACCTTAGAATTTTTGGTGTTGCATTCTCCCCACATTATTAAATTATAGCCTCACAAATTATGATTTATCATAATAATCATTTAATTGAAAATAATATAGTGATAAAAAAACCACCTTATAAATAGTATTAAAAAAACATATTCTTAATATGAGAGAAAGAAAGGTAGAATAGTCATGTAACTATATTCCATAATTGGAAAACATATTTGGTAAATGGAAACATTGATATGTAAGAAAAAATCTAAAAATCAAGTTGTAATGGAGAGTTCTAGAGAATGTGTTTAGATGATAGTTGTTTACCACAAAACTACAAACCATAGGTGTGACTAGAAATCATTAATATCATAAAAAATGATGATAATATAAAAGAATATTTGTTCTACTGCAATATTTTTTAGATCAATAATTTTTTCACTGTATATGAATATATGTAAATATAAATTTCTATAAATATATACTTTTCTTGTGATTATTCCTTGATCTATTTCTATATCATCTCTTATTACATGATGCATCATATGGTGATGTAATACATTTACCTATAAAATATCATCCAATGATCAACCATTTGATAAATGGATTAATTTTTTAAAAGATTATGATCCAACAAATTGTAAGGGAGGTCACTAAATTTAAAAAATGAACATATCATTGACCTTTAATCAAAATTATGTATCACTAAATTCTCACATTCCAAACATGTGAATAACTTCATCATGTATCTTCTGGAAATACGGTCAGAATTAAAATGACCATAAAACCTCATTAGAAACATCCATTCTTTCTTATTATATATATAAGAAACATGTTTTTAGATATATTCCTGAAATCCATAATTTTTTTTAACACCACATATTCTAGAATATACCACTTGTCCACAAGTCAGTAATCAGTAATATGGTATTCAGTACATATCAAAATCAGTCATTTCATAATCATTAACCTAATACCAGGAACATATCATGGAATTTCATTCCCTAAATCATGTGTTTTATGAAATATATTACTTTTAACTAAATAAATTTTCTTGGTAAAATTCAGCATACGATCTCAAATCCTTAATAAAAATGCAGTGTAGTACAATCCATACATTTTCCATAAATAATTTTATGTGATCATCATAAACAATTTAATATTTTAACATATCTAATATACAGAAATAGATAAGTACATTAATCAATCCACATTAGTTGATTCAGTAACATATTATTGACTATTATCACTTAGCATATTCGGAGGTATATTTTCTTGAAATTTGGGGAATTAGTTTTCATAGTGACCCATCTCCTTGTAGTTGTAACACTGAACATTATTGACCATCTTCTTCAATATGCATTATTTTTTTGGTGACCCTTTTCCCTTAACTTATAACAAAACTCCCAATCCTTTCAAGAATTTACAAGGATGATAATTTCCACAGGTATCCCAAGATAGAAAATCCATCATTACCTTAATCTCCTTTGAATCATTCCATTTTTCATGGGGTTTAGAAGAACTCATATTCTCTTGGTTTTTGTTGAATATATATGATATATAAAATTACTTTTATCTTTTGATGGCACATAAAATCATATCTATATATGCTGAAAAATTATACAAAACCATTTAACTTTTAATATATTTCTTATGAACATCAATGAGGTGTTCTATCTTGAACTTTCTGTAGTATATATAATACAAAGAATACCTAGATATCCTTTACTGGTTTCTTCATAATCATCAACACAGTCTTATTCATTTTGATTTATGATATAAAACTTTCCCTTCATCTATGTTTTCTATTCATGATGGATGTTTTTATCAATGAATTTATAATTAAATGATATTCATTCCATAAGTTATATACCTTCTTCCTCTCTAGTATTATGGATCATTGACCACCATTGATTATAATTTGTTGGAAACAGAAAACATGTCCATAATATATTACAAATGCTTCCATAACTGATCTGATATCATAGACTATTTTGCAAGATTTGATTTGAAAGGTCATAGGGCCTCAACTGAGTTATGTATTAGGAGTTATATACATTTGATGTTGGGTTGGAAAACAAGTTTTCAGATCCTATTTATGATGCTCCCTTCACAATCAGGATGCAGAGGAACTTGAACCGAGCCTCCACAAGTGTTGCGAAGGACAATGACGGTTCACTCTACTATTACGATGAACATGGGGGAACTTGATCGGAACCACCATGATCGCTGCAACGGTCGATGACGGTGAAATCCTTGATTACGATAAACATGACAGAACTCCCTCTGGCTGCAGAGCGCGATTTCCATCGCGAAATTATTTTCTCTTTCGTGGCGGAAATTTGTGCTTCGAGGCGTGCACCACTAACCTCTATTAACTATAATTACCCAACTCAAACCTTTTATAAGGATGGTCAAGCTGCCCCTTTGGCGACCGATCTCCCATTTCACAGAGCTCCCATGCTTGGAGACATAATTCTCTTCACAAAGAGATTCACCCATTGAGAAGGAGGGAGAACCTTCAGGTTTCTCAAGGCTCCGCATGATCATTTTATCTATGAGAGACTTTTCTCTATGAGAAGCTTTGCTCTGTGAGCCACTTTGCTCATCGAGCTTCTTTTCTCTACGAGCCCCTTTTCTTCACTATCTGATTTTCTCCCTGATCCCATTTGCTCAGTGAGCCCCTATGCTCTACAATCTCCTTGGCTCTATGAGCACATTTTCACTACGATCCTCTATTATTTTTGTCTCCATGCTCTGGGAACACCTTTACACCATGAAGCTACTTCGAAAATCCATATTCATCGTAAATCATCTAAGTTTGTGCCCACCATTCCATACTGGGTGTGATGTTCCCTCGCACCCCTACTTCACCTCACTGTCCAGGCTCATTCCTTCGCTTCCCTAACTTACCCCAATGAAAATTTATGAGTCTCATCATAAACTTTTCTTCCCTCAACGTCAACATTTTCCAATGCACTCTTATGCGCAACCACCTTACACATATAGAATACTAGGATTCGAGATACACCTCTATACACCATGAAACACCTTGAATCAACATATTCCTCTTGGTACCCTCCACATGTCGAGAGTTGAGATTTCCGTAATCACTTCAATGAGTACCTCGAGCCTATCCATTCCACAAGAAACTCCTACAAACCCCATCACCTGACTCCAATGCCAGGATGCACCAGAAAGGGATGCTCTTGCATATGTCTCAACACCAGCCATTTCTATGCTACTTATGACTAATTGACCTATATACATGTCTATAAACTGTAGTTTATGAAATTTTCCAAACATCAGATGTCTCTTACTCCAAAAAAGACATTTCTTATGTGCGTAGCATAAGATGCCAATAGTCTTCTCTACTTGACTATAAAGTTTTGTACAACCTATGTTCCAAACATAGGATTACTCTTACTCTAAAAGGGATACACCATATACACCAAGCATAAGATTACAATAGCCCCTTCTACATGACTATAAAATGTAGTGCACCATTTGTGAAATACATAGGATGCCTCTTGCTCCAAATAATAGATGTCTAATGTTCCAAGAATGAGATGCCAATAGACTTGTCTACATGAATATAAACTGTAGCACACCTTATGTTCCAAGCATAGGATGCCTCTTGTTCCAAACAAAAGATTCCTTATGCTCCAAGAAAAGATGCCATCAGTCCTCTCTAGATGACTATAAACTATAGCATGCCATATGTTACAATAATATGATACCTCCTTTTCCAAATAAGTAATGTATTATGTGAAAAGCATAATTTTCATCAGTCCATGACTATAGTGGAGTGATTTCAAAAGCTTTATAATCTGTTCAAACATTCCATCACACCACCTCGTGATTTGTGGGTCTTAAATTCAGATCGTCACCGTCATTCTTGTCTAAAGGGAAGCCCTAAGATCTTGGTACCATGCCATATTGGTACACCTAACATTCTAAGCATGTGCCCCAAAAGACTTTGGATGACACTTCGAGTTAGGTACATTGTTTCAAAAAATGGTCAAAAATCGACACTTATTGGTTTTTCCCCATTTTAGAATAACACGATATGATTGCTGTGTTTTAAACATAGTCAATAGTTATCCTCCATCGCCATGCCACCCTCACCCCATTCCAAATGTGGGAATGTGATTTACACTTTTCATATCCCATTGCTCGGACTGATTCCAACCCCTTGGTGTTATCCCACTTGTGCACCAATACATAATTGTGGTCCTCAATTATATCACCAAACCCACCATAGATTTGGGATGACCTCATGTCCAAACATATGGAAGTCATTACGGTAAACATACACGCATAATCCCCATCCACTATTGAAATTCCATAGCAGCACCTAGGCAGCTTCAATTCCTATGCCAGATTTACCACCCTTCGTGGATGCACCATTGCATCATGATCGTCAGGTTCTTGTTTCCTCTTCTCTCTCTCACCAAGTATGAATCACTTGGGCATAGAGTATGCATCTAACATGACATCCTCCTTGGGATTCCTAAGCATGTAAGACCCAAAAACCATCCCGAACTATATGGACATTGTTCCTTTCCCAGGCAGGGTACATTGGAAGCCTCCATGAGGATCAGGCCTAACACCTATTGGTACGGACCTCCTTCATGTAGGTTCAACACCAACTCTCCCAAACTATGGTGACATTGATCTTTTCCAAGGCAATGTAAGTAGGATGCCTCACTGAGGTTCAATCCCAATACCCACTGGTCCAGACCACTCAACATCGGTCTACACCCATCCTGCATGACGTTAAAATATACTCCCCATTTCTTCCCACAAGACATTAAATTATACCCATTCAAACTATGTGAGGTTTAATCCATGAATCCTAGGAATGTTACGTAGGAAGCCTTCCAGAGGTCCAACCCTGAGTAACTATAATCCGTTGTGTTCCCCGACCTACACTATGTCGTCCTCAACCACATTCAGCGGTATTCCATAGGAACCCTATTCAGTGATAATCTATTTGAACCCTAACCAATGGTATGCCATTGGGATACCCCAATCAATGGTAAAATTTTTCATTCCCTAATCGAATGTAAGTCGTTGTGATCTCCATCCTGTGGTAAGCCGTTGAGATCCCCATCATGTGGTAAGCCATTATGGTCCCATTAATTAGGAACCATATCTCTATTCTACCTCCATGGGGTCAGGACAGTCCATGCTGCTAACCATTCATAAGCCCCAGTATATCATCAGGTCACTTTCATTTGCAAATAGCCCGATTCTATACCCCATACCAAACCATGCAGACATTGATTCTCTACAAATGGGATACGTAGGAAGTCCCATCATGGATGAAGCCCAACATCACCATCATCGAGATGTTGGTACCAACTCATTATCCATCCACTTCATTCCACTCTCCATCTTCTATCCTGATTCTTACCCAGGCCGCCACATGACGGTGAGATCATGCCTTTAATCCCAGTGTCGCTCCTGGCATCTCATGGTTGCTGACCATGCATAATCCCCACACAATCCATAATCATCAGCACAAGATCATCCCTATTTTTATTGGCGTCTATCCATAAAGAATCCCCAACATGTCTCTGGGTTGTTGTCCTTTGTGTACACCCTAATTTATCACCCCATCAAACTACATGGGTTTTGATCCCCGTCATCTACATGGGGTATGCAAGAATCCTCCAGGACGTTCAATCCCTAAAAATGGTAGAATTTGGTATCCCCCAATATATGGATAAATCTCCCTGATCCTGCCTTTTTAGTGTATATATTAGCCTTAATGGTGTGAAATATTCCCTTTACAGGACACACCACCCTTGGTCTGCTCTCATTGGGAATTCTGACATATCTATACGGTTGTCCCCATTCTAGGGTGCACTCTTTTTGATCTACCCTAAGTGGTGTCTAGATTATCCATCACGGTGTGTCATATTCCCTCTGTGGGACACACCACCTTGGATTTGTCCTCATTGGTCATTCTGATCCATCCATTTGGTAAACTATCTTGGTGCTCCCACCTAGGGATGTACCGATCAGATCTCTCTTTATGGTATGTTCTAATCACTCTTATTTCATCTCCAAAAGATGATTAACTTGTGGCATACCCCATGTTTAAAAGGGAAAGCTGAGGAAAACATCAGAGACATGCCTCCAGCATAAGAGAATTTGTGAACAATGAGGGATTCCTTAGGTTTTGTGCCCCTGAATTTACCTCTTTTAATGATGGATATAGATCCTCTAATGTCCACACATTCCATGATTCCCCAACATGCCTAATGTTCTATTCTAATCCGACTGAGGGTTTCTTCTATCTCATGACCCCATGAAATGCCTTAATGGAAGTGGTGTAATTAACAGGCATCAACAAGGATATGGTACCGAGAATGAGATTCAGAAAACATGACTCAAATCTATGAGGGATTTCTGAAATAGGCAACAAATTATGAGGAGTAATCCTTGGATGGAGAAAATTACATCCCATCATCACATTTCGATCAAGGCACAAATTTCCTTGAACAAGCGACAGATGCGACCCACCTTTGAAAAGCAGGAACGTGAGGAAATAGTTGTGCAACCTCGACAAATGGATGCACACCCAAATGAAATCATTGGAAATAATCACCTTGTATATAATATACTAGAAGTTTAACAATTTCAATTCTTATAAATTCTAAGGCCACAAATATCTTTTCTTGATAATTAATCAATTTTTAATCAATTATTTGTTTAGTAGTACCACTAAATGATGAGGGATTCTTCTGTATATCATGATACAGTATAAGAGATTCTTTCTAAGGAATAATATTCTCCATTTGGGGAAGGTTATTTATTATAACCAAAATAGGATTACCATATATACCCAAAACATTCTCAGTTCTAAAACCATTTACAATGATTTACTCTATTGGGAAATATCTATTTTTTACAACCGTTTTTTCTAACTTCGTTCTTCCAGAATCCATTTTTGGACAACTAAATATACTATATTAGTTCATAAAAGTGTGGAAATTCTATAACAGTAATTATGAAATAACATAAATTAAGAAGTTTATAAATACTTAATCTCGTAATAGTAAACATGGATTCTTTAGGGATAGCATTACATATAAATAATTTATTTTGGTAGGTCAATAAAATGGGAACTATCCTAAGTGTATCCCCTAGGGGTGTCATAAAAGGTGAACAATAAGGATTTTTGTCGTGTACCGAGTTACCTGAATTCATTCCTCAAACACCATGTTAGAGTTATTAGTCCTCTCTGTATTTGTACCAGAACTACGTCCACTTTTAATATACAGATAAATATTTATTTCTATTATTACCAGCCTAATATATACCTTATCAAAAATTTTTGGATGATATGTTATGATCATCCATGAAATTTATCTATGGGATGTAATCTAAAATATATCACTTCTAATTCTAGTTTCAAAGGATGCTAATAAAATTTCTCTAATAAAAAGTGTAACACCCTGAACCCAATTCCAGAAGACAGTTCATTATTACATTACATTAGTATGATTTCAAGTATCCAAATCAAGATGGAAAATTTAGTTTAGTAGTCTTAGAAATCGATATTAAATCCATGATACCCATAAAACATTTGGAAAACAAAATAAAACATGATACACAATATACTGAAAATAACATCATCCATGAACTCTTTTTCAAGGATTTCTTCTTCAAAACTTGGGGTAATAAACATAATAAGTTTGAACTCAAAGGATCATTAAGGAACTCTAAAGTGGAAGTTGTAATTAATAAACATGGAAAGGTAAATATCAGATAACACATTTTATTAAAATAACTAGATAAGGAAATATCAATATTTCAAGTTAAGAAACTAAAACTCCGGCCATATAAGTCAATAAAGATATAACGAAATGCCCCCATATATCTGTTGGTAAATAATATCATCGATAAATAATAATTGAATATTAGTAAGGGAAATTATTCATTATTAGATGTCATATTTATTAGGTACATGGTACCGTTACCATCAAGAACATTCACAATATAGTTTACAGCATGTATGGAATAACTCCATATGATCGGACAAACTGTTTTTCACATGGGATGAATGATACATTGATGGGATATAGAAACCACAACCATGTCAAACCAGTTCAAAAAATTCATAATATTGAATTATTAATGTTTTTTTAAAATATAAATATTGAATAAATAACATGGATATATTAATAATAACTCAATTACAAATAATTAATAATAAGGGTCATTGAAATTAAAAAAAAACCTTGAAGAAAAACAATAAATTAAACACTCAAATGTGTCCCATAAGACATTAAAATATTTAAATAATAATTACACATGAATTAAATGAAACTTATTATATCATGATAATAATTTGATTCATGGATTAAAATTTCATGGAGAAGTATATACAACTAATAAAAGTGAATTGGTTCTTATCAAACATAAGACCCAATGGTAAGTATTTTAAACGAAATCTCGTACATTAACATTAATTTTGTAGTGTGGAATTTATCTACTAGTATTGTGGTTTAAAATATGTTTCCAACTTATAAAATAAAAATAATAATGTTTATCATATCATATATTAATTTATTATAATATATTATCTCCACTTTTTTAAATTAATCTAATTATTTTGACTATTTCAGTTGTTAATTGCCTAGTTTTCCCGGGTAAGTTTTAAATTGATACTTGTTGTTATTATCAAATATATCTTGGTTTCAATATATAAATAATGTAAAAGAATATTTTTATATAATATTTATCAGATATATATGTGTCTATATTATTCCATAATATTTGGAGTGTATAAATTAAGTGCAAAATTGATAGAGACGATAGGTTATACATACGCATGAACGCTACTATCACTTCATTATTATATTAAAATAATGAAAATTAAATGATAATTATTTATATTATAATAAAATTGAAATATATATTTTATATATATAACATAGTTTTATTAACAAAATCCATTATACAATCCATGTATGACATGAATGATTTATATCACATTGATGAGGCAGTGGTCCACACTTCCACAAAAAAAATAATCATATTTACCCAACATGAAAAGAATAAATATATTTTCTAAATAAAAATTAAGAATAATAATGACATTATAAATAACGTATGTCGCATATATGAATAGGTTTTTGCATCATAATTTCAATCATGAAACAATATAATAGAAAAATGAATAATCACTGTTTCGTGAGAAAGTATTTCACCATACATAGAAACAGTTTGTTCATTATACATTAGATGGAAGTGTGATTAATTTTATGTATAAACCTTATCATAAAAAAGTATAGTATATATTGGATACTTATTTTTAATGTAATAATATTTTTATAAAATTATTGGTAGTGGATAATGGAAACGAATCTAATGTTATTGGGAGAAGGTGAAACCTCTTAACCAGGTAACTTATTTTGGTATATACCAAAAGGATTCCATTGAATAGTTTTTTCTTAAATGGATTCTTATATTCCAAGAAAAGGGATTTTTGGAGATTATTGTGGTTGGTATGGGATGAACATATGATTCTATAGAGGATTGATGTAGTGTAACATGAGGTGTGCCTATATAGGGAATGAAAAGGTCTCACATGGATTTTTTTTGGAAGCAAGGTAGGTATACTGAAGTTCTTATCTAATAATAATTATTAATAATCCACTAAAACTCAGAAATTAAAGTTTTATGGTAGAAATATGGCCATAAAATTGGGTTTTGAAAAAATTTTAGTTCATTTGGGACTCTAAGATTAATTTTTAGTCCTTAATTGATCCTAATTTGACCTTAATTGCTTTGATTAATTTTAATCACGTGTAGTTATTATTTTGGAAAAAAATTAAGATCATGTGATAAGACACAATATATTATACTTGTAATAATAGGGTATGTAATATTTTCAAATTTCAAATCATAAAAATGTAAAATATATGATTAATTGTAATCTCATTGAAAGAGTAATTAACTTGTTTTTGTAGATAGCATTTCCAAATATTATTAATTTTTTATATTAAATTTGAAAGTGAAATTGATTATAATGAACTATATTATGTTAAAAGATGTATAAATTATCTAATTTTACCTTAAAAAAAATTTATAAAACAATTTATCATTAATAATTATTTGGATGAAAAGGAAAATTTTAACTAAAATGTAGTATTGTCCACTTCTAATAAAATTATGATGCTTTTTAAAAAATACAAAAAATTCACTCTAAGATAATTTTTACATTCTGAACTAAAAAATGATGTTTATTTTATCAAATTTAATTCATAAATTATTATAAATTAATATTTATAATTGTTTCCCTTTTAAATGTTGTTAGATTATGCCTTAACAAAAAAAATTGGTGTCTATGTGTGATCTACAACTCATTCATGTCGTATGCTTATCAAATAAATTGGATGAATATAAAATATATATTATTGAATATATAAATTATATATTAAATTAAAATCATTAACTAATTTGAATTAATTATTTTTTTAACTCAAAAACTAATTTTGAAGCACAAAAATAGTAATATTTCTTTTTTATATCCAATTTTATCTTATATTCATTTCTCATTAACTGATAACCCCAGAATTCATTTTATATTAATATAGATCATAAATTTTTTTATGTTAGTTAATAATATTCATAACCTCTAAAATAAATTATAGGTTATATAATATTATATTATATAGTACTATTTTAATAATACATTGTTATTCGGTGAAAGTCAGTCTTGGGTGTAATGAATGAAATCGAGGAGGATTCTCTTTTATGTAACATAAACTATCAAGGGAGGTCACATTATGTGTAATGAAATATATATTTGGTTTTTTTAGAACCTATTCTAAATATAATATATATTATAAATTTTCCCTATATTATATTCCCTTACGTTCTTGGTGTCGGGTGTCACACATGCTTTAAAATACAACGTTCTTAATTTAGAATTTTATGTGTTACAATATTTTTACATGAAACATGTTACAATTTAATGGAATTATACGAAAATATAAAAGAGAATAATTGTGGATTAGGTATGTTTTCATTCTATTAAATGGTAATAGTGAAGCATCAAAATAATAGATTCTCTCCCTATATTACAAAAGAAAAACAAAAACAGGGCATCCAGAATATTTATAATGGAGCCCATCTCACTCAGTTGAGAAAGTTGTCCACCGAATGATGTAGTCCATCAAGGGCCCATTCCAAATCCTTCCTCTACTGGGATTTGGTCTTGGATGTTGGGAACATTTTTTTAATGGTAGTTATGAGTTCTTAACCTCTATACCTAATGGATTCAAAATTTGATGTTGATGATAACTGTATTAACTATAACAATGTAATGATAGCCTCGCATTTTCAATACTACATATTTTGTGAAACTAGTTGATCAAGATCATTTTCATCCAAATTAGATAAATGGTGTAGTTCAATGATTTCATCTTATAGAATTTCATCTTGGCAATTAGAATAATTTAAATAAGCGAGGTGTCCTTCATGAGAAACGAAATCCTCATTAGATATAATAATATGGTGGATGAGGTGGTGTGGGAGTAGATTATAGAACCCAACCAATCCTATTTCATGGGAATGTTGTTATAGGAATATTGATTTTTAAGTAATTTATGTCAATGTGGTCTCCCTGATGATGGTGAAAATCAGGATATGAGACTATCTTCACATGTCCTACTGTTTGGCAGCAATATGAGGATCTTGCTCTTCATTACTCACTGCTTCTAGCATATAATCAAGAATTGAAACCAAAGTAGATAGACATGAATTATAAAATGATTCTTTCTCATGAAAATATTACATTAACACTGCCTACCCTACTTTAAGAACTGTGTTGATAGTTTCAGCATTACATTGCGATGTCCTATTGGTTTCCGACTAGGACCAACATCAGCAGAGCTATTGTCAACATCATTTAAAAAGATAAAATACTAATCACCATCATAAATGAGAGGGTATTAGGATTAGTATCCCCAAATACACTTAGATCATCAGGACATGAGTTGTTCTCCAATCAAAATTGACAAAGAGGGTGCTTCAAGAATAAGGAAAGTAGATATCAGTGGCTTGGGTACCCTCTACATTGTTATTCCCAGTATCCCATCAGGATAATATTCTTTTGAAAATATGTCCTAATTTCAGGATAAACTAACAGAATAAATTTTCCAAGGTAAGGGAATAATCATTCTATAATCTTCATGTTTAATCGTTATCCATAGGTAGTGAAATACGATTGGATAAAGCTCTTGAATTTGGGGAAGGGGAAATGGAGAAACCCATTAAAAACACCCGAATTTCCATGAAAATCATTGAAGGGTATATGATTCTTATATGGATGCCACATTTACCCAAATATTAATAATTACATCTATTATAGAGATGATATAAGAATATTTCGCCAACATCCGTTCACTATTATGAACCACTACAATAGATTGTGCGGGGTAAGGGATGAAGGTGAAATTAGAAGAATCGTTCCAAATTTAAAAAAATTAATTAACAACAAGGGACCACATGTGAATGTTTCAAATATTATGTAACATATGGGTAAAGGTATATTATGAAATTTTCATGAGATATTTATATTCATACCACGTAGAGTGTTCCTCTACTCAACCATACAAGAATTGGAATTACCCATAATGATTATGTAGAGGAATTACTTTTTTCTTATGGAATAGTAGTTCATAAATATGATCTAGGGTGTGTATGGTTAGATTGATGGGTTTTCCTTCCACCAATATAGCCATCATCATCAGTGTATGGACCATGACACTACTATAAGAATCTTTAGATGGGTAGAGCCATCCACGAAAAACATGGAAAAGAAACCCATCAGCTCGAAAACATGTGATATTCCTGGTGGAATTTGAAACTCCATGTGTTTTATATACCTTCATCAATGGTATCCCAATATGAACCTTATTAAATTTTTTCTATTATGTATTATGTGTCTTGATACATTGAACTTTTGGCCTCACACCATTTATTTTCAATAATAACTCTACACATTCATCAAATGGAATGAGAAGGCAGTCATGGAGGGTCGACCGATAAACATATCTACCATAGTTCGAAAATCCATCACTAGTGATGATACATGTTTTGTGTTGTCCCAGGTATTGGTGGAAGATATAAATTCATCACACATGTCATGGAGAAGGGGGATTCCTTTAAATAGATAAATGTATAATAAATTAATCCTGACATCCACAATAGATATATAGAATGTGTTGGTGCTCAATCACTAGTGGATAAGTAGTTTGGGAGCACCTTAGTAGGGGAATAAATCAAAAATTGAGAGCCCAAAACACCAGTTATAGAACAATAGCATGCAATGCTTCTCGAAGATTCATATAGATCTAGGGTACCCATAAACCCTAGGCACATTCATATAAGAATATCCCTATGGAAAACCAATCCCACACAGAGCTCCACCCACTATTGATATTTAGTCATGGGAGATTAGAAATGGACACACAGTAATGATTAGATGATTGTGAAGATGTATCATTGTTGTGATGGTTGATTTGTGTCCACATATATATATTCAGAACAAAGACATTCTTTGGACCTAAACTCTAAATAATCTTCCCTATGTATTAAATGATTACTGGAACACATTCCTCAAAATCCTTGAACTATGTAGGAAAGTTATTTTGATCAATCAGGAGAAGGGGAGAGTCATCACGATGATCAAAATTAAAAAGTGGAATTCTAGTTAATAATTGGTACTCTAGATGATATAGAAAATGGAGGATCCTCAACACACCCTCCTTACAATTGATGTGGGGTGGTAGACCCTCCTCAATGTTCTCAACTATATAGTTGCATCTTCTAATCAAAATTTTCAATTTTTGATCCATTTTATCACAAAGATAAATTATTCAATGTCATTCATGATTTAACATGTAAATTATTATTAAAAATTTTGAATTTGTTCAAAGACAATGAGTTCATAGAAACCATCTCCCACAAATTATTAGTTTGTGGAGGCACTGACCCACAAAGCATTTGATAATAAAGAAACAATCCATGGGATGATCCATCCATGATTATTTTAGCAACTATGTAGAAGGGAAAACTCCAAATTCATGGTTTTTATTTTAGTTCATAGATTATGGATATCGGTTCACGAGAAGAGCCTACCTCAATGGTTTTGTTCAAGGAAACCATACGTAGTTGTGGGTTTCCAAGAGTTTTGAGTTCGCTGATAGAGTAGTTAAATGAAAAATGGGCTATGCCCCTTATTTATAGTTATGGTACCCTATTCTATCTCCTACCACATACTACGTATCAGTTAAAAAAAAGAACATTCCCTTCTTCAGAATAACCTTATATTTTTCTTGATTAGATCCAATTCTGATGGGGGAATATTCTATTTCCTCAAATAAATTCAAATAAAATCATATAAATACCTTAAATTGATACTCTAGAAAAAAATATAGAATAAAATTAAATAAAAGGTTCAATGGAAGGGAGACCAGGAAGCCTGAATTCCTTTATAGAATGTTGCTCTACAAGGAATTCTCATTCTCCACAATAAAATCATTAACAGAAGTAGTTCAAGGATAATAGAGGATCATTCGGTTCCTTTATAAGAAACAAATAATTTTTTTGTGATGAGGTGAATTTTCCCCCCACAATTGACCCATCACCATGAATTGAATAATTTTTTGGGTGAGGCACTACAATCAACTCACATAAGAGAAATGAAGTAATTTTTTGGGCTAAGAAGGGACTCATGAATCTATAATAGACAACTAGTTACTATTACACTATTATTCTCCTAAACAATATTCTATGTATCCTACTAAAGATGACTTGAGATTCTGGTTTATGATCCCTCCAATCGTCTATATATAATAACCTAAGGGGTACCCAAAACACACACAAAAAGATCAACATGAGGATGAAATAGAGAGAACACTAAGCCGAGGAAGATCAAGGAACAACTAAAACTGAATCCTCTTCGAGGATTACCATAATGTATAATTCACCATGTATAAGTAAGGATAAAATCAAAATACATCTTCTGGTCCTTGATCAAAAAAACCCCTTTGCTGACATGATCCCATAAGGAATAAAACTGATATCCAATTAACTAATGAACATCCCACATAGAAAAATACATTGTGGGAGAAACCGTACACCTTGTAGTAAAAAAAACCAAAATGGTACTCACCAATGAATATAAAAATTTTAAATAGGAAAAACATATCCTCTCATAGCATCACACAATGTGGAATTTCCCATGTTATGTATAACACAACACTACATTGATGGTCCCCACTTCTGATTAGCAACATTCTACAATAAGGGAACCACATTCTATGTAAAAAACATCTACACCAAATAGTTTGTAATATGGTGTTCCAATTTCATGCTCTCATTTCTCCATTCTCTCATGATTATGGTATCCACATTTGCAGTTCTATTAAATTGATTAAAGTCCTCAGGCCAAGGCCATTTCCAAAGCTACAAAACATATTTGATAAAATCATTGGGAACACTAATTTTTTCTTTTGAGTCTACATTCTCATAGTAAACATATTCATGTGTGTAATCACCATAGTACGGAAAACCAAAAGATTATTTCCATGTTTTCATTCCCATGGTATCATAATTATGATCTTGGTTTACCCATATGAACATTCTCATTAATTGGATTAAAGGAAAATTTTGGACATTCCCTTTGATGAGGGATAGTGTTGATCATTTATCTCTTTAACCAAGAACCAATTTTAGATCACTCAACCATAGGTATGCCTTTATCCTTTCTTATGGGAGGGGAAATTCATGCACCTATTATTCCTATCCGGGCAGGTATCTAGATATATCATCCACGGAGATTAACCTGATGACCGAAATAAAATAGGGGATAGGCACAATCAAAGTCCAATTCCTCTCCCTTTGGGATTTGTCCCCATCCATCAACAAATTGGGAGGGGTTTGTAATCATCGGATCTGCAAATTTATATTGTTTATCATGTTGGGAATGACTCAAATGGTCTTTGTGGTTAGTGGAAAACATGAAATTTTTAGTATAATTTTTGTACAAAATGTGTTGCATCCATGAATAATCATCAACCACAAATGGGAGTTTAGTATCACCAAAATCCATAACCATAAATCAAATGTGTTGCTTCTGCACGTAAACCCAGACTATATCATGCCCACTAATATTTGAATCTTCCATGCATAGCCCTGGACATAAAATTGGTCTTTTATATAGTTGAAATCCAAAAAAATAAATAAAATTGACTATATCCTTATGTATTCCCCAAACATATCATGTCCCGCAAAATGGAATGCTTCCATTCAAAATATATGGCCATAAATAGTCCTTCTCTACAGATATAATCCCTAACAACAAATCAAAGTTGTTGCTTCCATGTCCATGATTCGGCCTACTCTACTAATGTATTACTCAACCATTAATAAAATGGGTTATTTCCACTTGTCATACAAAACCATATCATTTTCACCAAAATCAGTAGCATCTATGCGTAAGAATAAACCAAAAATGGGCCTTCTCAACAGATATAAGCCCCAATAATAAATTCAATGAGCCTCTTCCATGCCTAATCCCCAACCATATCATATACCACAAAATGGGTAGCTTGATGCATAATCTCCAACCACAAATGGCCTTATCTACATATTTAATTCACGATAATATGACAAATAAGTATCTTTCATTAATAATCGCCATCCATAAATTAAAATTGTTTATAGATGTAAGCCCCATCCATAAATCAAATGGGGATATTCCATGATAAGACCTGACCCCAAATGGGAAAACTCTAGAGATTTAATCCCCAATCATAAAACAAAATTACTTCATCCACACATAACCCCAACCATATCATATCTCCCAAAATTGGCTACTTATAGGGATAATCCGTGACTAAAAATGAATTTTCTCTATAGATTTCATACCCAAACATAAATCAAAAGGGTTGTTTTCTAGCATAAGATGCAACCAAAAGGACTATTTAGGCATTGATTCCTATCTAACTAGAATATTTGGTAAGCTTCCTTGAAGTCAAAAAATAGCAACCAAATATATAGAAATTCTCCCTGGGCCATATTACCTATAGGTACATATCAACCGAGGACACCATCTCTTCTAGATCCCTTTGTCCTCCTCAATGTAAGTCATGAATCAAATCATTATTAGTTACCATCTGGCGAGACATCCATTCCAAATTTCATTAAAATGGATTCGTTGGTTATACATCATATGACCTTAAAGTGTATTGTGTCAAGTTAAGTAGAACTCAACTACATGGGTTCAGATTTATCTCATGAAAATATGTGGAAGCCCACCTTATGAGATTGATCCCAACCTTTATATTATTCATTTCCTCCTTGGATAATGATAAACTCTATATAACCTCATCAAATGTTTTAAAACCATCTTCATCTCATTATGCGACTAACTAATCCTTGATATATCCAAAAAATCATAACATTATTGGATAATCACATATACACAATGACCCCTTCATTGATAGAGATCCTCATATATAGGAAGTTGATTCCAAACCCATGAATAATTATGATGGGTCATTTACATATTTTAATTCAAAATATGATAACTTTGGAATGAGCCAAGTATTCATTAACATGGCTTAAATCTATTTGAGACTCTATGAATAGGAAATAGTCCCCCCCAAAGTGTGTGATGAGACCCACATTCCATCCCCTAAATTTTTTTGTGTTTTTAAGTTTCATTGGCCATGTTTCAGAATGAGCACCAGCATTTGGAAGGTAGGTCCATGTATCATGGATATGATAACCGTTGGGTTTATTTAGGATACCAAAATGTACATGTTTAATACCATTTTAGAGGTTATACACTACATTAGTGATTTCTCACAATTTACTCCCTACAATCAGCCAACATAAATTTCATAACTACGGAAGATTGTACATGTGATAAAAAAGATATACCGCCCAGTCTCCATCAAGACATATATATACATATATCCCACTACTGGGTTTAACCAACCACAATTTGAAAATATCTCCTTAGAATCCAAAAGATACCACCATACACGAATTTATAAAAAAATAGCTGTTATAATATAAAATTGATTGAATTTTTGAAATTATTGTAACACATTTTTGAAACCATAAATAGATGAAATAAATTCTTTGGAATGTTATGTAATATACAATAATATCATTTATTCATATAATAATCCATTCATACCATACGACAAGATATTCCATGTCTTAAATAATATGAGATAATTTTAGACTATGTTTTTCATCCAAGTCCGGATTATGATTTTGATATATTAAAATAGTGTACTATGATTTTTTTGTTTTTAGTGAACATAAAACAGTAACTATTTTATAAATCATTAATGTTCGTTACATATACTAGGTGGTGAAAACATTTAAATAACTAAAAATAATTATGATATTGAGTTATACCTGAAAAATTTTATTCATGAAGTATAATATATTATGTTGCAATATTACATGTTGAATAATTTTTATTTAATATAGAGATGGAAAATATGATAATGACATACACTATTTTATGGTACTATAAAACCCCTCAAGCATACTATATAAATAATCAATATCCTTTTAATAATTATACTACTGATGAATATTTTATTTTTGAATTCCCATGTATATTTGATTGGAATTATAAAAAAAATAATATTTTTTATAATTTAATACCTATCATATGAAATCCTGGAGCTGTTTAAAATTTGTAGTGGTCTGTTATGTTGTTTATAAGTTTATTTATTAGGGATAAATAATGATATAATTTCTCCACTCATATAATGAGTGGGAAATCTGGGAACTAAATTGTCATATTACAAGGGATTAAAAACACTACCTTTATAATACATATGACATGTATATCTATTGGATGAGGGACATATGACATAAATATACATAAATGTTAATAAAATGTGATGTATTAATATAAAATTTCATTTAAGACTAAGATAATTGATAATAGACAGGTTTAAACTATTGGAATGACATAATATTTGTCTTATGATTATATAATGATGTGGATAAATGTTTAATATGATAATTTAGTATTTTATATGACACATATATCTAAACTAGTTTTTACAATTCATATTCATTTTTCTAAAAAAATATAATGTTTGGTATGATTATTCAAACAGAAAAAAAACTAAAACAATCATCCTCATGTTATTTTTATGATAAATAATAATTATAAATTATTAAAAAATTATAATTAATTATCAAATACATATAAAATATTTAAATGAAATCATAATGATTTAAAAATATTTTTTCCAATAAATATATATAATATTTATTTAAAATTAAAATTTATGATATTTATGAAATTTAAATTTATAAAAAAATCTATATATATAAATTACAAATAAAAAAATTAATCATTTTTTAATTTTTGATATATTACTGAAAAAAATTTATTTTAAGTGATTGGATAAAATTTATTTTTGGTAGAAATGATTTTGAATTTTGTTAAAATATTTGTAGATTAATTGTTTTTGAACCATTTTATATGAAAATATATTTTAATAAATAAAAATAAATCATTAAAGAATATGGTATTTAATTTATAAAACATATTTTTATCAAATTCTATGTACATTAATATTTTTTTAATTTTTTCAGTCTCTTATATTTAAAATATTATTTTTCATCGCATGTATAATGTTAATATAACATTAAAATTTTCATATATTTTTTTATAAATATTGATAATATTTAATATTTTTAATTTCAATTTTAGGAATAAAAGTACCTATACTGATATTGAATCTAAGGACTATGATAACAGAGAGATTGTTATATCCAATGAATATTACTACTAATATTGTATCATTTTTTATATTCAAATAAATTTTTCTCATCCATGAATTGAAAAAAATATAAACATTTACACTATATATACATATAATAACACACAATTAACTATAAATTAATACTATAAAATATTGAGAATACCTTAATCATAAAATATATATTAACTAAAACAAAATTATGCTATATATTAAATGTTTTAATTTAACAATTATTATTATATTATTACTAAATAAATTTTATATAATAGCATAAATATTTATGATAATCACACCATAATTTGGTATTACGGGTTATTTTATATTTTTAGTAAAAATTATATTAAAATGTTAAAAACTAGATACCTATAAAAAGATAAAAATTATAAAATGTTAAAATATAATAGAAAATAACCAGATAAATGATTTAAAAAATGGAATTAAAATGATATTATGAGATTTATAAAACTTATATTAAGCCACATTATAATATTTCATAAATTTAGTGTGATTAACCATTGTATAGTCTAATTCAATTACAGAAATATAAAGGTAATAAAAAATGAGTCTTTTTCTAAAATATCAAACTTATTTATAGAATTATGCATTTTCATGTCTATTAATATATTTTAATTTCTTATCAATTTTAGTTTAAATTGGTCTCTATCTTTGATAGAGTACCCAAAACACAACATCGAGTTTTTCAGAAATATTACATTGAATATGACACTAAGATATATAGAAAAAATATTGCGAGAATAATAATATTATTTTAAATGGTAATTAACCCCCAGTTGTTGATTTTTATGGAATTAATAGAGTTAAATATATTATTATTTTACATATTTGTAAAATATTTTTACATATTTTCAATTAATTTAAAAGTATTCAAATGAGAATGAACTAATTTTAAGCATAAAATAATCTAATATTTCAAAAGGTCTATTTATAGCCTTTTGAGGGAGAATCCATTTTGAAAATAATTTCTTTCAATTTTATATGTTCTATTTGATTAAATACACTTTTTATTTGGAATTTGGACTTTAATATATACAAATGGTTTAAATTCTTGTATTATCTGATAAAATTCACATTTTAATGAATAGTGAAAAATAAACCATTTTAATTACAAAATGCCTTTTTGTCTAATTTATTTATATAGGTATTATATACATTTAATTAGTTTTAAAGATTAATTTAATTTTTTATAATTTAATCCAATTCTGGTCATTTAATGTAATTTCAAATTGAAATTGTATATAAAAAAATGTTTATATATTGATAGTTTTTACTTCTTAAAAACACTCTTTATGGGTTTGACAGAAGTAATTATTATTAAATTAATTAATTTCACATTTTTGTTTCGAATTAGGAAAAATGGATTTCATATTTTGAATCAAATATTCTAAATTAGGTAAATAGGTACCTTTTATTTTTTGAACTTATGAATAGTAACTTAATTAATACTTTTAATTTAACATGGTTAAAGGGTATGTTTGGTAAATAAGTGTAAAAAATTAAATTATAATAATATAAAACTGACATAATTGATATACATATCCTATTTGATGAGATATGGTCAACCCTCAAAATCCATGGGTCTATTTTATGACCACATGGAGCCACATGGGAGTGATAATGAAATGTAATAACAATTACTTTATTGTAAAAGGAAATATAACAAAAACATTTAACTTTTTAATAAAATAATTTTAAGGTGGGGTTATACAATAAATATCATTAACTATAAATATTCATTTTAAATATGAAAAGATTTCTTAAATCATTTAATTTTATTTGATATTTTTAGACTTGAAATAAATAAATTTATTAACGACATAATGTTGATGCACTAATATCCATATTAATTAATGATTCAAATAAATGATGTAATAAATATTAAAATAAATATAACTTTATCATTTTCATTCCATCAATGAATTTTTTGAAAGATTATTTCATGTTATCATTGAGTTAATTTATATTTTTTTGAATGAATCACGTTCTTATGACATAACAAAATTACTAAACAGTATCAAAATTTACCTAAATGAGTTTTTAAAAAATTATATGTTTAAATTGTATAAAAATAATGAATATCTTTTATTTATAAAAATGACTTATATCTTGTTTAAAATGTCATTAATGATCTACTTGAGGTTCTCTTGTAATTTTATAGTAACCATATTAACCATATAGTGTTAAAATATAGGAAGTCATGGTAAGATTAAAGTTATTAAACTAAAGTTTGATGAAAAAATATACAGTTATATTTATCACCTAACCATGTATTTAACCTATTGGATGAGAGGATTTCATTGAATAATAATATTACCATCGAAATATATAATTTTTTAAATGTTATAATTCAACATGTAAATTTATAATAAAATAATATTTCAAGACATTCCTAAAGTACCCATCCTCCCTTTTATAAAAAGTCACCAACTCTACCCACATACTCACAAATCACAATCCCATTGTCTCAATCAAAATCTGCTCCAATAAGCTCCCAAAATCCTTAACTTCCTTCTTAAAAGACTTACCTTTTGTAAATGGAAATTCAATAAATTCTTTTGCCTTAAATCAAAAAGAGTGACCCAATTTTGATATAACATCTTTTCTCAAAATAAATTAATTTATTTTCTTCATCCAACCCGTACTTTTTTTTAAATTATTTTTTAAAAAACCCATTATAATAAATATAATAAAATATTTTATGCTATGTTTTTGACCTATACTTAAACAAAAATCCATCAAATGGATATAGAACATACAGTTTCAATGTACGGTGATCTACTACCACATGAAATGTGGATTGTTCAATTTTCCCCTACCACCTCTCATGTTGGACATTGTGATTGTACTATATTCTTATATGATATAAATTTTATTTTATAGTCTGTATAATCCTGTAATTTTTATTTACAACATACCATTATGATTTCCATAATATATAAATATGGAAATTTCATTTGAGAAAGTGTGGACTACCACCCCCTAAAAGTGATATGAATCAGTCATTCCATACATGGAATGAATAAAGGATAGATTTAATGAAAATATGTAACATATATAGCATAATAGAATTATAACATATCTTTGTATGATTTAATTTGAATTAATTTAATATGACAAAAATTGAAAGTGGTGTCCATGGATAGATACGGCACACCATCTCCATGAATATTTCTTTTCATTTATTATAATCATATGTTATGGACTATTATAAATACATATATACTATATATATATGATATTAAAATTATGAATAATATTGTAAAGATAATGGATATATAACAATATGGATAATTTTTATCAAAACAAGATCATTTTCTACTCATGTACCAAACATCAGCATAACATCCTACATTATATCAAATAATTTACTAATTGGTATAAAATTTTAATAATTGATTGTCACATCTGAAAAATTTTCTTTGATGATAATTTTCATTTAATTTTCATTCATTCTTTGTTTTGGCGATTTCCCATTCATTTTGGTGAAAATGGTGGGTTTTCAAAATTTGGGCCAAACCGTGAGGCCAATTCCCGAATTAAAAAAATATATGGTTTCCATTATTACTAATTTATTATTCAACCTTTTTCATCCATTTTAATTCATACTTTTCCTTCTCTAACATATTATAACCAACATATTAATTTGGACCATTTTGGAATCCATAATCATGATGGATTAGGGTTTTTTAAGGGATTGGGCATGCCCGGAAGCCCATTTCTAGTTTAAAAAATGAATTTTGTTTATTTAATAACATATTCATTTTGTACTCTATTTCAGTGATTAAACCACCCACTAGGAGGTAACATCCGTAGGTGCATCCCGATTACCTCTACCCCCTAATTGGAGATTGTGTGAGTCGCGAATTAGGGTAGACATGCCTAGGGTTCTCAAATCGTCCAGATATAAAGAGGTAACTTCATTACTTCATAACTCCTTAATTTCTCACTATTTCTCCCCATTCTAGTTTTTGCATGATCTCCTAATGATTTTTCTACCCAAAATTAATTATTTGGCTATTTTAAAATTCAGCTACTGGTGTATTTGGGTCGTTTCCTCAAAATTTATTCATGTAAGTGTTTCTCTCTTTGTTTTCTTCCATTTCCTTAGGGTTTCATCCCTCATTATTGATGTTCCAATGTTTCTAAAAGATATCATTATGACCTATTTTTTGACATGGTGTAACTGTTTTGTAGTCATGAGATTTTAGGTTTCTCTTCACTTCCTTGTGGTGCGACGGTGGTGCGCTTGACGTTTCGTACCATGATTTGAGGGCTTCGATTAAAAAGGTTGGTGATTCCATGGTTAAAAATTCCTTCATGAGTAATTATGATTGTTTAACTATTTTTTCATATTCCCCATATGTTTTGTGTAGTGGAAAACCCATTTTTTAGGGATTTTGTTACACATTTAATTTAATAATTTCATTATTGTTGACGTTGTGATCTTTTCAAAAGTAACACATGTGGTATCTTTTTTGGTTGTTTTATAAAATATAAAATTTATTTATTAGTATTTGAATGGGGATGAAAATTATATTTTTTTAATGACATAGTGTCATGTGGTCACTGAAGGGTGTTTTTGGAATAGTTTTGCTTGTAAAACATTATTATACTTCTTGAGAGAATTTTATGAAAATGGGTGATTTCTTTTGTATCATTCATTATATTATACAAGGTAAGTTTATAAAACATGGATGTGGTTCTATAAATATTTATTGGGATTCCAATTCTACTTTGGTTGTTTTTTGGTGTGGTTTTCCCCACAAAATATGGTTTCGAAATGGGTTTTATGGGCAATGATTGGGTATACTCTTTAGATTTTTTTTATGATAGATTTGAATGATATAATGATTTATGTTATAGGTAAAACCATATTGGAAAACTATTTTGGATTGTTTATATTTTGAAAATATACATTTTAAATGTGAAATGGGTTGTTTTGTGATGTGTTCCATCTCGGAAATGTTTTATAAAAATGTTTCAAGGATTTATTAAAGTTTGTAAGAGATCTGAAAGTGATGTGGGATGTTTTGTGTCAGTGTGATGTGAAAAATAGAATTTGGGTTATGAAAAGTGTATTATGTAACATGTGAGTGGGATGTTATGTGAGTTGGAATATCATGGAATGGTTTTAAATATTTGTTTAATGGAATTGTGGAAGTGTTAACGAAATGTGAAAAGTGATGTGAGATATTTTGGTGTGAGTCAAATTTCAAAATCATTTGGAATGAAAATTTGTATTTTCTGACCTGTGTGGTATACATGTAGGATTTTTGGTGAATTTTTGGTGTGTAAATGATAATATAACGTGCATACTATATTTCAGGACTTGTTGAAATTGTTTGATCACAAGGGGAAAACCCAGGTATATAGGTGGGTGGATGTGTACTAGTTTGCTAGTTAATCTGTAGGGTTTGGCCTAATTTTTAAATAGCAAGATTGATGCCTAAATTATATATAAACAATGATGATGATTATTTGGGACCACTAGGTTAGGTGTATGTTCTCTACTAGTTGCTCTTTCATGAGAAAAGATATTTGTGATTGTTACTCTCATCGAGATATGAGGTACCTGGGACCCACAGCTTTGTAGTTCCTAGGGGTAATTTTCAATTGCATGTGATCATTATATCCTTTATTCTTACCAACAACATACAATATATTTGGTTATAAAATTCAGTATATTTGGAATTTATTTTAAATGTGTTGATTTTTTATATTATCCCATATAAAAACTGATTATTTTTATGTTTCATCTTTTAGAAATTGTAACTATAAATTACAGGTTTTTGAAAACATTCATGCTTTTCTTCATTGAATGTTTATCGAATGGAATATCTTAGTGGTGTTAACCTACTAGTATTTGGATAAAACATTACTTAAACATTTTGGTGTATGTAGACATGGTTTCCTTTTTATGTCGTAGGTTGGGTATAGTTTATAGTGTTAGTGGTTCTGTATTCTAGTAGGTTCTTTGTGGTGATGTATTGTGATGATGGCATGTGGGTGGTGCCTCTTTCCATCAGGGTTCATGGGATTTTTTATAATCTTATACTCTGTTATATTATTTTTGAGTTTTTTTAATCTATCTAATTTAGAATTGATTTTTTGTAAAATATAGTTTCGTTTGAAAAATACAGATTCATTTTATTGGATTCATTTGTTGTTTTATGTTTATAAGTATGGGTAAATCATTCCCAATTGTTATTTTCTAATACCCAGGAACTTCTGAATGTCCATGGGAATTAGTAATGTCCTTCGGGCCATGTTTTGGTCTATGATTGGTGATGGTTTTGGCGGAGATTAGAATCTGTTAATGACAAAATGGTCCCGGAGGAGGATTATGTTAACTCTTTGGGTCATGTTATTGTGGAGCAGTTGCGACAGTTTAGAGTTAGGATTTTCAAGAAATGGAATTCTAGTTATGGGTATTGTTCCTGATCAAAACACCTCATAACACAAATCATGTCACAAGGGTATGTTAGTGCTTATCAAATTCCTTTGTTTTCTTTTGGTTTGATGATGACTAGGGGAAATGAAAAGAGAGTTGGGTAATGGTATCAATGAGATCACAGGGCCTGACAAGATATCTTCTACCAGGGATATTAACCTAAAACACTCTCTATGATGGTAGAATTATTGGTGTATGTCCTCCCACCATATCTACAAGTCACCCACAGAATCTATATCCCCCTCACATTGTCTTGTATCTTTTAGTTTTGAAATATTTGTAGGTAGGTTTTAATGTAAAAAATGAAATGAATTTAAGAAGCCTTAGGTTTTTGTAAAATGATTTTAAAATAAAGAGGTAAGGGTTTGATTTTATAAATGGTGGTACAAAAATTTCATAATTTTTTTGAATTATGAAAATAGTGTGGTAACACCTCTTTTGAACCAAGAATTATGTTAAATTTGGTTTTGAAAAAGTGTTTCCAATAATGTTGTCTAAACCTTTGAAAGGTGTTTTAATGGGATGAGACTTTCTGAAATTAATGTGTATGACTAGAATGTGAGAATTAATTTGAATGATTGTGACATTATGAAATATTTTTTAAGAGGTAATTTGGGTTCGATTTCGTGGTTAGCAGTATTGATAAAAAGGATGTATTGGTTGATTATTTTGCTTTTGAAAATTGTAAAGAGATTTTATTTTAACCTTTGGTATTTTCATGAGTCACCACATGCATGGGGTTATATAGGATGATGGATGGTTAATATAACAAATGTATGAGTGTTAGGATATATATGAGAAGGGTTCTAGGTGTGGCACAGAAACATGCAGGGGTGGGGCCCATGGGGTACTATTGGTGGATAAACTAACCATTCAACAATTTTTTTCATTGAAATGTTTTTAAAATTAAAACATGATGTCTGGATGACTGTTTTTGGGTGGTCTGTATTATGTTTTTTTTGAAAAGTTGATGTCATGAAATGTTTTGAGTCCAAGAACCCCTCTCGTTCGAACCATGTTTTGGGTTGGTGTTTGGTCGGTAAGCCGTGTAGAAGGACTGGTTATCTCTCTCTTATGTGATGTGATTTTGGATAGATTTACAGTGGTTACCTTCCAATGTTTGGATCTGGTTTGTGGAATTTTTTGACTAATGTACCATCTTAGTTGGGTCCTTGGGTTCTCTAATTGGATAAGGAATGCCCCCAATATGAGTTATAATGGCCTTAAACCCTTTAATTTTTTTGTTTGTGGATACTCTTGTAGAGGGAGAGTGCTCGTGGATGGTTGAATGAAACCATAGTTTAATAAGTTTTAGGATTTTTCAAAGGTGGAACTGGTCTAGGGTTGTTAGTGTGGATGAGTGTCTCGATGGTGTATAAGTGGGAATATGCGTCCTTTATAGTTTCTTTGAGGGGGAGTTCATGTTAAACCACCAGTGTGGGAAATTAGATTAGGAGAGGCCATTATGGCAACCTTCTAGAATTATGTGTTGTTTGGGGACTTGGCAGAAGGTCCATTTCCAATTATTGTTCCTATCAATCACAATAGCCATTTTCGGTGTCACCTTGTGATTTCGTCTTCTCATTTGATTGTATAGGTGAAGATCATGCAATCCTATGAGGGTCTCTTTTATGTTGGGAGTATATATCCCTTGGTAAAAACTACAAATCCCTTATCTTAGAGGAAGGTGTTAAAATATGTCCTCCCCTTCTGTTGTTTCTCACATGATGAAAGAAGGTGCAATGTGTGTGCATCTTATGATACATTGTATTAGTGAAATGTCATGTTTCAGTAATTTGAGTTATCGATTATGTTATGTCTTGGTGAACCCATTGGGGTATGAGGTGTAGTTATTTGTGGCATCGAAAGAAGAATTTCCATACAAGGGTTTCCAAAGCCTAACTGCAAGGCCGATGATTCTTTAATCTTTTAATTTTCAGCCATAGGTCTTGGAGAGAAGCTGGCACATAGTCAAGGGAAATATCAGGGTCGTTTAAAACCTTGTACAAGTCCAACAATCAGTATAAATGATATGAAGAGTTTAAACATCTGGTTTCATCATCTTTCTTCTATTATCCAACTTTGGATGGAAATAGTTGGAGGGCCTCATGTCCATGTTTGTCTCCTAATTTTTTCCTTCCCACGTTGGTATCCATAATGATTTTGGAGAATGATTTAAAACATGGTTAGACAGGTTGAGTGCATGGTTATAAAATGGTGAGTTGTAATCATGCCCCATAAAACCATATAATGATCTACGTGTTTAGTGCATGGTTTCCCAAACACTGCAGACTAACCGGGCGGTCATCCCAACTCTTTGAGTTTTGGGGTATTTCTGTGACGGCCCATGTGGGTCGGTTAAGATGGTTGGTTATTATGGTCAGAAGACCCACCATGGATATCATGTATGTTATTTTGGAAATTTATAATGTATGTCTACCCCTTGTACTAGGGAGTTTGATCGGGCCTCCCACTATTAGTGTCCCGATTCTATCTTGGGAAATATTTAACTTTTCTCTTATGGTGGGGATTCCATTTGTGTCTACCCATACTAGTAACTCAGTTTATTTCTTTGGTCATGGCATGGTAGTAGGTATTCTCGTTCGAAGATATCTAGATACACACATTTTCCTTGGGTAATAATTGAGACTGGAGAGTGCCCAATGGTTTAGTTATAGTAGGGTAAGTGTATCCTGGTTTGATACAATTGTTTGTTTAGGTAAATTTCTTGAGTCTTTTTCAGAAACTGTTTTAGGAATTTACTTTTGGGAAAAAGCGTTATTGAGCTTGATCGTTTCAGGAATGTGATGTATGTTTGGTTTGGAGGAGTATTCCTTCTTTAATTTATCATTGGATGTGTTTTGGCCTTTGGGGGAGAAACCTAGCAAGGGAGTACCTCTTGGTTTCCCAGTTGGGTTTGGTTGTTTCTTTGGCCTTGTTGTGACTTTCTAGGGAGAAATGTTTTCATGGTAGGGATAATTATCACATCCATGACGTTTTATTTCAAGGTATTTTTCATTTAATTTGCATTCATTCTTTGTTTTGGGGGTTTCTTATTCATTTCATTGGGAATGGTGGGTTATCAAAATTTGGGCCAAAACAAGATCCCAATTACATATTAAAAATAAATTATGTTTACATTATAATTCCTTCATTATTATACATTTTTTATGAACATTAATTACTACCTGTCCTCACATGATATATTGAAACCAACACATTAATTTGGACCCTTTAGGAATCAATAATCATGGAGGATTTGGGGTTTTATTTAAAGGATTGGGCCTGCCTAGAAGCACATTTCATTTTTTTTTAAAATGAGTATTGTTTATTTAATAACATATTAATTTTTTACACTTATTCACTTATTCAACCTCCCCCTCTAAGCTAACATCCTTAGGCTCATTTCCATTACCTTACCCACCTCTTCAGACTTTGTGTGAATCCCGAATTAAGGAAGACCTGCATGGGGGTTCTCAAGTCATCCAGATTTGAAGAGGTAACTTCATTGCTTCAAAACACCTATATTTATCTCTATTTTCCCCATTCCAATTCTTACATGATCTCCTAATTATTTTTCTAAACTACATTAAATGTTTTTCTCTTTTAAAATTCAGCTACTAGTGTATTTGGGTTGTTTTCATCAAGCTTTATTTGGGTAAGTGTTTCTCTATTTTATTTCTTACATCCCCTTAGGGTTTCATCCCTCATTAATGATGTTTAAATGTGTTTAGATGTTTTGGTTCAAACCTAGTGTTTGATATGGTTTCTTTTTTCTTTTGTAATCTTGATTTTCAGGTTTCTCTTCACTTCCATGTGGTGTGGTAGGGGTGTGCTTGTTGATTCGCACCACGATTTTAGTATTTCTACCCAAAAGGTAAGTGATTCCTTGGTTAAACATTACTTGAAAATTTAGTTTTCTTATTTTACTAGTTTTTTATATTCCCCATATGTTGTTTGTGGTGTTAAAACTATTTTTGATGTATTAGGTTAAGCATTTAATTTTATAATTTCATTTTTTTGAAGTTGTGAACTTTTCAAATGTAACACTTGCGGTATCTTTTGTGGTAGTTTTATAAAATATGAAATTTATTTATTAGTTGTTGAAAGGGGATGAAAATAATGTTTTGTTAATGCCTTATTGTAATTTTGTCCATGGAAGGGGGTTTTTGGAATACGTTTGGACTGTAGAACTTTTTTATACTTCTTGAAATCATTTTATGAAAATGAGTGTTTTCACTTGTATCTTTCATGGTATTATTCATGGGGAATTTATAACACATTAAATTAGTTTTATAAATTTCTCTAGGGCATCCAATTTTACTTTGGTAGTGGTTTGGTGTGGTTTGGTTCTTGAAATATGGGTTTGAAATGGCTTTTATGAGTAAATTTTGGGTATACTCTTTATAATTTTTTTATGAGAGATTTGAATGAATGAATTATTCATGTAAGAGGTGAAACCATATTGGAAATTTTTTTGGGAGTGTGTATATTTTGAAATGGTACATTTTAAATGTGAAAGGGGTTGTTTTCTTATGTTTTGTATCTTGGAAATATTTTATAAAAATGATTTAAGAATTTACTAAAGTGTGTAAGAGATATGAAAGTGGTATGAGATGTTTTGTGATAATGTGATGTGAAAAAGGGATTTTGTTTATGTAAATTGTATTATGGAACATGTAAGTGGGCTACTATGTGTGTTGGAATATCATGGATTGGTTGTAAAAATTTTTTAATGGATTTGTGGATGTTTTAAAGAAATGTGAAACGTGTGGGGGACTATTTTGGCGTGATTCAGATTTAATATTAAATTTGATTAAAAAGTGGACTTCTTGGGACTTGTGTCATATACAAGTTGTCTATTTGGTTAATTTTTTTTGTGGAAATGTGATTTTCATGTGAAAAGTATTTTTCCGGACTTCATGAATTTGTTTGAGCACCAGGGAAAACCCGAGTATCTAGGTGGGTGGACGTGTACAAGTATGCTAGTGAATCTGTGGGGTTTGGTCTCAGTTTCACTTGAAATTATTGACTATTAAAACATACACTAAACTATGATAATGATTATTGGGGACCACTAGGTTATGGCTATGTTCCCTACTAGTGGATTGTGAATGATAACAGATATTTGTGATGTTTACTCTCACCGTGATATGAGGTACCTAGGAACAACAACTAGGTAGTGCATAGGGGTTATTTCCTATTTCTTATGATCATTAGATCCTTTATAGATAGCATCAACATATTTAATATTTGGAAAAAAATTTAGTAGTTTTGGCTTTTATTTTAAAAGTGTGGATTTTTTTTAAATTATCTCACTTAGAAACTGATTGTTTTTAAGTAGCATCTTTTAGAAATTGAAACTAGAAAATAACATGTTTTTGGAAACTTGCATGATTTTCATCATTGAATGTTTAACACATAAAATATCATAGTGGGGGTATACTACTGGTCTTTGGCTCACACCATGCTTTCACCTTTGGGTGTATATAGAACTTTTTTCTTTTTAGGTCATATAGTGGGTATAGTATATAGTGTGTAACATCCTGGTTCTGGAAGACACCCAGTGGTGCCCCATACCCAGTTGGTCGAATGACCTCAAGATAATTTCCTTGAACCCCAAAGGCTGCCGACTAGAAGTAAGGGCCTTGAGGGTGGTATTGGGGAAACTGTCCCTCATTGGAAGAGTACGCAGGGGAAGATAAACAAAAGCAATAGCAGAAGCAGTAAACATGTATACAAGAGTAAACAACGAAAGACTAAAAGTGTAAACAAATGGATCACATATATATATATATATATATAATGATTCATGATACATATATGTCTGGGAAAGTATCCAAACAAGTCACAATGTTGAATATATTACTAAACCAAAGTGAAAAAGGTAAACATATAAGAAACTCCTCAACATCGCAAGCCTCAGCTTGGTCTCATCCTTTCCATCTCCAATGCAATCAAGTACCTGAAGTAAAAGGGAACTTTCCCTTTTCTATACCTGTAGCAATATAACCTTTTTGTGCCCAAAAGTAGGCCCAAATAGGGTGTGAGACTAAATCTCAGTAAGCAACCACCACGAGATTTGTGCCTAAAAGTTAGTGAATATATTGAAGGTAAAGGTACGGAAAGAAGTAAACAAGAAACTACTCAATATTAAACAATCTATAGATTCTAGCATTTAATTTACTAACAATTAAGAAGATACTCAAGCAAGTATAACAAATCAGAAACCATCGAGGTAGTTCTCACAGACTAACCCCTATGGTTCAACCAACAAGTACTAGAAACCCTCTGGGAGGCACACATAGTATCACACCTCTGGTTCAGCTAAAGAATAGACTCTCATTGGAAGCACTCACAGTCAATTCACCATATAGTCTCGTATTGTACTTAATGCGCTCTGGGGAAGCACCCAACATCTCATTTCCCATGTGGCCCACGTTAAGGAACTAAAGACACTTTGAGGAAGCACTGAACATCAATTCCCCCTGTGGTCTTGCATCATATTATAAAGAAACTCTGGATAAGCCCTTACGTCCATTCTCCCAGTGGTCTACTCCACTAGGTTCCCATGGCCCTGTGTAAGTCAAAAAGGTATAGCTCACATAACGGACAAAGTAAACCACAAGAACTACTTGGATATAATTCTACGGCATATCAAACCATTGGAACTACTATCATATCATCCTACGATACTAGGCATGGAAAGTAAACACAATCCTAACAGGAAAAACAAGAATCATAGGTCAAAACAAGAAAACATGCATGGGAAATACATCCAATGCCCAAAAATTGACCCTATTCATAAGAATTAACCTCTAAACTAGCACATAATCAAAGAAGACAAACAATAGGGCTAAAATGGTATACACACAATACCCCATTCAAGGGTTCTGGTGGAATTTGAACAAAAGATTCAAAGAATTTCTATAGAATGGCACAAACCACCAAACTTGATGTTAGGAGATCAATATACATGAACTACGGGGATTTAATTTCATTATAACGTCGAATATCTACAAAAAAATCTATAACATTCAACCCATGATATCTTGAGAAATATGGAAAATTATGGAATGAAACTTAAGAAGAAGGAAGCGCATACCGTTGCAGTTCTAACACAATCAACGACGGTCGATTCGGTGAACAGACGGAGGGTCAGTGGCTCAAAGAAGTTTTGCGGCCGTACGGACTCTCCCAGATGAATACCACCTGGAAGAAAATGGTTTTGTTCATCAGACGTGACCCCCAACGTGTTTAATGAAAGGAATGAATGTAAATTGCATGTACTTTTGGAGTACACGGTGTGTACTCTTCTTTTTCAGTACTCCAATTTAAGTGGCCTCTAAACTCCCACACACAACCGTGTGTATGGCTGCTACACGACCATCACTCAGCTACCTACGGCCAAGAAGTACACGGCATGTACTCATAAAGTACATTGAGTGTACTTTGAAAATTTCCAGAACTACATCTTTTTTCCAAAAATGACTAGAAAAGGAAAAAAAATACCTGAAAAGATGATCTGGGTTCTTTTAAACTCCCCCCCTAATGAAATTCATCCATGAATTTCCTTACCTCATAGTAGAAGAACAATCTACGAACATCTCCTGCCACTGTGCTCGTACATCGGCCTCCCTCTCCCATGTATCGTCCTGTACCCTCCCATCCTACCATAGCACTCATACCAGAGGAATAGACCGACCATGGAGGACCTTCGTACTGCGATCAAAAATCCAGATAGGAATCCCCTCAAAAGATATATCAACCTCGAACTCGACTTCCTCAGGTTCGAAATTATGAGACGGGACTGAAAAGTAACGTCAGTGATGAGAAATGTGGAAGATGTCATGTAGATCCCATTACCTCTGTGGAAACTAAAACCAATAGGCAACCGACCCAACTCTCTCCAATACCTCAATGGCCTGATATACCACGGGAAAAGCATACCCTGACTTTGGATCCTTATGTTATCCAACCACGATGTGACATGTAGGAAAACCAGATCCCCTACCTCAAACACCAGATGTTGTCTTCTCTTATCCGCATAAGACTTCTGACAGGACTGTACAATGGCCATCATTTTCCGAATCATCTCTATCTTCTCTATGGTCTCTTGAATAAGATGAGGCCCCAGAAAATCTGCCTCTCCTGCCTCTAGCCAACATAAGGGTGATCGGCATGGCCTACCATAAAAATCCTCGTATGGTGCCTTTTGAATAGTATCTTGAAAACTATTATTGTAGGAAAAATCCATAAGAGGTATATGTTTCTCCAAAGATCCTCTAAAGTACAGAATGCATGCTCGAAGCATGTTCTCAAGAACCTAAATCATATGCTCGGATTTGCCATCTGTCTATGGATGGTAGGATTTACTCCGAACCACCTTCATACCCAAAGATTTATTTAGCCACTTCTAGACCTGAGATGTAAATCATGCATCCCTGTCTGAAATGATGGAGTGTGTAACTCCATGCAGACGCACAATCTCACGGATGTACAACCACCCCAGCTCATCAAAGCTAAAGGAATCCTTTATCAGAAAGAAGTGAGAAACCTTTTTATGTATGTCAACGACGACCCGTAAAACACCATTCCCTTGAAGTTATCTCGATCACCCTGTCACGAAGTCCATCGTGACATCGTTCCACTTGCACTCATGAATGAGTAACTACTGTAAAAGACCTGCTGGTGGCTGATGTTCCACCTTCACCGGTTGAAAAGTAGAACATTTGATGAAGAAACATGAAACATCTCTCTTAATACCTAGCCACCAATACTGGTGGCGTAGATCATGATACATCTCGGTGATGCCAGGATGAACTGCCCAAATTGAGGAATGGAAATCTTGCATCAACTCCTAGCGTATTTCTTTTAGAACCCATATGTCTCCCTGGAAATGCAGGATCTCATCCTCGTCTATGTCCATCCAAGAATAGGTTCCTATCCTGATACACTTTCTGTAGGACTATGCCTTCTGATTATGATAGCTGCCTCATTCAAACTCGATCAAGAAGCGTAAAGGTAACAACTACAGAAGAATGAAATGTTTGCCCCTATCTGTCGTGCACCTCCAGATGCATCTCAGAGAACAGATCCATATGCTTCCACTCACTACTAACCTCCTGAAATGCTTATATCTGAGTCCTACTACTCAACGCATCAACCACATCATTGCCCTTCCCCGACGTATAGACAAGCTAGAAGTTGAAGGACTGTAGGTACTCAACCCACCTCCGCTGCCTCAGATTCAAATCACAGTAATTGAAAATGTACCTGATACTTTTATGGTTGGTGAAAACCACCAAATTATCTCTTAGAAGATAATGTCTCCTACATCGTAAGGCATGAACAACAGCTGGCAACTCCAGATCATGTGTCAGGTAGTTCTTCTCTTGTGGCCTCAACTGCCGAGACTTGTACGCAATGACTCCATCTCCCTACATTAGCATAGCTCCCAGCCCGATACCTGAAGCATCACAGTAAATAGTGTTTCTCTTTCCCAGCTCTATAACGACTAGTATCAATGCCAAATTCAATCTCCCTTTTAGCTCCTGAAAGGCTGACTCACAAGAATCTCACCAGAAGAACTTGACACCCTTCTTATTCAGACCTATAAGTGGTTCTGCCAAGCGTGAAAAGTCATGTATGGAGCGTCTGTAGTATCCAGCCAGCCCTAGTAATGTCCGCACCTTAAAGATGTTCTTCTGCATCGCCCAAGAAACTACTGTACTCACTTTCTATGGGTCCACTAATACTCTTGTCTTTGACATAACATGGCCCAAAAAGTGAATCGGATCCATCCAGAAGTGGCATTACAAGAGCTTAGCATATAACTGATGATCTCTCAGTGTAATCAGAACAATATCATGTTTTGTGGCATGGTCATGTTGAGTGTGATATTACACCAAGATATCATCCCCGAATACCACCACGAAAGATTCTAGGTCTGGATGGAACACTCGGTTCATCAGTTCCATGAATACTGTTGGTGCATTCGTGAGGCCGAATGACATAACTGTGTACTCGTATAGACTATACCAGCTCCTGAAGGCATTACGAGGTAACTCTAAAGGAATAACACACAACTGATGATAACCAGACCTCAAGTAGATCTTCCAGAACACCTGGTCTCCTCGAAGCTGATCAAAGTGGTCATCAATCCAATGCATGGAATATCGGTTCTTGACCGTCAACTGATTCAACTTCCGATAATCCACACAAATCTTGAGGGTACCATCTTCTTTCTTCGCAAATAGATTATCCAAACCCCACGGAGATGTACTGGGTCAGATAAAACCCTTTTACTTCAACTCCTCCAACTTATTTTTGAGCTCATATAACTCAGGTGCAGCTATCCTAGAAGGAGGAATGGACACCGGTGCCTATCCTAACACGAGCTCAAAAGAAATTTCTACCTCACACTCTAGAGGAAAACCTAAAAAGTCCTCCAGAAAGACATCTATGAAATGATCCACCCCTAGAGGAAAGTATTACGGTGATTTCCCATGGTCATTCAGATAAAGACATGAAATCTGGGCTGTAACTGATCCCAACCCATGATGCTATGGACCCACTCTTCTTGCTCGGACGTCCCACTTTCCCCTATGAAGTTAAGGTCCACCCTATGGTGATATGAAACTCACCCTGCGGAGATAACTGTCGATGACTGCCTGGAAGGGAAATAACCAGTCCATTCCGAGAATGACATCATATCCTGTCATCTCTAGGACATAGAGATCCCATAAGAAGTGATACCTATCATCCTCTAGAGGGCACTCCTTGCACTAATGTACACTATCCGTCCTAGTCCCCAGCGTTGTGTCTATACTAAATGTATCGGTAGAGGAAAAGATACAAATCCGAAGTCACTCCACAACAGAAATAGAGATAAAACTATAGGAATCCCCTGTATCGAAAAGCGAAGAGGATAAAAATGAGGCTACTAAGATCATACCTTGAACTATATAGGGCCATGGATCCTGCTCCTGCTGGGTCTGCTCCACCACAGAGGTCTGGCCTGCTCCACGGCTTTGCGACCCTACCTAACCGCATTGAGATGATCCACCATCCTTTCACTGGTATACTGGTGAATGGCCACCCTGGCCATGGCCTCCACCTCAGACTGAATGGCCGGAAGAACTCCAGTTCCCAGACTATTGAGAAATTGGTGGAGCTGGTCCTGAACGAGGAGTCATGGATGAGCCCCTGTCACCAGCTGCTGGTGAAAAAACCTGATAGAAGTGCTGAAGGGGGCCCATCTTGCCACAAGATCGGAACTCCACTAGGTCTCTCTGGCGCTATGGCCTCATATGCCAAACCCTTCCACACCGATATCATACCACCTGGCTACATGAATATGTGTCGTGCTACCTCAGATCACTGCACGTAGACTCCCTACGCTGCTTCCTACTGTCAGCTAGGGAAGCACTAAATCTGGAAGCTGAACCGCCCTGGCACTCGGCTCCATAATCTCTCATATTGTGCTCTACAATCAATTTCTAGTTGACGATGGATGCGATGGAAGTTATCCTAACGATATTCTCCTATGAGCGGATCTTCTGTCTGAGACCATCCTTAAAATTATTTTCCATGATCAACCCATCACCGCTCTAGAGGAGTGAAAAACGATGATGCTCAGTGAAACGAGAGAAATACTCCATTTCAAAAAGAGTACCCTGCTCTAGACTCATAAACCCCTAGGCTCGGTCAGCCCTCCGGGTATCCGGATAGAAGTAGTCATAAAAGACGTACTGAAACTCCTCCCACGACATATCCTGCTAATGAAACGCCTGTGAGATCATGTCCCACTACCTCATGGAGGAGTCTTGTAGTATGTATGTAGAAATCTTGACCTGCCTCTTTGGAGGCATCTCCAGATGTTCGAAGATCGTCATCATGCATTCTAGCAATGAACCTGCAGCCTGAGGTCCTCCTTCCCCTGAGAAGGTAGGAGGATGCTGCTGCTAGAAAACCCACGTCAAGTCATCCATAGTTGAGGTAGGAGGAATAGATCCCTAGAAGGTCTACATCTTTGAAAAAAACCTTCCCTTAACTGTGCATCAACTCTTGTTTCAGGTATAATTGCTGGTGCCAGGACTACCACGACAAGAGGATTGGTGGGAAGTCCCTGATCATCCATATCCGGAGTCTGATCACTACCTGAAAACTAGTATACAACCGTAGACGTCTCGGTTCCATGACACTGTAAGTTCAAACACAAACTTTAGATCATATTAACAAGGACTAAAAACTAGGAGTTTAAGAAGGGAACAAGGGAAAGAAAGAATTAAAAAAATTACAAAGCTTGACTGCATGATGTGTATAAGAACTACATGGTGTGTTCCCTTAAGTCATTTACATGGGCATGTACTTTTTCCAAAACTGGTCGTGTAACACCCCAAACACACGGTGTGTTATCCTTACACATGGCGTGTACCTGAATCCTATTTTCCTACCCGATTCCTTCTACACGGTTAAGCCACACAACTCTCCTATGACAAAACTACAGGGCCTGTTCAAGGTATTCAAGGCGTGTAATCAACAAGCTTCACCTGGATTGTGTTGTTTGTGACACTCCCTGACACAAGTCTCGAACTACATTGCATGTTCTAGACGTACATGGCATGTTCTAGATGGACACGACGTGTATGAAAAATGATTACGCCAGCCCGTGTTGTTCATGACACGGACGGGTACCTAGGTCAGACTACATGGTGTGTTCAAGGGCGCCACGACGTGTAAAAGAAGAGACTCCACCAATGCATGTTGTTAGTTAAACAGTTGAGTTCCTAGGATTAAACTGCACAGTGTGCACAACCAGTACACAGAGTGTTCCCACAATATTTTCCCTATCCTATGTCTCTAGACACATGACATGTGACACAGTTAGAGAATACACAGCGTGTATATAAAGTGCACGACCTATACTTAAGAAAAATTGATTCTTCTCGAACATAAGAACGCATTGTGTGTAGTCAAAACCACACGGTGTGTAATCTGGGTTTTTCTGGATAGTAAGCCTCATAATCTACTTCTTATCCCAGAAAACACTGAAAGAAACACTGGAAGTGCCAAATTCCAATCTGTGAGGGCCATACTCCTCACGAATCAATGTTTGGTATCTTTAACAAGTCACATACAAGGTAACAAGTAAATAATCCACAAAAATCTAGTCTATAAGGCCCAATAACACCTCACAAACAAAAATTTGGCATTCATTCAGGTAAAAACTTACACAATAAATGTTCTAACAAGAAAAAGATATCTCTATCAAGGCATCTATCACAACAACATGCATATTCTATATAACGTCTATCACAACAACATGAAATTTCTAATGCATCCTATATGACATGGCCTAAATGCCTGACATGTGATTTCTAGAAAGTGCATATATGATGCATGGGATGGAACAACCTCATCTCATCAGGTTGCGAAATAAATTAAACAGATATAACAACAACAGTAATAGAACATGGAATGTAAATCAAAAAACGGTGAAATCAAATCAACTGTAGAATTGAAAACCAATAAAATTGTAATAAACAAGGTAGTATGGATTTTCCCTGTACACATGTTAGATACTCTGAGGAACAACTTATTACCAAGTACCTATTCCATCCTATCCCTTGCTACAGGCTCTAAAAAATAAGTTAAGAGAAATGAATCCTTCTGTTACCACTTTGTAACGTCTCAGTTCTGGAAGCCACCCAGAGGAACCCCGTACCTGGTTGGTCACATTGCCTCAAACGCATTTCCCCAAATGCCAGAGGCTGAAAACTAGTAGTGAGGTCCTTAGGTATGGTAGTGGGTAAACTATTCCCTCATTGGCAGAGTACATAATGGAAGATAAACAAAACCAATAGCAGAAGCAGTAAACATCCATAGAAGAGTAAACATCGAAGACTTAATGTGTAATAAAATGTAGAACATATATATATAAAGATGAAAGATACATATATGTCTAAGAAAGCATCCAAACAAGTATCAATGCTAAATACAGTAATAAACCAAAGTGCAAAAGGAAAAGAGATAAGCAACTCCTTCGCATCGCAAGCCTCAGCTTGGGCCCATTATCTCCTGCTCCAATGCAATCAAGTACCTAAAATAGAAGGGTGTTTTCCTTTGTCTATACCTGCAACAATATAATCTGTTTGGGACCAAACACATTTCCCAAACAGGGTGAGAGACTACATACAAGTAGGAAACCACCACGAGATCTATGCCTAACAGTCAGTGAATATATGACAGGTAAAGGTACGGAAAGCAGTAAACATGAATGTACTCAATAGTAAATAATCTACAGATTCTAGCATTTATTTTACAAACATGTAAGAAGCTACTCAATAATGTAAAACATACAGGTAACCCTCTGGGTAGTTCTCACAACCTTACATCTATGGTTGAGCAAAAAACTACTAGATACCCTCTGGGAGGAACACACAGTCTCACCCCTCTGGTCCAGCTAAAGAATAGACTCACTGGGGAAGCACTCACTGTCAATTACCCCTATAGTCTCATATCGTACAAATGGTTCTCTGGGGAAGCACTCAATGTCTCATTCACCCTATGGCCCATGTTGAGGAACTAGAGAAACTCTGAGGAAGCACTCAAATTCAATTCCAACTGTGGTCTTTCATTGAATTATAAAGACACTCTGGAGAATCCATAACATCCCTTCTCCCTCTGATATACTACACTAGGCTCCCACGGCCTTGTGTAAGTCAAAAAAGTATAGCACACTTTATGGCCATAGTAAACCTCAAGAACTACTTGGCTAGAATTCTACGGCATATCATCACTTTGGAACTACTATCATACAATCGTACGATACTAGGCATAGAAAGTAAACAGAAGCCTAATAGGAAAAACAAGACCCTGAGATCAGAACAGGCAAAATGCATGGGAAATACATCCAAGGAACAATAATTCACACTATTTACAAGCAATATCCTCTACTCTATCATAGAAGGAAAGAGGAAAAATAGTAGGGCTAAAACGGTAAACACACAATACACCGTTAAAGGATATTTGTGGAATTTTTACAAAATATTAAAAGACTTTCTATAGAAAGGAACAAACCACCTAAATTGATGTTAGGAGATTGATATACATGAACCACAGGGCTTGAATCACCTTTGAATGTCGAATATTGAAAAAAACGTCTATAACGTTTAACCCACGATAACATGATAAAGAGGGAAAATCCTCTAATGAAACTCAAGAAGAAGAAAGAGCATACCACTGTGGTCCTAACACAATTGACATCGGTCGATTCGATGAACAGATAGAGGGTCGGGGGCTTGGAGAATTTTCGCAGCTGTACGGACTCTCCCTGATAAAGAAAACCTAGAAGAAAGCGGTTCTGTCTGTCAGACATGACCCCGATGCGTTTAATGAAAAAAAAGAAAATTCACATCATGTACTTTTGGAGTACACGGTGTGTACTTGCCTTTTCTGTACTCCAAGTTAAGCGGCCTCTAAACACCCCCACATGGCAGTGTGTAAGGCCGCTACACAGCCAGCACCCGACATCCTACGGCTAAGAATTACACGTCGTGTACACATAAAGTACACGTTGGTTACTCATAAAGTACACAACATGTACATTGAAAATTTATATAATTTCATCTTTTTCCAAAAAATGACCAGAAAAAGATAAACATACCTGAAAAGAAGATATGGGTTCTTACATTGTGCCAGCGGTTTCGGTTTCTAGTAGGTTATTGGTGGTGATGTCTTGTGGATGTGGCTTGAGGGTGGTGCCTCTTTCCATGAAAGTTCATGCTTTGTTTTATTTTTTACCTTTTTTATAGTCATTGCAAGTTGTTTTAAACTATGTCATTTAGTTCTAAATTTTTAAAAATATTTTTTGGTTCGAAAATTCCAGATTTGTTTTATTTGATTCATTTGTTCTTTTATATTTATAAAAATGGGTAAATCATTCCCAATTTTTAGTTTATATTACACGGGCACATGTGCCAGAGTAGGGGGATAGGGATTACCTTCAGTCAATGTTGAGGTATGGGTTTGGTGCCAGTTTTTACGGTGACTATATTAGGATTGTCATAGTGATATAAAATGAATAAAAAAATTGAAAGGATCTAATGAAATTATAAATTAACCTATTTATTTTTCAATAAAATTAATAACGAATGAGAGAAGTCAGACTTAAGGTGAGGGACTCACCTCAATCTCCATTAATTGTGAAGTATTTATATTTATATAATACCTTATTTTATATGGTGTATAATTTACCCCTTTAAATTTTAATTTCATTAAACTATTTTAAAAAAATAATCTTTTTATACAAATCATTTTACTAAATGAAGAAAAGGATGTTTTTTGACGTTTGCGACAACAATGAGATTTCTGTCGCAGTGAGCATTATTTGATATTTGGCTTCCTCTATAAGACATAATGTTTTTAAAATAAAAATAAAAACCATATACCATTTTTATGTATTTTGGTATTGAATCTTTTTATAAATGATTGTTTATATCAATACCATGAAATAATCTATTTGAATTGCGAATTGGAAATATTATTTTTCCATTATTTTTTTATGTGTTATGAATATGTTATGGTTATAATTAACTGTTTATGTATATAGGTGGTTCGTGATAAAATGTGGGAGGGTGAGCCTATGATAGCTCTCAAATGAAATGGGTAATGTGATGGAGGTAAATGTTAAGCTTTTACCTACGATATTTAAGTAATATACTTGGATGGGTTTTTGAAATGAAACCCAGAAGTATACTCAATTTTTTGATTTGGATGATAAAAATTTAGTATGATATAGATTCCCCAATATTCATTTTTGATTTATTATTCTATGAATATTTCATGATAATTATGAATTCAGGGGTTTATAAATATTCAGGGACTACTGTTTTATTTCCTTATTTTAACCCTTACCGAGTTTTATGCTCATCACTTGTTTTTTAAATATGTATTGATATGTTATAAGGATGAGAGAGATAAAGGACGAAGTCAAGATGAATTTTATCATGAAAATAAATGATGTTTTAAAATAATGTGTTCATTGGTGGAAAAAAGACATTATTTTGATAGTATACTCTTGTATTATTATTAGATGTAATGTATTAATAATCACTTAAATATTTAAATCTCAAAACTAGAAAAGATCCATGATGTGAATTATAGTCAAATTATTAACTAATCTTAATTTTAAAGAATGAATTAAGGTTGGGGCCTTATAGTCACTATCAATGGTTGGTTTATATATCTTTAAGGGTTAGAATATTATAAATTGAATAAACATAAATTATTTTTACATTATGGTCAAATTGAAATATTAACTGAGGATTACCTTGTTTCTTCGTCTACGTTATGTCTTCTCAGAATGGTTTTCTGTAAATGAAACAAGGAAGTTGTGTGCGGATGACAATCAGAGGAAAACAACTATTCAAATCATCAACTAAATATGGTCAGAATCAGAACTAAACAATTTTTTTATTGTGATGGAATAGTTGACTCATGAAATAAATTGCGGAGTTTTCTATGTGTGAGGTCATCCAGATCAACCATAGAGGGACATCTCAATAGTGGAGAATTTCATTAGGCAAATTCCTCCATCATTAAGTTGATCATCTGACCATTTACTAGATGACGAGGGGATTAAATCCTTAGAAAAGATTTTTGATGTCATGTGGAGTTTAGAAAACGAAAATTATAGTAATTATATTTACCGTTATGAAGGTGAAGCTGATCATTGTGTGTTTATGGTTAAAATTATTAGGGAAAATGAATATAATGATGTTATTGAATGGGATTAATTCAATGTTATGCTTGTTGAGAAATATTTTTATTAGCAGGATCGACAGAGGATGAAAAAAAATTCGAATATAGATTAGAGGATTACATCATGTCTGCTAATGAAGAAAAATTCAATTAATTTCCATGGTATGCTCTAAATTTCATACCAAATCATGATAATAAAATCAATTTTTTTTTAATTAGGATTATATACAATGTATATAATGGAAATATATTCTAATGAGTTAAAAAGTAATGAAAACATAGTTTTATTTGTGGAGAAATTGGAAATGGAGTCTGTTGGTGATCATGTGTTCTTTTAGAATATCATAATAAGAGGGTGAGGTTGTAGGAAAAATATAAAAATTCTTCAAAAAAGTATGTTAGTAAGAAAAATATTTTCAAAATATGTGAAAATTATGGTAAAATGGAATGCGGATAATACTTTTTTAATTATGGTAAGTTATTCCGATGTGGTAAGATATGAAATATGTATCATAATTGAACTAAAAAGGAATAGGGTGGTGGTAAAAAAATTATTTCATTCAGTATAATGTTTTATGTACAATGAGAAGTGCCATTATGAAAATGATTGTATACAGAAGAACTAAAATGATGGAAAAACATCCTAACTATAAGATTAAAGGTGTGGTGAAATACATTGAAACTTATTCAGCAGATGATGTACCATAAAATGATGTAGTTTCAGGTACATTGTTTTTTATTTATATTATGCCAATGTGTTGTTTGATTCTGGATCTACACATTCTTTAATTTTTAGGTATTTTATAGTAAATTGGGAATTCCATCTCAGGAAATGAAACCTGCAAATATGGGAGAAACTCTATGTTGAAATGTTAAGACAAAAAATATTATAAGATCTTTATTATCCTTGTTTGTTGAAATAATCTACATACAACACTTATTTTTTTTTACTCTAGTAGATTTGTATGTTATTTTGGGTATAGATTGGATTTATGTTTATCAGGTTAAGATTTAATGAAAGGATAAAAAGGTTTATTTTCAAAAATAATTTTAGTTTTTGTAGAATAATTAACCATTACTGTTGATAACTTATCGTGAAGTTGAGAAATAAGTAAAATATGGAAATTATTGTTATGTCAGCACATATTGTTGAAGACAAAGGAAGTGTTTAGATTCATAATGTTCTGGTGGAAAATGTGTATCTTTATGTTATTCATGATGAGTTTCTTGGTATAATACCTGATCGAAAAATTAAATTTACTATTTACTTGGTTCCTAATATTATGTCATTTCTATAACAACCTTATTGAAATGCTCAAATAGAAAATGTAGAGTAAAAGATGAAAATTTAGGAGTTATAAAATAAAAGATTCATTCGAAATAGAACGTCACCATGGGGTTCTCTTGTATTTTTTTTTAAATTATTGATGGTTCAGTGATACTTTTCATTGATTATAGAGCCTTAAATATCATCACTATTAAGAGAAATTATTCTTTAACTCAACCTATGATTTGTTTTATTAGATCTAGGGAACTCAGTATTTTTTGAAGATTGACATCAAGTCGGGGTACCATTAGTTAAAATTAAATGAAGAATAAATTATTATGACAAAATTTCGAACTATATATAGCCACTATGAATATTATGTTATAAATTTTCCATTAAGCAATTCACCAGCATTATTTATGGATCATAGGAATATAATTTTTCATGAGTTCTTAGATATGTTTTTTATGTGTTTATCGATATATTCTGGTATATACTAAATGAAATGAGGAACATGAATGTAATTTATGGGTTGTATTGAAAAAATTAAATAAAATAACCTAAATGGGAAATTCATCATGTGTTGTTTTTGGTTACATCAAATTTCATTCATGGGTTACATTGATTCTAAATATAGAATAACTATTGATCCTATTAAAAAAAGTGGTTGAAAATGACCATAACACTTAAATATTACAAAAATTCTTATCTTCCATTATTTAAATGGTTAATATATAAATGGTTTGTTGAATATTATTCATTTTTATCAACCCTATGACTACGTTAACTTGAAAAGGTTTTATTTTTATCTATAAAAATGAACGTGATAATGTTTTCAAGAATTGGATGGAATATTGGTGAATGATCCAATTTTGAAACTGCCTTCCAATATTGGAGAAATTGTTATCTATAGTGGTGTTTCATTAAATAGAATTGGATTTTTTCTGATGAAAAATAATCAGATAATAACTTATGTTTTACGTCAGTTGAAAACCAATTACTTAAAATACAGTACTCATGATTTGAAATTAGATGGATTTTTTTTCTTTAATAATTTACAGGGATCATCAGTATGGAGTAAAATGTTTAATATATACTTTACATAAATTTTGGAAGTAAATATTTACTTAGAATTAATTGAAAATTAGATAGATAATATAGTTGTAAATAATCAAGGATTTTGATTTCATGATTCATTACCATCCTAGAAAAGCGAACAAAGTGGTGGATTCTTTGATTCAGAAAAGTAATTCTAAATTAACGGTGTCAAATTTGGAACGACACTATTTTGTTAATGATTTGCTGAAATTTGGAGTAGAATTTGTTGGGGAAGGAAATTGATCTTCATTGTATTAGGTTTCAGTGCAATCATCTGTAGTTGGAAAAATAAAGAAAGAACAGAAGGATGATGGTGAGTTACATGAAAATTTAAAATTAGATCATAAGGGTTATATTCTTGAACATATCATTGATAATGATTCTGTTTTGAGATTTGGGAAAATATTATGTGTTCATTGTGATTCATATATAAAGGACTGGTTCTTTTTTAAGGCTCATAGTTCTCCGTTTTCAGGACTTCATTAAAGTACAAAGATGTACAAAGATCATAAGGAGTACTACTAGTGGGATTGAATGTAATGAGATATTGTAGATATTACTATGAATTGATTGACTTGTCAACAGGTGAATGTAGAATGGCAATTACTGAATTCGATGCTTCATCATTTTCTAGTGCTAGTGTGGAAATGGGAAAATGTGTCCATATATTTTGTTGTGGGATTACCTAAGACGTATCAATGTAATACACAGTCTAATATAATATTAATATATTGAATAAATATCTTAATTTACTTCCTATTCAAGATACACATGCTCTAGTTCATCATTCACGGTTGAATCATAAAGAAATATTTTGGTTATATGGAGTTCCTATCTCTATTGTATATTTTTGTGATCCAAGGTTCAATTCTTACTTTTAAAAAGAACATCAAATGTCGTTGGGGGTTGAATTATGTTTTATTATAACTTTTCATCCACAATCAGATGGGTATACATAACTAAAAATTCATACTTTGGAAGATATTCTACTGTATTGTTTAATGGATTACTAGGGAATATAAAACCATCATCTTTTATTGGGTGGTTTTTCTTATAATAATAGTTTTCATTCAAGTGTAATATGGAACCATTTGAGAAATTATATGTAAAGTGGTGTTGAACTCTATATTTTTGGGATGAAGTAGGATAATGAAAAATAATGGAATCAAAATTGGTAGAACGGATGGCAGAAAATGCCCATTTGATTCAGAAGTACCTAAGGACAACTCAATGAAGGGATAAAAGTAATGCGGATAATTAGAAGAAGGATATTTCATTCATGTTAGTCGATCATGTCTTTCTAATTGTTTTTCCAAGTCAATGTGTTATGTGTTTTTGGTAAGAAGGGAATGATGAGTTTGTTGTTTGTTAGAGCCTATGAAATCATAGAGAAACATGGATCAGTTTACTACAAGGTTTCTTTAACACCAATTTTATCCCAGGTACAATTATTTTTTAGGATTCATTTTTAAGAATTTATATGACCAATTTATATCTTATTTTGTGTCCAGAGGTTGTTCAGTTGGAAGAGATTCATTTTTTTGAGGAACAACCAATATAAATTCTTGACTGTAGAGAGTATGTGTTGAATAATAAGGAGATTCATCTTGGGATAATTTTGGGGGAAACCATATGGTTGATGAGAAAACATGGGAATCAGAAAATGATATGAGAGATAAATACCCCTTCTTATTTGATAAGTGAATAAAATTGTGTGGATCAAATTTCCAAAAGTGGGGTATGATGTAACATCCAAGGTAATTATAGAATAATATACTTAAATATCAATTAATATTTTTTAATTTAATAATATTTTTAATTTAAAAGGGATACTTTTTTATTATTTCATACTAAACATGCAACAATGGGTTTTTACGTAATCATACATTGCATACAACAACGAGTTATATCGAAAATTAATAAAGGAATAATAATATTAATTTAAATGATAGTTAAAACTAGATATGTATTGGTGTGAATGAAAATAATTAAATATAATATATTTTTAAATATATTTTTTTATTGTTTATACATTTATCCAATGAATGTTAGAGGCTTAAAATGAGAAAGAATCCAATTTTAAGCATAAAATAATCTAATATTTTTAAATGGTTTTTTACTACCTTTTAATGGAGAACCTTTTTTAAAAATATTTTTTTTACTTTTATATATTCCATTTGATAAAATAAGAATCTTTATTTGAATGTAGGACAACAAAATTTACCTTTGTTAAATTTTTTGTATTTTTCCTTTTAAATTTATATTTTAATGTATAGTACAAAATAATGTATTTTAAACAAAACTAATTTTTTGTGTAATTGATTTATATAGTTATGTTATTTATTTAATTGGTTTTAAAGATTCAATGTAATATGAATTTATAATTTAATAAAAAAAATTCATTGGATATAATTTCACATTTAAATTAGATATAAGCACATGTCCATCATTTGATAGTTTTTACTTCTTAAAAACAAGCTTTCATATTTTTACAATGAGAATTAATTTCAAATTAATTAATGCAAATTTTGGGTTTTTAATTTTCAAAAATTGATTCCATATTTTGAAATATAATTTCAAAATTATTAAAATAGGTACATTTTATCTTTGGCCATTATAAATTGTAGCTTCACTAATTAATTTTATTTATTGTCGTTAAAGGGTAAATCAGGTAAATAAGGCTAAAAATAATATTAAAATAATATAAAGCATCCCTAACACATGTACTAATACTATTGAATGAAGTATGGAAAACCATGATCATCTATGGGTAAATTTTAGGACCCCATTGAGCCCCTTGGGTGTGATAATGTCCTCTTATAATATTTAATTTAATGTAATGAGAAATTTAACATAAACATGTATCTTTTTTCTAAAACAATATTAATGTGGGGTTATATATTTGATATCATTAAATATAAATAATATTTATAAATTTAAAAAAATTCCAACATCATGATATATTATTTTTAATTTTTACATAAAGTAAATAGATTTATTCATTACACAATGATGAGGTAGTGATTACCTAATTAATTAATGATTCAAATAAATGATATTGTAAATTTTAAAATAAATTCTATTTGGAAAATTTGATTATATACAAGAATTTTATGATTTATTATGATATTTTATAATATATTTAATGTAGTTTTTTCTAAAGGGTCATGTATTTATTACGTTAACAAAAATCAATTACTAAATAGTGTGTAAATTGACATAAATAAGTTTTCTAAAAACTATTATTTTAATAAATGATATAATAGTCATAAATATCTTTGATATAGAAAATTAAAATATATAATATAGCAACATTCATTACTGATCTGTTTGATACTCTCTTGGCATTGTATAATAATCATATTAACTATATAGTGTAAAAGTAAAAGAATTCATGGTGAGAGTAAACTTATTTAACTAATAGTAACAACAAAAATGTAATGTTAAATTTGTGACATTAAATTTTATTAATCCTTTTTTTTTGAGAAAATTTTGACCCATAATAATCTTACCCTATAAATATATCACTTTGGAACTATTTTATTATAAAATTAATTTATAAACAAAATAATATTTCATGACTTTTCTAAAGATCCCATTATCCCTATTATACAAGGCCAAAACCTCTAACAACTTACATACTCCTCTCAAGACACCTGGATCATCCATATTCTTCTTAAATATGTTCCCAAAATCCCTCCATTTATCCTCAATTCCTTACCTAGGGCATAAATAAATTCATGAAATCCATTTGGATCAATTCAAAATGAGTTACATAATTTAGAGGTAATATCTTTTCTCATGCTCTATTCCATTATTTTACTTCACCAACCCCAAACATCATTTTATTCCATTATTATATTACAACACCAGTATAAAAAATATAGTAGGTTGTTCTAATGATATGGTTTATACCTACATTTAAACACTCCCCTATTTAATGGATATAGAACATAATATTTCTGTTTACGACAAACTATTGCCTCACAAAACACTGATTATTATATTTTCCCCTACTACATATCAATGTGAGAATTATTATGGCACTATATTGGTATATTATATTTATTATTTTTCTATTTTTCTTTTTTTTAATATTTATTTACAATATTACTTTATGCTTTCTATAATGACGAAATAATATAATTTCATTTGAGGAAGTGTGAACTCCCCCCACGTCCCTTAACGTTATATGAATCATTGATGCCATTTATGGAATGTATAAATTATAGATATAATGAACATATATAACATATATAACATTATATAATTACAATATTCCTACTTATTATTTTGTTTTAAATCCATTAATATGTTATGGAAATGAAAGTAGCTTTCTTGCATACGTACGGCCTACACTCTCCATGAATAGTGTGTTTGATTTCGTATATCCCAATGTTATGAAATATTATAAAGACATATATAATGGATATATATGATATTAAACTTATGAATAATATTGTGGAGATAATGGAATTATGAAAAATGGATACTTTTCCTCAAAAAAACTTCATTTATTATCATGTATGGATCATCGACAAAAAGTACGATATGAACTCAAATAATTAACTAATTTTTATAAAATGATAATAAGTGATATTAATTGTAAAATAAACATTAAAAAGTTTATAAATAAATTATAAATTTACCTATGTTTATTATTTAGTAAATTTATTAATGAATGTGACAAGTTAGAATCAAGGTAAGGGAGTTCGTCTCAATCACCATTGATTGTGACATATTATGATTTATATACAAAATTATCTTATACTATGTAAAATAAACCGCATTGACATTTAATTCCAGGAATCTATTTAAAAAAAATCTATTTCTATGAACTATTTTACTAAATGGAAAAAATAAATGTTTTATAATGTACACAGAAATAATTACCTTTTCCTCGTCGTAAGCATTATTTTATATTTAGCTACCACTACAAGCCATAATATTTTTTTAAAAAAATTTACAATATACCATTTTTATGTATTTTGGTATTGAAAATATATATGATAAATGATTCATTATGTCAATATCATGTAATGATATATTATGATTATAATGTTGAAATTTAATTTTTTCCGTTTATGCTTGTTTTATGTGGTATGATCATGTTATGGTTCATGGGCATTGATAATGTATATGGTTGGATCCCTGATAAATTGAGGGCGGTTGAGCCCTTGATATCTCTCCACTACATTGGTTAACGTGAAGGATGTAATCATTAAGGTTTCTCATAATAGATTTAGACAATATACTATGATAGGTATTCCAAACGTATCCTTGAATGTTACTCCCAATGTGGCAGTGGAAGCTACAATGTAAGTATGATATGGATACCACAAATTACTTTTTTGATTTATTATCTCTATGATGTTTTCATTATTCTTATAAATTCATGGTTTTATAAATTTTCATAGACTAATTTTTTCTTTCCGTATTTTATACCATCTGAAGTTTTTATGCTTGTCCTATGTTTTATTAAAAAATATTAAATAGTATAAATATGAGTAAGGTAAAGGAAGATATCAATAATGTTTTTATCAATAAAAGAAATAATTTTTTGTAAAGGATTTTATTTGGTTTAAAACTAGATATTGTTTGGATAGTATCCTCTTGTATGATATGGGATTATATTTATTAATAATGATTTTTTCAAGAACTCTAATCCTGAAATGATCCTCAATGTAAATTAAAGTTAAATTATAGACATAACTCAAGATTAAGTAATGTATTAAGGCAAGGGACTTATATTTTCTTCAATTGTTTAATGTGAACACACACCCTTTCATGAAACACACATCACTTTAATTATATCTAGAATCTATTCCATTTATATCTTCCTAGAGGGCTATATAAACATTATTATCATATAGTCTCAATTAGGATGTCAATTCCTTTTATTCTTATGTATTCATTCATTAGAATGATCTAGTTTTCAAAATGGTTACTATATAATCCTTCTTCGTTTGATCATGTTATTTATTTTCTAAACCTACAAATCCATAATAATATAGTGATAATTGTATAATTTTTATAATTAATTATAATTATATTAATATGAATTTTTTATTACATACCGTCAATATGGTAATATAAAAAAGCATTGATAATTCACTAAATAGGCTACCACCTCCACAATTTGTTTTTTATTTTTTCATCATGATTTTATATAATTATTCAAAGATTGTCAGAAATTTATCACCAAAAAAATAAATATTAATCTATCGTATTGATACATTTCAATTCCTTAACCAAACAGACTGAACTTGTTATTAGGTTTTCCTTCTAGGAAATATTTCACCACATACAAGAAAAAACAATCAAAAACATATCATGGATACAAATAGAATGAATAGTAAAATTAATGATATCATTTTTTAGTAATATAATATTTATTTTATATTTATTTAATGTTTAAATTAATTATTTATCTTCTTATTAAAAAATTATATTCTATTACCATGATTACTAGAATATGTTGAGACCAATTCACATTTAATTCAAAATAAAAACATACACAAATATAATATTATATATAAATATAATTGGATTAAAAAATTCATACATATATAAATTACTAATTAATATTTTTTTTGATGTATCCTTTAAAATATGATTAATATTCAAGATGTCACATTCATTTGCAAATACATCAATGCGACGATAAAGATATAATGAACAAAAATTAATTTATTGTTATATATTATTTAATATAAATCATGATTTATCTATAATGGTTTAGATAATTAAAAATTATATTTTTATCATGATTCTATCATTATTTATGATATCTAATGATTCATTTGAAATCATATATTTCAAGGATTTTTATTCAAATTTATATAATGTTTTAAATGGTTCATTGCCACATTTTCAAACCCATGGTACGTGTATTAAAATGCGATCCTTAAATTACTTTTTATGGAATATGTAGATCCATATTTCTATAATATATATATAATATTATTAATTTTATGATATTTTTTATCAAATTCATGGAATACCACGTTTCCTTATATTACATATACAATTATATGTTTTGGAAATATAAATTATCATTCACAGATTTATGATTTGTATACATAATATTAATTTATTAATGTTAAAAATAATATTACCTTGGATTTTATCATTTTTTATTTTTAAAAATGTTATGAGTTTTTTTTACATTCCTATAATATTAATACCTGTCATATTTTTGATCATTCATTAATTATGACATCATTAATTGATTTTTGTTACCAAAATTTTCTTTCAAGGAGTTGAAATTTTATTCCAGGACTACCATTATTCTATGCTTTATAAACTTGTAAAATTATTATTTAATAGGACATGACCACATTTTTGCAGTGGGGAAAGAGTTGTTTTCAACAAATAGATTCATTTTTTTTGAATTTTACGCCACATAAAATTACTTTTTTTGGGGGGAAACAATCTAATTTCAATGGAAAATAGTTTTAAATATACTTCCATATTCAAAAATCAAAAAAATGGTTTCTACTCTTATTTTTAACAATAAATTTCTGTTATATGATTTGATATTTATATTTCAGTACTACAAAATTAAAAATGATCATTTGAAACTCTATTTATGATATTGGTTATGAGAAATTAATTTTTAACATATTTAAAATATGATTCATTCATTATATAAATTTTTTTATTATGAAATCCAAATTCTATTTCCATATGATTTATTTCTTTTCAATGAGATATTATTAGAAATTCAATTTAAGCATAAATGATTTTAAAACCTTTTGACTGCATGATTTTAAATAATTTGTGTCAATTTAAAAGAACAATTATGGAGTATTTTATTCAAAATTATCTGTTCCCATTGGTTTTTTTCTTACCATATTGATACATCTATGCCTATTTAGGGCCGTAGTATTTGTAGGTGTATTATAAATTTTTTATTTTAGATTACTATTCACATTAATAATTTTTATAAATAATTCAATGTTTATAGTAACTATAGATTATAATTTTATACATAATGTGAATGTGTTTACTAAAAAACGTTTTACAATTTCAATAATATTAATATTATTATATATAGATACACTATTTACATGAAAAATATTTTCCATGAATCTATATTTAAATGTTCGTATGAAATATTCTTATAGGGGATTGTATTTTGGATTTCATCTCTTCGTAATCATGATGTCAATGTTGGTGATACTATTTGGAAAACGTAATGTAGTGATTTTTCATTGAAAGTGTCCATAATGATATATCATATGATTTTTTTAAAGTTTGACATGTATTTATAGATGAACGAACAGTGGGGGTATTATATAACACTTCGTGGTACTGGTATATTTTTTACAAAATGAGGTTAAATTCGTTTATAAGATAATTTAATCAATCATAAAGTTCATATGAGATATTTTACCCGAATAATATGGTACACAATATTATTTATTCAATTATAAATGGTATTAATATAGATATAATATAGGAAGAAGTGTACATGAGAGGATTTATCCCTGAAAAATTATACATGTGAGGATTTATCCAAAGAAAATGTCTACATGGGACAATTTTATACATGATAAACAAAAAACTGGGGGATTTACCCAAATACATAGGGTAAATATTTTTTTTTATAAAAAAACAAAGGGTGTATGTGAAGAATAATTAAAAAAAAGTGCACCCATGATGATTCATATTTCTAAAATGTGTACAAATGAGGATTTAACCAAATCCAATGGGCAGACATGGGGAGTTATCCCAATCGAAAGGGAATACATGAAGATCTATCCCATTCCAAATTTTATATGGGATGATTTATCTCTAAAAAGGTTATATGTGGGGATTTATCAGATGGAAATGGAAAAAAATTAGTATTTTCCCAAGAAAAACTATACAAGAGAGAAATTATCAGAATCTAAATTATAGATGAGTATATATATCAAACTCCAATTGTTAAATAGAATGATTTAACCCTTGCATGTTTTATACTAGAAGATTTATCCTGAGATAATGAATATACATGAGGATTATCCTATTACAAATGTCACGTTGGAGAATTATCCTATGACGTTTATATTTGAGAAGATTATATCATGCCCAATATTATAATTTAGTGTTTACCCATATCATCCTATGTGATGAGTACATTTTTGTGTAAAAATAATACATTATTTATATTTTTTTTTAAATTCACAGTTATTTAAAAATATTTTTAACAATTTTTTTATCACATTCTCTATTAATAAAGTATTTCTCAAATTACCATTTTTCTCAGATATGTATGATTTAATAGTTGGTATCATGTTGATTAGTTTTTTTCAATGAATTAGTATTTCTATTACAGATTCTTATGAATTAGCATAGGTTATACATATGATTTTTATAAATTATAATACAAGAATATATTTTATTTTTGTGTAATTATGTGTAGATGTTAATAAGTTTTGAATAATATATTACATATATAAATAATCCTCAATGATACTAAAGAAAATTGTTCTTCGTGTTTTGTGACATCAAACGGAGATTAAATACTAATGTAAAATATATACAAGATAAGTATGGATCATCAGTATTGGTTTAATGATAAATTAATAATAGTATATATTTGTAGAACCATACGTGGTAGGGTTTCTCGAAACCAAGAATGGTAGTATTAAATGATTTTTCATTACGAATATATTTTAGTTATTATATGGGGTATGATATAAATACAATAACAAAATTCATTTGTATGAGTATAATAGTTATATATAAGATAACATCCTAAAAATTTTTATTTATAGAAAACATGTTTTTCCTATAAATAATATCCATTTTAAAATACTACAAGTGGATATATGATATAGAACAGATATACATTAACGTAATAACCACATTTTGGAAGGATAAGTTATTATATTGATCATTACTAGGTGAAAATGAATAGGATTAACCATAAACTGTGTTCAACACTATTATGGGACATGATAATGTTGATTAACATTTCCAATAAGTAAAAATTACGATGGATTTTTGTATGATGTTAGGAAAATTAAAGATCCCAATAGGATAATGGAAATGGATAACCATGTATTTAATTAAGAGAGTCATAGATTAATTTGTTCATCTCATATTTTAGAAATGATACTGTCAATGTGAACAAGATCATCCTATTGATAAATTCAAATTCACAAAAAATTTTATATCATACAAAATTGGTATTTATTATTTGAATTATATTTTATCCTGAATATGATTCAGATAAAGGATTATATATTCAAATAACAATGAGTTATAACAATATAAGATAGAATAATTGGATGTTTTATAATATTTATATGTTTAAATAGTAAATAAAATTGGTATATTAATAGTCACGCCTAAGGTAGTGAGGTTTAAATATAAATAGAAATTATAACTTTAATATAATAGTTATTTTCTTTATTGAGTGATATTCAATGATGATATTTCAAAATATTATAAATTTTATAAAGATTATGTGTGTCATAAAAGAATTTCATGTAAATAGTTTTACATTGATGGTTTAGAATGATATATTATATGGTATGGTGGGGAATAAAATATATATTAATGGTTAATGAATATATGTATTGAACTATATGATTTAAGTGAAATGGGATAATAATTTAAATACTTACATTTTCTTGGAATTTAATTATAATATAACAAGATCCACGTGCCTAGGGTCTTGTGGTGTTGTGTGGTGCACGTCAATGAATTTGTGGAGGGATTATTTTTATGAATTTGTTTTTTCCTTATAGTGAACCCATTGTTGTTTTTGTGTATATATATTTACTATAAAAATAATTTTTTTTTATTTTGTTACAAACCCCACCCATTTAGAGTACCCAATACTGATAAAAACTTGTTTTAGAGTGTTTTACCGAATATCCTGGTGGTGTGTGGGTAAGGATGCCAACACACACATCACATCTTCAACTTATTGTAGATGATGACATTAATATGTCATGATTACTGAAATCAAAATGACCACTATTGATATGTGTTGTCATCTTTTTTTATGGTCATGGAAACTTCTCGAAGGGTATGGTGAGATGTGACTAGATGTCTTACGGTAGGGGTCATACATGGTTCAATGAGGGAAGATTGTTGGAATCATTGATTTTTACAATACCCTAATTTCAGGTTTATAATTGGATATGTGATGAGATTGCACATGTGTATTCTATAAGGATGTGATGTATTGTTTTGTGATATAAAATAGGTTGGAGATCAATGACATTTTCTATAGTGGTGTGAGTATAGAAAAATAGTGGAAATATTTTTTCATTTTGATCTCAATGGTATGTTTTATATAATGTTATTATACATGGATTCAATACATGTTGGTGAAGGCATGGTGAATTTGGGTTGGGATATATGACTTGTTTTGTTTTAGTCAGTTATACTTCTTTCCAACAAGTCTTTTATTAAAAAAATTAATATGTGAACGATAGAATATTTATTTTATAAAGATTACACCTATATGATACCACATATATATATATAAAGTATATTTAGGATTCAAATTTTATTATAGATACATTTGAATATTTTAATATCTGAGATATTTGTATTGTTTTTTTTCACTTCCATATCATTTATTTTTTTACATTTTTTGTGAGACATTTATATTTATCTTTTTTTACACATTAATTATGAAAATATTTAAGGTTTATTTATATTATTTCATGGAGTTCCATGAAGTTGATTTATCCTCTTTCAAAATCCTTTTTTCTTATACATGTTAATTCCACCAATATTAAAATATTTTAATAACCCCAGGGATATAATCATACATGGGACCTTCTATATATAGCACTAGTGGGACCTTATCCCTTACCATTCATTGTATTATATTATGTGGGAGAGGATTACAATATGTTGTCTTTTTTAATATAAATATTATAACACCGTCAATAAAATTCATAATTGTGTTCAATTGTTCGATATGGTAGTCTATAACATCTATAGATATAAACTTTAAAAATTTATATAAAACATTTTTAAATGTTATGGGATTCATGAATCACTAATAATTATGAAAGAATCTATAAAACTTCTATAAGAATATATATTCAATATGGAAATATTGAACACATTCAACATATACAATTCATAAATATAAAAACAGATATTGTCAAATACTCCCATAAATATAATTATTATTTTAAATACAACCTCATATGAGTTTTTTTTGAATATATCCCTTAATACTATTTACAATATTATAATTTAATTCAAAATATGGAAATTAATTATTTTGGGTGTTCTTTATCAATAAATATTCATTGGCATTCTCAACATTAATTTAAGAGTTCGATAGGATGAAATTTAAAATTTATTTATCTTCACTAGTGTACCTTGTATATACAAAAATAGAAATGATGTTATCCATAAAAAATACTAATAAAAAAATAGCTTCCAAATGTGACTCTATTCCACCATTAATGATAAAGGAAATCTCCCCCACATTGTTCCACCATAGTTAGTAGAAAATTTCTAATACTTCTTTATAGCAATAGAAAGTCATCAATTTTTTTAAAAATAAAATTCTTGAACACTACTCTATGAAATAAATTATGATATTTGAAATTAGAAAATTTAATCTAGTGTCTAAATTTAATACATTTAATTTATAAAATCCACTAATCCTATAGAAAAACTAATAATAGTCTAGGTTTAAGAATATAGAGTCTATTTTTACCTATAAGTTATCTATATTTCTTATATAAGCTGATTAAAACATTACATCTTTTAAAATCACCATCATAGTAGTTCAAGAAATCTCAATTTTATTCTCATTTACATTTATTATATAAATATTATAAAATAGTAACATGAGGAATATCATTTTATGGAGGAATTTATAACATTTATATTTAAGTTCATTTTAAAAAATTTAATTCACTAACACGTATTAAAAAAATCATTATACATCATCATCAATGATAAATGTTTTGGAAATCTATTGAAAAATTTACATATATTATTTATAGAATAGTTATATCAATTAATGAGAATAACTACCAATAAACTATATAAAATTTTATCACAAAAAATAATCATATATTCTTAGTTATCATTATCATTAATAAATATAATTTATTTTTATCCACCAAATTTAATCCAATATATACTCGTATTTAGTTGTCTAACTATAATTTTCTCTATAAGTTGATAAAAAATTACACTCCTAATTAATCCTTAAAAATAGTAATATTTCATAATTACCAATACAACATTGTATCATGTATGCATAGACTATATTTCCTGTTAATTCATTCAATTTTATAAGTAGTTTGTTTCTGAAAAAATTTCCCTCAAGTGAATATATATTCACTTCTATTGATAATATATTTACATAACATTAAAAATACACAATTATTAAAATAATATGTAGTCCATTAGATCATACTAAAGTCATTTTACATTATAAATATTTATTGATCAAGTATCTGTGTAACACCTGAGATGTTTATGAGAAATATTTTGTTTTTTATGTTATATAAATCATCAAAGTGATCTTTCACTACACACAACACTAGCTTGTCTTGCTTTACACGCAATCACGACCTTCCTCGATAGCCTGCGTTGTACGCAATACCGAGTTTCACTAAACAACGATATGCTATTAAAATATTATTAAAACTAGCCGTTATGAATAGTAATAACCACTTTTTAAAATTTTTAAAATTTCATCATTCAAAATTTGCTTCATTATTGGGTTCGGAATATCGAAATTAGCCTAGGGTGAAATTTTTGTATTTTTCTGAAAACATTCAATTTTTGATGAATACTGAAAACACTGGGTTACTATTTAAAAAATGAATTTCTATTTAAATAATTATTTATTTTATTTAAGTTTATTTTAGTTCAAAATTGATACATAATACCTATATAAGTTCAATTCAATTCATTGGATTCATTTTATAATAATTTTAGATATATAAAAATTTTATTGAACTTTTCACCGTCTTTTACCCACCTCCTAAAAGAATTTCCAAATTCACATAAAACATAACTTTACCACTTTTTTGAGTGGAATTTTGAAAATCCGAGAGACACGGTTAATATCAAGGATTAAAATGTGGTTTAATGAGATGAAAATAATTTTTGGTGAATAATAACTTTTTACTTTTTTTACCACGGTTTAAAGTATATAAGGTAATTAAGGGTAGAAATTTTATTATTATTACCCTAAAACATGTTGAAATTCTATTGGATAAGTTTAATTCGTAATAAATCAACCGTTGGAATAAAAGATGACCATTTAAGCCCACTTGGATTAGATTTGGACATTTTTATTAATTTATTTAAATAAGGGTTAAAATAGTTAAAATCAAAGTTTAATAACTAAATCATTTTTAATATAGGGTAATACATAAGATAAATTCAAATATAAATATTCATTATAAATATAATGAGATATAATACATAATGGTATTTTATTTGTAATTTTTAGACATTAAATAATATAATTTATATATGACACAATGATGATGCAGTAATTATCTCATTAATGAAATATTGACATAATTGATGTTATAAATACCCAAATAAATGTAATTTGAGACTTTTTTTGAATTAAAATAATTTTATATCTTAATATGACATATTAGTATTGATTTAATTAACTTTCTTAGAACTAATCATTCTGTTATTGTTTTCACAAAAATCAATTACCAAATAGTGTCAAAATTGACATAAAATAGTTTTTAAAACAAATATTATATTATTAATTGTTATTTTATTCCTAAAAATCTAAGTTTCGGCCAAATGACTTAGATAAGGTTGTATATATTAATAATAAACAACTTTGGGTTCTTTTTTCTTGTTATAGTATGTTTATTAACCTTATAGTGTAAGAAAACAAGAAGACATGGTAAGAGTAAAATTATTTAACTTAAAGTTCAATCTAAATGATAAGGTTAAAATAGATACCTAAACTTGTCTAAATTCTATTTTATGGGATTATTTCGACCCATCCCCACCTTTTTTTCAAAATAAATTGATATGGAGCTATTAAAAATAGAATATGGCTTTATAATAAAATAGTATATTTTGTTTTTCCAAAGGTTCCCCTCTCCTCCCTTATAAAAGGGCACCTCCTCCCTCTCTTCCTCACACCACATTGAGCCTTCAAGCTCTGCCAAAACCTGAAAAATTCTCTTATCCACATACCTAGAAACATCCTATAGGTCCTGGTATTCTTAAAAAACCAATTTTAGTGCCCTAAAAGGAGGTCTCAAAGTGGCGCTTCAAAGAAGAGGTAATGTCCGTTACCGATTATTTCAACTTTATTTCTTCTTCCACTTCTTATTATTTAGTTGTTTCATTATGAAGTAATAACATCAGTATAACTCAAAAACTGATATTTTATTATAAGTATGAAACTACCCTATTTCACCATCTATCCATCCTATGGAAAACGAAATCACCGCGTGTGCGTACGTACGGAATACCATCTCCATGCCATGGTGTAATCTGTTTTCGACCACCACCATACATGGATGGGTATAATGGTGTAAATAAATAACTATATATAATTATTTTAGAGTGATATTTATTCTAAAATATTATACATACACTTCATTACAATTCCACGATCATGGGAATGATATCATCGCTCGTGCATACGTACGGACTACCGTCTCCACGACATGATGATATTCATTCTACATGTTAACCATTCATGAATGATTATAAGGTATATATAATAAGTAATCATGAAATATATGAAAAAATAATTATACTGGATTTTTATATATATATTTCATCTACTTAATTCCATTCAATTCAATAAGGAAACGAAAACAGCGTTAATGCGTACGTACGACCCACCGTCTCCATGAACGGTGTATTTCATTCCATTTATCGATATATCATTTATATATGTATATTCTGAATATATATTACATATAAATCATGATTTAAATTCTGGAATTAAGTAAATCAGGATATAAGTAGTAATATCAAGAACAAAAAGTCCAAACATGTATGATTTATAAAACAATTTTACCCAAAATGATGCTTTAACATGGAACTTACAAAAGAACGGGTAATATAAAGTCATAAGTGAACCATATATGATATCATAACAATGAATATGATTCTGTAATAAGTCAATGAAATTATTTAAATCATTATACAGGAGGTTCGGATACGTATGAAGCATATCAAACCTAAGGCAAGGGATAACCTTTCCAATCTCATTCTTATCCAAGATTGTTTATTCGTAAGTATTTGCTGGGGTTATTATTATCATCAATGTCCATGTTTTCTAAAAGTGTTTTCATGTATGTTTAATGTCCTTTTTACCCATTTTTACTATTACTACATGGTATGTAAGGAATCTTTCATTTGTTTACGTTACAAGGTACTTTTTCACTTTTCCGACAAAAGTACGAGAGGAATGTTTTTTTAACTTATACGGAATGAAAGGATTTTTATAGTTTTATAGAGATTTATTTTCATGAAGATTACTCCAAATTATTTCATGACTATTTCCAAAAAAATCTCATTCATTTTAAATTGCATGATGTTTTGTGAAAGTAAAATGATTTTGAAGAAAAAAGGATATTATCCTCAAGAATTCATTTCAAGTGTATTATCAAAACCATTTTTCCATCTAAGATGATATTATTTCATATGTATATGTTTCAAGTATAATGTCTCTATGATTTACATGGTTTCACTTTTATTATTATGAAATGATATCCATTACTTTTATATGGATTATGTGATTATGGGATGATGCTTATGAAACCCTTTTTATTCATTGGGTTATTATGAATGATGTATGTATATTTTGTGGCACAAGTAAGAATGATTTGATTATAAGATGGGTGGGACCTATATCTCCCTCAAATGAACTGGGTAATGATTTATATCTAATGATATAGACATGGCTGGAATGGTAAGTTAATCCAGTTCAGTGTTATAAGACTGAAATGAGGAGTTAACTCGATTCAGAAAGGGACTTTTTCCACTAAGATGGTCTTGGCAGCAATGCCTTGGCTACTATGGAAATCATAACATGTGCTGAATGGTTGCCACAATTACATGTTTTATTCCCATTATATTTTATCATGATTGATGATCCATTATGATATTTTCCTTATGTACTTCCATGATTTATGTCTTTTCTCAAGATTTTGATTTTTAAATTTCATTTCATGTTTTTGATTTCAAATTTTTATGGATTGTTTTATTTTCACTTTGTTTTCCCTTACTGAGAATTTGAGCTCACCCTTTTAATGTTTTCTTTTCCCTAGGATATATGGAAAGGTTTTAGGTATCAAAAAAAGGGGAAGATCTTTATAGGAGATGTTGAGGATCTTTCACAATGATTAGAATATTATGTTCCAAGTTTCCAAAGGCACTAAACTATTAAGGTTCTTGAGTGTTGGTTTTTTTCATGTATTAAGTATTCCCCAATAGTAATGTAATGTCCATGTACGTCAGGCTTCATGTCTCTACATTTGGTATCAGAGGAATGGTTTAGTTAACCTTTGGAAACTAGGATGCGAAAACTTTAGTGAGATCCCTAGAGATATTTATAAGGTATTTCTTGGGATGTCCCTAAGGTTTAGTATAAGTATAGGTTATAGTCCTAATATTAAGGTCAAGGTCATAGAATTAAACCTAAGATGTTATATATAGAAGGTAATCCCCCTTGATTATGATTTTGTCCTCTCACACTATATTTTTTTGGGTTTTATAAAATGGCCGGGAACGAAAAGATTCACAATAATGGAGGATATGATGGACAATGGAATGATATTATTAATGAGAAACCGAATGAAATTGGATTTGGAGGTCCACATATCGTTATTATTCCAAATTAGCAATCTCATAATATGATCAATAATCTCAAATTTGAAAAGTTTCCCGACTCGGCTAATAAGATAAAGATGGAGGTTCATGATGATCATAGCGAAAGTAGAGTTCAATTTCTATCATGTAAATCCTGTTGGAAGAGGCATCAGGGAGAATGTTCAAAATGAACTGAAAGATGCATTGGGTGTGGAAAATAAGGACAGAAATCCAGAAAGTGCAAAGGAAAAGGTTCAGTTAACACCATGGATAAGGATAATGGCATTGCTATGACCTCAAAAAAGATTAGATGTTTTAAATGTGGAATGTATGGGCATTATGAAATCCAATTCCCTAAGGGAATATCTCATGAGGAGAATCAGCATGGTCATATGGGTAGTATTTATGTGGATGATGATGAGGAGACTACAAATGATATATAAGATGAAAGAAGTGTTGAAGCATTTTCAATGGTTTAAGAAGGTAGTGGAAGGATTGTATGTTTATCAAGAGTTATGGTTTATAGGTAATTTGATGGTACTATGGAATAAAAAAATCTAAGGATTGTTACACTATTGTTTTTCCTAAATTATTTGAAAGTATTTGTTGAATGGTACCAGTAACCATGAAAGGTTATTCAGATATTTTTTTTGGAAAGTAGATGTTATGTGCATAATGAAGGGATAAGGAGATAATAAGATGTTTGATAGTATTCATGAGCTCATGAATGATATAAGTACTAAGTTATATCATGGTTTGAGTATATATTTTTTTTTTGGGATTTTGGTATGTGAAAAGAGTTAACTTTTGACATGATTCATGTTTTCACTAAGGTTCAATGGGTATTCATTTTTCAAGAGAATACATGATTAAGGTATTCACATGATTGGAATGTGACCAACAAGATATAAGAGGCATAAATGATGGTATTCACATGCTTGTTATATAACCTTTTTGATAATCGTTCTCTTTATACTATGAGTTTGGAAAGAAGGGAAAGCTGAGCCCTATGTATATCAGTCCTTTAAAAATACTAGATCGTGTTGGGAAGGTAGCTTACCGATTGGAGCTTCCACCGAATCTCTCTCAAGTTCACGATGTATTCCATGTATCTCTCCTGAGAATGTACATACCTGATCCTTCACATGTACTCAGCTCAGAAGTTGTACCGCTAGAGCAAGATCTTTCTTTTGAAGAACAACCGATAGAGATTCTGGATCGTAGTGAAAAAGTCCCACAGAACAAGACCACTATCTTGGTGAATGTTTTATGGAGGAACCAACAATTATAAGAATCTACATGGGAGATTGAGGATATGATGTGTGAGAGGTATCCTCATCTGTTTGTTACAAAGTTATGAATTTCAAGGGAGAAATTCATTTTAAGGGGGGTAGAATGTAACACCCGAGACGTTTATGATAAATATTTTGTTTTTATGTAATATAAATCAGCAAAGGGATCTTTCATTACACACAACACTAGATTTGATTCCTTTACATGCAATCGTGACCTTCTTCGATAGCTTGCATCATACGCAATACCGAGTTTCACTAAACAACGATATGCTATTAAAATATTATTAAAACTAGCCATTATGAACTGTAATAACCACTTTTTGAAATTTTTTAAATTTAATCTTTCAAAATGGACTTCATTATTGGAATCGAAATATCGAAATTATCCAAGGGTAAAGTTTTGGTATTTTTCTGAAAACTTTCAATTTTTGATGAATAGTGAAAACACTGTGTTACTATTTAAAAACTGACTTTTTATTTAAATAATTATTTATTTTATTTAAGTTTATTTTAGGTCAAAATTGATAAATAATACTTATATAAGTTTAATGCAATTTTTTGGAGTCATTTTATAATAATTTTAGATATATAAAAATTTTATTGAACTTTTCATCGTCTTTTACCCACCTCCTAGGAAAATTTCAAAATTCACATAAAACATAATTTTACCGCTTCTGTGAGTGGAATTTCGAAAATTAGAGAGACATGGTTAATATCGAGGACTAAAATGTGGTTCAATGAGATGAAAATAATTTTTGGTGAATAGTAACTTTTTACTTTTTTACCATGGTTAAAAGTAAATAGGGTAATTATGGGTACAAATGATATTATTATTACCATAACACATGTCCTAATTATATTGGATAAGTGTAATTTCACAAAAAACAACCTTATGAATAAAATATGACCATTTAGGCCCACTTGGATTAGATTAGGACATTTACTACTAATTTATTTAAAGAAGGGTTAAAATAGTTAAAATCAAAGTTTAATAAATAATCATTTTTAATATAGGGTTATGAATAAGATAAATTCTACTATAAGTATTCATTATAAATATAAAAATATTTCCTAGATAATGGTATTTTATTTTTAATTTTTAGACATTAAATAATTTAATTCATTTATGACACAATGATGATCCAGTAATTATCTCATTAATGAAATATTGACATAATTGATGTTATAAATACCCAAATAAATGTAATTTGAGACTTTTTATGAATTATAATAATTTTATAGGTTAATATGACATGTTATTATTGATTTAATAAACTTTTTTCGCACTAATCTTTCTGTTATGGTTTTCACAAAAATTAATTACCAAATAGTGTCAAAATTGACATAAAATTGTTTTTAAAAAAATATTATATTATTAATTGTTATTTTATTCCTAAAAATATAAGGATAGGCCAAATTACATATATAGGATTTTATATATTAATAATAAACAACTTGGGGTTTGTTTGGATTGTTATAGTACATATATTAACCTTATAGTGTAATAAAACAAGAAGACACGGTAAAAGTAAAATTATTTAACTTAAAGTTAAATCTAAACGATAAGGTTAAAATAGATACCTAAACTTGTCTAAATTATATTTTATGAGAGGATTTAGACCCATACCCACCTTATATTATAAATAAATCAATTTGGAGCTATTAAACACCAAATATGTCTTTATAATAAAATTATATTTTTCGTTTTTTCCAAAGGTTCCCATCTCCTCCCTTATAAAAGGGCACCTCCTCCCTCTCTTCCTCACACCACATTGAGCCTTTAAGCTCGGCCAACCCCTGAAAAATTATCTTCTCCAATTCCCTATAAACATCCTAGAGGTACTGGTATTCTTTGAAGACCAATTTTAATTCCCTAAAAGGAGGTCTCAAAGAGGTGCTTCAAAGAAGAGGTAATGTCCGTTACCGATTATTTCAACTTTATTTCTTCTACCAATTCTTATTGTTTAGTTGTTTCATTATGAAGTAATAACATAAGTATCACTGAAATACTGATATATTATTATAAGTATGAAACAACCCTATTTCACAATCTATCCATCCTACGGAAAATAAAATCACCGCGCGTGCGTACGTATGGAATACCGTTTCCACGCCGCGGTGTAATCTGTTTTCGACCACCACCTTTCTTGGATGGGTATAATGGTGTAAATAAATAACTATATATGATTATTTTAAAGTGATATTGATTCTAAAATATTATACATACACTTCAGTACAATTCCCCGATCATGGGAATGATATCATCACCCGTGTGTACGTACGGACTACCGTCCCCACGACGCGATGAGATTCATTCTCCATGTTAACCATTCATGAATGATTATAAGGTATATATAATAATTAATCATGAAATATATGACATAATAATGATACTGGATTTATATATATATATTTCATCTACTTAATTCCATTCAATTCAATAAGGAAATGAAAATAGTGTTTATGCGTACGTACGGCCCATCGTCTCCATGAACGGTGTATTTCATTCCATTTATCGATCTATCATATATATATATGTATATTATATATATATATATTATATATAAATCATGTTTGACATTCTTTAATTAAACAAATCAGGATATAAGTAGTAATATCAAGAACAAAAAGTCCAAACATGTATGATTTATAAAACGATTTTACCCAAAACGCTAATTTAACATGGAACTTACAAAAGAACGGGTAATATAAAGTCATAACTAAACCATATATTATATCATAACAATGAATATGATTCTTTAATAATTCAATTACATTATTTAAATCATTATACAAGAGGTTCAGATATGTACGAAGCATATCAGACCTAAGGTAAGGGATAACCTTTCCAATATCGTTCTTATCCGAGATTGTTTATTCATAAGTATTTGCTGGGGTTATTGTTATCATCCATGTCCATGTTTTTTAAAAGTGTTTTCATGTATGTTTAATGTACTTTTTACCCATTTTGACTTTAACTACATGGTATGTAAGGAATCTTTCATTTGTTTACGTTACGAGGTACTTTTTCACTTTTCCGAAAAAAGTACGAGGATAATGTTTTTTTACTTATAGGGAATGAATGAATTATTACGGTTTTATAAAGCCTTATTTTCATGAATATTCCTCCAAAATATTTCATGAATATTTCCAAAAAAATAACATTCTTTTAAAATTGAATGTTGTTTTTTGAATGTAAAATTATTTTGAAGAAGAAAGGATATTTTCCTCAAGAATTCATTTCAAGTGTTTTATCAAAACCATTTTTCCATATAAGATGACATTATTTCATATGTGTATGTTTCAAGTATAATGTCTCTATGATTTACATGGTTTCACTTTTATTATTATGAAATTATATCCATTAATTTAATATGTATTATGTGATGATGGGATGATGCTTATGAAACCCATTTTATTCATTGGGTTATTATGAATGATGTATGTTTATTTTATGGCACAAGTAAGAATGATTTCATTATAAGATGGGTGGGACCTATATCTCCATCCAATTCATTGGGTAAAGATTTATATCTCATGAGATAGACATGGTTGGAATGGTAAGTTAATCCAGTTCAGTGTTACAGGACTGAAATGAGGAGTGAACTCGATTCAAAAAGGGACTATGTCCACTAAGATGGTCTTTCCAGCAATGCCTTGTCTACTATGGAAATCATAACATGTGCTGAATGGTTTCCACAATTACATGTTTTATTACCATTATATTTTATCATGATTGATGATCCATTATGATATATTCCTTACGTACTTCCACAATTTATGTATTTGCTCATGATTTTAATGTTTAAATTTCATGTTCAAGTTTTTTCTTTCAAATGTTTACGGATTGTTTTATATTCACTATGTTTGCCCTTATTGAGAATTTGAGCTCACAATTTTTATGTTTTAATTTCCCCAGGATATAAGGAAAGGTTTTAGATAAGAAAAAAAGGGGAAGATATTTATGGGAGATGTCGAGGATCTTTCACCAAGATTAGAAGATTATGTTCCAAGTTTCCAAAGGCACTAAACTATTGCATTACTTGAGTGTTGGTTTTTGTCATGTATTAAGTATTCCGCAAAAGTAATGTAATGTCCATGTACGTCAAGCTTCAGGTATCTACAATCTCACATATTAATTCATGACTACAAACAATAGATAGAATTACATTCTGTTTATAAGCAGAGGTCTACCTCGTATTTCAAAAATTTGTTAAATAGGGATGGTCAAGATTCACCAACCCTTCCTCTCTATAGTTTCATTTTTATTTTTATGATTTTTTTTAAGGGATACAAATTTAATATTCATGTTCCACATCCTATTCAATCTAATTTTTGGAAAACATATACATCACATTTCTAATAGATCTTCATTTTAAGAAACATTTAAAAAACATCAATTCTTCTTTTTGTGGACTCTTTTTATTCATTTATATGATATCTTCTAAAATTAGTTATTAGATACCATTTGATATTATCTCCACTTGGGGATAAATATTATTCCAATTTTATTTTGAAATTATAATCCATGGTTGGTGACTTACTCTAATATTAATTTCATAATTTAATATGGTTTCAATGGGACAGATTATCCAGTGACAGGTATCATCATCTTAATAGTCATAAGAGCCACCTATTTCTTATTCATCATTGGTGGTTCTTTGATTATATTATATTCAACATTCCTTATTATTTTTAATTTCTTCTTCCATCATTCCAAAAAAATATATTATTTAATCATTTGTGGGGTTAGTTCTTTGTTATATTTTGAATCCTGGTGAACCCATATATGAGTGATATTACATTCCATCAAAATATTGATTATATTTTCTAAAAAAATAGTCTCTCTAAAATTTTCACTCACCATTTATATGTTATAATAATAGAAGATATCCTCATGAAATTTCAACATTTAATATGGATACAATTCCTTAGTAAATTAACAGGATTAGAATAGACAAAAAATCTTCTATAGTAGTTATTCTTCATAAATTGTCCACTTGGATGAGATATTTTCATAATATTTGAATGTAAATAAATTTTAATTTTTGATTTGAAATAGACTCATAATGTGGGAAACTATCAAATATATTATAGTATCAACTCAACTATGATTATTGGATGTATATGTTATGTTATTTTTAGAATATTATACTTTCACTTGCTTTAATATGTGGATTTCTTCTCGTATAACACAGATTAATTTTTAAAATGTATATATTGAATTATCTTACATACAAAATTTTGGGATACTAAAGAGGTAATATTATTTAATTTAATTAAATACTTTTTCCTCTCTTTAATATATTTTATTTTCACATACCACTCCATCGGATTGATATAAATATCATTAATTTCTCATATAGTTTTAAAATATATCCACCTCTTCTGATATAGTTAAATTTTGATAATCGTAATTACTACCATTAATTAAATTTTAGTTTCCAGTTTCACTCTTATATTTATTTTTAATTTTTTATGGAAATTTACACCTCTCATTAATTCTTGTAACCATATTAATTTTGTTAAATATCAAATCCTATTGATCTCTTTTTATTCTACTATTTTATACATGGAATGACAATATTCCATTAAGACACACTTCATTTCATACTCCCCACTATTCCTAAAATTCATGGATGCATCAAATATTTTCATAGCGACCGAATATATTTTTTGTATATTTAAAATATAGTATATTTAAATTTATCACCAAAATTAGATATTATATTAATCAAATAATATATGATATAACATGTGGTACACATTTCATCATGATGGGTTGAATTACATTCACACACATTAAATCATATGAAAGATAAAAATACTAATATAAATTCTACCTAAGATATGATACCAATTTCCTTCCCTAAAGGGGTAAATGTAAAAAATCCTTTAACAGGAGGGGTTTAATTAGGGTGAGGAAGGTATTCACCATTTTAATAAATTTTTTTATTTCTACTCACCACCATAATGATTTTTGCCTTTTTACTATATGGGTAACATAATTTTCTCTTGATTATTCTTTAATGTCATTATATTTAAGCATGTTAATTAATTTGAATAATGTTATTTAACATTTATTATATAAATATATCAAATTATGTTTTGAAATTTTTTAAAATTGAATAAAAATGACTTCAATTATTTTTAATATCTTCCCCACTACTGGCTTATTTAAATAGAGTCCAATCAATAAACTATTCATGCACAGAATCTCTTAAAAATAAATGATTTTAAAAATAATATTAAGGGAAATGGTCACTTTCTACCCTGAGGAAAAATAATAATATTTTATATCATAAACTAAACCATGAATATGACATATAGTTATTTATCATATAAGTTTTCCATAGTTTTCAAACATCTATGTCGTTCATGAAATTTTGTACACACATCATTAGTTTGTTAGATTCACTATGGACAACCCTATACTAAATATTAATAGAGAATATTATGACTCCTCAACATTCAAAAAGTACAAAATTTTTTGTAGTATGATTAATTTGTGCTTAATAAAATTATTTCATTTTTATCCTCTCATAAGAAAACTTTATTCGTTATATATTTATATAAATAATTTGATCTATATCTCTATTGAATTTCAATATATAATCATTGTTTTATTTTTCAATGTTAGTTAATAAAATGTTTCAAATTAAACCTCCCCTATTATTTCAAAAATATAATTAATCATTTAAAAAAAATAGTGTATTCATTTAAAAAATTAAATATTAGTAGGGGCCCCTAAATCTGTTCCCTCTTGAATATACATTATTTTTCGTAAACATATTAACTATGACATGATCTTTTATTTTATAAAATTGTCAAACTCTTCCTATATTAATAATGAAGTGTCATATTCCCTTATAAAATTGACTATGATCTATATATGACTATTTATTCATATATTCTTCTCATACGGTGTAGTATCTTTTTTACCATAACAGTAAAAATTATGATTATTATTTCCAGTAACCCAGCCATTATCATGGAATGTACTCCTCATAACCCCATAGAATAAATAATTTTTTATATTGTAGTTCATTTCCTAAAACCTGAACACTAATATACATGAATATCATTAAAAATATTGATTATTCAAATAACATACCAAATACATCTCATGGATATTTTTGGGATATTTCATCATCCTTTCATCTTAATCAATGTGTTTCACTTTCTCCATAGAGTAATATCCCTCAATAGAATAACATTTGGACCATCCTCTATGAAATGAAGTAAAATATGATTTCATTAAATTTACCATTTTGAATTATTTATAATTACAATATGTTGTTCATTCAACATTACATATGATGACTAAAACACAACATTATTCTTATTCTTTATTTGAGTTTCCATGATTCAGAATCCCCCTCCTGTTTGAAAAAGTTAATTTGAATGATTTATTATATTATCCATGAAAAAGAAGATATTTCCCCTTATATGGGGTTTTCAACTACATGATCAACATTACAAATCCTTAATCTATATTTTATGTTTTTAGAACTATGTAGAAGTAATCCATACAATACCTTTACTCATGAATGCATATTCCTCATTTTCATCAGCTAATGTGTGAAAGAATTTTTATATAGGATCGCCTAAACCATTACCCTTAAAAATAATGGATGAACCTTATGCACATCCTTTTGTATCAATATATAGTTGATATTTATTGATATGTGAAAACGACCATTGTACGGTTCATTTAAATGATTTTGAGAAATTATTATCAATCAAATACAATTTTCAAGAATATGGGATTGTTTCAAAATATCCACATCCTGAAAATTTTTCTTTATATGTTTCCAGTAATATACATTACAATATGTGGATTTCATGATTCTATAACAATCCTCCACGCTTCACCTCAATTAACATGTGAAGTTTTTGTTAATAATGAACCATTGATCATCTTATTGAGAAAAAATATCATTATTACATTTCCATTCCTTTTGTTTTATAAGTCACAAACTCATTCAAAAAACATAATTATGTAATTCTTTCTTGATCAATGTGTTTTAGTTATGTTTTTTAACGAAAAAAAATATTTCTCTTTTACATATAATTTATTTTTAATTTTTTCATGAATTTATATCCACTCTATTTAATACAATTATAGTAATGGGAATAGACTTAATCATAACAGTGTTAACCATTATAAAATAAGATTTGTGAATTTATGTTTCATATTAATATATAAAATAGTTTAATCGGATTGATTTAAACTGATAACAATCAGTTTAATATCTTAACATTTCATCATAATGACCTATATAAGTAAATCCATCTTATGGAATTTTGTTTTAATCCTAAATATAAAAAATATTTTTATTGTACATCTAAAATGATACAGTGAATTTTGTTAAAATATAAATCTATCATAGTTATGTATTCAAATATATTATCATAATTAGAGTTTGATGTGTCTAAGTCGTTGTGGAAATCCTACAAAAAATATAACCACTAGATATCAAGATTATGTTTGAGAGATTTTTTTATAAATTCCAGACCATTTGAAGATTTTGTAAGAAGTGGTAAAAAATATGCAGTGAAAATCTACTGATTTTGCTACTATGTGAGAGCTCTGATGATTAAAAGTTTGAAAATCATGTTCTTTATAATTGTCATATTTTTTAGTTCATTTTATTTCTTGCGACTCTGATTCATTTTTATGACTATTGAGGGATTCTGTGTATAAGAGGATAGAATCTTCATAGATTGCTCATGTTATTCCAGGGATAGCAAGACGAATCTGATCTATCTGGTCAAGAGTTTTGAGGGATATGAATATAGAGGACCACATAATATTCTTGCTCATTGTCTTCTTATGATAACAAGACATATGTCATTCATCCTATCATGTGATGTTGAGGAAAGACAGAAAAATTAATCAACAAATCGAGGGAATTATATAGTAAGATAAAGATATATTTCTTCTATGTATAAAACAATGGTCAATTATTCAATGTAACCAGCTACCCTTCTCCTTCGGTTAAAATAATTTTATTCAATTGTGTATCTACTATCACTTCAAGTCTTTTATATTCCACTAAAAATTAAAATAAATTGATATTTTGAATGCATCATTATATTTTTATTTCATTTATCATAATATATTTAATTATTATTAATTATTTATATTCAAAAATTGATTCTATACACTTTAGGATTGAATTATTTCATTTTTTATTACTCTAATAAATTTTAATCGTTGTGATAAAGAATCATTTTATAATAATTTTATTTCAAATAATATCACACTTCATACTGAATATAATTCAATTTAATAGAATAAATTCAACTTTACAACATCTGGATTACATATCTGAATCTATTTGATTTCAATAAAACCCTATGGCCCTATCTGATTATACATTTAATACATAAGAGGAGTTTTGAATATGATTTGTTTAATTATATTAAAAAAAATTATTTTATGATTGAAAACAAAACCTTTTAATATAACAATTCACCCCAACCATCTGGTATTTATATATCTAAATATAAATTTCGACCCTCCAATTAGTATCCATAAATGGAATCTAAATTAATAATATCCACAATTTATATCACAATACAAAATCTTTATTATTAATACTTACTCCTGGTATTATATGTAAGTCTGTATAATAGTCAAAATCTTATTTATTATTAGAGGTGATTTCCACTACTCATTTTCTCTAAGTCTTTTTGATTCCTTATTTTTTAAAGTTTATCATAATTTTGTTGTAAATTTTTTGTTTATAAAACTATTATACAATGAAATGTGTTGTGGGAAAATAATTTAACAGTTTTAAAATATGGAAGGATTAAATGTTAGATCGATATAAAATGAAAATCTAACAGAGCACCAATTTTTTATGGTAATAATTATTAGTATAGGAGGGATATAACAAAAAAATTTGTTGTCAAAAATGGATTTTATAATTTCATTATATTGACCGGTGATTACATATTTCTTTATAAAGATTTAACAACATTTAAAAATAAATAAAAGAAAGAATACAAAATTAATTATAAGGATTATAATACTTTATTGCGTTCTTTGACAAGAAAAATATATATTCATATTTCTTCTTGTGAAGTTGAAAATTGTATTTGGAAGAAAATTGAGATTACTCATTTCAGAACATAAAATGTTATTGAACCCATAAGAGCTATGTTGAGAGTCGATTATCGAGTTTTTGATTTCTTTATTGAGATCCTCTAATAATGGTACAATCAAGATTTATGAAAATTTTTAATATTCTAGAACAGGAGGGTTAAAAATAATTATATGATCAAATTCTTGTCAAAATATTATTGAGAGTATTCCCAATGAGTGGAAATCAATGAGAACAGTTGTTGATGAATCCAAAATGATAAGAAATGATACTCTTGTTTTTTTTCATAACAATTTCACAATAAAAAAATATATTGAAAATAAAAGCATAAATAGAAAAGATGAATAATTGTGGATTTACTTGTACTTATACTTCAAATATGACGAAATATTAGACTATATAAAATGTGGTTAAATTAACAAATAAAAAAATTTGTTCTTTAATCAGGTTCAAGTGATTCTAAACATTCTGAGAAAGAGTTTTCCAATCTTTCTCGAAGAACAAACTATATCATTGGAAAAAATGATTTTCATCGTTTTTATAAGAAATGTTATATGGATAAGAAAGATAAGATAGATTCTTGAGGTTACTTGTAATGAATGTAAGAGAGCTAGACATATATGTCCAGATTTCCCAAAAATAATAGTGAATAAAAAAAAGAAATTTGTTATAATATAAATCATAAAATGTGTTACTAGAAAAATGGGTAGATTTTTTTTAAAAAAAAACTCATTGAGTGCTGAATGATGATATCCTTATAATGATTATTTACGATAAAAAATTTTAATATATTAATATTTGTTTCTATACTAGAATATATATTTAAAATAAATGTCATATAGATAAGTAACCCACTTATAATTCTATGAAAAGTATTTATTTGTAGAAAATATATCCTGATGAGAAAAATTATATTTCATTTGATGAATAAACTTCCTCTGAATAAGATTATAAAATATGTTCTTTGGATTAAGTATCATGATTTTCTAATTTAATTAAAATTGAAAATTGAAAATTTATTAAGATACAGGAAAAATAAACTAATAGAAGTAAATTTTTAGACAAAATAAGTATCATATCATTCAAAATATATTGATAAGAATACTTTTGAAAATTATTATATATCTAAAATACATAAAAAAGATACTTATAATAAGGATAATAATTCTATGTATTTTTTAAAAAACATATCTCAGAAAAATGTTTTAGAAACCAAACTCGCTTTTGAAACTAACAATTATGAGGATAACAAATTAGTTATCAAACTAATATAAGAAAATCATTAAATATATTTTTATCTATATTAACTTCTGGGAATGAAAATATTGATAACATGTATCAAAATTTTCATTCTCATGGTATGAATTCTATAATGGTATTTCTCTAATTCAAACCCTATTATTAATAACAATTACATTGTTCTAGAAAAATATAAACTTCTTTTAAAAATTATAAAGTTGTGGAAGTAGTAATAAAAATGATTCAATTAATAAATTTAAATCATTATGGTTCCACATATCTCATTTTTCAAAACAAATTTGGATTCCTAAAATCATATTTTCTGACATTTCTCATCCAATGAAGGCATGTGTTTAGAGTGTGTAAATATATTATAGGAAAAAATTGGATGTACAAATAAAAGAATACAAGTTATGTGTAATGTCATTTTTTACAACACAAAACTGCTAACAAAAAAATTATTTGGAAATATTATCAAAATGAGGAAAAAGTTACTTTTGGAGGTAATACTCAAGGAGAAATTATTGGTATTTTTAATATTGTTCTTCTTGGAAATTCTATAATTTCAAATGATTTGTTTTTTAATGTTCTTAACTCTAACATTATATATACAATTAAATTATATAATGAATGTTACCATTTCAATTTTAGGAATGATAAATCATTAGTACACAATTCCGATGATGAATTAATTCTTTTTTCCTATCTGTATGAATTTTTTTTTGCACTACACATAGAATACCTTTAGAGACAAGACATTATTTTCCATAGGGTAATAGAAGATAAATCTTCATTAAGGAATATAAGGATAGAACATGGTAACCTTATGATGTTATGCAAATTTAATAAGAAAAATATTAAAGAGGATCTACTAGAGGCTAGATATGATACATCAAAAGTTTGTTAAACTTGTCAATAAGTTCTAAAACAAAAATCATGATTAAATATATTTTTGAAGTCTCAACATGTTATTCATTTCAGTTAGATAACATTGATCATTTTAGTGCTAAAAAAATTATTATTAAATTACTATTTTTTCTGATTATAATAGATATATGTGGTTTTATTTTATAGTAATAAAATATAATGCTTTTTTTTATTTCAAAAATTTTGAAGCCAAAACTAAAATTGAGAAAAACCTTCCCTTGAAAACAATTCATAGTGATCGTGGTCTTTAATTTTAAAATTATGATATTGAAATTTTTTAAAATAAATTAAACATAAATTTTTACAATTCATCATAATTCCTGAAAACATTTTTATATTTTTAAAAAACTATTACCTTTTGATGGAACTGAATACATTCAAAACTGTTTTGCAATGATCAGAACAAAGAAGTAATTTGTATCTACTTATTGTTTTAATTATCTCTTTATATTATGTTACTCATTTTAATTGGGTAGTAAATATGATTGTATATGAAAATTAATAGTTTTTGAATGTTTTACATTTTAAATTTTTTTGATAATGGGTCTTGTGGACTAATTTGTGTTTTAAATTTGGTTTTGAAAAATTTTATATTTTGAATGTTTTTCTTATTTGAATTATAATGTGGTTTAGAAAAACAATCTGAATTGAATTTATATTCTATTTTAAAATATAATAATATTCTATTATTTTTCATCTAATTAGGAAAATATATCATATTATATTTGGAAATCTAAAATTTTCTGGTTTTCATTTCAAAATAACTTATTAACAAAATATACTATTTAAGTGTGTCTTTATTTAAACTATTATATTGTATTTTGTTAAGAATTTAAGAATAAAAAGTTGTAGTATCAATATTTCAAATTAAAAAGGAATATTTCTTTCTTTAGTACATTAAAAAAATTCAAAATATATATGTTTTTTCTTGTTGTAAATTTTTATGTTTGTTATTAAAAATTGTTGTAATTTCCCAATTGTATTCTCCCAATATAATAAATGCTTTTATAAAACCTAGATTATTTTATTTAATTTAAAGACATTCTTCCAATTTAATCTCAATTATCAGATCATATAGTTATAATGAAAGTCTTTTGATCTATTTAGAAGCCGAAACTTCACTTAGATTCACTTATAAAAAGGCGAACCCCCTCGTGATCCATTCCACTTTTGTCTTTTTTCAAACCATGAAGTGTATCAAAGTTTAAGACTCCATTTTTTAGTATATATCTATCCCAAATTCAATAGCTTCAACAATGGATTACAAAAAGTGTTTCATCTTCTATGAATGGTTAGTTTTTATATCCTTTTAGGAGAAGCATGATTCCTTATTGAATATAATGAAACAATTTCATGAATGAGAATCATTGTTTGAAGAACAAGTATATCCACACTATGATATATTCTATCTATATTTAATTTATAATTTCTAGGAAACTATTGAGTAATTAATGGAATATGGTATATATATTTTTTCATTATATATATTATATATAGGAAATTTCGTATAAGATGGATCACAGAACTACTGCCGGTGTTATCAAAATATTGGATGAAGGTGATGTGTTTTTTCTATCTCACATATTACCATATTATAGGGGTATATTTTTAAAATATAGAGGTGAAAATTCATTGTTAAAAATATATAAATAATCAGTAAAATACACTCGTTTTAGTCAATATCATAGAGTGTTAGCCACTTGGATGAATTTTTTTCTCATTTTGAGAACGGGTAATAATGATACACTCAATGTATATACTATTTTCATATTGGATTATCTTGTTAATATAAAGAAAATAAATCATATTAGAATCATTCTATTGAATGTAAAATACATAATGTCAAAGTCTATTTACTCTCGCGTTGTAATAATTCCTAGTTTGATTTGTAAGATGACTGAAAACTGTGTGATATATTTCAATATTTCAGTCAAATATGAACATTCTAGGGAAAATATAATCATTATCATTTCTGATATGAATAGAAGGATAAAATATGATTTTTTTTCAATGGAAAAGATTATTTTATTTAATTATCATGTGTATGGGTTGGAGGTATAAATATCATCATTAAAGAAATGTAATAAAGATGAAAATAATTGAATGTTAGATTATCTTTATGAGAAGAATGAAAAGAAGAAGAAAAATTACCAGATGTATTTGTTGCCTAATTGATAAAGATGAAATATAAAAAGAAATATAGAGATCCCCCAAATTTGACTCATCCCAACTGGAGCATTTGAAGAAAGTTCAAATGGTGAGGATGATTTATAGAAATAAGAAAAATAAAAGACTAAAAATAAAAATCTATCAAATTCACAGTAGACTGACAGATTGATGAAAGGTGTAGAATCAATTTCATCAAAAAATATTATAATAATTACAGGAGCTGGTTTACTATTTCAATAATCATATGTTGTTTATGTTTATTCCACTTCATTTAAAAAACGGAAAATCAATGATTATTGATAAAGAATCTGTTCATTTTAGGAAGGATGATTTCAAATCAGAGTCTCAAATCCAAGAAGTGTTTCCTAAAGACATGGATAAATGTGATAATGGTATAGGAGAAGTAATTAGCATCAAAAAAATAAAAAAATATGAAGGATAATAGTGCGAATAAGAATAATAAGGATAATAATATGTGGAAGAAAAACAAGAATGTGAAGATAAATTAGATGGTGAAGAAATCCCAAAGAAGTCAAATTTCATAAATAATGAATAATAAATTAATTATTACATTATTTATTTAATTAATTCTCATGATTAATCCAAAAAAATGTCTTCCTTGAGAAATTTTAATGACAATATAGTAACCTTGGATAAACCAAAGACTCCATCAATTCTCAAAATCCTATCTTCATACAAGAGGGACAAAAAATCAGAATAGAATAAAAAATGAAAGTAAAAAATAATTGAATTGAGGAAATTGAATTTTCTTTTCGAATAATTGTGAACAAATAATTCATAAACCTGATTAATAAAAATAAAAACATAGAATGTGGCTCTAGAAGAGAATAGAACAAGAAAATGTGCTATCTAAACTGATTCATAATCATTGAATACAATCACAACTCAATGTATTGGATTCATTTTCAATCAATGAAGATAGTGGAAATTAAAATTCCTTAATATTCGATATTGGAAATAATAGATGATTTGATAGTTTAAAATCAATAAAAATATTTGTATTTAGTGAAATATTTGATAGGCATTTTAGTACCATTGGATGAATATTTCAATGTACACAATAAAAATGCTAAAACGAAAAGGAATAGTTGAAATAAAATAATCTAATGGACTTTAGGTGCTGATGAAGTCCTTTAAATTAATTAGTAAAATATTTTTAATTTCATGAAATCCATAGATGAAACCTATATTTCATTCAATAGTCTTAAAATGGATACTTCCAACATGGTATATTACCCAACAACATTCAGAAGTAATTTTGAGAAGCGTACCAATGATATCTAATAATTACATACAAACATAATTTTTATGCATAGTATGATCTCTATATTAAATATTAACCGATATATTCATAAATTTTTAATGAATAATAATGACTATTTATTTAATAAGATTAAATCCCAAGAAGATCATAAAAATATTTTGGAGGAAATGTTTCAGGATCCAAAAGAAAAGGTGACAGAACATGATGAATGTCCATAGATCTCAGAGGAATGGATTCAAGAAATAGAAAAAAAAAATTTTCTAGAAGGTACTCATGCAAATGGTTCATGAAGATAAAAATGAATTCAAAAACATGAAAACTTTTTTAAGATCTATTATTTTGGTGAATGTTTTTCATTCATAGAAACTATTGTTTTAGGGTTATTATTTTTTACAATTTCAAGGAAATAATTATTCATCTATATTCAAAATGATTTATTGTATTCAAATTAAATGGTTTTAATTTTATTTAATTTACTTTTAGATGATCAAGTACTTTTTCTGTATAAGTATTATTTTTATCCCTTTTTAGGTGTTAATAAGTCCATTCCAAATTCCTTTTTAAAAATTACAATAGGGTAGAGATTTATATAAAATCCTTGAATTGTGAGGTAAGTGGGGAGATTCTTAGTGTATGGGGGATAAAACATTTAAAGAATAAAATACATTCTTTAGGGGTAATATTATCCAAAGGGATAGTTAGTCAAAGTTAGTACAATATTGATATGATTTATTATACTCATGGGGATATATGTATAAATGTTTAATTTCTAAATATGATGTATCAAAATGATAATAGACTTATGATTTTCAGACATAAGTTTAATTAGATTTATAAAATGATTTCATGCATTCTTTTATTATATAAATAAAAAATATGTCATTTATTCAGTTATAATATGGCTGTTAGAGTTCAAGGTTTCAAATACTTGTGGAAATATCAAAGAAAATTTGAATTTTGTAGATTAGGATGACCATTGAGATACTTTCCTACAAATACCTAGTCATTTAAAGATTCCCCAAGAAGTGATAGAACATATATGTAGTGAAACTCTACTGAGTTTTATTTCTTGTGTATTGCCCAAAAATATTACAAGTGTGAAAAAAAATTCTTTTAAAATTTAATCATTTTTAGTTTGTTTTGGTTTTTTCAACTATGATTGTTGTGGTTATGATTGATAGATTGTGAGGACAAGAAGACATAAAATGATCATCATGATCAAGGACATGTAGTGATAGAAAGATAGAATCTAATCCATCAGATTAAGGGCTTCCTTGGATATGAAGATAGAGGAGCTAACCAACTTCTTGATCGAGGGATTTAAGGGATAAAAAAATACAAATAAATCATCATATCAAGGCCTTCGAAGGGAAGAAAGATATATTTTTATCACTCTATAGGGTGGTTTCTCTAATAATAGAAAGGCACACTTTCATGTATGTTTAAAACAAGGGAAATTATTCCAATCTTAATGGATACACTTTTCTTTTCATTAAAATAATCATATTCAATTATATTATTTATTTATTTATAAGTCTTTTTTATTCCACTACAAATTAAAAAAATGTGATATGTTGTATTAAGATTTCTATTTTTATTTAATTTATCATAATATATTTAATTAATATTCAATTTTTACACTTAATACAAATCTTTATGATTTAAGAGAGATTCATTACATTTTTTATATTACTTTGATAAATTGCAATCGTGGCGATTACTATCCATTTTATAATTATTTATTTTTTCAATAAAATGAAACACATACTGAATAAAATTCTATTCAATAGAAAAAATACTGATTTCTGACCTATTGATTAAATATCATAATCTACTTCATTATGATTGTTTTGGGTCGGTCTCGAAATGCCCAACGGTTCCGTATCCAACGATGCATGGACCTGCTTTCCAAAGGCAGGCGTTCTCCAGAAGATTTGGCCAGCGAAGCTTAAGAACTCACATTGGTTGAGATGATGGGAAGTCGAGCACTTCACACCATTTTGAGGGGAATTATTGCATGTTCCGGGACTCTCTTATAGATTTAAGACATATTCATATGTTCGCAAATCTTTGGTTTATAACCAAGAATAGTATCCACAGACTTCTTTTGATTGGGAACAGTCAGCTGGATGAGGGGATTCAGAATCATTTATGCCTAAGGTTTACCGTCCCTTTTTGGATTAATGACCCCGAGATGGATGGACTCATTGATGTGGCACCAGGTTCGGTGCGGTGAACCGATGTGAAGATAGTCCGATCAACGTGTTGTTGGGATTGAACCTCATGGAGGCTTCCTACGTACCCTGCCTGGGAGGCAAGGATCAACGTCCACGTAGTTCGGATTGGGGTTTTAGAGAACCGACATGAAGGTGGACCCGAGGGATGGTAAACCTCGAGGGTCCGGCGGTGATCTGGCTTTAACCTCCTGGGAGGCTTCCTACGTACCCTGCCAACGAGACACGGATCAAAGTCAACGTAGTTCAGATTAGTGGGGCTTATGCTCTGAGGCAGCCCATGGTGATGGATTGGCGCTTACACTATGAGGAGGCCCATAAGAGTATGTCATGGTCAATGCTTACTCTAAGCCCACGTGAGTAATGCTTGGTGTGAGAAAAAAGAGGCAGCAGGGAACAGATGATCACCTCGTGAAAGGTGCATCCGTGAGAAGTGAGTATGGCATACACATGGAGCGGCCTAGAAGGTCTGGGCTTACTTCGAGATGGACTCCCATAGTGATAAAGCACAGTGGGAGAGGGAAAGAGGTTCTCATGTGCCTGTCTCCTCCCTTATTCCTGGGGGAAGTACCGAGGTGAATGGGGGCTTCCTTCTAATAGGTATTTTACTACCCCAGAAGAAGAGATAAGTGCTCCGACCCCAACAAGTGGAGGGGACGAAAGGGGGCTCTCGAGCTCAGACTCCACATTACCGTGGGAATGTGATCCCAGGAATGCTTCAAGAACCTGCTCAAGGGCCAGGGCAACCCATTCACCCCTGCTTACCATGGGTATGTTAACTGAAAACGGGGCACTGATGCGCCCAAGGGTTACATCAGACGGGTCTGGTGGCTCTGGTGGAGGCCTCAGCTCGGGGCCGATGAGTAGGAAAGTGAGGGAGTCATGGAGGATCTGGAGGATCAAGCTTGATTGGAAGGATATTATATATCTCAGGGAACTGGAATTCTAAAGGATTCGGCAAGACACACCAGAGTACGGGTGGTGACGTCCTTCACGCATGAAGGAGCTACGTGGATGGAAAGGTCTTCCGCGAACCAGGGTGGTCCGCGGACTGATAGGAATCCTGGGAACCCGGGTAGTTTTCAGATTCGAGTTTGGTCTGCGAACCAGGGTAGTTTGCGGAGGGTTCCATGCGAGCAGTGGTGGCCAAGGGTGGCGCCAGCTGAAGGCTCATCAGTCGGGGCTTTGCCTGCATAGGATGGTGCTACGAGGTACGGCAGATCGAAAAAATGGAATAAATTCCCTGGTCCGTGGGGAGTGCATCCGTGGAGGGACCACGGTTCACGGTTATCTCTGTTTTTTTTAGGTTTGTGGCCCACCAAGTTATTATGCATTTTTTGTTCCTTATTAGTTCATTCCTAGGTTCATACCTGCTCTGGTTCGCAAACTTGATCTTCCGAAATCCTAAGACTCCCTTCGAAATCCTTCCACCTGAATCTGATTGATCTCTTTCAATTCCTCCTTCTCTCAGAATCCTCTTCCATTCTCTCCCCCTTTACCTCCTTTTATAGAGAAGTGAAAATGATGTATCTATGGCAATGCCACACCTTTTGCGGAGGCCATGACTGAAAACCCGATTGACGGATGGCTCGGTCAACTCGAAACACGCAGGGGGCATTGAGCGCATCTCCCCTGCCAGCTAAGAGAGTGCTTCATGGCCGTGGAGAGTTCCCCCTTCATTCAGGGAATGAAAGAAGATGTGGTTTAGGCCGGTCGACACGGTCCGCGGCTTGGGCAGTTCGAGAAGGTAGACGGTTTAGGTGCCTATTCTGCTTCATGCGGATAGAGGATCTCTGCCTTCATCTCACGGATGAGGTTGGTCCACGCAGGGGAATTGTTGGCTAAATTGGCTGCGTAACTCTCAGCCCAGTGCGCCTGTGAAGGATCTTTGCCTTCATCTCGCGAACGAGGCTAGTCCGCCGAGGGGAGTGGTTCACTGAACCAGCCGCGTAACACTCGGGCCGGTTCATGGACCGGTTGGTCCTTTTCAAATTTTGATAATTGTCCTCCTTCCATGGCCCAATTCATTGAAGGAAATTGGGAAAAAATCCTCTCTCGAATGAAGGAGATTATTTTCTTCATTTGCAGATTTTTCAGGACCCTACAGATGCCCCCCCATCAAAATGGGGTCCGATCGGAATGAAGAGGAGGCTATTCCGATGTAGAGTGGTCCTGAAACTCGGATGGTTTGCGGTAGGGGAGTGGACCTGGTGGGGGACCACACCTATAAATACGGAGGGCCCTTCATTTGTCCATTTCCAAGATTCTTTGAGAAACCAGATCCCTCTCACATTTTTATCTTTGCGATCTCATTCCTTCGCGAAACACCTCGTCCGCAAACCAGCTTCTTTCTTCTCAAACCAACCTTTGTTCGCGGCTGCCTTCACTCGTGGGACAATTTATTTCTGCCGCGAACCAAAAATCTTAATTAACTAAAATGTGAGTTACGCCAGGCCGTTTAAGAAATTCGCTATGAGTTTTTAAATGGTCTGTAGAATAGAGTGATCCATACATTGAAAAAAAACATTAAGTCTAAACTTAAATGCCTAATGCTCGCATGGCATCCTGGTCCGAGATTTTCTGGCCAACGCCCCGCATGCCAGGATTTCGCGGCAGCATTCAGCGTAACACTGGTTCATGGGATGCTCACATCACGAACCAACCTATGAGGCCACCTTGCAGATTTCATTATAAGTCTTAGATGGAATACTTATTATTTAGTCAAAGTTTTATTATTTTGGACTAACCATTTGCATGACTTTCATGGAACATGGAGATGATAAATATGGTTCATCCTCGTCCTGCGACTAGGACCGCTACTGGGCCTCTTCCGGTTGGTGATCAACGTTTGAAGGATGTGGCCAGCTCCATTCAGGATGGAGTCTGTGAAACCCCATTGTACCCCCTCTTGCATGTTTACTATCTAAGTTGAAGCAGGAGTATCCTATTACCAATAGCCTTCCTGCTTACTGGTTAGGTCTATTATCTGATACACTGATTCTGGTGCCCTCTCTTGACAACAACCCTGCGGCATGTATTTTTACCACCACTATTCCTCGAGATGTGATAAACACCAGAGGGACCTACCCCGATGGAGACATCTACCGGGTTCGTGCTGAATCACCTTCCTACGTCCCCGACAGGGGAACATCATCAACATGAAGGGGTGATTCACTGTTACCAATGTATTTCCCTCAAGGCCATTGTAAACGACCAATTCAGTTTCTCAGCTAGTTAGGACCTCCGGTCCGGAGGGGCGTTCAAGTCGTTGGATTGGGGGTGGCCCTTCTGGGTTCACCAGAGTTGTGCGGAGTTCGAGGCAGAGTTGTGGGCCATGGGCCCATATGAAGCCGCCTGGATGTCCCAGACCTATACCCATCGGCACTACACCCTCGCTTGGTAGCTCATGAGCCATTGGAGTCCAAACACCAACAAATTCTACTTGGTTCATGGGGAGGGGGGTATCAGCCTCTGGGACGTCTTCCAGAATTCGGGGGTCCCAATTATTGGAGTTATGTATGCTGAATTATTGCCTCCTTTTTCTATGTGGGATGACGACAAAAGGACCCCCATTGGTAAGGAATCTAATCAACCAGGCCTGTGAGTGTTTGAAGGATGCGTCTTCAGAACCAGATAAATTTCTGAAACATAATATCTCTTCGAAACAGCTTATACCTTATCGTTACTGGATCAAAGCTTTCGCTAGAGAGAGCAAGCACATGGCTCTTCCACGCAGGCCCACAAATTATCATTCAATAGAATCCCGAAAGCAGATTGGTAGCTACTGGACGATCTTGGAGGAAGGAGAATTCAATAGTTGGGTATGGGAGCTTGTGTCAGACGATGAACGAGTGCTTCGCTTGGAATCGTTTCTTGCCATGTTCTTGAGTGTCTGGCTATTGCCTGTATGCGAGACTAGTGGCGTGCGGGTTTCCAATTTCATTATAGTGACCCAGTTGGCCACTGGAAACGTTATCAACCTAGCCATCCCAGTGTTGGCTAGGATCTTCTAGTTTCTTAGCAACATCACCGAGGGGAGTTAGCCACACCGGGTAGCCATCCCTTTTAAAGTCCTATGGGGATGGTTGGGAGCTCATGTTAAGAACTGCTATACTTTTATCAACCCCCTTCAGATTCTAGGTACCACATTTCGTCTGTATTTGCAGTTGACTAGCGGGGTCATGCCCAAGGAGTGGGTGGCCCAGGAGAAGGAAGGACAACAGACAGTTCAGAACAAAGCTTCTACTGTCAAGTTGGATCTCTAACTATAATCATTTCAATTTCATCTCATACCCCTCCCTGGTCAGTGCAATCACAAACTCTTCATCAGAGGAATTTACCAAGCGGGGCTACCTCTTCTCCCTCCGAGAGGGTATCTTGGTAGCTCGTATCAGTGGGGATCTGATCTGTTTGGGGTATGTGCCTTGACGATTCGGGCATTAGTTTGGTTACGTCCAGGTACTATGTCCTCCTGCTCTTAATGGTGCCTGCGGGAACCGCCATCTACTGGTGGCTAGGAAATTGTGGCTGATGTTTACCTGAGAGGACACTGGTTCTGAGGTTATGAACCCTGTGCTTACAGATCCTACGCCTTTATTATCCACGAAATATGCCGAAGCTTGGGTATAGTCTTACCCGAATAGTCAGTTGGGGCTATGTGTGCCCACTATCACAAGCCCTAAGCCATCGAAGGGAAAAAGGAAGCGGGAGGGGGAAGTACACAAACCAGGCTGGGAGAGGACCTTCACAACCCTGCTAGACTCGTGCTTCCGGGGAAGGTCTTAACGGATAGAGGTGTCTCCTCGAATGCTCTCGAGGCTACCCGGAAAGAGTCGGCCATTCCTGCTAATGCTGCCTTCCTGACGGCCTGGGGCGAATGAGATGTTTTTAAGGGCTGATCAGCCTTTCACGGCCAATACAATGATTCTTTGTTGCAGTATCTCCATGAATTTCTAGTGGCGTTCGACATGCTAGGCTACCTATCATCTCCCGCTAACATCATTTATGATGTGGACCTAGAGAGGGTCGATCGATATCTCCGGGACCTCGAGGCCTATATTTATGCTAGCCGAGGTCATGCGGTGTTGACTCACCAGGTCCAAGACCTACTTCAGTCGGTGACAGACGAGGATGTGGTGGGGAGTTATCACTTCCACGGGGGCAATGATCCTGCTGGTTTCCCTACCGTGGCTGAGGATAGGGAAATCCCTCCCCCACCTGTGAGATTCCGCCCACCGGTAGCGCTCGAGAGTTCTAGGATGGTGATGAGGCCTAGATACCCATTTCGGCCATTGGCGCCTTCGTCAACTTCTTCCGCTGCTCAGCCCTCCCTGGATGACCCTCCCCAGATAGTTGTTCCTATCACAGCCGCATTCCTAGTTTTGTGGAGAATTTGGGATGATCTAAGGGTCAGCGGCTTAGATGAAGAAGTTTGGGCATCACTCCAGGCGATATCTCTCGAGCTTCTGGGTATTGGGACTATCTTCACCCCACACCACATACTATTGGAGGAGGACCGAGATGAAATTTTCGCCTCTTTGAAAAAGATGGACACCTATGTTTATTCGCTCTTGAACCAGCTTTATGGGTCTCCAGGGTGTCCATGATGATAATACATCCTTAATCATCTGATCCTGAAGAAGAGGTTGTCATGTTCGGTCGTTCCGGCTTTCCCTCCTATTTTACTGAGAAGGTTCTAAAGTTTCTTCCCTTTATGTAGGGTGCCGAGGAATACCAGTAGTAGTTCCTTCCTCATAGTATACCCCCCATGGTACTACAACAGGAGAACACACGCTTTCTGTTATGGGGATCATAGATGAGGTATCTCCCAGTGCAGCTAAGTTCATCGAAACAACCATTGCGGACCCAGCTAGGGTCTTTCCTCTTCCAGCTCCTCCCAGTGCCCTGAGTGTAGAACTGTCCCCGGGGCAGATCCAAAAATGGAAAAAGACGTCTTGTTTATGAGAACGGATCAGACAGGGGATGTTGGGTAATTATGACTTCCCTTTTATTCAATTTCAAACTCGTATAGTCTGATTCTGTAGTTATTAATTGTGTTGGCACATGGTACAGGGCCATATAGGGATCTGGTTGTGGCTACCCACATGGTCATACCTTCTTCCCTTTTATCACCCGATGGATCACCTACAGCCATGTCAGAGTGTGACGAAATGGAGGGCCCTGCTAGAGGGGCCAATGATATGTATGCTTTACTCTTGCCTTCATCATCCATAGATATGTCAGCGGAGGAACAGCTGGAGTTTGAAACTCCTGTGGATCAAACATCCCCTTCAACTGCAGGGGAGAATGGGGTTCTTATAATTGCTGAGGGGTCTCCAGGTCTGATGGGACCAGCTGCCTCAGACCCCATGGATTCCATGGCTATGGAGGAAGAGCCTGCCGCCAGACCAGTCGTTTAAATCCTAGTGCGGGCCATCATTCTGTATACTGGGGGAGTGATTTCCCCGAGCATGATCTCTATAGAATACTTATTAGATGCAGATTTGGGAACTTCTGGCCTTGGGTGTGGGGTTAGGCCCTAGGAACCATTGGGGGCTCTTAGGACTCCGTTTCCCATTGAGGATGTAGCGTCTTCCTCCCGCGGTGGCGACGTCATAGATAATGAGAACACAAATGCCCTGATAACTTGAGGAACGTTTATCAATCTCTTGCTGCTAAATAAATTAATTTACCTTTTTTTATTAGGGATACTCATCTTTATTACCATCTTCTGGGCTTCTAGGGAAACAAATTTCAGCACTGGTGATTGTGCCTTTGTATAAAATTGTGCTCGTGGCTACAATCGTAGGGGGTGGAGTCGCTGCGGCATCAGAGCCCACGGTTGAAGCCATACTGTGTCCCTCCCTGGTGAAATTTATCCCAAAATATGTGTCTTTTTCCAGGAGCGAATCCGATCCCGATCAACAGATCCTTTCAAGTCTCTATCCAGCTCACCAAAGGGCATGGGAGAAAATCTGGAAGCAGATTTCCCAAACGCCCTTGGATGAGATGCCGACCAAATTGCCAAAGTTGTGCGATCTGTTCAGGTTACTGGGATTTGACAGCCTTGACTACCATGACATTTTTTATCTGTTCAAGCAGGTGGTTGCCGACTAGGAGAGGCTTGAAATCTTTGAGTCTCTCATTTCTGCTGCCCAATCTAAATATTTCCTTTCCGTGACCCGCCATCATCGCCTAACAGAAGCTCATGATCATGCTGGAGCAGTCTTGAGACTCCAGGAAGAAATCCATAAGTAGTGCTCTCAACTGGAGGTGCTGATAAGTGACATAAAATGGCTACAGTGGGTAGAGGCCAATGTTATATCCATAATTGAAAATGGGGAGAAGCGGGTGGGGGAGGAGATGAGTGAAAGCTTAAAGGTGACACGGGAGGCAGAAGCACTGCGGGCTGGTGCAGAAGATGAGACATCCTTATTTCAAAATCTCTACTAAGTAATCAAATATTCTCACCAGTTCCTGATAGAACATCGTGAATCTGCTGAAAATATCTTGTAATGTCCTTTGATGCCAGAGGAGGCTCCGGATTGTGGAAGACCTCTTCACCAATTTTGTAACGGAATGAAATGGCCTTTCTCTTTTAGCACTCTGAATGTCTCCTCCTGTGATATAGATCATATGTCATGATTTCTGCATATGAAAATTCAATAAACCGAGAATTATTCGAGTTCAAGACAATTGATATATTATAAACAAGCTCTAACTTTTTCCTAGACCATGGGGTCCAACAAGCATAGTTTGACTATTTCTAGGGTTATGTAGAAAAACCCCAAAACTTTTTTTCTTTTCTTTTAATGCACTAATTTTTATTTTTCTCATTTAGTATGTTCCTAGCGGGTATGGCCCAACTTTTACATTGGCCGCCCTTTTGGGTTTTCGGCCTAATAGGCTTTGTGCCTCTTTTGTGAGCGGTTTAAAGTCCTATCATCAAGACTATCATGACTGATGTTTTAGGTCGAATAGCTTCGACCAAATATAGTCAAGAAAGGGCCCCAATGAGGCGTGGTTGATTAAAATATGTCTCGGTGTCCTTCAGACACATGTGGAGGGAGTGTGTTTAGATTTTAATGGCATGCATGGCATGTCTCACTGCATGGGAGCCATATAGGCATGCAGAGTTGGGAAGATCATCGCCTAAGGAAATCATACCTTTGGTAAACAGGAGAGAGGTGATCAAAATGAAGAGCCTCTAGGGGCATGGTATTCATACTCATGAAAAGGTTTCCTTAAGTCAATGACTCTCCATTTCTGATGGCCACTGGACTTCATGAAAGTCCGGATTATGGAAACCACCATGGGTAGCTCAAAGAAGTACGAAAACCACCAGGGGTGGCCCGAAAATGGTATGTGATGTCTGAATGGTTTTGAGAACATCGATACCAATCAAAAGTGTGGAAGCAAGGTTCTTGTCCTACACATTTATCTAGCGTATAGGACATTTGGGGCTTGGTGCAGTTTAATGTCATGCATCAGGGACATAATCTAGAATGGAACGACTTCTCCTGGTCCTCAGTAATATTTTCAGAGACGTTCCACCATATTCAAGAAGGGTTGTGAAAGGGGATAGTAAAATATAGCTTAGATGGTTTACTAAAGGATACATGGGCTCAGTGGTCAGCAAACATACGGAGAGAGGAATTGCCTAAATAAATCTTTCCTTTGTTAGACAGGCTAGGGGCAATTAATATGAAGAGCTGTGGAGGGCATGGTATGCATATCCATGCAATGGTGTCCTTAGGTCAATGATTGTATTCTTCCGATAGCCGAGAAACTTCAGGGAAGTTGAGATTTGGGACCACCAGGGGTGGATTATAAGGGTTCGTATCTTTCTAGATGTAGAGTATGTTTTATGAAAAGAGGATGCCTAGACACGAGAGAAACATCCTGGATAAATTTCGGGAAATGGGTGAAGTCATTCCTCCCCATGTTGATGTGAGGCGGTAGTTTGTACATGTCTAGCCCTTGCACTAAGGGGGCGAGGAAAACCCCCATCCCTGGCTGGACTCATGATGAGTTTGGTCGTGCAGTTTGATCTCATTCAGTAAATATGGAGTCCGTGCATTTTAACATCATGCGGTAAGGATGAGGGACATTTTTTTTACATTCCATGCAGTTTAACATCATGTAGTAATGATGAAGTACGTGCATTTTAACGTCATGCGGTAAAGAAAAAGTACTCTTAGTTTAACGGTAATAGAGCTCAGACCATTGGATGACTGTTTCAACAATCACTCAGAGGACAATTGAGTTAGGATGCTCTGGCATGCTCGAAACAAGTGTGTTGGAATTAAGGTGTAAACTGAAACTCTGGGGTTTCCCGGATCAGGAGAGATTATATGGGGGCTCTGAGGTCGGTGAGCGTACGGGGCTAGGAGGAGTATCGCATGGAGAAATCTTTCCCTCGAGGGATGAGCCAGGAGCTATCATTATACAGAGCCACTGAGGGCATGGTATGCATTGTCATACTATGGTGTCCCTGGGTCAATAACGTTCCACTTCTGATGGCCATGAATGATCATGAAAATCTGAGATTGCTAATAGTACAGAGTTCAACATGTGGGGATAATGGTGTTCCGAGCACCAAGGGGGAATCTTCACGGTAGTTACCCGCTGAGTCAGAGTAGCCCAGCTCTCGCTAGATTCTTGTAGATGTTGTTTATCGTGTGAACCATGGGTAGAAACATAGACTCATCGGGCAGGGGTTCCCCAGCAACACTTGGATGTGGGTGTGGAATGAACTTGTAAACCATTACTCCATAAATTTCGGGATCGGGAGATATGACATTGGGGCGGTGGGGCTGGTGAGCGTACGGAGATAGGAAGAGTATCGCCTGGGGAAATCATGCATTTGATGGACGAGCCAGGGGCTATCATTATGAAGAGCCTCTGAGGGCATGGTATGCCTAGTCGTACAAAGGTGTCCACGGGTCGATGGTGTTCCGCCTCCGATGTCCATGAGTGGTTATGGAGATTCGTAATCATCTAGGTCGTGGAGTATGTTGCATTAAGAGAATGCATCCGAATGCGTAAGGATAATCCCTTTATCATCTCTCCATATATCTTTGGTGGGTCTCGACGAAGTCCGCACAGTTTAATGTAATGCGGTAAAGATGAACTCAATGCTGTTTAACGTTATGTCATGAGGACGATGGTGACCCGATGTGAATGGAAAGGGGGTATGCTCAATTTAACGTCATTTGGTGAGGACGACATCCGTGTAGTTTAACGTCATGCAGTAAAGACAGGGAGCATTTTTAATAGATGATGTGTAGTTTCACGTCATGCAGTGAGGACAGGGAGTGTTATTAGACTCCATGCAGTTTAACATCATGCGGTAAGGATGTAGTTTCAATGGCCGCTCTTGATTAGGATGTAACTGGGCTCGAGTATCTTGGCATTTCCAAGATGTGGAGATGGGTCGATTGGTGTAAATCGCGGTTCCGAGGATTCTTGGATCAGGAGAAATGATATGGGGGACCTGAGGCCGGTAAGTGTATGGGGCTAGGAAGAGTGTCTCATTTGGAAATATTGCCTTTGGTAGATGGGCTTGGGGCTATCAATATGTAGAGCCACTGAGGGAATGGTATTCATAGTCATGCAATGGTGTCCACGGGTCGATATCTTTCCACTTCTGATGGTCGTGAGTGGTAATGAGGATCCAAAATAATCCAGGACATGAGGTTTGTAATTTGGGAAGGAAATGTATGGACATGTCGGGTATACTCGGCCCTGGTTGCTATTAAATCTAAGAGAGCTCCCCACACTGATTTATTCTGCGCATTGGGGTGTACTTTTTCTCCATACAGTTTAACGTCATGCGGTACGGATGATGAACATTTTTTTACATTCCGTGCATTTTAATTTCATGTGGTGAAGACAAAGTACTCTTTGTTTAATGGTCATAGAGCTCGGACCATTGGGTAAATATTGCTGCAGTCTCTCGAAGGAAAACTGAGTTAGCATGCTCGGATATACTCGGAACAGGGCAAGGGATGAACGTTGTAAACTGCAACTTTGAGGTTTCCCGGATCATGAGATGTGGTGTGGGGTCTCTGAGGCTGGTAAGCGTACGAGGTCAGGAAGAGTACCGCCCAAGGAAATCTTTCCTTTGATGGATGAGTCAGGGGATATCATTATGAAGTGCCGTTGAGGGAATGGTATGCATTTACGTACAAAGGTGTACCCGAGTCGATAAATATCCACTTCTGATAGCCATGAATTATTATGAAATTCCGAGATTTCTCATAGCACAGTGTTCGGAACATGGGGGTAGGGGTGTCCTAGAATACAAGAAACATATTCACTGTAAATGTCTGTTGAGTCACAGTAGCCTAGTCCTGGATTGATGTTCATTGATGCAGGTCATCATATGAACCATGGGTGGATACATTGGCTAACTGGGTAGGAATACCCTGTCGATTTTGGACGTGAAAAGGGGGCGAGCATGTAAACCACTGCACCATAAATTTTTGGATCAGGATGTATGGTATGGAGCTCTGGGGATGGTAAGCATACGGAGCTAGGAAGAGTGTCGCCTATGGAAATCGTGCCTTTGGTAACGGGTTAGGTGCTATCAATATGCTGAGCCATTGAGGTCATTGTATACATAGTTAGGCAACGGTGTCCATGGGTTGATAGTCTTCCACCTTCGATGGACGTGAATGGTTATGAAGATCTGCAATTATCCAGGTCATGGAGTCTGATGTATGGAGAGAATGCATCCAAATGTGCAAGGAGTATCTCCAGCTCGATTCATATTGTGTCATAGGTGGTTCATGACGAAATCTATGCAGTTTAAAGTCATGCGGAGAGGACGTAAAAATACACCCCGTGTAGGGATAGCCCATACATGGGAGAATGGGGGAATTTTTAAACCTTTCTATCCATGCAGTTTAACATCGTGCGGTAAGGATGAGAAGTACACCCCGTGCTGGTCTGGTTCGTACATGGGGGGAAAGTGCATTTTTATCTTTTATTCGGCTGGCTGGGCCAAGACGGGAAACCCTATCGTCACCACGTATACTGCAAGGGCAGGAATCAGGCTGTACTTAGTTCTCTAGAAGAAGTACACCCCGTGCAGGGCTAGTTCATACACGTGGGAAGGGGGCATTGCTTGGAAGTGTCAGGGCCAAGATGGGATCCTGGCATCGCTATGTATCTTGTGAGGGAATGAATCAAGTCTTACGTAGTTATCTGAAAGACAATACACCCCGTATAGGTCTCGTCCATACGTGGGGGGAGGGATTATTTTTAAAACTTCTTTTCCATGCAGTTTAACATCCTGCGGTGAATACGAAATGCTCTTAGTTTAAGGTCATAGTGTTTGGACCATTAGGCACTTGGCAGTTTAACGTCGTGTAGGTCGGATGAAGAATGCGCCTCGTGCAGTTCGGGTCCATACACGAGGGGAAGGGGGCATTCATAACTCCTATTATCCATGCATTTTAACGTCATGCGGTAAGGATGAAGAGTACATCCCATGTATGCCAGGTCCGTACATGGGGGCAGAAGGAATTTTTAACTTTAATTTGGGACTGGCTGGGCCAGGATAGGGGATCCCGACGTTGCTACGTATCCTGTGAGGGCAGGAATCAAAACGTACATAGTTCTCTGTAATCCGTACAATTTAACGTCATGTGGTGATGACGAAGTACACCCCGTGCAGGTCTAGTCTGTACACGGGTGTAGAAGGAATTTTTAACTTTTATTTGGGAGTGGCTGGGCCAGGATAGGGGATCCGAGCATCGGAACGTATCCTTCGAGGGTAGGAATGAATCCGTACGTAGTTCTCTAAAATCCGTGCATTTTAAAATCATGTGGTGAGGATGAAGTACACCCCACGCAGGTCTGGTCCGTACATGGGGGAAGAAAGAATTTTTAACTTTTATTTGGGAGTGGCTGTTCCAGGATAGGGGATCCCGACATCACTACATATCCTGTGAGGGCAGGAATCAAACCTTATGTTGTTATTTGGAATCCATTCAGTTTAACGTCATGCGGTGAGGACAAGGATTACACCTCGTGTCGGTGTAGTCCGTACACAGGAGGAAAGGGAATTTTTATCTTTTATTTGTGAGTGGCTGGGCCAGGATAGGGGATCCCGGTGTCGCTACATATCCTACAAGGACAAGAATCAAACCATACATAGTTTTTTGAAATCCATGCAGTTTAACGTCATGCGGTGAGGATGAGGAGTACATCCCGTGCCGGTCTAGTCCGTACATGGGGGGAAAGGGCATTTTTATCTTTTATTTGGGAGTGGCTGGGACATGATAGTGGATCTCGACATCACTACATATCCTTCGAGGGAAAGAATCAAGTCGTATGTAGTTCTCTAAAATCTGTGTAGTTTAACGTCATGCAGTGAGGACGATGATTCTCCTAGTTTCTATGGGAAATACTTCTTCTGGAATCTCGCATTGGTATGAGCCATGTTGAATTTCCCGTCCATGGAGATCAGGGTATATTCTCTGTTGCAGTAGATGTTGTGTACAACGTACGGTCCCTCCCACTTGGACTCCAGCTTTGGAGGTTTCTTTCTGGGTATCATTGGGGTCTGGAGGACCAATAACAATTCTCCTTCCAAGAATGACCGATGATAGGCCTTTTTATTTACGGCTCGTGCAATCCGATTCTGGTAGACTTTCAGATGGTGCAAAGTGTGTAGCCGCATCTTGTTTAGCTGTTCCAATTCACCTAGCTGCTTTTTTGATTGCTCATAATTGGATAATTGATCACAAATTGCAACATGGAGAGAGGGTAATTGGAGCTCAATGGGTAGGACCGCTTCTTTTCTGTACACCAATGAGTACGAGGTGGCTCGAGTAGCGGTACAGATTGTGGTTCGATAAGCCAATAACGCATGAAGGAGTTTATTCGGCCACAAAATCTTGTCTTTGTCCAACATTTTCTGGAGAATTTTGGATAGGGTCTTGTTGAAATCCTCTATCTATCTATTGGGTGCTGCATGGTATCTGGATGAGTGGTTAGCCTTGATACCATACTCATGGTATAGTTTCTTCAATTCCACAGTGCAGAAGTTGGTGCCATTATCCGTCAGTATGGCATGGGGGACACCAAATCTAATGATGATATAGGTCTTCAAAAAGCTGACAATATTTCATTCCCTGACATCCTTGAGGGGTATGGCTTCTGTCCATTTGGGAAAATAGTCAGTTGCTGTGAGGATATACTTCAACTGTTTGGCCATGGAGGGAGGATATGGTCCCATGATGTCTATCCCCCCGACGACAAATGGCCAGAAATACATGGATTGATGAAGTAACTCCGGGGGTTGGTGTATGAAGTTCACAGGAATCTGGAATGAGTATAATTTTGCGGTAAAACACTTGTAGTCTCATGCCACTATGGATCAGTAGTACCCAAGCCTTCGAACCTGATGGGAAAGCTTGGTCCCCGATTGATGTGCTCCACATGATCCGACATGTACTTCATTCATTACAATAGTTTTTTCTTATCTATCAATGCATATGAGGAGAACTCCATCGAGGCCTCGTTTGTAGAGGACCTCTTGCTGACCCGTGCCTCTATATAAGAAAATGTTGATTTCCCTTCTCTGTATTTTCTCTCGCTCAGCCCTGTCTGATGGAAGTTCTCCCCATTGAAGGTTGTTTGTAATGGGGGTCATCTAGACGGTGGCAGGAGCATATGGCTCAGGGACACGACTGAATTCATTGATTTCTTCTGTATTAGCTTGAAAAAATGGAAATACCATTTTACGGTGATCAATACTGATAACTGTTTCATCCAGACCTGTGTCAGCTAGGGCTGTGGCCGCATTGGCTAATGCATTAGCCTGAGCATTCTGAGACCGGGGAATATAGGCCAATGTTGGTTCCGTGGGAAATTCCTCCATTAACCCTCAGAAATGGTCAAACAGGGGGATCAACTAATCCTTTTTAATATCATAGTCACCATTTACTTGCTTGATGACCAGATCCGTGTCACCTTTTACCTTAAGGTGCTGTACTTGTGCCTGGAGTGCGAGCTCCAGGCCTGCAATGAGAGCTTGATATTCCGCATCATTGTTTATACACCCCTTTGACAGGAGGAAGGAATATGGAAACACTTCCTTTTCAAGGGACACGATTATTATTCTCAAACCCTCTTTGTTGAATTTGGTATCCTCCATATTCTTCCCAGTTGGGCTTCAGGATGCGTCGTTAAAGTACATTTCCCATGTTGGGAACTCTTCTCAAACCGAGAAGATGTCTTCATCAGGAAGCTCGAAGTCTGGTACAATGGTCCTCGTCGAAGGGTGCTCTACAAGAAACTCTGCTAGTTCCTGGCCCTGGATGGATTTTTGAGGCACAAACCAGAAGTAAAACTGTTGCAGGATGACCGCCCATCGGTATAGGTGTCCTGTTAGCATCGGGAAGCTGAGGATGTACTTGAGCGGGTTACTCCGTGAGATCAAATAGACATCATTATGTTGCAGATAATGTTGTAGGTTTTGAACTGTGAAAGCCAAGGCCAAACAGTTCTTCTCAATATTTGAGTATAGAGTATCAACATCAATTAGTGTTTGGCTGAGGTAATAGAGACGGTTTTCGCTGCCAGAATCATTTTTTTGTGCGAGGAAGGATCCCAGTGACCGCTCTAGTGCCGTCATGTATAGGAGGAGAGTTCTTCCTTCAACCGGGGTCATGAGCAACGGTGGGATTAAGAGGTACTTCTTCAAGTTGACGAATGCCTCTTGTTAGTCATCCATCTATTCGTAGGTGACCTCCTTCTTCATTAACCTGGTGAAGGGGAAACATTTTCCTTCCAGGTTGGCTATGAATCGCCTGATATAGGCCAAGTGCCCTTGGAATTCTCTCAACTCTATGAGTTTGTAGGGAGGTCTCAACCTAAGGATATCCTTTGTCTTCTCGTGGTCTACTTAGATACCACGATGGCGTACGATGAAGCCAAGGAATTTCCCTAAGGTAACCCCGAAGGCAAATTTCAAGGGGTTCATCTTCAAGTTATGCTGTCGGAGTTTGTTGAAGATGGTCACAAGGTCTGACAAGTGATCCGAACACTATCTGGACTTGACCACCAGGTCATCCACATAACATTCAACGAATTTCCCCTGGAACGGTTTAATGATCCAATGCATGGCACACGGATATGTGTCAGCATCATTCTTGAGACAAAATGGCATGACCCTGTAATGGAATTCTCCTTAAGGGGCCCTGAAGGTAGTGGCTTCTGCATCATCTCGGGCCATCTAGATTTGATTATACCCAGAATATCCATACATGAAGGATAGATCCTCATACTCGGCCATCACATTGATTAATAACTCGGTGATCGGGACCGGGAAGTCATCCATTGGACAATGCCGATTGAGATCTCTGAAATCAATACATACATGGATTTGTCCGTTCTTTTTCATGACAGGGAAGATATTATCCAACCAGATGGGGTATGATACCTTTCGAATGAAGCCTGATTTAATGATATTATCGACTACAACCGCTATTTTGGAAGCATGTGAGGGGTGTGTCCTTCTAGTGGCCTGTTTATAGACTTGGTGGTCTTCTGGAAGACATAGGTGGTGTGTTTCCACTTCAAGATCGACTCCCATCATTTTTGTGTAATTCAAGGGAAACACATCTCAATGTTTCCTTAAGAAGGCGGTATATACCTCGTGCTCTTTGGGAGACATGGCTGCACTAATAAGAGTGGGCCTAAGGTCTTCCTCGGTACCCAGGATTATTTCTCTGAGCTCATCCATAGTGGTGGAGATACCTTTCTCAATTACAGGAGGTGAATCCTCGAGATCTCCCCCCTCTTCTTCTCCCAAATACTCATCTTCTCGATCCGACAAGGAGATATCTCCTTACATGTGCTCTTTGGATTCTGGAGGTGAGGTGTCATGGGCATCCTTACTTGAGTTTTCATCCCTAGATTGAGGGTTAGTGGACGTCCCCACATTGTCATGCTCAGCCATGATGGCTGAAGTCATGAGGACATCCGCGTGTGTGTCCAGACATGAACTCCTACTCTCAACATGGTTGATGGGCAGGACATAATCTTTGTCACACTTCCTAAGGGGGTTATTAGGAACCATTTCCAGGCCATTTGGGGAGGGGATCTAGTCGACACCATCGAGCAAAGGCTTCTTTTTCTTTTTCTCATAGAACCCGGTGTCAATGTAATGTGACTCGGAGAGCTCGAATGGGGCCTTGTCGGTGTGAAATGTTCCAATTTGTTCCGTGACGTAGTACTTGATACACTGGTGGTAGGATGATGGAATGGCCAGGTGATTATGGAGCCCCGGCCTTCCCAGCAGGGCATTGAATGATGTGGTCTACCGGACCACCATGAATTCCGTGTAGTCTACCAGGTCACCAAAATGGGTCTTTAGCTTCATTTTCCCCATTGGTTTCTGCTTTATCTTTTCGTAACCCAACAGAGTTGTGGCCGAGGGTATTAGATCATCCTCACTATATCCCAACATACGGAGTGTCCTTAGGGGAAGGAGGTTTACTCCAGAACCATTGTCTATAAAGTCTTTCTGAATCTCAATACCATTCAGTGTGCCAGATACATCTTGTGTTCTGATTTGTCCTTCCATGATGGCATTGCCATCCTGATCGGTGAAGGAAATCACTGCATTGCATTCAGCCGGGTCAGTCTCCGTCCGGTAAATCTCGGTGGCAACTACCTCGACTTGAAACTCATGGGGGCTGATCAAAACTTCTATGAGTGCCTCCCTAAGGTCTGCTGACAAATTTAGGGCATCGAGGATTAACAGCTTAGAAGGTACCGATGCCAACTGCTTAAGTATATTGTACTTTTTCTCCAACGGCCGACGCTTCTTCACTGGTGGGATATTTCTAGCAGGTGGCTTGGGAGTTGGAGTATGTGATGAGGAGGGACCTGCCATAGGGTCAGATGCCGAAATTGTTCCAACGTTCTGGGGAATCGGCTCAACCAGTCTATTTGTGATCACTAGGAGGCTAGGCGCATGTTCCTCCTCTGATAGGTATCACAGAATAACGGGGCCAGGGTGTCTGCCTGTGGATGTAGAGGGATGTTCTTTCTCTTACTGAGTCTGTTGAAGGGCTCTCCCATGAGTTTCTATGATATTAACGGTTCGGGCCTGGTTCCAATAGTAGGGTTGGTTTCGGCCGTGACTATATCTCCCCAGGTATCCCCTACCTCTTCGATTCCTCCTCCTAGCCCCTTGTGTTTGGAACTCTGGTTCATAACCATACCCTTCATCAGGGAATGATTCCAGAATATGGATGATGTTAATTGAACCAAATATTGTCTCTTCATCATTCAAAAGGTTAACCTAGCCAGTTGTCCCTGATGGTGCCATTTGGTGGGTCGGTGCCCGTGGCTCCAAATTTGGGGGCATATAATCTTCTAGGGTTGGGACTAACTTTGGCCCCATTTTGTACTACTCATCTTGCACTTTCCACCTACCTTTTCGATTACACCTGAATGACCGGATCACGGAGGGTTGTGAGGATGATACTGTTGGTTGTGAGGCAACAAGGGATGTTAGCAGCAAAACTGGCTACCGTAGCTGAGCTCGGAGTCTGCCATGGGATCGGTTGATAGTATTCCGGGTCATCCAATTGTCAAATTTATACCCCTTTTTTCTGGTGACTTCCTGGCACCCCTCCCCTTTTTCGGAGTCCATGGTAGAAATATAAATCACATGTGCTAGGGGTGGTCCTAGCTCGACCTACCCGGAGTCTACCATCCTTTGAAGGAGGTCTTTTAAGATGAAGCATTCCGGAATATTGTGCCCTAACATACGATGGTAGGGATAGTAGTCTGGCCTGTCATCGTGTCCAACTTCTTCGGGAATCCTCGGCTCTGAGAGGTGGAAAAAGTTGAAATTCATGGCAGTGATGAAATAGCTGCAGACTTGGTCCTCTCAGAACGACTACGTTTTATGTCTTCGTTCCTCAAACTGGTTCCACTTTTCCCCTTTCTGATCGTCCCACCTGTGCAGAGGTGGCCACTGATATATAGGAGGCCCTTGACGATTTGGTGGAGGCCTGAGCGGTGGAGCGGCCACAGGGGCTGGCTTGAGCGGGACAAAGGACACTTTGGCTCTAACTGTTCTCTTCACAGGAGCCTGTGAGGCTATTCAGGACTTCAAATTGGTCCGCTGCAGGGAGTCCTCAATTATATGGGAAATGGATGAGAGATAACAAAAGCCAGTGGTGCAATCCCCTTGTATTAGTTGTGTTCACTGCTCATCTAAGAGATTGTCGATGTATATGGAAAGCAACTCATCTTCTGGAATTTTCCTTTTCAGAGAGTATGTCAGACCTTTCCATCTAGCAATGAAATCTGAGACCCTCTCAATCTACCTCTTCTTGCAGATCATGAGGTCGCTGACCGTTGTCTTAGGAAAATTTGAGTTGAAGTGGAATAGGAACTACTACCGAAGGTCTTCCCAGCATTTGATTGACTGGGCTACTAGACTCATATGCCAGACAAAGGCAGATCCTTGAAGGGTCCGTATGAAGCATCTAAGTTTCACTACTTCCAATTGTTTCAGAGTTCCCATAATAAGGTCGCAATAGGATGCATAGTGAATCAAATGCTGCTCCGGGTCACCTGATCAATTGAAGATAGGTAATACAGGGCTCCCAAAATTGGGTGGAGGTGGTGTTTTGCTCACCCAATCCAGGTAGGGCTTTCGCTCTGGCTGTGTCAGAGTCAGTCGGCCCTCCATCACCACCAATTGAGATGTCAGTGCCTTGATGGTGCTGGTGAGACCCTGGTTTACATCCTGTTGGGCCCGGTCTTGTGTAGGTGCATCATGAGGCATTGCTCGAGGATTCGTCTCAGCCAGTACCAAGGGTGCATATGCCATTCAGGACACCCTCTATGTTTTTGAGCACACTTTCTATGGTTTCTTCCTGAGTAGAGGGAAGTATCGGTATTCATCCGGATCAACATTTAGGTAGTTGGACGGACCAGTCACCTCATTGGGCAGGAGCCCTGACCGTGCTTCATTTTTCGGGGTAAACCTTGGTCTTTGAGGTCCACTTACTAGGAGTGCATGATGTGGCTCCTCTTGGGATGTGTTTTCAATAAGATGGTTCCTTGGGAGTATCTCGGCATTAAGCCGCCTCAATTATTTCATTTCCCCTTCCTATCGAGCGAACCTATCTTTGAGCGTGAGTGGCTCGTTTTTTTCAAGAGGAGGGGATGGATTAAGGGTAACCCGTCCTTTGTTCTTATCCTTGTTCGAAGTTTGCAGGGTAAGAAGAGGAAGGTCAGCTGAAGGGGTGGCCATATTTGGGGTGGTCCTCTGTTTCTAGGTGTGCTGACATGGTGGTTCGTCATGAGTCACTGCCTAACCGGAACTATCGTCTTCTGATCCATCTTGACTTGCAGCATCTCTGGTGTCACCTGTGGGGTTAACCTCTATGATGTTGATAGATTCATATCATGGGGAAGAATGGATGTCATCTTCTAAATAGGAAGAGAACCTCCCACATCTTCTGCTGGCCTTCTTTTTCATGACCTGGGATTTCCTTCGGACTTCTTGACGAAGGGTGACGTGGAGATTTCATTGATGCGACCTCACGGTGCGCCTTCCTCTTGGAGGGGATGATGATTCAAAAGAAAGGATAGGATGGGAACCTCTTCTTCTGGTTTCTTCCCTAGACAAGAGAATACTAACTCTTGTGGGGGAGGTTGTTGTTTATGGGCTAATAATGCCCCCGTCCCTGAGGGCTAGGGTTGGCTCTGTTCCCTGGACATCGAGTCTCTTCTCATTTTTATGAGTCTTACGGGGGAATTGTTTGTTAAAAATGCTCCCAGCCCTGCCGGATGGGGTTGACCCGGGGATGCGGCAGTGGCTACGGCTATTGCTACCTGCCTGATCTTGTTGTGCCCCCATTCGGGGGTGAACTTGGTTTGGTTTCGAGTTCTACTGTGAATAAATATCTTCTGGGGAGGCAGGAAAAGATCATCGATTTGCCTCTCTTAGGCGATAATCCTATTGTATACTCTTGGTGGCCCAATTCAGGAGTTCATGAATAGCCTGTTCCCGTCGGGCCTGACGCTTCTAGGACATACTCAAGGCCTGAATCTGTTGGGTATATTGCCTTTCGTTAACAAGAAGACCACCCAATTGCTTTCTTGAAGTGATGACGTTGCAAGACAGCATGACGAATGGGTTCTTCTGGGTGGGGAGCAGAGTGAAATTTAAAGCTCCATGTTACACCCATCCTCTGATATGGACTCCCTTTAGAGCGTCACCGATGAGGCAATGCAACTGGTGAAACGCTTGAATGTAAGCGACCTTCATGTTCCCTTTGCGCCTCTCGGGTCAACATTGCCGTGCCGATGGAAGAGCTTCCAGGTCGATGTGACACAGGAGGTCTCCTGTTGTCTTGACGTGGTCTACATACCCATCGTAGGGTTGACAGCTTGATTTCAGTCATTGAAGGGTTGTCCATATATTATGGTGGATATCGTGCATGCATTCTTCTGACAACTCTCTAGGTATGTCGAACTGAGTGGTGGCCGTATTCCAAAACATAACTGTTATATCATCCCTAGCCAGTCGTTTCCTCAAGTGGAGCATATCGGCATACTCCTTCGCTAGTGATTCCTCTACCTGGTCAGCCCAACTGAGGTGCTCACTGATAGTGTGGTTGGAGGCAGTGGGACCGGTATGTATTGAATCATGATTTGGGCAATTCCTAGGTGGTTCAGAAGATGAACGTGGCCCTGGACCGTCTCCTGATTGATGAAGGATGGCGTTGGCGACAAAATGGGAATCTGACATGCTTGATCTCGTACTTCTGAGTTCCTCGACATACAAGGGCTTTTCTGTACTTGATATGGCAGGGGAGGACCCTCCTGTCGATTTGATATGTCATCATGGGGAGGAACTCTACAATGGAGGTCGTAATGGTGAGGACTACCATTACTTCTTGAGGCTTCATTGCATAGAAGACTTTTTCAGTGCACACCCTGGGGAGGACCTCCAAGGTGTGTCGCAGCAAGGGGAGGACCTTCTGGCTGTGAAGCGTTATTACGGGGAGGGCCTTCGCAACAACTTCCATCATGGTGAGGATGACCATCATGGCTTGAAGTTCGATGTGCATCATGGGGAGGACCTTCATGACACACTACGACAAGGGGAGGACCTTATTGTTTCATGGGGCCAATACGGGGATGACCTTTGTAATGGGAGTCGTGGTGGCGAGGACTACCATCACAGCTGCAGAAATAGCGAGGAATACAATTACAGCTTCCGCATGGAGAATATCTGCATGATACATCCTGGGGAGGGCCTCTAGAATGTTCCACAACGAGGGGAGTGCCTTCTCATTTCTTGACTTCACTATAGGGAGGACCTTCATTATCAGGGTGGCGAGGACTACCACCGTGATCTGATGCCCGACTGCATAGAGTGTGATTGCAACGTAACCCATGGAGAGGACCTTCAGGGTGGGCCACAACAAGGGGAGGTCCTTCTTGTCATGATGAGACATTACTGCAGGGAGGGCCTCCGAATTTGCGACTATGATAGCGAGGACTACTATCATAATCTGTGGTCCCACTGCATGGATAGTGCTTGTAGTGTATACCCTGGGGAGGACCTTCAGGGTTGACCGCAGCAAGTGGAGGACCTTATTGTTGCTCGATCTTCCGGTCATGTGGAGGGTTTCCGTGACTCGCATCAGAGGAGGAGCTCTCGTGATCGATCATTATATTCCCGCAGGGGAGGCCCCCGCGGGTGCTCTAGGGAGGACCTTCAGAGCTGCTTATAGCAACATTGCAGGGAGGACCTTCGCAAGTGCTACTACCACTCCCATAATATGGTAATGGGTGGGTAGGGTTCTGAGCCTATGATGTGTGCTTAGCGGTGTTGGGATACCAGCTTCCAGTAGAGCGGAGTCATGAACCCTCTCTTTATTTTCTGGCTTCCTTTGGCGCATTCGGGGCACTCTTTTGCGGGCAGCTGGTACCGTCTGCTGTTGGCAACGACCATCGCCTTTGGGTCCCTGTCTATTTAGGTCCCATGATGCTACCGGGATACGCCGACGAACATCTTGACATTTAGAAGTGATATATGCCTGCTCTGGAGCATCCACCGGTATGGACGGGTGTCTTCCAGCTGGAATGAGTGAAGTTGCTCGATCCGGTTGCCCTTGCGTCGTAGAATATAGTTGGTGACCCCCCTGGGCTGGATCAGGGATGTATATCTTCTCCGATGCGGCTAAATCATCTCTTAGATGAGTCGCCTCAATTGGGGAGATGGGCTCACGAGCCCAAATCCTTGTTGTTTCCACTGATGCAATTACATTTTGGCGAGTCTACAAGATATGATTTGGGATCGATGCCTGCTCCTCCATCATTTCCATGATATGTATAGAGACATCTTTGGATGGAACGGGTATGATGGCCCATTCCAGTATCAGAGTTGGAATATCTTTCTCCAGTCCTCCTGTGGTCAGTGGGTACTGTCAATTATCCTATGTCGGGGAAGGGGAACGAATATGCCCCTATACCGAGATATGTCGATTTATCTCTCCATTTTCCACCACATCAGGATGGTGGAATTTACTTGCATCCATAGGGATTTGGCCCTACATATATTGGTTTCCCACCGTATAGAGTCGGTGGCCTTTGTTGGTAGGGAGACGTACCCTCCTATGAGTTGCTTGCCACATCTGGGTAGCAGGCTTTGTTGATTTCCAACAAGCTGGGATGGTAGGTGTCAATGGGATCTATTAGGAGCTGGCCCTACTGACATTGGGTCACCACCACGTAAAGCTGGTGAGCTTCACAACCCTAGGTAGGGAGTGATGCCTGCCTAGTAAATTCCGTCCTGCATGACTGACGGTCTTGATGGAGATCGTCAGGGATGTGCGCCGGCTCGTATGATGCCGCCATGTCCGGATGGTGGCCTTTGGAGGGGCGAATAGGCATATGTGCCTGTTTGTGATGCGTCTCCCTGACCGGGCAGCGGAGCTCCTCCTCGGGGACAAGAGTGATGACCGGTTCCCAGTTGTATATTTACCGCCACTATCCGATGGTCGGAGGGGCCAGAGCTTGGGGAGCATGAGCCCTAAACCTCAGGGGTACATCCTCCTGAGTGTGGGGATTTTGAGTCACAGCGTGGTCATGACGACGTCTGCCAGTGGGGGTCTTGGAGCAGAACCTTCATTTGCTGGGGATGAAGTCCTCAACGTCGACCTCATCTGCCTCCCTAAGATAAGGGAGGAACACATTGTCCCATTCCAGGGATAGACTCCCAAAATTGTTGGAGATAGAAATAGGGGATGTTTGGATCTGCCTTTGTGGGCACTTCTGGTCAGGTGTCCAGAGAATCATGTCGAATTGGAGGGAGTGTATGCTGCCTCCACCGTTGGGAGAGTACCATTTACGTGGTAATCTCGAATTAGCGTGTCTGAGACCCAGAGTTGAAGACACTGGGTGGGTGATGGGGTCCTCCATTGGTGCGGATGCCTGATTTTTGCATAGGTTGAAGTGTGCACTTATGAGTTCCTTTGTGACAGCATTGGTTCGAAGGGAGTTCTGTGTAGTACCTGTAATACATTTTGACAAATACAAATAGCAAACTCGTCAAAGAAGCATCTCATGAACCCATGCGTACTTAATGACCTTGCTTGGACCTCCTTGAGAGTATAAGGGGGAACAGTGAGGGATTAGTTTAAATCTATCATGATTGGTTAAAGATTCATGTCAGGATCACCATTTTTGTTTCGGGTCGGTCAAGAAATGCTGAACGGTTCCGTATCCGACGGTGCGTGGTCCTGCATTCCAAAGGCAGGCGTTCTCCAGGAGATTTGGCCAGTGAAGCTTAAGAACTCACATTGGTTGAGAGGATGGGAAGTCGGGATCATCACACCCTTTTGAGGGGAATTACTTCCTGTTCCGGGACTCTATTATAGATTTAAGACGTATTCATATGTTCGCAAATCATTGGTTTATACCCAAGCATGGTATCCACAGACTTCTCCTGATTGGCAACGGTCAGCTGGACGAGGGGATTCGGAATCATTTATGCCCGAGGTTTACCATCCCTCGTTGGATTAATGACCTCGAGAAGTTTGGATTCATTGAGGCGGCACCACGGTCGGTGTGGTGAACCGACTTGAAGATAGTCGGATCAGCCGGTTGTTGGGCTTGAACCTGAGATAGGCTTCCTATGTACCCTGCCTAGGAGGTAGGGATCAAAGTCCATGTCGTTCGGATTGGGGTGTCGGAGAACCAACATGACGGTGGACCCGAGGGACGGTAAACCTCGAGGGTCCGGTGGTGATCAGGCTTGAACCTCATGGGAGGCTTCCTATGCACACTTCCTAGGAGAAAAGGATTCAAGTCCACGTAGTTCAGATTAGTGGGTCTTACGCTCTGAGGCAGCCCATTGTGATGGATTGGGGCTTACACTCTGAGGAGGTCCATAAGAGTATGTCATGGTCGATGCTTACTCTAAGCCCACATGAGTCATGCACGGTGTGAAGAAAAAGAGGCAGCAGGGACCAGACGATCACGTCATGAAAGGTGCGTCCGTGAGAAGTTATTAGGGCTTATGGATTGGGCGTCCCAGAAGGTCGGGGCTTACTCCGAGATGGAAGCCCATGGAGACAAAGCATAGTGGGAGAGGGAAAGAGGTGCTTCTGTTCCTGTCTCCTTACTTATTCCCAGGGGATGTACTGAGGTGCATGGGGGCTTCCTTCTGATGTGTATTTTACAACCCCCCCCCCCCCCCGAAGAAGGGAGAAGTGCTCCGGCCCCAACAAGTGGAGGGGCAGAAAGGGGGCTCCTGAGCTCAGACTCCACATTACCGTGGGAATGTGAACTGAGGAATTCTTCAAGAACCTACCCAAGGGTCAGGGAAAACCATTCAACCCTACTTACCATGGGTATGTAAACTCAAAACGGTGCGCTGATGCACCCGAGGGTTACATCACACGGATCTGGTTTCTTTGGTGGAGGCCTCGACTCAGGGCCGATGAGTAGGCCAGTGAGGGAGTCACAGAGGATCAGGAGGATCAAGCAGGATTGGAAGGATTTTATCTGGCTCGGGGAACTGGAATTCTGAAGGATTCGGTGGGCCACACCGGAGTACGGGTGGTGACGCTCTTCACGCAGGAAAGAGCTATGCGGCTGGAAAGGCCGTCCCTGAACCAGGGTTGTCTGTGGACTGATGGGCATCCCATGAACCAGGGTGGTTCACGGTTTCAGGTTCAGTTCATGGCCCAGGGTGGCTTGCAGAGGGTTCCATGCGAGTAGTGGCGGCCAAGGGCAGTGCTGGCCAGAGGCTCGTCGGTCGGGGTATTGCCCACGTAGGAGGGTGCTACGCGGTGCAGTGGATCAGAAAAGGGGAATTAATTCCATGTTTCATGGGGAGTGCATCCACGGAGTGACCATGGTTCACAGATTTCTCTTCTTTGTTATTTTAGGATTGCAGTCCACCAAGTTGTTATGCATTTTTGGTTCCTTATTAGTTCATTCCCATGTTCATACCTGCTCTGGTTCGTGAACCGGAACTTCTGAAATCCTAAGCCTCCCTTCGAAATACTTCCACCAGAATCTGATTGATCTCCTCTGAGTACTCCTTCACTCAAAATCCTCTTCCTTTATCTCCCCCTTGACCTCCTTTTATAGAGCGGAAAAAGGATGTATCTATGGTCAAGTAGACCCTTTTACAGAGGTCCATGGCCGAAAACCTGATTCACGGATGACTCGGTCAACTTGCAACTCGCAGGGGGGGAATTGAGCACATCTCCCCCATGAGCTCAGAGAGTGATTTTCTGCTGCGGAGGGTTACTCCTTCATTCCGCGAATGACAGTAGATACGGCTTGGTCCGGCCGACATGGTCCACGGCTGGGATGGTTCGTGACGGTGGACCAGTTCGCTGCCTGTTCTTCTTCGCACCAGCGGAGGATCTCCGCCTTCATCTAGAAAACGAGGATGTTTCGCGGAGGGGAACAGTTTTTTGAACCTGATGCATAACCCTCAGACTGGTTCTCCCTCAAAGGATCTCCACCTCCATCTCGCGAACGAGGCTGGTATGCCGAGGGGAGCAGTTTGCTGAACCAGCTATGTAACACTTGGGCCTCTTCGCGGACCGGTTGGTCCTTTGCCAATTTTGAGTATTGGCCTCCTTTCATTTCCCAATTTTTTGAAGGGAATTGGGAAAAAAATCCTCTCTTGAATGAAGGGGATTATTATCTTCATTTGCAGATTTTTTGGGCCCTCCAAGGATATTCTTATAATCGGAACTGAGGGTCCTATCTAATTTCATTTTTAATACATAAGAGGTTTTGTGAATATGATTTGTTTTATTTTATTAAACAATGTATATTTTAAGATTAAAAAAATATCTTATAATTCACCCACCTCTTATATTTGGATATATACATATACACTTCTATCCTACACATCTTTTTATATATATAGTGAAAAAATCAAGGTGCACATATTTTCAAAACCTAAAATCCAAACCATAAGGTATCAGTAATTTTCTTATTGAATTACCCTCCAAATATTTCTTTTAATAAGTCATTTAATTTCAAAAAATTGTATAGAATATATTATAACCTTCATCAGTAACACATACTCACAAGATTCATTCACACAAGAGTCCTATTTTGGGATCACAAGATCACCATCACACATGAGATTAAAATATATCGTTTTATTATTATATAATTTCAGTCAACACTAAATCATGGTAGATTATAACATATCACATTATGTAATAAACTATTCTCTAACTATTATAAAAATATATTTATATTTTATAATACATATAGGGACCCTATCTTTTCACACATTTACATTACTTAACTTTTTAGGAATACTTAATATATTATAAATATAGATTCACAGAGACCATGTTAGTTTATTTTCTTTAGAATCATGAAATAATAATCATAGGTACATAAATGAGCAACATTATCTCCTACTATGTTTTGGTCAACAGAACCCTTCCTAGAGAAATCAATCAAAACCTTAACATCATAACCAGTGGAAGGAAACATTAAAGGAATGAGATAAAATTCCTAGTAAAAGAATAAAGAGATATATTGAAGCATAATTATGTTCATAAGGTCATGAGAACGTGATCATGATAAATAAAGATCATTACCTATGTATATCAAAGAAAATTCACATGAATCATGGAATAAGGATTTAGAATTCATAATATATGATTCACAATGAAATAAAAACAGAAGAAATGAATGCATAACATAGGAATAAAACATAGAAATATGGAAATCACATAACCATACAAAAATTATTTCTATATTAGTCATGGAATTTCTATAAATTCCATCATTGTATTATGGGTTCACTCCCCCAACCATCTTGGTAGTTACGGTTCAATAACATGGTCATCTTATTAGTATCAATTCACTCCTCCTACCATATTGGTAGTCATTGTTTACTCCCATGGATATCTTAGTAATCAAGGATCACATACAAGAAAATATTAATCCATCTCATGAGATATAAATCATCACCTAAAACATAGGACGAGATATAGGTACCACTCTTCCCTTAATGAAATCATAGATACATATTACACGAAATCAGAAACAATCACATCATAACCCGTGAAATGAAAATTGATTCATAAAAATGTAATCATATCATATCCTCTGGAAATGTACAAGTTTAAAAGTCATTTATTCCAAATAATAACGTATGAAAATAAGAAAGACTCAAAAGAATATAACCTATGAAAGAGAATCAATTTTTAAAAAAATCATGACATCAATACATAAACCATATTAGAACGAATGTGAATGGGACCATTGAATCATTTCACATGAAAGGAATGAGTAACACAAAAATATATCATCTTATATTATAAATAATTTTTTTGATATTATAAATTCATTACCTAAGAAAATTATCCTTTATTCATGAAAAATTAATTATTAAAACAAAAAACCTTTTTAAAACCATTTCTATGAGGAATTATAAAGGATACATGAAAATGTTTGTGAAAACAATTCGATGAAAATACACTAAAAAATATGATTAATCCTTGAAAAATATTTGAAAACCATTTTCATTAAAAATAGATAAAACTATCCTCAAAACATTATGAATCCAATTTATTTGAAAGCACTTATGAAAAATAAAAATAAATCTTGAAAGTGTATTCAAAACCATTAATTTGGAAAATATTGAAAACATACTGAGAAAACATTAAGCTATTTTGAAAACCATTTCATTGTAAATACATTGAATAAATAAAAATAAAATGTGACATTTTTTGAAACCATTTATTTGGAAATATTTTTTAAACATATAAATAAAGATTGAAATAATTAATGTATTTTTTATTAAAACCATAAAACATTTTCCTATAAAATGAAATTATGAACAATGAATGTAGATAATATTAGTAAAATAATTTTCCATAATAATTAATTTTAAATATAAAATGGACGATTAAAGGAATTGGGAGTCCTAATGGTGGGTCTGTCCATACATTCCAATCATTCCTTTTTACAATAAATGTTTAAAAATGTTTCATGATAGGAAAACAACAAGAACATTCCCTCAAAACACATTTGAAAAAAAGGAAATCATGGGCAAAAAATTACATTAACATCATATGATAATAGTAAAACTTTTTTGACAATGTATTTAGAAATTACAGTTTTGAAACAATAAAGTTTATTGATGAAAATGAAAATCACAATAAGAATATCATAAAAACATTTATTTAGTAATATTATATACCAATGAGTGGGAAAATTGTACAAATAAATATATCATGGAAATCCATATGAGAATATTATTCAAGATTTTTCTTTTGATAATAATCATAATATTTCAGAAATGAAAGTATAATCATAAACAATCTTGATAAATGATGAGATTGTTTCAAAAAATTCATTCCACATTGTGGAATTTACTAATACTCTACATGTAAGAAAATGAAATTACATGAAGATTAAAATATCATGAATATTATTGTATTCATGATATAACATGTCATATATAATTTTAAACACTTAGAAAAAGAATGTAGGTGAATACTGAAACCTGTATCTCAATGAAGGAACACTGATATAAAACTATCTTACCCATCTGGTAACATTTGAAACATAAACCCTTTTAAATAAATGTCTCAAAATAGATACGTAAGTACCCATAAATTTTATAGTTTGAATCATATATTAAATTCGTGGGATATATAAACACCACGCTAATGAAAATAATGTCAAACATGGCATGTGTCTCACGTATATAAAAATGTGAGATTAACTTCTCTAACGTTCCTTCTTGACTCTCATCATAATCATTGAAAAAATATATTTTATAATAAATATAGGATTAATAGAAATATATCACGGAACCATATTCATATATATAACACCATATTTGGTTTGATTATTTCCATAAATTATCCTCTTAAAAATAATTATATGTTAGGGTTTTACTTTGGGTAATGTTCACTTTGTTCTTCAAATGGGTCTTCATTTGTTATTAATTTGGCCTCTATATATATGTCATGATTTCTAGATTTTAAATCATGATAAAAATATAATATATTTTCATTTTATATGTATTATAAATATCTATGGATTATATATGGGTGAAAAGGAATACTATGTTCATGGAGATGGTAGGTTTTACATATACATTAACGTTTTTTCATTTTATTGTTGTATTAAAAAAATGGAAATTAAAATATTTATATATGAATATAATATCATTATATTAGAGTTATTATGTAATATTTATCATATTATTTCACTAAAAATATCCTTAATACATTCAATGTAGTGTGTGAATGAATAACATCTCTTCTAGGGTGGTGGTCTACACTTCCGTAGGCAAAATTATCTTATTTTAACAAAATAAAAAGTTTAAAGATATGTTTTGTAAAATAAATAAATAAATATTAAATGAATAATATGTATAATATGTATAATATATTTACATATTTTCAATCATAATTCTCATCAGTGAACGTTGGTAATGAAAAAATTAACAATCATTATTTTCTAGGGTGGTAGTTCTCCAAAGACCTAAATAATATGTTTGTTACCCATTAGATAGATCTATGTGTAATTTTAAGATGAAACAATATCATAAAAGTATCTTAGTATATTTAGTTTTCTTTTATTTTATTATAATAATGAAATTTGGTTATTTGAGGGGGCGGATAAGGAAAATAAAATAAACAAGCATGAGGAAGTATGTTAAATCATTATTGTCTAATTATTTTTGGATTGAACCAAAGGACTTCATTTGGTGGATTTCGAAACATAGGTAGGATTATATGTTAATCGTAGTGATTTGGGGAGACCATTTGTTCATAAGATGGATGACCTAGAGTGGATTGATAGGTGTGATGAATTGGTAGAGTTCTTTCTTTTTTAATGTGGAGCAGGAGTTGCACTCTTTTAAATGCCAAAATGGTATTCAATAATATGGAGTCTCATTTAAATAATGTGTATCAAAAATGGTTAAATAAATGAGTAATGTGAATTTATTTTCAAAAAAATTATACACCAAAAAAAAATATTTACATATTTATTTTTTTGTTCCCTAAAATCTTCGATTCCACAATTTTATTATTTTTGTTTTTTATTAAACATTTATTTTTCTAACGTATTTAATTTAACCATTAAGACTAAAAAAGTTATTTTTATTAGAAATTGTATATCCAATGAATTATAAATATTATACATAGATTTAAAAAATGAAAATATCATGTGTTTTGGTTATTAATTTTTAAAACAAATGCATGTTATGAGCAAAATAATTCTTAATCTTAGAGTGTGCTAACAATGTTTTCACAATCTATTGGAAAATATGTTATTTATTAAAGAAAAATTGGTCCATTTATAGACCATATTAAATATCTTTTGACACATAGAAATAACATTTCTGAATATATTATTTTAATTAAAATTAATTCATTTCATAAAATATAATTTATTATAAAATAACAATTATGAAAATTTTATTTATTTCTAATTTTAAAATATTTTTAAATATTGTAATTAAAATATATTTATTTTAAAAATTTATAACAAGATATATTCATATTAAAAAATAATTAAAGACCATAATTAAATCAATTCACTTCACTTTAAATATTTATAGTATCGTATATTTTCTTTAATTATTAACTAAATAATTAGTCGGTTGGTGTTTCTTAAGTATTTTATGTTACTAAATCATATATAAAGTTATTTCTAATAAATTATTATAAAATTAAACCATTTATATTTTATAATGATATATATAACAAAAAATATTCTTTTTTACATATATTAATGTTTTATAAATGGTGAATGTATGGAAGGTTCTATTTTGTCATTTTTCATACATTACCTTTTAAAAAGTGAAAATCTATTTAATAATATCATAATAACACATATATTTTAAACTGATATGATAATGGTCAAATTATTGGAATAAAATGTATTTTGAACAATTTTACAAGCCATTTTGGTCCTTGGGAATAAGGTTTAGTCCTTTATTAAGCATATTATGTTCATAATCACTGTAATTAATTTTAATCACTGTCTCTAATAATTTTGGTAAAAAAGTAAGTTGAACATATTAGAAAAAAATATTATATTAATTACAACCATTTATGCAAATTTTTTAAAATTAAATTCACATATATGGGAAAATTGGGATTTACACTAGTCCCGCAGATGTGATATGAAATATGGTTTTTAAAGTAAAATCATTCAAAAGTTAATTTTGTTTTTATATCAAATTTAAATATTAAAATTAGTCAAATGACCTAAATTGGATATGTTTATATATATATTTATATATATGAATAATTGATATATTATGACTATAAAAAAATTTAAATTATAATTCGACACTAATCATTATTTAAAAAACAATATTTTTTTAACTAAATTATAGAGATTTATACTATTTATCAAAAAATAAAACTTTCATAGAAATACCAAAAGTTCACCGTAATATAATTTTTAAATTACGAATTGAAATTTTATGTTTATTTTATAAAATTAAATTTCTATTGATGAATAAAAATTAATATTTTTAATCTTTAGAAAAGGTAAAATAAAAAATGTTTCATTACGATATTTTATTTTAAACCATTTGAGGACTCCACCAAAAATAATATATTTCATTATCAATATGATTTATTTATGTGTAAACATTATAAATAATATAATGAAAATTGTTATTATTATTCCTATATCTAATTTAAATTGTTAGGTTATAAATATATTGTTTAAATAATTATAACAATAAAATAATGTTTTCATGAAACTTGGTGTTGCATGTAGTGTAAGAAAATTCGGTTACATGGGAAATGAAGATTTAACATATTTTTAATGATATACATCAATAAATCATTATTAATTTGAAAAAAGGTCCGTAAAACTTAGGGTGTTACATTATACCCCCATTAAAATGAATTTTTACCACAATATTAATCATGGTTATCCAAGGATTAATACTTAAAAGTTACATTTATAGAAATCCATTTCATAAGAATGATTTCATACTGAACCTTTAAAATTTTAATGCTTGAATTATAATAGTGTCTAATAGTAAAAAAATACATATGAGAATATAGTTGTTAATCAAAAACATGGAGTTGGAGGAAAAGTGTAAATATTTTATGTTGTAATTGAGTTTATCAATCACAAAAAAGTGAATGATCACTGATAATTTGAGGGCCTCAAAGTAAAAAATTTATAATTATTTAAAATTGTATCGATTTAAAAAAAATAAGGTATTCAGAACAAATTTTAATTTTACTTCATTTTCTTAATGTTGAATAATTTTCAAAAAAGAGTTATAATTTCATGATTGCATGAAATATCAAACATTGTTGTTCCTTGATCTACTTCAAATCTTTCTCCAAAAAGAAAGGTGAATTTTTCATTCATAAGGCACTGACATATCATGAGATCTATGATATATGATCATATTGTTCATTAATTATTGTCAATAAAATGTTTTTAGAACAATTAATCCATTATGCATAAATCCTCACATGGTGAGATAATACAGTAATCTCACGAACATCATCTGAATTGTAACTTAATATTTCAATAAATGGTTAAATCAATAACCCTTAAAAAATATGAAAATCCAAAATGATAGTAAAAAATTACCATATATCCTTTTAGGATACATGCATCATTAAATATTCCAATGATTAATGGAAACATTCTATAAATCCAAGATGTTTTAAACTTCATCCCTGATGACGTATACTATTTTTCAATAATTATTTCTAGGGTAAACTGTACTATCCAATTTAATTATTCATATCCAAAGAATAATTATAAAATCATCATTATCTCAGGGATATACATTAATAAATCATTACCTTCATCTAAAAAAATATCACCTTTCTATGAAATTAGTATTCTATGTATTCTTCTCCATTCAATATATCCCTTTCAATCATTAATGAAAACATATACTAAAAATAATTTTATATTTCATGATTCATATAACATAATCATTGAATTCCAAATAATAAATTCATAATTCTTCCAACATTATTCTTAAACCACTATATAGTCATTATCAACATATTATATAAAAAAATTCCATGAATATGAAATATGAATCATGATTTATGGTTACTTAACCTTAATCTATCCATGATTATTATGTAAATAAAACTAAAATAACATCACATACCTTTTAACTATCATTTGGGGTATCATTATCTTCATAGGTATAACCAATACACAAACCACCTTCCAGATTCACTTTATGTGACTTCCACTTGTTAAATAGACTTTCAGAATGAACATTCTATCCACTTCTGAAATGGTCAATGTTAACTATGTTCTATCTATTTCAGCCAATTGACATAAACCAGAAAGAACTTGGTGAGAAAAAGTTATCACAGTAGAAAAAAACATAATAATAAAAAATTAAACATGGGATGTCTAAATAATGACAACAATAATGAAAATTACCATATTTTATTAAAACATAGAAAAAGGTACAAGAAGGGAAAGATAAAGAGGGCGGAAGAGCAACAGTCCTAGGGAATCTCTCTTAGTAATGATGATATTGTCATTAGGGAGAGATCCAGAACAATTATAGATGATGTTTAGCCCTTATAGGTCACCTTTTATATAAATTTATTCCATAGTAATGCTACCTTATCTTTATGTGTGAGAGACCATAATACCATGATCAAGTTGTAGCCTACACATTATGGTAATGTAAACCAAATTCCATGATGGACACTTTTTATCACAGATCATTATGACATGATATTTTGAATCTGACACGGCCACCATGATATGGATATTAGATAACAACAATACAAGTAAGCCACTCCTTAGGGCCTTAGATTCAGCTTCAACAGTGTCACTTAGCTTGAAGAAGGATCTAAACCAAAATATGACCGAGCTGTAGTAGTCATGCATGAATCTATCACCTCCCATAAGATCATTGAGGTAGTAGTTATCCACATTAATCATCATGCCTATGATAGGGGTTGCCAATGTACCAAGGTTACGGTCATGTTCCTCTCACGGTCATCCAACAACATGTCCACCTTCGGAATCATCTTTCAGAGAGTGGTTAAATGATTTTGAACGGGGATGAGAATCCCAAGATCAAACAGTAGGGAGCAGATGCGTAAATACAAGAACCAAAAAGAAGGGGGATGTACTTACCTATTATTACTACAACCCTACAAAATAAAAACTAAATTTGAATAAAACATAAAACTATGGTCCTTTCATTCAGGTTCATTCCGAATATAGTTTTGAAAACATTAGGATAATAGATCATTGATGGTGATCTCCCTTCTACCACGAACTATGTTCTGATCATGGAAGTTCCAAATAAAATGACACCGGTACCTATTTCAAAATAGGTGCTCAACTATTTATTAGATTAGTGAATAGAATAAGCATAAAATGTATGCAAGAAAAATATCATTATTATCCATGTTTGTTTGTGGGAATAGTGTGATTTCTGAGCTTCCATACATGAATGTTCATTTTAGATGGAATGTTATCACACTATATAATTCCATAACAACATTTTGAGCCACTACTGACATTGTTGGATTTATGGTTGTCCCTAATTGAAAACATCCCAATGGAGGTTCCAGATTAGATTTAAAGGTTAGGTTCATACACCAGAGAGATATTTTCAAAGAGGATATTTTGTTTATCATCGATAGTATCATTGATGAAAGTTGGGAATGAACTAGCCTCATTGAATTCTATATTTGGTACATGACAACCCATGAAGAGGAGAGGGTCACTAGCCAAATGATCCTTATAAAACATAATTTTACCAAAACCAATCACCCATCAAGATATACTATCTAGGATTTCTAGGTTCTCGATCATCACCTTGATGATCTCTTCACCTCTATCATAATTGGAAGCCCATCTCTCCCATTATCACCAAATGTATTGCGCATGATGCTAGGCCAATGATTCTTCCCTTAAATATTTTCCCATGATGAATTATCATGTATAACATGTATGGATTCCAAGAGTTTTTGGATATTAACACCCCCTTCATCTATAAGTTTTTTCTATCCATTTCTTACTATCCCAATGAATCCTTTTATTTTGAATTGCGTCCCAAAAAATTATGTTCATGATTTTTTCAATATGATAAATCATGACCTTCATAATTCAATAATATATAAGATGTGAAACAAGATGAATGTAATGAAACAATTCAAAAGTGTTATTAAAATATGAAATAATAGGAACTATTTCTTCTAGTTATTTATATCTTGAGCGATCCAGTTGATAATGAACTCAATGAGATCCTTCTATTTCCGTCCATTTGAAATGGAATCCCCCATGTATTCTATAGATATATTTCATCATTAAATACCAGTATTAGACTGAATAATTTATATCCCCAACTCTAATATTTTTTGAATGTATAAACATTACTATTAGAATGATTGACCTGTTGATAACATTGGCTATTATATTAGTCCATAATAAGACTAAATCCTTCAATAGATTTGAGCCAACCATTCAAGAAAAAGAAGATTCTATCCAAAAAAATCAAATGACAAATAGTTATATTACAACACATGTTTTTGAATAGAATAATGGAACCCACTTCCATCCCACTGTTGATAATCATAGTGAGGGCCACCTAGGAAATAATGAAGTGGTTTGGAGAAATCAACTCTCCTTGTCAATGGCGACACATAGTTTTGAAAAACCCAAACTCTCTCCCAATAATAGATACATAGATCCAATGGGAGGAGTAACATTTGAAAATAATATCATAGAACCAACCACTGAACCCAAATCGCCTTTAGACCCTGTAATTGTTTCCCTATTCGTTCATTTTAAATACTTTATCAATTTGTAACATAAATATGACATTGGAACTAAATAAATTTTTAATGATATCGTTCACCATTCCTTCAGAGTCCCTAAAACCCCTTCGATTACCATCCCTTAGATGAAGCCATGTTTCTCCATAGAGACTATTCTAGGAATGGACCTGTTCATTCTATTGTTTAGAAGGATAATGAAAAATTTATAATCCATGATAAAAATGAAAAATATGGTGATATTGACTAGTCATAGTAGGATGTTGAACTCTTGGAATCATAACCACTCCTGAAGAAAAAACCTATATATTGAGCACATATCCATTTTAAAAGTCATAAAATGATTCATGAACCTGAAAATTGATAAAATCCCTAGATTCAATATTGGATGAACCAGGTAAACTATCTGGGCCAATAGAATTATCAGGTTCATACTAAAAATAACTTATTTTATTTCTTCTTACCATGGACTAACCTTCATCTCACCATTTTCCAAAACACGAATGAGTAATGGGATGGATTGAAAAAATTCTTAGATCTTCAGAGTTATCAGAGATATGAACTGGTGAACAACATTTACCAGTTATGAGAACATCAAAATTTTCCATTGCCATTTTTCCAGCAACATCAATGTCCCCAGTATATGAGCCATCTTGTAACTGCAAATTGATCTTACCACCATCCATATATTCATTTATGTAAGCATGAAAATCGAAATTATTTTGGTTCCCCTCCTTCATACATTGGATACAGACTATTCTCTAAAAGATAATTCAACCTCCATCATTTTCTCATCAAGATAAAGTTGTTTCCTAGAAATCAATAAAAAAGTTCATCATCCTAGGTCTATTACAGGCCTTCCATAAGGCTTTCAAAATACCTTTTAATGTACTCAATGTTGTGGCCTGCATGGGGATTGAGAGATCCCCACTCTAGCATGTTCGTCCTCATATTATAAATCCACACCGAGAGAAAGAACCACGGATCACTAGAGACCAGTAGGTTCTGTGATTCTCTAAACATTGGATGGATGTAGGCCTCCTTAGACTACCTCATTTAGAAGATGAAACATTCCACGGTCCAATGTAGATTTTTCAAGATGATCACCGAAGGATCATGATCAAATAGGTTTCAGGAAAGTTGCATGATGTGATTATGAGAGAATGAGTTCAATACCTGGATGTTGGATAGGTGGCGATCAATCCTACACAAGATTTGGTTGTTGCCTTTATAGTTTCTGCACCATGTATATTTTGTGTGAGATAATTCAAGATCTACCAGTACACTAGAATCCATTATTGTCCTTAAATGGTTAATATGTTTACAAGAATTTATCCCCTCCTCTTTTCACTATGCTGTCAAAAAATGAATTAATGTCCTTGCCAAAAAACCATGATAGGTTCTTAGCATGGAAGCTAGAAAGATCCTGCCATAGGGCATTGTGATCTCATTAGTCAAACATAGAGTAAAAAATGCTAAATAAATTGGTCGGATTCACCACAGAAACTTTCATTATGGTGAACTGTTCTAAAGACTCTACAAAAATAATAGAATCATTATGATTCCAAAAGAACCAAATATGAGTTCTATATACAGTGGCTTGCATGACGTCTATAAATCCAAATTTTATCAAAAAGGAAATCATCATCTCCACCCTTGGCATGGGTTCAAGAATAAAGGGCACATAGACATGATGATGATGATACTCATTGAATATATACGTTGTCGTAGCATGAATTCCAGGACCCCTAGAATTCCATATCATGATCGAAATTAAGAAACAATGGAGTGGTTGGCCTTCCATCATAATGAAGTAACCATTCAATAAGCAATGTGGCAGAAGATGGTATTTTTTTTCTTCAGGTGATACGACCATAAGATGAAGGAGTAAAATATGACCTTGAGGATTAGGTATCCATGGGAACATTCCCCAAAAATGAAGATGTGTGGGTTAGCAGCTCACCTAATTTTCCTCTTCCTAAAGGGAGGCCGAAAGAGTCAGCCATGGGTGCTGAAATATCATCCAAGCTGAGGCCTATAGATGCTTGAGTACTGGTAGGAAACATGAGTTTGAGGAGAATGGATGAGGTTGTTGGTCCCTCCAAATACCCTTGGGGAGAACATGTGGGATGAATCTACATTAAATGATCAATATAGATACCCAATAGGGGAAACTCCACATTTATGCACAAACATGGCCAAGGAGGGGACAAACCAGTAGAGTCAGTAGGTCATAGTCGAGACTCCAAACTGATCCACTTATGGGTAGTTATATCTGCATATGGGCACATTGAGGACTATAAAGCCTTAATTCAAGTTAGAGAGGTTGTGATCTTCACAATCCCTAATTAATTTTTACTACTATCTGTGATCGATCTATTCGTGGCCATCAAAGGCATATTGTTACTAGGATGGGGAAGGAGGAAAACAAGTCACCTTTTTCTGGAGACCTATAGAATAAAAGATCATGTGAGTCACATGTGACTCTAGATTCAAATTTTAAAAAGGGAGAGTCATGCACTAAGTCAGCAGAGGAACAGACAATGCTGGTATGATAGGGATCTATAAAAAATCAGTAATTGTAGGCACCATATACAACTTTGCATTGACGTTGATCTGATCCAATCATGGAGTCGGTTCATTAGTACATACTGGAGATAAAACCATCTAATACTCATAGATATCTTAGGAGTGACCTTGTCAACTACAATTACCATAGAAAATGGTAGGTGATTGGTTGACTAAACTTTAGAACCAATTAAATTTACCACCATATCTGATGAGGAAACATAGCCGAAAATGACTAACTAGATCAATTTCCACAAAAATACATGAGGACAAGGTGGACTGAAGACGACGAGTTTAATCATCAGAACATAGGAACCTCCATCCATCATATCCCAACCATTAAAACAATGATAGGTTTTGAATAGGAATGGGGACTCCATATAACCGGACCCACACCAGCTCCTAGGGTGATTCCAATCCGAGGTTGGTTTTCCAGGACCATCTAGATATCATGAAACACCACAAGATCAATCATCAAGACTCCTTGGACCATGCTTTCACAAAATTATCCTTGGTGAAGTGGTGAATGTAATATTCTGACTTGGAGAACATAAACACAACTACCTGCTTTTGAAGGCCCCATGAATCCAAAAAGTTGTTGAAGAAGATGAGCCTAGGATTATCTTGAACAATGTATGATATTAGTGAGATAGTGTGGAACTCCATGACATTATAATGTTCTTGTATTGAAAAATTTACCCCAGGATATCCTTCCATCCAATCACCACACCTAGGAGTGACTGCAACTAGATGGATGGTAGAAAGGCATAACTAAATCGGCTGGAAAGAATCTCAATGGCCTCTTATAAAGACCAATGGATCTGATCACCATTCATAGTGTTAGAATATTTAGAAATGAGGTAAAGTGGATGTACAAGAGACTTCCATCGGAGATCCCATCAACAACACTAGGGGTAGCACTGATCCAGGGTCAGGTGTAGTAGAGGTGGCATGTTCAAGACTGGAGGTAAATCCTTACAATTTGTCTTTAACTCCTCAATATTCCTAAATAATGACACCAATTTTTTTTAATTAATAACACATTTGGTATATAATAGGTTATTCATAGTTAACATCCATTTAAAACATTCATGATGGTTCATGAAAAGTTTTCTAATTTCCAATGAATATCCATCTTGAGTTTCAAACTAGGTGAGCATAATGGAATATTGTCATATATTAGGTACTACCATATTTTCCCCAACAAACATATTACGATTTGTTAATAATATGTATTTCTTTTTAAAAAACCAAATACACTTATAGTATCTAAATATGGGATAATTTTAGGGTATCCACTCACTCTATCATTTTCCAAAATTCCAAGAAATTTTTCAAATCTTTAACGCATTCATATAATTATTCGTAGAGACATCCCTATACATATCTTTAAAAACATGACTGTGGACCTCACTAAAGTGTTCTCATCTTATTTTAAATAGTATAACTAATCCTCTTATTAGATACCATCTATATTAAACCCCACTTTTCTTACATTAACATTATAATTCTTTTACAGAATACTTATAACATTATACAAACAAACTCCAAAAAATGTATTAGTTCATTTCACATTGAAACAAATATGCATAATCACTAGTACCTAAATGATAATCATTATCTTTTAATAGGATCATATTTACTTGAACCCTTTATAGGAACATCAAACATATAACATATATTCATAAATTTATGAAAGAAACATAAAAATGGATGAGCTTGAATGTTCAATAAATGTAAAAAATGGAGATATGTATGCATTTACATGAGGATAAGGGTATGGTAACAAGATCATGAAAATTAATGATCACACCACATATATTAATGATCATAAACATTAATCATTAAGTTACAGTTGATAGTTCATAAGACAATAATAATAACGAATTATTAACATAATCCATGAAATCATAACTTTGGAATAAATCATGGAATTGTGGAAAACACATAAGAATATTAAAATAATTTCTATAGTAGTCATGTAATCTATTCATAGATTGTATTATTAGTAATGGTTCACTCCCTATACCATGTTGGTAGTCATTGTTCACATTAATTGCCATCATAGTAGTATGAGTTCAATGCTCATACCATTTTGGTAAACATGGATTACTCCCATGGAAATCTTAACAGTAATGTTTCACTCCAAAGTCCATCATAACCTATATCCCAAGATATAAATCTTTACCCAATTAATTAGAGGATGATATAGGTCCCGCCATTTTCATATATAAATAATACATATATATGCATCAAAATCAATAGAATTCACAAAATTATCCATGAAATGAAATGGGTGTCATAAACATGTAATCATATGACCACCTATTTAAAATGATATATGTTTCATAATAATTTCATCAAAATTAGAACCACAGAAAATAAAAATATATAAAAATATTTTTAATTGTAAATGAGAAATGGGTTTCATAAACATCATTACATAAAAATATAATAATTTTATTGAATGAATATTAATGGAAAAATTCTATCATTTCTAATTAAAGGCATGAGTAACACCAACAGATGTCTTCATAGATGAGAAATAATTTTTAATGGTCTTTGAAAAATATTTCATGAAGAAGATATCCATTAATTATGAAAAATACATTCTTAAAACATAAAACCCACTAATAAATTCCTTGAATACTTATAAAAGAAACATGTAAACATTTGGGAATCTATTTCATTGAAAACACCATGAAAAGATATTAATATACCCAGAAAATGAACTGAAAAATATTTTACATGAAAAATCCTTAAATAATATTGATATTTTTTTAAAAACAATTTATTTAAAAATACGATGAAATCATATTATTAAGGCATGAAATATTTTGTAAATTATTTCTTTGGAAATACATTGATATACGATTAATAAACATGAATTTTTTTTGAAAAACATTTCATTAAAAACACTTCAAAAAAATTAATATAAATTCTGAAAATGTATTTAAAAACATTAAATTTGAAATAAAATAAATATTTATTAATTAATCTTGATAAAATTATGAAAAAAAAGTATTAAAAATACTTTTAAAACTTTAAAATGAAGTTTGAATTTTTTTTAAAATAATTATACCAAAAAAAATTGAAAGACTTTTTTTAAGAAGATTACATTTTAAAAAAGGAATGTTGAGAATATTACAAAAAAATTCCTAGTAAATAAACTTGTAAACATAAAATGGATGTTTTAAGGAAATGACAGGGAATATGTTCATAAATTGTGAACATTTCTTTTTTTATAGTAAAAGTTAAGAAATGTGACTTGATTAGAAAATGAAAAAAGGGTTACATGAAACCCCATTTTTAAAATATAAATCATGGGTAATAATGTCATTAAAATCATTGGATAATTGTAAATAAATTTTAAAATATTTTTAATAATATGTTTATAAAGAAAATAGATTTTCTACCAAAAGGATAAATATAATTAGACATTTATAAACACATTTTCATAGTCATATTAAGTACCAAATTGTGTAAACGGTAATAATAAATGAATTTTTTATATAACTCCATTTTATATGGTAATTCAAGAGTTTTATTGAGAGATGTATAATAATATTTTAATCAATGAAAGCGTAATTATAAATAATCTCAATAAACAATGAGATTATTTCAATAAAATCTTACCACTTGGTAACTTTAAATCATACTCCCCTTGTAAGAAAATGAAATTAAAAGAAGCTAAAAATAACATGAAAATAATTATTTTCAATATATAACATTTCTAATTGTATTATATACACATTGAAAAAGAATGTCGGTGAATATGGAAACAAGTGTCTCAAAGAAGAAAAATTAAGACAAAACTATTTTACCGATTTGGTATCAATTGAAGAATAATCCCCATGACAGAAATATGATAGAAATGTTATGTAACTAACTATAAATTTACGAGTAATACAATAAAAAATTCTTGTAATATTTATAAACCATGCGTAATAAATGAGTGGTGAATGTCTCATGTATCTCATAGATAATAAAATGTGAGATGAAATTCCCTTACCATGTGTCCTGACTCTCGTCGTGCTCATTAAAACCTCTTATATAATCAGTATAAGTTTATTATAAACATATAAAAACCATATTATTTTATATAACATAAAATATGTTATTATTTTGACATTACAATTCAATGTTAAAGTGTCACTTCGGGTAATATTTTCATTGTTTTTCCCATGTGTCTTAATTTGTTATTTCATTGGTGATTTTACTTATATCATGATTAGAATAATTTAAAACATTATTTAAATATAATTTTTATTTAGTCTATTTATATTATAATTATAAATATAATATCTATATATATGTAATGAAATACATCGTTCATCGAGATGGTAGTCCATATGTACGCATTAAAATTGTTTCCAATTTTTTACAATGTTGAACGAAAAAATTAGATGAAATGTATGTGTATATGTATATAATATAAATAAATTAGAATGATTAGGTCATTAATATCATATATTATCACTAAAAAACATTACTACAATCCAGGTTGTGTATAATGGAATTACATTTCTTTGAGTGGTGGTAGTCCACACATCTTCAAACAAAATTACCATATTTAAACATATTGGAATCTATAAAGATTTTTTAAAAGAATTATAAAATAAAAAATAAAAAATATGTATCATATATATCATATATATATAGTGGGTCCATCATAATTCCCAATAATGAAATTTGGTAATGGAAAATGAACAATCATAATTTTGTGAGGTGGTAGTTCACCGTACACTGAGATAGTATGTATGTTACCCAATTAATGGATGTGTGTGTAATTGTTTATAGGACTTATAATAAAAATATTTCATTATATATATTATTTTTTTGTAATCTTGGAATAATTAGATTAGATGTGGTGGAGAATGAAAATAAAATGAAAAGATCATTATAAATGATGTTACCTCTTCTTTGAGTAACTGATTTTAGGTTTTTCCAAATGGATTACTTGGAATTATATCATCCACAAATGGGGATTCTAGGTATATGGTAAGGGTATTGGAAAAATATATTTGTAGTTGTTGGAAGTGCCAATGTATATTCAGTTGTGTGAGGAATGGTTAGAGTGCTTCTCTTTTTATAGTGGAGGGTGAGTGGCGCTTTAGTAAATAACAAAAGGTATTCAATAATGTAAGTTATCCTTTACCTAATTTTTCTAAAAATATAAAAATAATTGATTAATATTAAATTAAGGAGAATAAAAATCTAAACCACATAATAATACACTCATTTAAATAATTAGGTTCTTTAACATCTATGATTCCCAAATTATATTATTTTGGGTTTTTATTAATGAATCTAGTTCTGTAACATAAAAATTAATAACTATTAACATAAAAATAAATTTATATCTATTATACATTATATATCCACATAATTATAATTTTGATACATCATTTTTTAAAATAAAAATAACCTGGGTTTTGGTAATTAATTTTTAAAACAAACCTAGGTGATGTAGAAAGAACATCTTAAAAAGAGACCATGCTAACAATGTTTCTACAATTTATATCCAAATAAGATAATTATAAAATGTAAATTTTTCCATTAAAGTTCCATATTTAATATTTTTTAAAACTTAATAATAACTTGGAAGAATATATGATTTTTATAATTTTAAATCATTGTATTAAATATCATTTATTGTAAAATAATAATAATATCAATTTTGTTTAATTTTAATTTTAAAATATCAAAATATTTATAAAATAAAAATATATTAAGTATAAACAAGTCTATAATTAAATATTAATCTAAATAAATAATAATTATAATTAATTCAATCAATTCACTATACATTGAATATTTATAGTATCATTAATTCTAGTTAATTATTAACAAAATAATCACTGTGTTTGAGTTTCTTAAGCATTTAATATAACTACATTATATCTCAAAATTATTTATAATTTATTATTATAACAATAACCCATTTATATTTATTAATTATATGTAAAACCTAAAATTTTATATTTTTACATATATCAATGTTTTATAAATGTTAAAGGTAAGGAAAGTTCCCATTTTCCTTTTTCCTTACTTAAAATTTTATATTGAGTACTTTCATTTAACCATATCTAAATAATACATATATTACGAACCAATATGATATATGGTCGAATTATTTTATTTCAAAGGATTTTCGAAATGTTTCTAAATAATTTTGTACATTAATATTTAGGTTTTTTCCATTATTAAACTAAATTTTAACTTTACTACAACAACAAATTTTAGTCACATTCACTAATATTTTTCGTAAAAAAGTTGATCAGGTCTTATTTCATTAAAAATATTATAATAATATACATGTTTTTTTAAATTACATTCACAGAAGTGAGAAAATTAATATTAACACTGATAATTTATACGTGATTAGAAATCAGGTTTTTAATGTAAAAACATTCCAAATTTCTATAAGATTTTATTTATAATTTCAATATAAATAGTAATCCAATTGTAACGCCCTGAACCCGGTTACCCAGAGTCAGTGCATTATTTTAATACATTGGAATGATTATAAGGAATCAAGTCCCAAAGGACTGATCGGTTTAGCAGTCTTGGAAAATAAATTACATATATGAATGTTACATTACACTTTATAACATAAAAAACAACATAAATAATCCTTTATGAATACCATTATTCCCTTAACTTAACCCTACATATAAATCAAAATGCACTTCTTAGAATCTTGGGAAAAATGAAACATTCAAAGAGGTGAGCTCAAATGGCCAGTAAGGGTAAGCAATATAGTGGGAGTTAACATAAATATAAAGCGTTTTCAATAATTGAAACAAATACCTTTACAATTAACAAACATGAATACTTTTATGGTAGGAATATGAGCTAAGTAAATAATTCCATAATAAAACATAATCATGGTTTTTCTACTAGTCGAATGACCACATGAACCATCAATATTATCTTCATAATGAGGGAATGTATAATTTTGGACATTCTAAAACCTTTTTGTCAAGGCCTCAACCAAGACGTCTAAAAATTATTAAGGCCTCGGCCAACACCATAAATCAAAATGGGAAATGGCCTCGGCCAATTCCACGTCTAGTTGTCTCATGAGACCTACCGATGCATTGAGGAGATATTTCGGGCTCCACACATCACTTAATATGACCAATACATTCCTCATATGAAAAGGTTGAAACATAACATAAACATTCGTGTATGAACTAGGATACGAAATTTCAATACTTTAACTATAAACCATGAATGGTATAAAAATAACACATCCATAGCCAAACATATCACAAAACATTCAATACAATATGTAATTTTTGTATCAACTTCAAAACAAGTTTAAAATCCATTAAAGGATTTTACATAGATGGAAATGATTTGTAAAACTCATTGATTAAAATATCCCTTTTCATGAAAACATTTAAAAGTTACACTATTTAGAAAGGAAGACATTTAAAGACATTTTTGAATCAATGTGTCCCATACAACATTGAATTTTTTTAAGTAATTTACATTTTAAAACATTCATGTCCCTTTAAATAAATCCTTAAAACCATTTTCCAAACACGGACATTAATGCGAATGGTTTAGAAGAATAAATATTTAAAACATTTAAAATGATGTAGACATAGATGAAATAAAAAATATTTGAGAGAAATATATCTTTTTTTTAAATATTTAAGTGTCATATAATTATAAAATAAAAAATTTACATAAAAAATATTCTTATAAGATTTTAATGAAAGCATCGACAATTTTATAATGGAAGAAAATATCCACACCTGCCATATAAGTAGAAAGAATACATTCTTACCTTAATTTTGTCGAAAATGTTAAAAAGGACCTTGTTTGGAAAACGACAGAATGATTCCTTTCAAACCATTTTATAAAAAGTCAAAAAAAGTGTATAAATGACCTTAACCCATAGTCCTTAAAATAGTATGAATGATTTTAAATACATTTTTAAGAATCATGGATGTGGATGATAAAGAGGTCCCATTAGATAATTACGTATAAACAACCTCGGATAATGAAGAGATTGTGAAATAAACACTTACCTAGTAATTATCCTTGGTTGAGGGTTGGTTAACCTCATTTATAATGGTGAAATAATTTTTATTAAATTATACAAGAATCATATACATTAATATGATATCATATATGATATTTTAACTTTGGGTTTTCAATAATATCACAGTATTATCATCGTTTCAGGTGTTAACTTACACATTTTATTTGATATGTTGTGTTACATAAGTCATGTTTCTTATGGATAGGTTGTATATTATTCATATAAATAATGATATCATGTTCTTAAAAAATATTTTTAATCATCAAAAGATAATTATACTTTAATGGAAACGATGGTGAATGAATCTCATCGCGTTCGTGGAGACGGTTGTCCGTACGTATGCATGCAAGACAACATCATTCTTTTGATATTAGAAAAACATATAATTTGATGGTATATCATATATAAATAATCCTTATCATGTTATATTTATTATTTACATCAAATAAACATCATTATTATACCAATCAAAATAATAATGTATTGAATAACAACTACACCCCGACATGGAGACGGTAAGCCATACATACGCACATATGATGACATGTCATTAAAAGGGTGGATAGAATAATGAATTTGGTTGTACCATATTTATAATAACATCACAGTATATAGAATATATTTCAGTTATTATTTTATAATTAAAACAAAAAATAATGAAGAGGTTTGATGAAGAAAGGAACATGAAAAAGGGTGGTGAAAACATTACCTCTTCTTCAGGTTCATCCTTTTGATTTGATCAAAAGGGATCTGTAGGTTAGCATTCTGATCAAACTATGGCCTCTTGGTTGAATTGATTGAAGTTGAGAGAATATTTGGGCAGGTTTTGGCCGAATGAAAAGGATTTTATGGTATGAAGAATTGGTTAGAAGTGGTGTCCTTTTATAAGGGGGAGGAGGGGCTCTTAAGGAAAAACTAAAAGTATTAATTTATAATAAATTCATATTTGTTTTCAAATGGATCCAAAGTGGATTATTAAAAGTAAAAGTTGTGTATGGGTCGCGATAATTTCATCCAATAGATTTCATATAGGTCTGGGTCACTATATTAACCTTATCATTTATATTTAACTCTATGTTAAATAGTTTGAAATTTACCACGTCACTTTGTATTTTTATATTATATGGTAATAAACATACTATATACTTCCAAAAGTCCCCTAGATGTTTCATTAATGATATAACTATCATGATATAAGTCTTTTGGATGAAAATTATATTTTTAGGAATATAATATCAATTAATAATATAATATTTGTTTTAAAAAGTCAATTATGTCAATTTTGGAACTATTTAATAATTGATTTTTGTTAAAGTCTTAAAATCTTTATTAAATCGAAAATAATTCATTTATGCAATCATAAAATGTCATATTAACCAAAAAAATTCATGGATGGCATAAAAACTTTCATATTATATTTATTTTAATATTTATAATTCCAATTATTTTATTCTTTAATTCAGAAGGAAAATACTGCATCATTATTGTGTCCTAAATAAATTTAATTATTCAATGAATAAAAATTATAAATAAAATATAATTATGTAGTAAATCTGTTTCTCTTTCTAATGAATATTTATAGCCTAAGATATAACATATATAACTATATGTAAATTTTTGTTTCTTAAAAGATATATGCTTATTTCATTCTTGTATTTACTTTAACTTAATTAATATAAAGTGTCATTATCACCTACAAGTGGATCCATGGGGTCCCAAAATCGACCCGAAGATGACCATGGTCGGAAATGTATCAATGAATAGGGTTAGGACACATTTTAGGGTAATTTATTATAACTATAATATTTTTTTACCCTTATTTACAGGATTTACCCTTTAACCATGGTAAATAAAATATTTTCCGAAGTAATAATTCAGAATGTCTAAAAATAAAAGTTACCTATTTACATAATTCAGACCTCCTATTACTAAATATGGAATCCATTTTTCAAAATTCAAAACACATAAGTGGCAGAAATTAATTTAAAATTAATTCCCATTGTCAAAAAAAAACGTGTTTTTAAGAAATAATAACTATCAAAAGATTGACACCTCTTTATGTCTGGTTTAAATGTGAAATTATGTACAATGACCAAAATTGTATTAAATGGTAAAAATATATTCTAAATATACTTTAAATCCATTAAAATGTATAATTTAATACTATAAATTATTTTGATTAAAAAGTTTTTTTTAATTAAAATTTATTAATTTTCACTATTCATCAAAATCTGAATGTTATCTGAAAAGTGCCAAAAATTCACCCTATGCTAATTTTGATATTCCGAATCCAAAAATGAATACCATTTTGAATGATAAAAATTATATAATTTCAAAAAGTTGGTATTTCTATTCATAACGGCTAGTTTGATTGGTTGTGGCGTGTGTTAGAACTCGAAGATGGGTACAACACACGCTACTGTATTATTCAAAGTGAAGAATACCATGGAAGCATGGGGTGTTACATTCTCCCCTACTTCAATAAATTATGTCCTCATAATTTTTTCTCAGTATTGGAAACATGGGGATGACATTTCAAAATATCGTAATTGAAATCCCACATCGAAAAATGGATTAATGAGGCCTCTATTTAAAATAAAGAGTGGTAAGTATGATGGTCACTGAAAATAACACATACTAGGGTTCCATTTAGGAAAACATGGATGTGGAAGATAAATATAACCATCAATATATGATAGATATTGGTAGAGAATAGGGCTATGAAAAGGCCAACAGTAACAATGCCATAAATTTGTGATGATCTAAGGTACCATCTATGCCAATGTTTTTGTTTTAAGTTCCTTTTCTTAATGTTGAGGAATTTATTTATGAGATTGGCCAAGATCATAAGGAGATGTACTTACATTATAATTAGAGTTTTATCCATTAATAAATTTCTACCACAAACTCATCCTTCACTCCAAAACATAATACACCTCAAAATTAATCGTATAGGGTTCCATAAATAATGAATTTATAATTCACATAACAAACACTTTATAAAAAAGAAACTACATTATAACATCCATGAACTTCACATAGTCCAGTGGTAGGAAATAAATCTCAATCGTACTATGGTTGTGGTTTCGATTCCCGCAGCTTTTTCTGATGTGAAGGGTTATCACAAGGTCTGCATGTTGTCCTTTTATAAAAATCCAAAAATAACCTTTCAAACTTAATTAATTCCAAACCTTAGACTTATCCAAAATACTTCTATCTAAACTCACAGTCCTAAATTTATAAGGAGTTTAAACACCATGAATATCCTTTTTTTCATGTAATAACATGTGGACACCGTCATCATGTATTATTTTAAAACATCGTAACATCCTGAATTACCATAAAACCTTAATTGATTACATTAATTCTCTTTATTCCTTATAGAATACTGGTTATATTCCTTATAACCCAAAATTTTTAATATTCCAACAATAATGAAATAAACAAACTATTAACCAGTTCCAAGGAAGCCAAGAATATCTAATATAATTTATCCAAATCAACCATCTCTTACTCCAAAATTACTACCTCAGTATCAAGACCATATTAAGGTTTACCTTTCCATCAACCATGTATTTTAAAAAAAAATTTAACTTTTGGTTGAGTCACTTTTCATAGTATCGTATAATCTCAAATCCTCAATGAAATAGTACTTTAGTACAATCCTTATTTATCTCCATAATTCATATAACTAGTACATCATTGATACAACACTCAAATGAAATAATTATCTAATAACAACATAAGAACACTAGTCATTCCTCTTCATCTGTGGTAGTATCATAACTTTATTATTATCTAATAGCATCATTTGGGGCTTACTCTGATGATTTGAACATTGATTCATGTAGTATACCCACTCCATGCAGATGAAGAATTGTACATTTGAAACCTTTTTCTTACCCTCGAAATCATGAATGTGGTGTCCTTTTTCTCCACACATATAACATACTCCCATTCACTTCAATAATTTTACAAGGTGATTCCATCCACAGTTATCACATATGGAAAAATCCTTCTTTACCTTCTTACCTTTATCTGTCCTTCTCTCTACCATCATTTTCTTCTCTGTCTTCCCTTTGAATCCATAGGACTCCGAGAACTCTTTACTTATCATATCAACACATGATACTGTTGCATCATATGATGATAATATGTGGGAGACTATTTACGTTTTAAATTCTAGCTTAAGACCATGAAATATATGGTCCTTCTTACTCTTGGGATCATGCATATTGCTGGAGTTCTCATTCCTTCTACTCGGTGCCATTTCTAAACAATGGCATACACTAGGTCAGTTTATGAATTGTAATGAATAATTCAAAACATGTAAAATTCCTAACTTAAATTGAATGGTTTATAAATATAATCCATAATCATAATTATGTTTTCATTGACTAATTATATACTCATAAACCCTTCATAATGGTTTGTAAATAAAATGAGAATTATCCTAAGAATATCCCCCTGGAGTGTCATAACCAAGAGTGCAGCAAGGACCGTTGTCGTGCACCAGTTCCCGTTTGTGTTTAGATCAAAGAGGTGCTTTCGAGTTTTACCCCTAGGTACATCAATGCCAGAGCCGCCTCTACTTGCTCGTATCCAGACAAGGATTTATTTCTCAAAAAACTCACAAAATCTCTAAAATACCAAAATTCTATGAAGTTCTTCTATAATAATCCTCACATTCTATCTTACTGTAATGTGCGATAATTAGGGTTTATCTAAATCTATTTTCCAAGGTTATTGCTAAACTTCCTCTGATACCAACTATAACGCACCGACCACAGTTACCCAGAGTCAGTGCATTATTTTAATACATTGGCATGATTACAAGGAATCAAGTCTTGGAGGACCGATCAGTTTAGCAGTCTTGAAAAATAGATTACATACATTAATTTTACATTACACTTTATAACATCCAAAACAAAATAAATAATCCTTTATGAATTCCATTATTCCCTTAGATAATCCCTGCATATCAATCAAAATGTACTTCTTGGAATCCTGGGAAAAATAAAACATATATATGGGTGAGCTCAAACGCTCATTAAGGGTAAACAATATAACAGAAATTAACATAAATATTAAGCATGGTGAATAATTGAAACCAATGCCTTTACCAATAACAAACATGAATACTTTTATGGTAGGAAGATGAGTTGTGTATATAATGTCATAATAAAACATAATCATGGGTATTCAACTAGTCGAATGACCACATGAACCATCAATATTATTTTCATAATGAGTGAATTTATAATGCTAGAAATTCTAAAACATTTTGTCAAGGCCTCGACCAAGATGTCTAAAAATGATTAAGGCCTCAGACAAAACCATAAATCAAATTGGGAAAAGGCCTCAACAATTCCACGTCTAGTTGTCTCATGAGAACTATCGATGCATCAAGGAGCTATAGCGGGTTCCACCTGTCACTTACTATGTCCAATACATTCCTCATATAAGAATGTTGAAACATAACATAAAAATTCATGTAGGAACTAGGATACAAAATTTCAATACATTAACCATAAACCATGAATGGTATAAAAATAACACATTCATAGTCAAACATATCACAAAACCTTTAATACAATATGGAAGTTTTGTATCAACATCAAAACAAGATTAAAATCCATTAAAGGATCTGAAATAGATGGTAATGATTTGTAAAACGCTTAGATTGAAATATCCCTTTTCATGAAAACATTTAATAGTCACAAAATTTAGAATGGAAGACATTTAAAGTCATTTTTGAATCAAAGTGTCCCATAACACATTGAAACAATTTAAATTAATTAACATTTTAAAACATTCATGTCCCTTTAAATAAGTCCTTAAAACCATTTTGCAAACATGGAAATTAATGAGAATGGTTTAGAAGAATAAATCTTTAAAAATTTAAAATGACGATAACATAGATGAAATCAAAACTATTTGAGAAAAATATATATATTTTTGAAAAAATTTAAGAGTCACATTATTATAAAAAAACATTTAATTTGAAAATATTCTTATAAGATTTTAATGGAAGCTTCGACAATTTTATAATGGTGGAAAATAGCCACACCCGCCATATAAGTTAAAAAATGACATTCTTACCATAATTTTGTCGAAAAGGATAAAAAGGACCTTGTTTGGAAAATGACGGAAAGATTCCTTTCAAACCATTTTATAAAAAGTCAAAAAAGGGTATAAATGACCTTAACCCATAGTATGTAAAATAGTAAGAATTATTTGAAATACATTTTTAAGAATCATGAATGTGGATGATAAAGAGGTCCCAGTAGATAATTATGTATAAACAACCTCAGATAATGAAGAGATTGTGAAATAAACCCTTACATTGTACTTTCCATAGTTGAGGGTATGTTAACCTCCTTTATAAGGGTTAAATAATTGTTATTAAATTATTCAATAATCATATACATTAATATGATATCATATATGATCATTTAACATTGCTTTGATAATAATATCTTAGTACTTTTGGGTGTTAAATTACTCGCTTTATTTTATATGTATTGTTACATAATTCCTGTTTGTTATGGATAGGTTGTATATTATTCGTATACATAATGATATCAAGTCCTTAAAAATTATTTGTAATCATCAAATGAGAATTATACTTGAATGGATAAGATGGGGAATGAATCTCATCGCGTTCGTGGAGACGTTAGTCCGTACGTATGCAAGAGCGACAATATCATTCTTTTGATATTAAAATAATAGATAATTGGAGGGTATATCCTATATACAGAATCCTAATAATGTTATATTTATTATTCAAATAAAATACACGTCATTATTATACCCATCAAAATAATAATGTATTGAGAAACAATTATACCACGACGTGGAGACGGTAAGCAGTACGTACACACGTACGGTGACATGTCATTCAAAGGGTGGATAGAATAATTAATTTGGTTGTACCATTTTTATAATAACCTCACATTATATAGAAGATACTGGAGTTATTATTTTATAATGGAAACAACAAATAAAGAAGTTGTTTGACGAAAAAAGGAACTTGAAAAAGGGTGGTGAAAACATTACCTCTTCTTTGGGTTCTTCATTTTGATTTGATCAAAAGGAATCCTTAGGATGGATTTATAATCAAACTATGGACACTAGGTTGAAGTTATGGAAGTTTAGAGGTTATTTGGGCCAGGGTTGGCTGAACGAAAAGGCTTTGAAGGTATAAAGAATTGGTTAGAAGTGGTGTCCTTTTTTAAAGGGGAGGAGGGGCTCTTTCGAAAAAACATAATGTATTAATTTATAATAAATTCATATTCGGTTTATAATGACTCCAAAGTAGATTATTAAAATTAGAAGGTTGGGACGGGTCAAATTACTTTCATCCAATATATTTTAAATAGGTTTGGATTACCATATTAACCCTATCATTTATATTTAACTCTTAGTTAAATAGTTTGACATTTACCATGTCACTTTGTATTTTTATATTATATCCTTAATAAACATTATATATACTTCAAAAAGACCCACATAATGTCCATTAATGATACAAATATCATTATATAATTCCTTTGTCTGATCCTTTGATTTTTAGGAATAGAATATCAATTAATAATATAATATTTGTGTTAAAAGAACATTTATGTCAATTTTGACCCTATTTAATAATTGATTTTTTTTAAAGTCTTAACATATTTATTAATTCGAACCAAATTCATTTAAGAAATACTAACATGTCATATTAATAAAAAAAATAATGTATGGCATAAAAACATTAAATTATATTTATTTTAGTATTTATAATACTAGTTATTTGATTCATTCATTAATACGGAAAATACTACGTCATTATTGTGTCATAAATAAATTTACTTATTCAATGTATAAATATTATAAATAAAATACCATTTTGTAGGAAATATTTTTATCTTTCTAATTAATATTTATAGTCGAAAATATAACATATATAACCCTATGTAAAAAGTGTTTTGCTCAAAGATATATGCTTATGTCATTTTTGTATTTACTTTAACTTAATTAATATAAAGTGTCATTATCACCTACAAGTGGGTCCATGGAGTCCCAAAATCGACCCAAAGATTCCCATGGTCGTGCATATATACAATAATAGGATTAGGACACATTTTAGGGTAATTTATTATTATTATAGTATTATTTTTTACCCTTATTTACCGAATTTACCCATTAACCATGGTATATAAAATATTTACCGAAGTAATTATTCAAAATTTCTAAAAATAAAAGATACCTATTTACAAAAATTGGACCTCCGGATTCTAAATATAGAATCCATTTAATTAAATTCAGAACACAGAAGTGGCAGAAATTAATTTAAAATTAATTACCGTTGTCAAAACAAAAAGCGTGTTTTTATGAAATAATAACTATCAAAAGATTGACACCTATTTATGTCCGGTTTAAATGTGAAATTATATCCAATGACCAACATTTTATTTAATGGTAAAAATAAATTCTAATATAAATTAAAACCATTAAAATGTATAATCTAACACTATAAATTATATTGATTAAAAATGTTGTTTTAAATTAAAATTTAGTAATTTTCACTATTCATCAAAATATGAAAGTTATCCGGAAATTGCCAAAACTTCACCCTAAGCTAATTTTGATATTCCAAATCGTTAAATGAAGACCATTTAAAAAGATATAATGTATAAAATTTCAATAAGTGGATATTACTATTCATAACGACTAGTTTGATTGGTTGTGGTGTGTGTTAGAACTCGAAGTTGCGTACAACACACGCTACTTTATTATTCAAAGAGAAGCGTACTGTGGAAGCTTGGGGTGTTACAACAATGGACTAAATTGGATTAATATATTAATAAGTTATATATATATTTGCATTAATATACAATTTAAAATATAACTTAACAATAATAATTATTTAATCAAAAATGATGTTTTAAAATAAATTACATAAATTTGTAATGTTTATCAAAAAATAATACTTATCAGAAAAATAACAAAAATTCACCCCCAAATAATTTTGAAATTATTAATTCAAAAATAATTTTTTTATAAAATTTAATTTCTATAAGAGTCTAATATAAATTTTATTGTAGTTAATACCGGAACATAAAAAGCATTTTCTTTAACACAATAATATTTTGAAACATATAACGACTTTTCCAAAAAATATTATTTCATTATATATTTTTTTGATTTATGTGAAACTAATATAAATAATATATAAAAAGTATTTAATATTATTCATATAACAATGTATATCTACTAGGTTATTATTATCATGATTAAATAATTACAATGATAAAATGATATATTGTAGATATTAATTATTGTGTGTAGTGCGAGCCATGTCGGTTTCATGTGAAAGGAATATTTAAAACAGTCAAATAAAATAAATCAAGGGAAAATTATTCATTAAAAAATGTCCATAAAAACTTGGGGTGTTACAATTCATTCCAAATCATCCATTTTCCCTATGATTTTTCATATTTCTATCCTCTCAAACACAAATGGAATATGATATATTTACATAATGTTTTGGATTTTTCGTGTATTTCTATAAGTAAAATACACCCTACTAATTATAAAACATATGAAACTTATAGATGTACATTTTTTTGATACTCAATGTGGAATGTATCTTTTATGACATTAAAAAAATAAGTCTAACCCTTCCATTTTATGTCATAAATAATGAAAATATTTTGTATTCTGAAACCAACCCAAATTTAAGATAGTATTTCATAAATCCTAATACTTAATATCAATATGATAAATAGTGGAGATAAAAATTTGATAAAATCTGGATTTTTTTTTAATTTCCATGAAATCAATGTGCACATATGTTGGTAAACAAAGGCAATGAAATTTGAAATTTCAATTCAAATTTTTCATCCAATAAGCTTCTAAATAATCATATCATAATGAATTTAATTTAATTTGGTTCACTGAGTAAGAAAATAATTTATTGAATCTTTTAAAATTAATTTTAGAAGACATGTATTGTAACAACCCGGCCTCAAAAGCCTAGATTCAGTGCATTATTACCTATCATTGGTATGATCACAAAATATCAAGTCTCGAAAGACCGATTAGTTAAATAGCATTGAAAGTACTAATTACATTTATAAGGTTTTCATTACATCATAAAATAGAAAACTACAACAACATTGTTTCTATAGACAACACTGAGATCCATAGTCTATCCCTGCAGGTTAGTCATAATATACTTCTTCACATCCTGGGAATAATAAAACATATAATGGGGTGAGCTAAGATTCTTAGTAAGGATAACAATATAACAATTTTTTTTTATAATTAAGCACAAACATTTAAGGCAATTATATAACTAAACAAAATAATTTTAATCATGAACTTCAGCATAATATTAAAAAGATAAAATCAAATAATTCCATTTACTTATTCACATGGATATTCTTCTAGTCGAATAATCACATGCAATATCAATAGCCAATTTCATAATGATAGAATTCATAATGCCAGACTTTGATAACTACATAGTCAAGGCCTTATGCCAAGACTAGAAATAAGATTTTGTCAAGGACTTGTGCCAATAAACTAGTTTGTCTCATGAGAACTGCCGATGCATCGATGATCTATAGAGTTATACATCCATCACATACTATGTCCAATGCATTCCTCATATGAAAATATTGAAACATTACATAAACATTCGTATTAAAATTAGTAGAAGAAATGTCAATACAACATCTACAAACCATAAATGGTATAAAAATAGCACGTATACAGTAAAACATAACTCATTCAACACAATATGAAAGATTGTATTGTAAATGATTAAACTCAATCGAGAATAATGAAGGGTATTGACATAGATAAAAATAATCATAAATACTATTTGAGGGAAATATTCCCGTTTTTCTTGAAATCATTTAAAAGTATCACTATTTATCAAGAAGTCATTTAAAATAGATTTTTTAATGAAAGTGTCCCATGATAATTTGAAAGTTTTAAAATTAATACTAATTCTAATACTATAACATACATATTAATAAATCCTTAAAAACATATTTAAAACATTTACATTAATGAGAATGAATTAGAATAATAAATCTTTAAAACATTTTAAAATTATATTTTAGTAAGAGTTCTTAACAAAAAGAGAGACACTTGAATAAAAATAATTGAGGTAATCAGAACTATATAATATCATGGGAATAAATGGATTCATGATATAATATGTCAATGTACATTATATACACCATATAAAACTGAATTGGTGTATAAAAAAAAGGATTCTCAATGGAATGTAAATTGAGAAGAAATATCTTATTAAGACTGCATCCTTAGGTTAAGGATAAATCGAAGACATAATTATGTGTGACAAATATAAATACACTCAATATTATTGGATATTTAGTGTAAATAAATTAGTGTAAATTCACACATACTCTTTTTAAAAACAACTCAAATGAATTGGATTTTTAACTCAATAAATGGAGATTGAGTAAAAATTACTCTTATCAAGTTCATATCGATGACTTGAGAATTTATCAGAGGAGTGATTATGTGTATCAAATGTATATCTAAAAAAAAGAGAAGTGTAAATTACTGCACAAATAATAAATTGTGATTCCACACATAATGATGGTGTAAAATAATCAATAATGAATGCATAAAGCCGAATGAGTGGAAATTGAAATGTGAAATTTCCCAACCAATTTGGTAACATACGAAACATAAATCCCATGAATGATAGAGAATAAAATGAATATTTAATTACTCATAAATTAATTTACATTATACAATTAATATAATCATTGGGTAGTACATACACCACACAAAAGAAAATTGTGGAAGTATCGTATGAATCTCACGGAAATAAGAAGTGATATGAAAACACTTAAATTGTTGTAATCAGTCATGTCGTATGGCCAAAAGTTAATAACAACCAAATTAATCAAATAATATCATGAATATAAATATAACAGTGATAATATATATATATATATATGTATATATCAAATGGTAGTACACAATAAACCACATTTAATGAATAAGTGGCAAACAATGGAAATCTCACGGAATTAAAAGTGAGATAAGAAACCCCTTACTTTGTACTTGTACTTGGTAGATGGTTAGTTAACCTCATGTATAATGGTAAAATAATTTTTATTAAATTATACAATAATCATATACATTAATATGATATCATAAATGATCTTTTAATTTTGCTTTGGTAGTAATATTTTAGTATTATCGTCATTTCAGGTGTTAACTGAATCATTTTCCTTTATATGATTTGTTTCATAAGTAGTGTTTGTTAGGAATAGGATTTTTCTTATTCATATTCATAATTATATTAATTCATTAAAAATTATTTGTAATAATAAAATGAAAAAATGTCTTGAATGGATTACGATGGGGAATGAATCTCATCGCGTTCGTGGAGACAGTAATCCGTACGTAAGCATGAGGGAAAATATCATTATTTTTATATTTAAATAATATATAATTGGATGTTATATCTTATATACATAATAATTATAATGTTATATTTATTATTTAAATCAATTACACATCATTATTATACCCATCTAAATAATAATGTATTGAATAACAATTACACCATGACGTGGAGACGGTAAGCCGTACGTATGCAGTTATGGTGACATTTCATTCAAAGGATGGATAGAATAATTAATATGGTTGTATTATTATTATAATAACATCAAATTGTATATATGTTACGGGAGTTATTATTTTAGATTGGAATCAACGAAAAAGAGGAAGTGGAAGAAGAAAGGAACTTGAAAGAGGTGATGAAATATTTATCTCTTCTTCATGTTCTTCCTTTTGATTTGATCAAAAGGGCTCATAAAGATGGATTTATGACTAAATAAAGGCTTTTATGACGAAGGGAGGACAGTTGAGAGGGTATTTGGGATGATTTTGGCTGAGAAAAAAGGCTTTGAAGGAGTGAATTTGAGGGAAGTGTGAGTTCCCTTTTATAAGAGGGGTATGGGGCACCTTAGTAAAAGCTAGCAATATTACCTTATAATAAAATACAATTAGGTTTTTAATGGCTCCAAATCGGATTAAATAAATGATAAGGTGGGTATGGGTCTAAAACCCGTCATCAAATAGGTTTTTGATAGGTTTGATCATTATATAAACTTTATCTTTTATATTTAAATCTTAGTTAAATAGTTTGACATTTAGCAAGTCTCTTTGTATTTTATATTATATGGTTAATACACCTACTATATACTTACAAGAGAACCCAAAATGGTTCATCAATGATACAAATATCTTAAAATAATTCTTTTGGCTGAACCTTAGATTTTTGTGAATAGAATACCAATTAATAATATAATATTTGTTTTAAAAACTCTTTTATGTCAATTTTGACAGTAATTGGTATTTTGGTTTTTCTAAATTTATAAGTGCCTTAATACTTCTAAAACAATTAATCTAACCGACCTTTATATGTAATATTATCATATATAATTAGTTTAATTCATAAAAAGTATCAAATTTCATTTATTTGGATATTTATAATATCAATTATTTTAATATTTCATTAATTAGGTAATTACTGCATCATCATTATGTCATAAATAAATAAAATTATATAAAGTCTAAAAATTATATATAAAATACCATAATGTAGGAAATATATTTATCTTTCTAATGAAAATTTATAGTCTAATTTATCTTATGTGTAGCCCAATAGTAAAAATGGTTTTGTTATTAATCATTGATTTTAACTCTTTTAACTCTTATTTGAATTAAATAATAATAAATGTCCTAATCTAATCCAAGTGGACGAAAGAGGTTCATATTTTATTTCTAATGTTTTTTTGTCTAATTATACTCTTACAATAAAATTAGGACATGTGTTAGGGTAATAATAATATCCTATTTACCCTTAATTACCATATTTACTTCTAACAATTGTAAATAAAAGTAAGAAGTTACTATTCACCAAAATTATTTTTTTCTTATTGAACCACATTTTACTCCTTGATATTAACCGTATCTCTTGGAATTTTAAAATTCAAATCCCATAAGTGGTAAAATTATTTTTTATGTAAATTTTGAAATACTCATAGGAGGTGTGTAAAAAAAGTGAAAAGTTCGATAAAAATTTTATATATCTAAAATTATTATAAACAGACACCAATGAATTACAGTGAACAAATATAGGTATTATGTATCTATTTTGGCATAAAATAATTTCAAATGTAATAAATAATTATATAAATAAAAATTCTGTTTTAAACTATAACTTAGTTTTTTTCACTATTCATCAAAATTTGAAGGTTTTCAAAAAATTAACAAAAATTCTCCATAATCTAATTTAAATATTCCAAATCAAAAAACAATGTCCATTTTGAAAAATAAAATTTTTAAAATTTAAAAAATTGGGTATTACTATTCATATCGGCATGTTTGATTTGTTGTGGTGTGCTAGAACTCGATGTTGCATACAATACATGCTAATGTATTATTCAAAGAGAAGCATACCATGGAAGCTTAGGGTGTTAAATTATTCTCCCTTTTGTAAATTGCATCCTCACAATATTTAAAATTGGGCTTCTGATCATAATTCAAAGTCTCACAACATAAAAAGTGTCATTAAAACTATCAATTTAAATGAATGAAAGACAAGTACAAAGGTCATATGAGATAACCCATACTAGGATTCTATGTAGTAAAACATTGATATGGAAGATAAACTAAGTGTCATGTTCTGGTAGAGAGGGACAAAAAACATGATTATGATAAAGTTAACAACAAGAAAAAAAAATAATGTGATGGGAAAAATAGTCATTAGTTTCCCAGTAGGAAAAGTAAACGGACAATATTTTTTTTATGACACATTTCATAAAGATGTGGAATTTATTTATGATATTGACGCAGAACATAAAGAGATATAATTACTTTTTAAGTAGAGTTTCATTCTTTAGTAAATTTCTACCACTAACTCATTTTTTTCAAACAATGAGTATTCAATATGACTTTGTCAAATCGGAAGAACTATAATCAACTTCTAGAGAATCACATGATCCACAATGGATACACTATATATTTACCCTATCATTAGAGATTTATCAAAACCAAAATGGTTAGTACAAGAACTGATGATCCCCAAAAAGGATATTCCTTTAGAGAAAGAAACATTAATCTCAATTTCTAAAATTAATCAAACAATACCCCAATGTCAAATAAATACCATTCAATAAAAAATTGTCCTTAAAATCATTCTATATAATCCAAACTAATTATGAAACTCAAGACTTAGAAGAATTTGGTTATGTAGTCTTCCAAGTAAAATTGTATCTTCAAATGACATTTCCCACTCTTAAAGTCACATATATAAAATTAATTAACCCAATCCCATATTCTCTAATATAGGTTAATCATTTCAATAAATAATTCAAAAAACTATAAATCAACTATAAAAGCATAGATAAAAATCTTCCATTACTCCTCAAATGAAATCCAATAGTATTCTATTTTCCTTAGGTATATAGTGTTCCCAACAGAGCGAATGTCTTGAAAAATGAAATTTATTACTTAATCACAAAATAATTTTCCAATATTAAGGGTATTCATTTGATATGAAATAATATCCCAAATCAACATATTATTTATCAATAAAATAATTTAACAAAAAATAATTTTTCACACTAACCAAGAACTTCACGTCGTCAAGTGGTAGGTGATAAATCACAATCACACTATGGTTGTGGGTTTCATTACCATAGCTTTGTCTGACATGACAGGTTGTCACATGGTCTACATGTTTTCCTTTTTCAAAAACTATATTTTATAACATTAAAAAATGAGATTAATTCCTCAAAATAGCCATAACATAATTTAACCAAAAATGTTATCTCATACCTTGAATTTTCATCCCAAAATTTAATAACATGTAATTGCCTCAAAGAAAATTATCATATAAAACCAAATGGTTATTTATAACTATATCCATAAGAGAGAATACTATTCTTCCTCAAATATCATTTTCAAATGACAAACTGAAGGGTTACAAATACAAGATAAAATTATTCAAATGTAATCCCAACAACAAGGATCACTAATACTTTTATACAATTCTCCAACCATTTATTTCTATATAGCTTCTTCTTTAGCCAATAAAATATCCTATAGATAGGAAATTAACTCGGGTAATGGTCAGGTCTTCTACATTTATGAAAAATGAATTTAAATGGATTATTGGGACCGTTTTTATTTTCTTCCATATTACTCTACATTTTTACTAGGAAATTCTTTACATTATGTCCATCTTTCCCACACATAATTCATTTATTTGTTCCATTGAGAAAATTTCATGGGTGTCTCCTTCAAAATTTCCTTCATGATGGAAATTTAAAATTCTTTTCTCCATGGTCTGCACTGCTTAAGATCTTGTCATTCATCACCTTTCTCTTCTTTGTTGAGTTTGTGAGTTGGTTAATATATATGTTTTTTAACATATTCCTGGAAAACTGATTTGTTATGAACACGATATCTTTTACACCTATCAATATTACATTTTGTTGCTCATTTCCACCATGGTTCCCACCTTTAACATCATGATCAAAGTTACTATGAATTCCTTGGAATCCAGCCATTGACTAAAATTAGAAATCATTTTGTGAGTAAAAATAGTCATAAAATCATTTAGAGAAAATCATGACACCATATATTCAATTTATAACACCATAAAATTAACCAAGGTCATTTATTCTCATCTTATATTAAAATCCATCAAATCCTTTTGTAATTAAAATGTAAATTATCATAAGAATATCTCCAAGGAGTGTCGTAACCAAGACTGTAGCAAGGCTTATTATCATGCACTAGTTCTCATTTGAGTCTAGATCAAAGCAGTGTTTTCAGGTTTTACACCTAGGTACATCTATGCCAGAGCTGCCTCTACCTGCTCATTTCCAGACAACAATGTATTGTTTGCAAAACTCACAAAATCTATACAATAACAAAACTTTAGGAAGTTCTTATATACTAATCCTCAAATTCTATCTTAGGGATATCTGCTGTAATCAGAGTTTATCAATATCTAGTTTCCACGGATTGTACTAAACTTACTCTAATACCAACTGTAATGACCTAACCCAAGAAGCCCAGAGTTGATGCATTATTACGTATATTTAGCATGATCACAAAAGATGATGTCTTGAATGACTGATTTGTTTAGTAGCCTTGGAAGTAATAGATACATTCATAAGGATTAAATTACATCATAAAATGGAAAAAACAACAACATTGTTTCCATATAAAACACTTATATCCCATATTCTATCCCTGTAGGTCAGTCATAATATACTTCTTCAACTCTGTTCCAAATGTCGTCTGTGTAATCAGCATAGGGAGGATTCTGAACATCTTTTTCTCTCATGTGTGACAACCTCTGCCCTATGGAATTATATTTTTGAATTATTTAATTGCAGACAGTTATTTACTAACTCAATTTTCTTGTTATTAAAAAATTGCACTAGACATGAAGTTTATCTGCAAGGTAAAAATATTTTTCTTGCGGCAGTGGCAGAACTCCTGCATGAGATCTAGTACGTTAGAAATGATCTCATTCACAATAATCACTCTCTCAATCTTAACGCAGGGAAATCTCGGATTCTTTTTGCAATTCATAAAGCTAAATCAATTCAAAAATACTGTTGCAACAATTCAGTTGGTGACTTTGATATCCTTCATCATCTCCGTGTTCCTGGCATCTACCCAAAGCCAAAATTCTCCTTTGAAGTGTTCTGGAAATCACCAATGCCAGGATGGATCAAAGTGAACATTGATGGCGCTTCCAAAGGCAACCCTGTCCCTGCTAGTTGTGGTGCTATCTTCAGAGACTCAGCTGGCCAGTGTCAGGGCTGATTCTATGTTGGATTTGGTCAGTCTTCATCTCTAGAGGTGGAAATGCTGGGGGTCATTCATGCTGTTGATTTTGCATTTCAAAGAGGTTGGAGAAAGCTGTGGATTGAAAGTGATTCAACCACTATCATTCATGCCATCTGGAATGGTAACATCAATCTGGCCTGGACACTTACCACTCATTGGATGAATTGTCTGAACTAGCTCCATGGGATCGATTATATAGCTACTCATGCCTACCATGAAGTGAATGCAATTGCTGATGCTCTTCCCAACAAAGGATTTCATCAGAGCATGATTTGGTTGGACTCTATACCTTCTGATTTACTATATCTTTTTGATAGAGATTGAGAAAAAAGACCATCCTTTCGCCTCTTGTAATCCTTTTTTGTTTATCAATAAATTGTGCTTTGGTCTTTGACCAAAGCATTATATTAAAAAAAAAAATCCTTTTAAACATGAACTTCAAAATAATATGGAAATGATAAAATAAAATAATTCCATTTACTTATTCACATGTATATTTTTCTAGTCAAATAATCACATGAAATATCAATAGCCACATTCATAACGATGGAATGCATAAGCCATAACTTTATAACCACATAGTCAAGGCCTTATGCCAAGACAACAAATAATATTTTTTTTAAGGCGTTGTTCCAGGACACTAGTTTGTTTAATGAGACCTACCGATGAATCGAGGAGTTAGAGCGGGCTCCACCCGTCACTTAGAAAGTCTAATGCATTCCTCATGTGAAAATTTTGAAACATAACATTAACATTCATATTAAAATTAGCATACGAAATGTCAATACATTATCCACAAACCATGAATGCTATAAAAATTACACATCCAAAGTAAAAAATAACTCATTCAATACTATATGGAAGATTTTATTGGAATATATTAACATCAATTGAGAATAATGAATGATATTGACATAGATGAAAATAATCAACAAAACTACTTGAGTGAAATATCCCCCTTTTTCATGAAATCATTTAGAAGTATCACTATTTATCAAGAAGCCGTTTAAAATATATTTTTTAAAAAAAGTTCCCCATACCACTTTAAAAATTTTAAATGGAATTATAATTTTATAAAATTAATGTATATATAAATAAATCCTTAAAACAATTTTTAAAACATGGATATAAATGAGAAAAATTTAGAATAATAAATCTTTAAAAAATTGTAAAATGATCTTTTAGTTAGAGTTCCTAACCAAAAGAGAGAAAATTGAATACAAATAATTGAGGTAATAAAAACGTTATAATATCATGGGAATAAAGGGATTCATGATATACTATGTCAATGTATATTATATACACCATATAAAAGTTAATTGGTGTATAACAACCAAGAAGTCTCAATGGAATGTAAATTGAGATGAAATCTCTTATAAAGATAGTTTCTTTTGGTTAAGGATAAATAAATGACATAATGATGTGTGATAGATATACATACAATAAATATTTTTGGATATTTAGTGTAAATCAATAATAGGACATTCATTTATATTCTTGTAAAAACAAGACCAATGAATTGGATGTTTTACTCAATAAATGTAGATTGAGTTAAAATTACTCTTATCAAGTTCATATCGATGACTTGAGAATTTATCAAAGGATTGATTATGTGTATAAAAAATATATACATATAAAGGGGAGTGGAAATTACTACAAAAATAATAAATTTTGATTCCACACATAATCATGAAGTAAAATAATCAATGAATAATGCGTAAAGCCGAATGAGTGGAAATTGAAATTTGAAATTCGCTTACCAATTTGGTATCTTACGAAACATACATTACATGAATGTGGGATCATAAATGTAAGATGTAATTAATCATAAATTAAAGTAAATTACACAAATAATATTATCATTTGGAAGTACAAACACCACATAAATGTAAATAGTTGCAGTATGACACGAATCTCATGGAAATAGGAAGTCAGATGAGAATCCTTACTTTGTTTTAATCAATCGAGTCATATGAAAAAAGCTAATAACAACCCAATGAATCACAGAATACCATGAATATAAATATAATCATTATAATACATAAATATATATCAAATGATAGTACACAATACACAACATTTAATAAATAAGTGGCGAACAATAGAAATATCACGGAATTATAAGTGGGATAAAGAACCCATTACTTTGTACATTTCATTGGATGATGCTCGGATAAAATCTTGTAAAATGGTGAAATAATTGTTATTAAATTATAAAATAATCATATAAATTAATATGATTTCATATATTATATATTAATGTTGCTTTGTTAATAATATTTTAGTATTATCATCGTTTAGGGTGTTAACTGACTCAATTTCCTTTATATGATTTGTTTCATACGTAGTGTTTGATATGAATAGGATGTATCTTATTTATATTAATAATTATATTAAGTCTTTAAACATTTATTTTAATCACTTAATTTAAATTAGTCTTGAATGGATTATGATGGGGTATGAATCTCATCGCCATTGTGGACACGGTAATCCATACGTATGCACGAGTGACAATATAATTCTTTTGATATTAAAATAATATATAATTGGATTTTATATCATATATACAGAATCATTATCATGTTATATTTATTATTTACATCTATTAAACATCATTATTATACCCATCCTAATAATAATATATTGAATAACAATTACACCACAACTTGGAGACTGTAAGCCGTAAATACACACGTATGGTGACATATCATTCAAATGATAGATAAAAAAATGAATATGGTAGTACTAAAATTATAATAATATCACAATGTATATAATATACTATAATTATTATTTTATAATGATAAAATCAAATAAAGGGGAAGTGGAAGAATAAAGGAACGTGAAAAAGATGATGAAATATTTACCTCTTCATCGGGTTCATCATTTTGATTTGATTAAAATGGCCTTTTAGGATTGCCTTTTAACTAAATGAAGGCCTATAGGATGAAAGGAGGATAGTTGATAGGGTATTTGGGCAGAGTTTGGTCGAGACAAAAGGTTTTGAAGGTGTTAATTTGAGGGAAGGGGGAGTGCCCTTTTATAAGAGGGGTGAGGGGCACCTTTGGAAAAGTTAGAAATATTATTTTATAATAAAATCATTTTTGGTTAATAATGGCTCAAAAGTATATTATTTAAAGTATAATGTGGGTATGGGTAGAGAACCACTCAACCAATAGGTTTTAGACAAATTTGGTTTACTATATTAACCTTATCTTTTAGATTTAACAGTTCATTAAATAGTATGACATTTACCATGTATCATTGTATTTTTATATTATATGGTAAATAAACATACTATATACTATCATGCAAACCAAAAGTGTTTCATTAAGGATACACCTATCATTATATAAGTATTTTGGCCAAACCATAGATTTTTTGGAAAGTAATATCAATTAATAATATAATATTTTTTAAACTCTTTTATGTCAACTTTTAGACTATTTGGTATTTTGTTATTGCTAAATTCATAACAACATTATTACTTGTAAAACTATTCATCAAACCATCCCTAATATTCCATATTAAACTTGAAAATTAGTGTAATTCATAAAATGTCTCAAATTACATTTATTTGGAAATTTATAATATCAACTATTTTAATATTTCATTAATAATGTAATTACTACATCATCATTATGTCATAAATAAATTAAATTATTTAAAGTCTAAAAAAATATTAATAAAATACCATTATGTTGGAAAAAGTTTTAGATTTATAATGAATATTTATATTCTAATTTATATAATGTGTAACCCTATATTAAAAATTATTTAGTTATTAATCTTTGATTTTAACTATTTTAACTCTTCTTTGAATTAAATAATAATAAATGTCCTAATCAAATTCATGTGGACCAAAGTGGTTCCTATATTATTGCTAAGGTTGTTTTTGGTCGAATTATACTTATCCAATAGAATTAGGACTTGTGTTAGGGTAATAATAATATCATTTTTACCCTTAATTACCCTATTTATTTTTAATCGTGGTAAATAAAATTAAAAAGTTACTATTCACCAAAACTTATTTTGATCTTTCTTGAATCACATTTTTCTCCGTGAAATTAACCATGTCCCTCATATTTTCGAATTAAACTCACAGAAGCAGTAAAATTATGTTTTATGTAAATTTTCAAAATACTCTAGAAGGTGGTTAAAAGACGTTGAAAAGTTCAATAATATATATATATATATATATATTTATATATATTTATATTTATTTATTATAAACTGACTCCAATGAATTAAATTTAACATATATAGGTATTATGTATCTATTTTGATCTAAAATAATTTTAAATATAATAAATTATTATTTAAATAAAAATAATGTTTCAAACTATAACTTTGTGTTTTTACTATTCATCAAAATTTGATGGTTTTCAGAGAAATCCAAAAAATTCACCCTAAGCTAATTTAGATATTATGAATCCAAAAATTAAGTCCATTTTGAAAGATAAAGTTTATAAAATTTAAAAATGTGGGTATTAGTATTCATAACGGCAAGTTTTATTGGTTGTGGTGTGTTAGAACTCAATGTTGCGTACGACACACACTACTATATTATTTAAAGAAAAGTGTATCGTGGAAACGTGGGGTGTTATATGAATGTAACATCCTAGGTAAATAAACAATATTACTTTTCATATTTATTAATATTTGTGAATAAAATATTAATATTACTTTAAAGTGAATGCTTTGCTCAATGGCGTACCCAATACGCAACAACGAGTTTCTTTGAAATCATACGTAGCACTCTAATAATAAAATAATATTATTTTAAATGGTAGTTAATGTCTAGAAATTGTAATGGAGGGAATGAAAAGAACTAAATAAAAAATATTATATATGTTTGTCAAATATTTTTTCTTCTTACAATAAATGATAGAGGATTAAAATGCGAATGAATCCAATTTTAAGCGTAAATATTCTAATATTCTTTAAAAGGATGATTAACCGACTTTTGATGGAGAACTATTTTTAAATAAACTTTTTGAAAATTTTCTTTTTTATATTGGACCAAATAAAATCCTTCTTTAGAATAGGGACATCAAAATTTACTTTGTGTATGTTTTTGTTATTTTTTTTGATAAAGTTCATTTTAATGAATAAGTGAAAAATGATGTATTTTAATTCAAAACCTCTTTTTAATCTAATTTATTTATTTGATTAGATCATATTTTTAATTAGTTTTAATGTGAAATTAGAATATATTATTACCATATAATACAATGGTGGTCATTGGAATTAATTTCACTTTCAAATTGGACTTAAACTAGTGTCAATATTTTGATAGATTTTGTTTCTTAAAAACACGCTATTTGTTTTTACAATGGGAATTAATTATTAAATTGATGAATACAACTTATATGTTTTGAATTTTGTAAAATAGACATCATTTTTGAATTTGGAATATCAAATATATCTTAGGGTGAATTTTTGGTATTTTTCTGAAAAAACATCAATTTTTGATGGATAGTGAAACCACTAAGTGGTAGTTCAAAAACAGATTTTTCATTTAAATGAAAATTTTCCACCTCTGTCATTTTAATTTCAAAAATCGAACATACATGGTTGTCATTAGGATGTAAAATGTGGTTCAATGGGATGAAAATAATTTTTGGTGAACAGTAAATTTTATGTTTTATTAATCGCGATTAAAGGTAATTAGTGTTATTTATGGTAAAGATGATGTTATAATAATATGAAATGACCTTGACACATGTCCTACCATTATTTTATGATCCATGTACGAACATGAAAATCCATGGGTCAACTTGGGGACCCCACGGATCCACTTGGGTATGAAAATGACATTAATAACTTTTTATTTAAAGTTAAAAAAATGTCTCAAACATGTATTGTTTTAATAAAACCATTTTTACATGGGGATATACAAGTCATATTTTTGACCATAAATATTCATTGGAAAGATAAAAATATTTCCTACATCATAGTATTTTTTTTGTAATTTTCTGACATTAAATAAATTAATTTATATATGACACCATGATGATGCAACGATTATCTCATTAATGAATGATTTAAATAAAATGGAAAGATAATCTAAAATATAAGAATTAAACTTGTATAAAACCTATTGTATGAGTATATGTTGAACCCTTATCACCATATCCTAGAAATATATCAATGTGGAACCATTAAAATCCGAAACTCATTTTGATATAAAGTAACATTTATTGACTTTACAAGAGTGCCCCTCCTCCCTCTTTTAAATGGACCCCACCCCTACCTCCTTACCCACACCTCTCAAGCCATTGGCTCGGCCAAAATCTGCTCATTTTATCTCTCCACATACCTCTCTTCATCATATAAGCCTTACCTTAGGCTTAATGCTCTTCAAAAAACCCTTCTGGTTCAAACCAAAGGGAGTTACCCGATTTGAAGGTAATGTCTTCTTTTTTGTTATTTTGTTTTATTTTTCTTCTCCAACCACTTAAAGTCTTTTTATTACTTTATTTTGTAACAGAAAAAATATATTCAATATACTAGGATGTTTTTATTATAATTATTCGAGTTACAATTACACACAACTCCATCTAATGGTTAAAGAACATACTGTTTCTGTGGATGGCGAATTGCTGCCTCACGAAACAATGATTGTTCAATATTATTTTAACACCTTTAAAGGAGGCCATTAATATGTCACTATATTTATTTATGATATATAATATGTTTATGTTTATGGCATACATTTATCGTCATCATTATGGGTAAACATGATACCTTCATTTTAGGAAGTGCGGACTACCGCACCCTCAAAGTGATTTGATTCATTAATGCCATACATGGGACATATAAGGGATGATGTTAATGATATTATGTATATGATATTATACTAGAATTATAATAAACCTTTATATCATTATGATTTCATTCCATTAAATTATTAAATAGAAATGAAAGTAGCGTTAATGCGTACGTACAGATTACCGTCTCCATGAATGGTGCATTTCATTTCTTATCTCCAAATGTTATGTACTTTTATAAGTACATATATATAATGGATATATATTATATATATTACATATAAATTATTAATATAATTCTGTAATTATAATACATATATATATATCTCAATAATTTTTAATTCCATTAATATGACAAAGAAATGGAAGTAGCATTCATGCGTACGTACGGCCTACCGTCTCCATGAATGGTGCATTTCATTTATTTTTATCTCCAAATGTTATGAAATAGTATAAAATGAATATATACTGAATATATATGATATTAAAATCATTAATACTATTCTGGAGATGATGTACTTATAAATGCATGGACAATTCTTTTCAAACAAGTTCATTTTTGACTCATGTACCGAACATCGACAAAAACATCTGATATGAACTCAAAATATTAACTAATTATTATAACATTTTAATATGTGATATGAATTAAATAATAAAAATTAAAGGAGGTCCTTAATCAATTATTAATTGACCAATGTTTATTATTCAGGAATATAATGAAATGAACAAGACATGTCAGACATGAGGTAAGGGATCCTACCTCTCTTTTTTTAAGTACTCTCCTTTATGTCATTTCTTTTGAGATCATATTTCTTATGCTCATGGATGATATTTTGTATTCCTAATTCTGTAATTTTTATGTTCATATTATAAGAGACCCTATTTGTTCTCATAAATCCATTTTTGGATGTTTTAAGTGGCGTCGTTAGGTTGACGAGTTTTTATAAGGTATTTTTCATATAACTTTTATTCCTTTGGGATTTATGCAACATTTTCCACCGTTTCCTTTTATTGGTGTATGTTCTTCCCATTATTCTACTATTTTTGTAAAATAATTTCATTTATGAGTATTCACATCAATGTTGTATAGTCCATCTCTCATGGGGTTTACGTTTCGAATGTTACACATGTCGGTAAGGGAACCTTTCACCCTCCGCTTTTTAAAATACTTATTTTGTTAGATCTTTTAATTTACATATTATTTTGTTGGGATATCTTCTTCTATATCCTTATTTATGTAATATTTAATTCCAAGTGACGAGATACCATTTTTCTCTCATCAAATCGTTTTTTAAATTTTAAAGTGACGCCTTTAGGCTATCGAATTTTTACAAGGGAACTTCTTAACCCAATTTCGATTTCTTTGGGTTCAACTTGTAGTTATTGAATATTTCATCCTATGAATATGTGTGAATGACCTCTGATTGTTTTATACTTAATATCCACTTATATTGGGTGTATTTATGTTTGTCCCACATAATTATGGGATATATTTATCCTTAATATAAGGATACATTCTTTATAAGGTATTTCATCTCATTTTACATTTCTATTGAGACTTCATTGTTGTTATGCACCAATTAACTCTTATATGGTTTATATACTATCCTATGGCATATTATAACATGAATCCCTTTATTCTTATGATATTATAAAGTTCTGATTAAATGTTACTCCTCAATTATTTTTATTCAAGTTTCTCTCATTTTGTAAAAAACTCTTTAACTAAAATATCATTTTAAATATTTTAATTATTTATTATTTTAAATATTTCTTATTAATATCCATGTTTTCAAAATGGGTTTTAAGGATTCATTTATATGGATATTAATGGTTTAAAATATTAAAATCTTCAAAGTGGTATAGGACTTCGTCTCAATCTCCGTTCATTGAGGCATATTTTGTTTTTTACACAACATTGTTTTATATGGTGTATAAACCCTTTTGACTTTCACTTATATTCAAAATGAATCTTTTCTATATGAAGTGTTTTACTAAACGACAAAAAGTATGTTTCTTTTTAACGTACGTGGTTACAACGACCTTTCCACCGCCGTGAGTATTATTTGATCTTTGGCTTCCTCAACAAGATGTAATGTTTTTAAAATTAAATAAACACCAAATACTATTTTATGTATTTTGTTATTGAAAATGGTTTTGATAATGGATTTTTTATGTCAATATATTTAAGTGATATATTTTGATTCAAATGTGAAATTTTTTTCTTTCCTTTATAATTTTTTTATGTATTATGATTTTATAATTGTATTTGGACATTTCTTGGGTGGTTATGTGACAAACCAAACGACGGGTGGTGCCATGAATACCAGGATGGGTGGTTACGTTATAACCCCCAATGCATTGGGTATGGATGTCGGTCGTATGGCTATTCCATGTAGTGATATGTGTGGAAGTTGACCTTATGGTAATTCAATTTAAGTATGCTTATGTAACAAGTTACCATTATATGTTATGTGTTCTTTATATGGGTTTATGGTAATATTTTGATTACAAAGGATAAGTAGTTATCTTTTACTCAGTGAAGAGTATTTACTACTTCATAAACGTGAAAATTATTACTTTGATAAAGTATTCATGGTTTACTTCTTATTTTGAAAAATTAACGTTTTTCCTTCTTTGTGTAACCTTTATAGGGATTTTTATGCTCATCCCATGTTTTTGAAATGTTTTTCATAGGACTTAAAGATGAAAAGGGTCAAGGATGGGATCAAGGAAAGATAGGCTATCTAAAACATGGAACTAGAAATGTTTCTTTTAAGAGTTTTTGTTTTACGATGGAAACTGTGTGGAAGTGTCTACTTTGTTATCTTGTGAGATGTAATAGTTATGTCATAATTCTCTAAAACTCTAAACCTGAAAAGATCCTTAGTGTGAATTATTCATTTAATTCAAGAATATGTATTGTACTAAGGTCGGGTATTTATAGTTTGTATCAAAGGTCGGTTTAGATAACCTTAGAGGTTAGGGTAATCTCTAAGAATAAGTGTAATTACAATAATGGTTAGGATTTCAGAAAGTGTCATAGTTTTAGATTAAGTGAATGAGTAAGTATATCTTAGTTTTTATGTTCCTTATTAGTAAATGATACTTTTGTTGATATAAGCACACGGACATTTTTGGTTTTAGTAAATGGATGGATCTAGTAGGCACCAATGTGACAATGGGGTGAAGGAAACTGTGGTGGTTCTCTGATTAAGGGACTGGATGAAATGGGGGAATCAATGAGGAATCTCGAAGTTATTCTAAACTAACTATCAATGAGTCATGATTAACCACTTGAACCTTGGTGAGTTCTCTGATGCATCATGTATGAGGGAACCATATCAATGTGGAAGTTCAGGTAATAATTATAATGGTAACCGTTAGGGTTTATATAATCCTTACTTTTGAGGTAATTATGGGTTACTATATGATGGAAGATGAAAGGAATGAGGTAAAATTGAGGTTAAATTATTTTATGGTTATTTTTGAAGATTTTATCTCTTTTTTGGGAATGTTTTATGAATTATATAGTATTGGAAAAAAGACAACATGCAGACCATGTGACAACCCGTCGCGTAGGACAAATCTATTGGAATCGAACCCACAACCAAAGTGCGAATGGTATTTATTGCCTACCACTGGACTACGTGAAGTCCCTGTTTAGTATGACAAATTATTTTTAGTTATATAATTTTATGAATCAAGAATATATTTATTGTTGGTTATCTAGGAAAATATTGACCTATCATGGAGGATATATGATTTGGTTAAATACTTTTTAATATGAGGCTTTAAGAGCAACTGATGTTATTTGGAGATTAATGTTAATGTTTACCTTCGAAGACTATGTGATTAAATCCTTAAAGTAATTGGGTTTCAATCATAGATTGGTTTACTTTGATGAATTTTATGGAAAAAATGTTTATAGAATGGTCTTCGTTGAAATTTGGGTTTTGTTGGAAAAATTTTAGAGATTAAGAACAAATTTTCTTTTTATAAAGGATTGTCCTTTTGTGGATTATCTGATCTTGATCTAACAATTTTGGTTTTGGTAATTGTCTAAAGACATGGGAAATATATAGTTATCTTATGTGGATTAGGTAATTATCTAGAAGTAGATTATAATGCTCTTAATATGAACAAGTCATCCTAAATACTCGTCTTTTGGAGAAAATATGAGTTTGTGTAAGAAATATAGTAATAGATGAAAGTCTACATGACAAGTAAGTATGTTAACTTAGGATTTAGTTAATATCATATATAAATTCTTTAATAAAAAGTAACTTAAAACAAAATTTTTTTCCGTTAACTATTCTTACTGGGGAATCAAATAGCGTTTAACCCATCACAAGTTTGTGTTTTTCTTGTGGTTAACTTTCTCTAAATCATGTTTTCTATCACACTCCATCAGAACATGACCCATTGTTTTCACTTCTATGTCCATGTTTTCCTACATGGAATCCTACTATGGGTAAACTCGGTTGACCATTGTACTACTCGTTCTTTCTTTTAAAGTGACAGTTTAATTTACTCCTTTTCCGATGTGGGTCTTTCAATGAAGTTTCCAAGAACAATTTTAAACTTTTGAGGATGCAATTCCCAAAATGGGGGAAGGAAGTAACATCCTAGATAAATAAAGAATATTAAGTTTTCATATTTATTAATATTTGTGAATAAAATATTAATATTACCTTAAAGGGAACGCTATGCTTGATGGCGTACCCAATACGCAACAACGAGTTTCTTTGAAATCTTACGTGCACTCTAATAATAAAATAATATTATTTTAAATGGTAGTTAACGCCTAGACATTGTAATGGAGGTAATGAATAGATCTAACTAAAAAAATGATTATATCTGTTTGTCAAATGCTTTTACTTTTTACAATAAATGTTAGAGGATTAAAATACGAATGAATCCAATTTTTAGCATAAATATTCTAATATTCTTTAAAAGGTTGATTAATCTCCTTTTGAAGGAGAACCCTTTTTAAATCCACTTTTTGACAATATTATATGTTATATTGGACCAAATAAAATCCTTCTTTAGAATAGTGAAATCAAAATTTACTTTGTGTATGTTTTTTTTATTTTTTTCATTAAAGATCATTTTAATGAATAAGTGAAAAATGTTGTATTTTAATTGAAAACCTCATTTTAATATAATTTATTTATACGATTAGATAATATTTTGAATTGGATTTAATGTGAAATTATAATATATTTTTACCATTTAATCCAATGATGGTCATTGGAATTAAGTTCACGTTGAAATTGGACTTAAACTAGTGTCAATTTTTTGATAGATTTTGTTTCTTAAAAACAATAAATTTGTTTTGACAGTGGGAATTAATTTATAAATTGATTAATGAAACATATAGATTTTGAATTTTTGAAAATAGACATCATTTTTGAATTCATAATATCAAATATAGCTTCGTGTGAATTTTTGGTATTTTCGTGAAAAATTTCAATTTTTGATGAATAGTGAAACCACACAATGGTAGTTAAAAAACTGAGTTTTCATTTAAATGAAATTTTACCACCTCTGTGATTTTAATTTCAAAAATCTGACAAACATTATTTTTATTAGGATGTAAAATTTGGTTCAATGGGATGAAAATAATTTTTGGTGAATAGTAACTTTTATGTTTTATTAATCGTGATTAAAGTAAATTAGTTTAATTAAAGGTAAAGATGATGTTATAATAATATTAAATGACCATTACACATGTTCTAAACTTATTGGATGAGCCACGACCGACCGAGAAAATCCATTGGTCAACTTGGGGACCCCACGGAGCAACTTGGGTAAGAAAATGACATTAATAACTTTTTATTTAAAGTTAATATATAAATGTCTCAAACATGTATTGTTTAACTAAAAAAAATTTTACAATGGGATATACAAGTCGTATTTATGACTATAAATATTTATTGGACAGATAAAAATATTTCCTACATCATATTATTTTATTTATAATTTTTATACATTAAATAAATTAATTTATTTATGACACCATGATGTTGCAACAATTATCTAATTAATGAACGATTTAAATAAAATGAAAATATATTGGAAAATCTAAGACATACACTTGTATAAAACTTATTGGATGGGTATATTTCGAACCCTTATCACCTTATCCTTGAAATATACCAATGTGGGACCTTTAAAATCCGAAACTCATTTTAATATAAAGTAACATTTCTTGACTTTCCAAGAGTGCCCCTCCTCCCTCTTATAAAAGGCCCCCACCTCTACCTTTTTACCCACACATATAAAGCCATTGGCTTGGCCAAAATATGATCATTTTATCTCTCCACATACCTCTCTTCATCATATAAGCCTTACCTTAGGCTGGAAGCTCTTCAAGAAACACCTTTGGTTCAATCCAAAGAGAGTTACCCGATTTGAAGGTAATGTCTTCTCTTATGTTCTTTTGTTTTATTTTGATTATCCAACCACCTAAACTCTTATTATTCCATTATTTTGTTACAAAAATAGTATATTAAATATACTAGGATTTTGTTATTATATGTATTCAAGCTACACTTACACACACCTCCGTCTAATGGTTAAAGAACATACTGTTTCTGTGGATGATGAATTACTGCCTCACGAAACGATGATTGTTCAATATTCTTTTAACACCTTTAAAGGTGGACATTAAGATCTAAATATATTTATAAATGATATATAATATTTTTATGTTTATGGAATACCTTTATTGTTTCCATTATTGGTAAACATGATATCTTCATTTTAGGAACTGCGGACTACCGCCCCATTAAAGTGATTTGATTCGTTAATGCCATAAGTGGGGCTTATAAGGGATGGAGTTAATGATACTATATATATATATGATATTATACTAGAATTATAATATAACTTTATATCATTATTATTTCATTCCATTAAAGTATTAAATATAAATGAAAGTAGCGTTCATGCGTACGTACGGATTGCCGTTTCCATGAACAGTGCATTTCATTTCTTATCTCCAAATGTTATGTACTATTATAAGTACATATATATAATGGATATATATTATATATATTACATATAAATGATTAATATCATTCGGGAATTATAATATATATTTATATATATATATATCTCAATTATTTTTAATTCCATTAATATGAAAATGAAATGGAAGTAGCGTTCATGCGTACGTACGGCCTACCATCTCCATGAACAATGAATTTAATTTATTTTTATATAAAAATGTTTTGGAATAGTATAAAACGAATATACTAGATATATGTGATATAAAAAACATTAATACTATTCTGGAGATGGTGTACTTATAACTACAAGGACAATTCTTTCCAAACAAGTTCATTTTTGACTCATGTACTGAACATCGACAAAAACATCTGATATGAACTCACATAATTAACTAATTATTATAACATTATAATATGTGATATTAATTGAATAATAAACATTAAATTAAGTCCTTGAGAAATTATTAATTTATCAATGTATATTATTTTGGAATATAATGAAACGAACAAGACAAGTCGGACTTGAGGTAAGGGATCCTGCCTCTCTCTTTCTTTTTAAGTACTCTCCTTTATGTAATTTTTTTTAAGATAATCTTTATAATGTTTGGGGATGCTATTTTATATTCCTCATTCTGTAAACATTATGTTCATATTATAGGAGACCCTATTTGATATCATAAATCCATTTTTGGAAGTTTTAAGTGGCGTCGTTAGGCTGGCAAGTTTTCGTAAGGGATTTTTCATCCCACTTTTATTCCCATGGGATTTATGCTACATTTGTCACCATTTCCTTTGAGTGGTGTATGTTCTTCCAATTATTATACTCTTTGTATAAAATAATTTCATTTATGAGTATTTACATCAATGATTTATAGTTTTTCTTTCATTGGGTGTACATTTTGAATGTTTCCCAAGTCGGTAAGGGAACCTTTCACCCTCCTCTTTTTAAAAGACTTCTTTTGTAAGGTCTTTTAATTTACATCTTAGTATGTTTGGATATGTTAATCTGTATCCTTATTGATGTAAAATTTAATCCCAAGTGATGAGATACCCTTTTTGTCTCATCAACTCGTTTTCTAAATTTTATAGTGACGCTGTTAGGCTGTCGAATTTTTACAAGGGAACTTCTTAAACCAATTTCTATTTCTTTAGGTTCACATTTTAGTTATTGAATATGTCATCCTATGAATATGTGTGAATGACCTCTGGTTGTTTTACACTTATTATCCAATTATATTGGGTGTAATTATATTTTTCACACATAATTATGAAATTGATTTATCCTTAATTTAAGGATTCCTTCTTTATAAGTGATTTCATATCATTTTACATCTCTTTTGAGACTTCATTGTTGTTATGTACCAATTCACTCTTATATGGTGTATATACTGTCCTTTGGAATATTATATCATGAATCCCTTTATTCTAATGATATTATAATTATCTGATTAAATTTTATTCTTCAATTATTTTTATTCATGTGACTTTCATTTTGTTAAAAACTCTTTAACTAAAATATCCTTTTAAATGTTTTAATGATTTATTCTTATAAAGATTTCTCATTAATATACATGTTTTCAAAATAGTTTTTAAGGATTTATTTATATTTATATTAATGGTTTAAAATGTTAAAAGCTTTATAGTGGTATAAGACTTCATCTCAATCTCCTTTCATTGAGGCATATTTGGTTTTATACACAACATTCTTTTATACGGTGTATAAAACCCTTTGAATTTTACTTTTATTCAAAAGAAATATTTTCTATACAAAGTGTTTTAGTGTTTTACTAAAAGACAAAAAGTATGTTTCTTTTTAACGTACATAGTGACAATGACCTTTCCACCACTGTGAGTATTATTTGATCTTTGGCTTCCTCAACAAGCTGTAATTTTTTTGAAAGTAAATAAATACCATATACTCTTATATGTATTTTGGTATTGAAAATGGTTTTGATAATGGATTTTTTATGTCAATATTTTTAGGTGATATATTTGATTGAAATGTGGAAATGTTTTCTTTCCTTCATAATTTTTTTATGTGTTATTATTTTATAATGGTACTTGGACATTTGAAAGGTGGTTACGTGATAAACCAAATGACGGGTGGAGCTGTGAATACCAGGATGGGTGGTTATGTTATAACCACCAATGCATTGGGTATGGAAGTCAGCGATATGGCTATTCCATGTAGTGATATGTGTGGATGTTGACCGTATGGTTATTCAATTTAAGTATGTTTATGTCCCATGTTACCTTTATATGTAATGTGTTCTTTATATGGGTTTATGGTAATATTTTGGTTACAAAGGATAAGTAGTGATCTTTTATTTAGTGATGTATATTTACTACTTCATAAACGTGAAAAGTATTACTTTGATAAAGTATTCATGGATTACTTGTTGTTTTGAAAAAATAACTATTTTCCATCTTTGTGTATCTTTTACTGGGGTTTTTATGCTCATCCCAAGTTTGTGAAATGTTTTCCATAGGACTTAAAGATTATTGGGGTCAAGGATGGGATCAAGGAAAGACAAGCTATCTAAAACATGGAACTAGACATGTTTCTATTAAGAGTTTTTGTTTTATGATGGAAATTGTGTAGAAGTGTCTACTTTGTTATCTTGTGAGATGTAATAGTTATGACCTAATTCTCTAAAACTATAAACCTAAAAAGATCCTCAATTTGAATTATTCATTTAATTAAAGAATATGTATTGTACTAAGGTTGGGTCCTTATAATGAATATATTCTAATTTTCCTTATCATCAAAGATAATTTATGATTAAACACCTCCATAACTCCATTTTATTTTTTCGTACATATACTGATACTAATTTTCTTGCAACCAGAACCTATTTAATGAAAAAATATAATTTTTAATGCTTCTTTTAGAACATAATCACATATGTATATATATGGCCTATTCATCGACCATGGATCTTCGACTAACACTGGTGATGAATAAATTGGACTTTTGATTAATAAAGAAAAACCAAAAATTCCATACAGAATCATCAATAAAATAAACATATTATTTTAAAAATACCTTAAAATTTACCAATGATAGACCACATACATCAATATATAGTAACTATAAATTTTGGTCGATGGTTATTTTAACATCAATTTGAAATGTACACTTCAAAGGATTTTCTCGAATTCATTATTAAGGGGATTTGTAATCCATGATATTAATATTATGAATTATTCAAGCATTAAAGACATTAATCTCTTAATCATATATGTGGAATAATAATTTCTTGTATATAATTTTGAATGGTACTTGTTAAAAATCATTGGGCCTTATGAAAAAATATTTTCTTAAAATTTTCCTAATTCACTTATTTTCCACCACTACTAAACCGTAATTGAAATTCCATGTTACAATAACATATGTTTATAGAGTCCCTCATTGTATACTATTATGATGAATGAATTTGTTTTATTATCAATGTAATGTGCCACTAACTTTAAAATATGAGAGAATATTTTTTCACTTTTTCATTTGAAAACACTACTATTTACAATAATATTTGAAACTCTAACATCAATAACACTTTCCTTCTTCAAACAAATCATGTATAATTAATAATTCATCTTTTCAAAAATATATCGTTAAATAAATCATTTATTTCTATATTCCATTATTTATTTGAAATAATACACTCATCAAAAGACAACCAATATCTTCTAATATAGGATTAATGGATTCCTGTTTATAATTAAATATTTTTTTCATTGAAAGTTTAATCAATATAAAATTTCCTTAAATTTACCTTATTCCCATAATATAACCACATTACAGTACCCAAATCTAATGATATACTATGAAGATGAAATCCCATTCCATTTTCATCCCAGTTAATCATCAATGATACATTTTATCCTTACCTCTATCGCTGTAATCTATTTTCATAGATTCTTATATCTTGTTAGGGGGAATCCTACCATTTATAATAAATTCTATATAATATGTAATCACTATGTATGTTATAATTCTATAATTATTCTATTTTTTAACCACCATATCCATTGATACATTGTGTTATGAATGTGATTTCCTCGAATACTCTATGCTGCACAAAGTCAACATTGATGATTCAAACTAACTTCAAATAATTTTGATGACTATCATACAGTCATTTACTGGATTTATTTATGGTATAAAAAATTAACATGAAATATATAATAGGATTAAATCCTTATTTATAATTATACTATCATATATATGGGAATTTTTTGTTATTGGGATTTAAATAGAATTCTCCTCTGGATTATTATAATCCATTTTCTTCAATAGTGTCATTGATATAATTTACAATAATATTCGAACATGGATTTCAAATTAATTATATTGATCAATTTTATATTGGTTCCTTTTAATAAAATTATATCATAAATTTTTAGTATAAAACAGTATATATCAATCATTAATAGGAAAATATTATTTTTAAAAATTTAATCCACATAGAACCAAATTGTATGAAATTACATTGACTCTAAATTAGTTCATATCTGTGTATATAATCTAATATTATGATATATTAGAAAATATTTCTATAAGTTATATGTAATTGAAATAAGAATAATGATATAATTAAATTAATCTCAAAAAAATATTGTAAAAGGTATTTGACCCAAAAATTTATAATTGATGATCTTGTACTACTTAATTGGTCCTTGAAACCATATGACACACAAAATATTACATATTAAAAATAATTTCTAGATTCAACCCATTTGAATTATCCCATGATAATTTTCTAATCCAACAATGATGAATATACACACCTAAGTCAACACACCTTTACACTCTTTTTCGATATAACAAGATATAAACATCAAAATGAAAACCATAATAATGAAAGGAACATGTAATTGACTTGTCTAAAATGTATTCAATACCTATTTTGGTATTGTACCACTAAATATATTCCTGTAAAATTGGTTGTTTTTTTTTGAAATTTACTTATTGAATAAAATACTACACAACAATATAATAGTATATCACAAATAGTTCCAGCATAAATTGATATCCACAAAGTGAATTTACATATAGAATTTATCTTCAATGGAAACCCTTCGCTTGGTAAATATAATCTATTGCATATAATCATCCTTATAAGATTCAATGTATGAATCCAAGAAATCCATGTGTTAATGATTGTGTAGTATTTTTACAAAATGATTATATAGAAATAGAAAAAATAAAATAGAAGTTTTTATAGACCCCAAATGTTATCCTTCAATTTTGATTCTATTTCTAATTAACTTCTTCAATTTTTTATATTTTATTCTATCATTATTTATTTTATCTACCTCTATAATTTTATATAATTTCATTGTTACTCAACTATATCATTTATTTATATTATAAAATATTTATTGAGAATAATATTATCCATTTTGGAAATAATTTTTCTTGATTATGGTTTAAACAAGACTAAAAAGAATAGGTTTTTACATTACACTAAAAACAAGAAAACAATATTTCCATATCAGAACAAAAAAATAAATAGTAACACAATCAATACCCAAAAATCATTGTAATTACAATCATTATTTATAATTTTTTATTTATATTCTTTATTGTAATATATGATAAGAGAATTAAAAATGGATGTTGATGAGATAATATATAAGTCAACAATTCCAGTATGTGTATGTATCATTCGCTAAGTATTCCACTATTATGATTTATAGAAAATGTCATCTGATCTAATCAAATCCCAATGTCTCATCAAATGTCTAATTCCTCCATCATAGAGAAAATATGTTATAAATATCACATATCATAAAGTGTCAAACCCTTGTCACTAGACTTATAATAAGTTCAAAAAACCTATATACACCTATAACTGGAATCATCACATCAAGAAAATGTGTTCCAATAGATCTATTTATGTCTAATACCATACTAAATGATGGCCATTTTAAACATGGGGTGCTAGTAGACCATATGAATAACTCCTCAGACACTAGATATATGCTACTAATGTTGTGGTCCAAAATCAATCATAGTTGGATATGACGGAAAAAATAAAACCAAGGTTAATTTTATAATATATGATAAATTTAATAGGATTATTCCATATAATTGACATCTTAATAACTTGTATATAAGAAAGTCACTGGATTATTACCCTCATAATGGTAATTATAAAAAATATTTAGTTTATATAATTTCAAAAATAAATGGATTAGTAGTATTACATAAAATTTATATCATGTATCATCATTTAAAAAAATAACGGCCCATTATTGAGTTATGATTAGTGTAAAAAAAAAATTAATGGCATTTAACCAAAAAAATATTATCATACACATTTAATACATGGCCCAACAACCTAATAAACTCAATCCATGTTCCCTAATCCAAGTGATAAAATATAATAAATGAAATAAATAATGTCTAGACACATACCTGTAATACTATGTCGAATATTTGTGTGATGGTGAGTCCAGTTACCTAGTTAGAATCACCCAATCACCATTAAACATTATTTTTCTATAATAATATTATTGAACTCAAAATTAATAAACATGATAAAATTATTATCATCCAGGAAATAAACTAGTAAAAATATTATATACATTTATAATAACTCACACATTTTCATCCTTCTCCAAAAAAGAAGAAATGTCCCATAAAAAACATGTATTGGCCAATGATGAAAGGATGAGAGTAACACCATGGATGAAGTTATCACTAAATAATGATGGTATAATTATTAAAAGGTCATTATCTAAAATCTAAATTCACTCAAGAGAGACCACATTAAGATTTCTTAAACTATCACATATCACTCAAGATAGGCTACATATATTTTAATGGACCATTCCCACCCACATTAATAGGATACATTATTACATATTGATATTTTATTATGAAAAAATATGATCTATGTCATACATAAAAACCCAAATCGAGCATAAAAAGGGAATAAAAATTATTATGTGATAGTTATCACCTAGCCATCAGAATGGCAGGAATTAATAAGATGTCTTAAATTTTTAGAATAATTTTTAAACATGTTGATCAAATGGAATTATTGGTTATCGGTTTGAAATTAAAATAAAAAAATTTAATATAATTGGGGTGATTTCTATAAAAATATTTTTATGCACAAAATGGATTTTAATTTTTATAAATTAAATTAATAAACTTTGAAAAAATATATTACTCAAATTTATGTGTTATATATTCATCCAATTTTTTAAAAATTCATCCAATATTATTTATAGGCATAATATAATAATAAAACTAATTTATGTATAAAATAGTTATATTATTTTGAATGGAATTTTTTTCTACTATTAACAGTGTACCTATTTTAAAAATAAATTTTGAAAATTTTATCAATTTTATAAGAATATTTAATATTTTTTTGATATATGTATATCAAAAATAACATACGGTAAATTATTTATTAATTCTTGAATATTTATTTTTTATTAAATAGTTAAAAATATTTATTTATAATTTAAGACATCTTTTCGTGAAATTTATTTACAGTGTAACATTATTTTTTAAATTTGTTTTAAAGTATAATTAGTTCAATCATATATCAATAAATCTTATTTAGCTGAATTTAATAATTTTAATAATGAAATTCAATATAATATCATCTCATTATTTTCACCTTTTCAACATTAAAAACCCTCTTACCCACTAATTAAAAGGGTTTAATTTTAAATATAAATATTGAACTTATATTAATTAAATTTATTAAATTGGATTTTATATTAGGAATAATATAGTTCAAATTATATTTTATGGTAAATTTAGTTTTTATTAATAAAAAAAATTAATTTGTTAACAAATCATTTACTCTATTATAGGTAAAAAATAAAACATCTTAAAGATAAAATGTAAAAGCATAAAGTACACATAAAATTCTATATTTAACATGTGTTCGAGATATTTCAAGACCCTAATGATCCTTCAAATAAAATTTTTTCATAGAATTTACTTGAAACTAACATAACATAAATGTGGTGAGCCTTAAATATAAAATAATTATTATATAATCACTTAAAACCACACCACCTCATGTATATATAAAACCCATCCACATCCCATTTATCTTTACAAGCCTGGAATCTCATTAAATCTATTTAAAAAATATTCTCATCATTATAACCATGTATATTTGCTATATGTATCAAAAAATACAAAATCAATGGTCATTAAGGGGTCCCTCATGGTGTTGATATTCTAGAAGCAATATTATGAAAACATCTATCTTATATTATCTTCATCATCTATTTTTTACTAACCTCCAACATCCATAAATTCATGATAATTCTAGTATTATGGAATGTTATTTTTTATAAAGAAATATATGATATTAATTTCATTTATCTTATACTATTATTAAATGAAAGGGAATTTATTTTCCAATTGATGGTTGTTAAATGTCTCTATGAATAATTTTCTTTTAGTTTTCTATTTCCAGCATCATGGATAGTCCTAAATTTATCATTATTGTTATACATAATTCAAATAGGAGTATTGTGACATATTTATTGTTCTGTAACTAATAAATACTCATAACATTAAATAAAGCAAACCTATTTCATTGTGTTTCAAAAAAATACAAATCTAATCAGGGCATTTATCATCAATCATTTATCAAATGAATTATCCACATAAAAGAAATATAATTGATATATGTGATAAATAATAATAATATATGTTAATTAATAAAATTTTATACCACATATAATGTTGTAATAAATTTTTACAAGAACATCAATGATATTAAATAAGTTAAATAACAATGAAACCATTAAAAAAACAACCAAAGCAAAGAAATTAATTACATATTATGAATCAATGTGTGAAAGATATTATCAAAAGGCCTAATAAGTTATTAAAATAAATTAATAGAGATTTTTAATTTTGTAATAAAATTATGTAAACCATTATATATTTTGATTTTACAAATTTAAAGGAATTTTAATATGAGGTAAGGTATTTCATAACCTAATTTCCATTCATTGTCCTAAACATATAATTCATTAGTAATCCATTATAAGATAATGTCTCAATTTAATATTTAATATATTATGTTTTATATCCCCTTTTATAATGTTCCTTTAATGTGGTTAGAATTATTTTATTCATTTTATTACTTACTAGTGTAAGGAACTAGCTTAGATACCTTGGTACACTGATAACTAAGCATGCATTGATATATCCGAAGGGGAATTCATGATCCTCAAGGATTGGTGAGGAGATCCATACATTAGAAAAGATAAAACTATCAATGAATTTTCCATAAAAATATTGGATATATAAAAACATATCATTATTCTCAAATGAAAACTCCATAGAGAGAATAGATCTGGATGTCAAATTGTTATATAATTCCAAAATTACATAAAAAGTACCCAAAAATAGATTAAAACCCCAAGTAATAATGGAAACATCACTACAATATAATAATATTAACATCCTTCACCTCAATGAAGAAATTTCAAGTATCTAGAACATGGTAAAATAAAATAATAAAATGACTTACAGAAAAGGTTGGGTTTGAGCTAAAATCCCAGTTGGGTCTCACCAAGTGTTCCATAAAAATACATAAAAATAATTAACCAAATAATTATTTCATTTTTAAATAAAAAAATCAAGTAAGTATAATAGAATATTTAAAACAATATATTCCATTCATTTGAATTGATGAAAATATTTGAAATATTGAATTAATAATCATTTTATATAAAAGAGTTTAAAAGATATACAAGGAATATGAAATGATGATTTACCAATAATGGAATATATATATAAATAATCACAATGATATGTGTGGTCATATTCTGTTATGTATGAGAGTTCTATATTATGGGATTATGACACACTCATATAGTGATAATGGAAATGTGAACACATGTCCTTCAACATTGGTTGAAGAGGAGTAACCAACATCCAACACGAGATCTTATATACCAATATGTATAAGATAGATTTCCAAGGAATCAATCTATTGGTATGGAAATTTTATCCTACCATCTGTGTCACAAATAAATCCCTAACTACCAATTATTTCATTTTATCAATCAACAAATAAAAATTGGAAAATTATTTAAAGAATGCTCAAAACCTAATTTCCCCAATTTCTATTTCATTATTCCAGTTTCACAATAATAACCAAGTCATGTTTTCTTAATCAATTCTATATTTTTTGTAAGAAACAACCAATGGGTTCTTAATAAAACAATTTTACCTTTTTTCAGAGAATTAATTTAAAAACTTAATTTCAAATAATGAAATATTCAATTTTAATCAAATCTAAATCACACCGCTAGTCATAAGAATCGTTAAATATCCCAATATTTCATGCCAAATCAATTTTTCTCAATTATATCCAAATTGGATTTTCAATTTTTGTTGAAGGAAATTATAAAAATCTATTAATTCATTATTAATTTATTTTTATGAACATATATGAAACCACCACCCTTATATCATGTGACAAAATAACACAACACATATAATGGAAAACCGCATTAAAAAATAAGCAATAGATACACACGAATAAATCATTTTTTAGTGACCCAAAAAAATATATTATATCCACAAAAAATGATATCTATGAAATATGATGAAGGAGAGTGAATGAGACCGAGAGAGACATAAAAGAGACTAATAACATACCCAGAGTAGAATGAATTTGAGATTACACGCATAGATCCACCTAAAGGGGTATGGATGAGATAAAAGGGTCCTTGAGAGCCTTCTCAACCATGAAAATCATGATATGAGGAGTTGGGCCAAGTGTCAGTTAGATAGGGGATTTTGAAATGTTTTAATAATTTTAAGAGTTAATTTTACCCATTATCATGGTTACCTATAGAGGGACTCACGGTTTGCGAAAACCATCCACCTCTATTATGTGACCCTCAAGTAGGTGGTGGATTTCAACTATGTTGATTTTTTTTTTCAAATATTACAAAAAAATTACAAACCCTGACATCTTAGTTTTTAATGGATTTCACTAGAATATTTTATTTTTAAGGAAAATTGTCTTCAAACCATGCACATCCTAATACCCATCTAAAAAATGAAATTATCATACTAAACACCCATTAATGATACCTAATAAGACAATATTAAAAATATTGGTTAAGGATTACCTTCAAAAAATTAATATGATGTTACAACATCCCCACTATAGATACATTTGCCACTAGAAATCCTGTTAAAAAGTCTCCAGGACAAATGTGTGTGGCCATTACTCTATCATAATATTATCTTTCACCCATGTATCATAAATATCGGAACATTTATTCCATTTGAATCCAACCAATGTTATCATCCTCCCATGAATAAACATGGATTCAATATCGACTCTCCAGACTGGATGATTAGGGATGGATAAATCATTCTTGAAATCAACATCACTCTAGCTAAGAACATGGGATGAATTAGTGATATAATGTCATATCTATGATACATAAAATATGTTATGTATCAATATCAACTCTGTAAATTATGCTAATGTATAATCCAATTTTCCCACCATTTCTAAAACTATAAAATTTAGAAAAAAATGATGATAAAAATTCCCTTTCTCCAAAGACATTTATAAACCAAACATGGTGATAAATTCATGAAAAACGTATCTCTGACTAAAAAATACAATAGTGTGTGATGATAATTAGTATATAAATAATATGTGATATATTAAATCAACTATCTTTAATGAATAAAATGAATAATTTATATCATCACTTAAATTGTGATTAGTTCAACAATGGAAAATTAAATGATCTCCTTCTAATACAGTAAATATTTTCTTCTTCATCCATATAAGAAATAAAAATGAGCCATCTTAGTCATGAACTGGTAACTATTGTTATATGAAATCACAATCGGACCCAAATTCTCATCAAAATATTGAATAATATTTTTTAAGAATGAAAAAATTATATCCTCAAGAATCATCATATATCTCTATATTTGGACATCTGACTTTGGATGGTATGTTGTACTGAAAATAACATGAGAACCCCATGCATACTAAAGGATTCTCTAAAATATATGAGTAATATGGGGTTCTCTATTAGACACATTAATAGATGGTACTTGTTTCAAATTAAAACCCACTTTTTCAAAGATAATTCTCATCTCCTCAAATTTAGTTATGTTTTGAATGCAAAAAAGTGTGTTAATTTGTACTTTCAATCGATCACAAACCATATCACATTCTTCTTTATCTGGGAATGATTAAGTCCTACCACAATTTCTATAAATATATCACCACTCTTCCATGTTAGCACTCATGTATAACAGAAATATATAAAATCATCAATTCCTCAACACATTCCTAACCACCGAAATATGTGCTACATGTATCATGGTTACTCGGTGCCCATTGAACAAGAGATTATATAAATACCCCATAACAAATTTCATTCCAAAAATGATTCATCAAAAATATTCTAATAAAATATAATACTATATATAATGAATGAACACTCCACCGTAATATCCCCACCATAAATAGAGTATCTATTTTAATAGAAATCATCATCCATCTCATGTTTCTGAAAATTCAACTTGAGAGGAGAACCATTCAACTTAATACTTACCAAAAAAACATTAAACCCAAATTTGATAACTCATATATGCATATATGAAAAGAGGTTCATGTTATTATCATATTTTTATGATTCATTCACTTTCTATGTTGTTTTTTTTCTAAAAAAACTTATTCAATGACATTCCCTTTACTCTGGGTATAAGAAATTTCAATGTCAAATAATTTTAGGTACTCCACCCAATACATTTTATAGAAGTTTAAATCAATTTGGGAGATGATATAACTGAAGATCCTGTTGTAGGAAAACACTGTTATCCATTATCTGAAAATGTATTTCCAAAAAATTATAAGTTCCTGAATCACTACTACTAGTTCAAGGTCTTGGGATAGATACTTCTTCTCATTTGACATAAGATTCCATATTTTTAAAAGTAATGACTTGATAACCTGGAATAATATAAAATCTTGAACAAAAACATGATGCATCATGGAAGACGACATATTCATGACCATACACAATAAGAATTATCATTGTTATATTTTTCAAAAAATGATTCATCTCAACAAAAATATATTACATTTCTCACCATAAGAAAACATCACTCTATTCATATTTTGATAAGTCAACAATAAAGAGAAATCTGAGAATTTATCTACAACTTGATTTTCATATATTGATAAACCCATCAATCACTGAATATTGAAAAAAATGTTGTTTCTCCCCCGTAATAATAGAATTTACCTTCAATTTTTCAATAGAGATACCATGTTACGACTCAAAATGTCACACAAACATCAATTCTTGAATCCAGAAATATATTTCGATAGGTTTCCATAAATATCTTAATTTCTCACCAATTTCAGTACTTATCTTAGGTGATTCCCATGTTCCCCTTTATATATAATAAAACAAGGATTTAATATAAAAATACTAACAATGAGGTATCAACATACTCATGAAATATAGTATTTTTTAAATCTGTAAAGACTGCACGAGCATTGGTTATAATAAATGGAATGAAAAGGTAATAATAATGGCCACACCTGATCTGGATGGTGGTTTTTGGAATATCTATTATTTTATTCGTAGTATGTGATAACTAGATTGAAAATTAATATTCATAAACCACTAATCCAATTTAATTTGTTCAACTAGGTCATCAATCCATGGAAAAAGAAACTTTTTATTTACCATAACTCAATAGAGTTTTATGTAATACGCACAATGAAAAAATACCCATTATCTTTTTCGAAAATGAACATGTGCCACCAAATGAGAGACACTTGGTTATATAAATAATTTCATAAACATTTCATCCAATGGAGTCCTAAAATATTTCATTTTTATTGTTTCCATGTCATAAGAGGGGATAATTACTAGTAGAGTGTCTATGATAAATCAATAAAAAACACAACTTCCTTTACCGAGGGAAACTAAAATAATTTAGAAGGAAAACCTAGGAATCTCGATGAAAACCTAAGGTAGTTCACCACTCAAATGATTCTCATACCTTGTAAAATGAAAACATCAATATAAAATTCACTAAAATTAGATAAGATAGTTCGGTTGTACTCATCCTCATGTCCCATTCTCCCAATAATATATTTCACACCCCATCAAGTGCAGTAATTGACACCCAATAATGATTGAAATATATTGGAACATTATTGGAAATGATTAAATATATAATGAAGATGACATCGTGAGTTTTGTTTCAAGATACAGAAAATCCAATGAAATATAAATCTCGGATAATGAGGTATCCTAATAAGGACACCAAATCAAATTCTCTATCATCTTTATTAGGGGTGTAGTAATATACATAACCAAAGATAATATCTCCCTAGTAAGATTAATCAGAATCACTATAATGTTTTAATTGAATGAATGATATGCACCATTGTCACATAAAATAGTCATCAAGGATAAGGTAATTTAGAAGGTACCTCTCATTGTTGTCAGACCTGTATAAGATTCCACTTGAGACTCTTCCACTATTTGAAGATGATTTGTTCTAGATATCAGTTTCTAGAATCGCTCAGTTCATGAAACATATTATTTCACCACATTAATTTTTAAATTTTATGACCTCAATCCACTAAGGGGTGAATAAAATATTTGAAACAACTTCTTTATGGGAAACATATATCAAGTGTAACTAGATACCTTATGTTCCTTAGAACAAACACTTTTTGATTTCCTTGATTTACACAAAGGAATAAAAATAAACAACAATTTCCATGAACTATATGATTTCTAAAGGAACTATGTCATTGAGAAACAAAATCAGAATACCACTTCCTATATTTCTATTATGGGAACTTAAATAACATCCTCTAAGAGAAAAAGGAACACTAATCAACCTTGACTTAACATACAGGTTCATTTCAACAATCAAAGCACTATCTAGCCACTCAAAATAAGAATATAGTTTCAGAATGAAATGATAAGAATGAATTTTAGATCAAAGTCCCAACTAAATTTATCTAGTATTAATATTAAAATTTGATAAAATATTTTGTGTGAACTGCACAAGCACTTCAAAGCAATTAGCACATTCTATCAGGACCCTGTCACTACTCATGTTTGAAAAAATCGTCAGCCTTGGCCAAGACCATCGACTCTGGATAGAACTGGTCTGTAATATATGACAAAAATTTATTCGACTCTATTTACAGATGGTTCATTTCTATTTTAATTATATCACAATACCTAATGTTGGGTCACTCTATCTTGAAGGTGAAACATTTCAACTTGATTGAATCCACATCTTCATAAACTAAAAGGCAATTTCAATTCTCCTCAACCATTCCATTGCCTCCTGAGGTTCATTGATCATTGAAATGTTGGTCGATTCATGTGAAATAACTATTGGGAAAAATTCAGAGACTAAGCCATTTACGATTCCACAAGTCAATCCAGAATGAGAATGGGTGCACATTCATGCCACTGAGATTGGACAATAATCACATTAACCTCAACTAGATTCTTGTAAATTTGAGGAGTTTCCTTATATAGTTCATTGGAATCATCCTCATGGATCTAATTCACAAATATTCTCAGAGGCATAAAATTAAAAAACTCCAAAAACAATGAGGGCAACACAAATTATATGCAGATCAACACTCAACAATAGAAACATAAAAAATTAATTCAACCACATAGATAAAAAAAATTTATTTCAACATATAAAAATCATAATATGTTAATTTACTAGAAGTAATCCTAAATATTTAATTCTCAACTCACCCATGGTGACTTTAGGCTCATTTCATTTATATTTGACCAGTAACTCACTGGTAACTACATCATAATTCCCAAAATGATTACATAAATACCTACTAACATCAACTAATGATACTTATCATGTACTATTGATACCACTCTGTCACAAAATGGACCAATTTTCTTGATAAACAAGATAAAACTGATATTGATTAATGGGAATTAATTTTACATGTGTGTTGGAGACTGGAACAAGTAATCATAAAAGATAAATCTGGGAATTTTTTTAAGCATAAAAAATTGAAGAAATAAATAAAAGTTTGTGTTATCATAAGAAATATCAATAGAAAGAATATTACCATAAGTCAAGATGGTATACAATCCCAAAGAACGTCAAAAGTTACCTTTCATTGGGATAAAAAACCTAATTACAAATGCATAGAACACTCCAAGAGAAAAATATCATCAACCACCACATCCAAGAGGTGTTATTTCCTTTATGAATCATATAAGATGTAAATTTGAAAATTTCAGAATGAAAAGGTTAGGCATGGGAAAAATTCCTATTAGGGTCTCACCATGTATTCCATAAAAATATTCCTAAATAATTAACAAAAGAATTTATTCGATATTAAATAAAACATGCTTGGAAGTAAAAGATAATATCTAAAACAATGCATTTTTTTCATTTCAATTGATGGAAACATTTATAAAAATTACTTAAATATATTCTTATATAAAATAGTTTATATAAATTCACAAGTTAGTGGAATATATATAAAAATAATAAAAAATAAGAAACATATTCATCTTCCATGATTTATGGTGGTTTTAGGTTATGGGATATATAAATGCCCACATAGTGATAAAAAACATGTTCACATATATCCATCTTACACTATTGAATGGGGACTAAACAAAATCTCATTAGGGATAAGATCTTCCAATTGGTTTATGATAGATTTGTAAAGAATCAATATGTTACATGGGAAATTCCGTCATAGTGTTTTTTCAATAATAAACAACTAAAAACATAGAAATGTATTTGATCGAAATATAATTAGTAATGGGAAAATAATTTTAAAATATTAAAATACAAATTGCACCTCTTCCCTTCTACTATGATAATTTATCATTAAAATTCAAAACATGGGTTTTTAATCAATTAATTACATTATCAAGGATAAAACTAATGAGTTCTTATGAAAAAATCTATTTTCCATGTAATAATTTCACAACTCAATTTCAAAGATGTAAATACACCATTCCCATCAAATTTAAATCACACCCCAATTCATTAAAATATGGGTTTTACCCTAAAATTAATGCAAGATGAATTTAAAATCTTAGTTCTCACAAAATAGGGTATTCATAATTTAATTGAATGAAATTAAAAAAAATCAAGAAATCCATCATTAATTTAATTATCCAAACTCTTATGGAACCACCTACAACATATCACAAAATCACATAACACAACCCATATAATGGGAAACACCAATAAAAATGTTGATAATTGAGATCTTAGAATAAAACATTTGTTCACTATCTAAAATAATGGTGATTTTATATTGTTACAAAAAATAGATCAAATAAACTCTATAGAGGATATTGGATGAGATTAGAAAAGAATGAGAAGGTAATATCCACATTCTAAGAGGAGACTGATCATGATTTGATGAAGATCAATCCTCTAAAAATGGGGTTTGGAGGAGCTAAAAAGGATCTTTGAGTTATATATCAACAATGTAAATCATGATTTTGTGAGGTAATTCATATAATGATATAAAAAAGGTGTTCTATAATTTTTTTAATAAATTTTTAATTTATATTTTCTTTATCATAGTGTATGTTGGCTAGGGCCACACATGTTTCCATACCATGAACCCAAACAACAACCTCCATTGGAACTGTAAATAGTTTCTATAAGTTGGAGGAACAATTTTTCGCACCTTGTTCCAACCATGTAAACCCTCACTCAATGAGTTTTCACTTTTTGCACAAACAGGGAACAAACTTTTAGAAAACCATGTGCCCTCTGGGGATATCCAAAGATCCTACCATAAATTTCAGCATTTTCTATATATAAACCTAAATAATATCCAACCTATGAAAGATCAAAATATAGGGTTAAAGTGTAACAAAAAATAACAACAAGATGTTATACCCACTTCAATGATACTATTTTTATTATGGAAATTCATTTATGAATATCTATTTACGGGTTCTCTTAAAACACTCATTTTCATCCTTGACCATGTTTTCTAACATTATTTCTAAAAATTTTATAACTGTTATCCTATGATAATTTAATTTTATTTCTACTCATATTTTACATTTTACAAATTTTTTTAAAATTATATGTTTTGTAATTTTATAAAAGAGATTCATTGAGGATTTTTCAAAATAAATATAGAAGGAATGTTTTTTAACATATATGGAGTGAGTGTATTTTCCAAAATTCAAGACACATAGGATTTGATGATACTTTTAAAACATTTCATTGCTATTTTCACTAAAAATGATTCCTTTATGAAATGCATAGTGGTTTGGTTTTAAAATTTATTTTTATAAAGGAACAGGGTTTTTAATATCCAATGGTATTTTTTATGATTTTAAAAGAGTTTTTGAAATTAAATATAATATAAATTATAATAAAAAATAATTAGGAATTATATGGTATATGACCATTAAACATGGGATTGCCTAGATAGAGCCCATAAATCACATTACAGATTAGCATTTGATGGACCAGATAGAACAAAGAAGACATGTTATATCTAAACATGGTGTGTCACATATATCACTAGTAAATCTTGTTAGAGCTTAATATGGGGTGGCCTAGATAGCGCCAGGTATTCTCATTGTAGATTATCATGGGCTGTTGGGGAAAGAAATGGGTAAGGCCATAATTTTTTTGGAATCTGTGATATGTCAAATAATGATCCACGTTACCTACATATATTTTATATTCTAGCTAATGATTTTTCATGAAAATTTATTGATTTCTAAAAGGTAAGATATTTTTATTTTTCAAACAATTATTATTTTTCAAACTAAAAAGCTATGATTTTATGATTTTGTATTCATTTTCACTAGAATAATTCTTTCCCTTTCTTTATATTCCATAATCCCCTTTTTATGACCATGCTATGGTTGTAAAAACAATTTCATAGGGTAAATGATCAATTCAGATCATGATGAAGAAAATATTCAAATTTTGAAGAGAATTCATCTTATGAAAAAAAATTATTAAAGGGTTTCATTTTTTGAAAAAATAGATACTACATATAAGTTTTCACTTTTAATTTATGGGATTTGATTTTAGGTTTTTTTCTTAATTTTATAAAACTCTAAGAATAGAAATATCATTAGTAAATGACTATGAATTCTTGATTTAAAATTACTATAATATACATTATTTATGGTAGAGATTTTATATTTAGTATTAGGGAATAAAATATATAACATTAGAGGATATAATTTTATTTGAGTGTAAGTTAATCATCCTCTATAAAAACAAGGGTTATTATTGGATGGATAATTTTTTTTGTTTATGGAAATTTAGCTGGACTAGATAAAAACTTTAATCAACTTATATATAATGCTATTGAAGGATTATAGAAAAAAAAATCAGATGGAATATTATATTCCCTATAGATTATTATTCCATGAATAATTCATTTCATTATTAATTAAAAATCATTTAAAAAGATTAACGATCATTTTTCATTATTTATGGAAAGATATATTGCAAAACCATGTTTTACCACTTAGATAATTATATAGTCATTAATAATTTAAAGTCCAATTCAAATGATTTTAATAGCAACTTCAGTATTAAATTAACCTCTATGAAAATTTTTGAGTTTCCCATAACCTGATAGTTTCTATAAAAAAATTATGGGACATTTTATATTTTTTTTATTCAAAGATCTAAACACTTATAACACTCGAGATATCATAAATTAGAAAGTGATGCCAAAATTTAATTTCTGTAACTATGAAAACACACCAAAATATTAATAGAATATAAAGTAAATCATGATGTTTGGATTTAACATATGATTTATTTTTTTATAATGGTTTATGTTTTTATCATTTTGTTATTGATATTGATGGAACATAGGGATATAATTCAGATCAATGATTTTATGAATCATTTATGAAGGAATAAGATGATGACTCATCATTAATCGATTTAGAATGATTTTGTATGAATGATGTCTTAATTTATGGAGTTATCATATTTATAATATAGTGGATGTTTAAAAATTTTAATGGAATATTATAATGGATAAGGATTCTTCTATTTTAGTAATCGTTATCACCAATTTGTAAACATATGTTAGATGAAATTGATACCACCGATTGTGTTAAAAAATATAATTTATAAGACAAATGTGTAAAATATTTTAATTATATAAAAAAATTTATTTGATGAACAATTGCAAAAAATTTTGTGGAATTAAATTTAATGGTATTTTAATTATTTTCATTTTATAGGATCATTGAATTTTAGGTGGAAATAAATTCTTATATTGGGAAAAAAATTGAATTTATGATATATCATTTGATGTTAAATATATTAAGTTTATATTTTTAGGATGATTCTGACATATATGTAAATTTAATACCATTATATTATTATATTTTTTTTAAAATGATAACTCAAATTATTGGAACATCCCATACCATAATTTAATTACACAATAATTGAACAGACAACCAAAGGCTGACTAGTGTTCATCACCTACCAGTAGCCAAGATGATGTTCTAAATTATATAAAAAAATTTGGTTAATCGAATTGATTGATGAAAAATAATTCTATTTTTCGAACATATGTTTTATCCTATAGATAACCATGTTATTGAAAAAATTATCTGGTGTTTAAGTGATTAAATGTATTTCATAAGATGTTAAATAATATAGGAACCACATATGATTAAGGTAAATAAAATAATATGAGATTTCATCACATAAATAAATGATGAATTATATTTTTGAAGGAAATATAATATATGGGGATTTTTGATATTTCTGAAAAAAATTATCTTATATCATAGATTATCTAATTTTTAAAAATTCATTTTTCTTATGAGACATTAAGAGTGATTGATATTATTTGAAGATAAATATTATATTTATTATAGAAGATAATGGGATCAAATCCATATGATTTTCATGTTTCAAATTTTACTATGAAATATTTTGATTAATTTTAAGGATATTTATTTTTGGAATGTTCTATGTTGAAAATTTTGAAACTCAATGATCCTCATGAATGCCCCAATCCTTCCTTTAGAATTTCAAATTCCCCGACCCATTCTTGTAATGAACCAAATATTCATTAATAAAAACTCCTATTTATTGAATTAAATGTCTTATTATTGATATATATAATGTGAACATCAATGGTTTTATGTTTCTAAATTTTAAAATACGGTTATTAATAGTTACTGTTTCTAATAAAGTCGTTGACCATTGATCATATGATTAGTATAAATTTAGGGCATTACCAAAACCAATTTACTCAGAAAATGGAAGTGATGGCCTCATCCAGTAGACTTGCCCCGTACGAAGCCAATTTGTCTGAGCTGAAAAAGGATGTGGTGTCATTTGACTTCTCTCTTGACCAAGACCAAGTTTAGCTTCATCATGTTATGTTTGAGTGGAACCGCCTACAAGAGATTTGGAAGTTGATAATGATTACAACTTGAGCAATGTTATCCATGCCAGCCCAAGAGATTGCCACCATCCCGCACCTTACCCTAAGGACTTATGCAGTTGTTATAAGTGGTTATCTTAAAATACCCTAGTACTACAATTTTTTACATTATTCTTTTATAGAGAATATACATTCATTTTATTATTGTTACATTGTAAATTTTTTTTAAAGTGAACATAGTATTTGTTGTCAATATTCAACTAATTAATTTATTTTGATGAATTAATTGAATTTTTAATAAAATAATATTATATTAAATTATTAGTAATATTATTAAATTACTTTTTATTAAATATAAATGATTGTATATTTTTATGTATGCCATTGTAATTTTTTATTAAGGATTGAATGTAGATTTTGTCAAAACACATGAATTTTCGATAAATGTTGGTTTGTATTTTGAAAGTAAAAATTCACATATTGAAAATATTATTTACATAAAATGAATATTATTTTCGGAATTAAGACGTCAAAATTATCCAATGGTGAATTTTTCATAATATTCTAAGGTAGTCGAATTTTGGTGTAAAAATTAAATATTGTTTAAATACATAATGTGTTTTATGACATAATAATAACCCAATAGTTATGTAATAAAATTCTATAAACATTATATTCTACCTATATATGTTTAACCATTAATATAATGTTATTTTGGGTTTTTTTTAATTTTATGAAGCTTTAGTGGACCCTTTAAGACTTATAAAACATTTTGTCATATGAAATTATTCTCTTTGAGGGTGTGACTCACCTCCATATAAGTAACACTACATTTTTAAGATATTCGGACATTGGAAATATAAAATATTGTTTTTAATCCCATTTGGGAAAAACCATGGGAATAAACCATGGGATGGTTTGTGGTTTTGATTAGTTTAATGTGATGTGTCCCCAAACTAAATAATAATTGATTCATTCTCCTTTCATATATAAACCCACCCAAGCTCCCACTTACTCCTCCCTAAAAGGCATTGCAGATAAACCCAACCTTGACCTCCTCTCATTATAATCCTCCCAAGGTTCCCCAAGATCCCATGAAGCCTCTTTTAATCCTCTCACAAGATTTTGGGATCACACTTCCATGTAAGGTACTCTCATATTTATTATTTATGTCTGTGTTTCCTTATATTGATATGTCCTTTTATTTTCAAATATAAATGTTGGGGTATGATTTTGATCCTCTCCATGCTTCCCTATTTATGATTTAATAGAGATAGATCCCCTTTTTCTCTCATTAATTCCTCCCATGTACACTCGTTACCATGCCGAAATTCTGTGAGGGATTGCTCTCTCATCTTTTACATCCAAGTAATTCTTTTGAATTTTGCATCTAAATTACATTAAATTTGTTGGTACATGTATCTATATGACCTTTTAATGTAAATTTCATGTAAATATTATGATACATCTCTTTCTCTCTCATCTACAATATTTTATGAGTTCTTATTTCACGCCGTTATGCTGCTGAAATTGCATTATGATTTTCCAAGCTAATGTCATTGTGTTTTGAATACCATGCATATTTCTATATCAATGGTATTCTACTTTATAAACCTCTACTAATTGATTATAAAGCATAATTATTGTATTCCACATCCCATTATTGAGGAATACATTTTGATTATTTATTCCATGTTGTAAAATCTATTTGGCACACTTATACATGAAATAAAATGTTTAAGAAGGGTGCACCCTGATTGCGCTCTATTGCATTGGGTAAAGTATATTATCTCGATAGATCATGTGAAATGAGATTTTACTCATGATAATTCATTTTCAACAATTTTTTACTCATGCATCATGTGAAATGAGGGTTTACTCATGCTTTATGTGAAATGATCCTTGGCTCATGCTAATTCCATGTTAAGTGTTGTTGCAATAATTCTATGCTAGGACTATCATGCTTTATCTTGCATTTTTTTCATGTTTCTCTTGTGATCCATTGATATACATATATTCTAACATGTATAGTATTCCTCATGTTATTCAATGTTTATTCCCTTACTATGCTTTATAGATCACCCTTTTCTGATGCATGTCCTCAAGTTATCCAATGCAATGCTAAGTATGAGGGAATGTAGTTGTCATTTAAAATATGTTTTCAATAAATATGTTGTGTTTCATGTTTTATGTTGTTATGTAATATTATTAATCCCCAAAGATAGTAGACATCTTGATCATCCATGTTGTATCAAGTGAAGAGTTTATGTACTAAATCATGATTAAATGTGTAATAAAGAGCAAGGTTGTCATAGTTCGTATCAGAGGATTGGTATAGTTATTTATGGGTTAATGATTTGAAAACACTAGTGAAACCATTGAGAAATGAATAAATAAAATAAAAAAGTACCTATATTTTTGAGGTTATTGAGTAATTGGTTTATCGAGAATATACAACCTTGTCTAGATATGAGCTGGTAGAGGCAACTCTAGCACAGATGTACGTAGGGGTGAAAATCCGGAGAAAGAGATTCAGGTAGGACCCAGGTTATCCTGGTACATGATAGTGGGGCTTTCTACACTATTAGTTATGACACTCCCAGATGATATTCATTGGTAAATTCAAATTCTTAGTATGAACCATTATTAAGGGAATAGAAAAAAATAACCCTAAGAATATATGTATAAAATTACATCATGGATATCATAAATTGAATCCATAGACTCATAAGTTAATGAAATAAAAGTTATTTATATGTCTACTATTTTATCCTAGGATACCCATAATGTGTTACATCTAACATTCCGATTATTCGATCCAATGGCCTGTAATAAGATGAGTTGTGCTAACAACCGATGTGAAGATCGAAGTGACGACAGAGGTAATGAGAGGACCAATATGATGGGAGTCGGAATCAAAAACCTTTTCATGATTATCTCTCAGTTAACTCTTGTTTTGATCAGAAACACGTGTAAATAGAAATTTTAAAACCCCCCATTAAAATGAACAAGTCTCTATCGATATCATCACGAGAAAAAGGTCTCCAACATTTTATGGATCATGTGATCCCTCAATCACCAAACAACAGATCAAATCAGTTGAAACGATATTTTCTATCCTTCAATGATCCAAATTATAGAAGGTTATTCTACCTACTTATGGTATAGAGTGTGAATCCAATCAATTGAGAAAATTGATAAAAAATACGAATCCTAAGGAGGAGATCAAGGCATTGGAATGGACGGATTTTAGGATAATGTTTTGCACAAAATATTTTTCATGCACCCTCCTGCATAAGATGGAAAGGGACATACTTTCCCTCAAGAATAAAGATTATGAATCTTTCAGTGCATAAGAGGCAAACATCACAAGGCTTTCACGATATGACCCCAGCTTTGTCGTTACCCCCAAATACAAGGTTTACCGCTTCTTTGGTGTGCTTCAACCTAGCCTGCACAAATCGCTGGTGATCTGTGACTTCGACACCTATGTGGAAATTTTCTGATGTTCCCTCTAGGTACAAATGAAGATCAGCGATTCTCATGGTTGTAATGGGGATAATAAGTGTAAGGTTTACTTCAAATTTGGTAGTCTGATTGATAAATTAAAGGGTTATAAGAATATCTAGCACCCCCTTGGCAATGGTGTAGAAATAAGAACCCCATAATTTTCATGAAGGGGATGAGGAAATTCATTAGTTGTGGAAGATTAGGACACCTAGATGTTAACTGTTGAAAAGAAAAATATACAACTATGATAGAGGAAAATAATTATCAATTAGACTCTCAATGAGTTGTTCATTTCTTCAACTACAATGAACCATGGAATCATTGAAATTTTTTCTTTATGCTAAGGGTTTTCGGAGGTAACCAACAACATCCAAGGTAGCAACGATGATCTTTTCACATCACTACAGCCGACCTGAACTGCAAAAATGATATGGTGATAGGTATAAAAGTTATTCATTCCAAAATAGTTAATGTACTTTTGGATTCAAGATATATGCATTATTTTATATCCCAATTTTTTAGTAGAAAAATCCCAACACCACCCCAAATCATTGAAGTTAGGATGTCAATTAGTACATAAAATAGGGAAATAATTGATTCTCATGAAAATAAATCACCCCTATCATAATCAGTCGTTTGAACTTCCCATTGAACCTCATTATAATCCCTCTAGTGGAATTTTATGCAATTCCTAGAATGGATTGTCATTCCCTATATAAAGAAAACCTAAATTCATGTGAGAGGGAAATAACTCCCCATGTGGAGAATCGACCCCCGATTCTGTACAAGTACAAGGTGGAAGATTAATCTTCATTAGCTCCATAATCTTATGTGTGGATATTATAGCCCTAAGAGCACGTGTGTCGAGCTTAGATGATTGAGTCTATGGAGGAAACCATTCCTTAAGACATACCTATTGCGAGGTAATAAGTTGAAGTGTTTCCCGAGGAATTTCATAGTATTCTTCCAAGAAGAGATGTTGAATTCTCGATTGAAATTATACATAGGTAGTTTCCAATATCAAAGAATCCATATAGAATGGTTGTTGCAGAGCTTGAGGAGATGAAGAAAAAACTACAGGAGAATCTACATAAAGGGTTTATATTCCCATGTGCTTCACCATGGGGTGCACCAGTCATCCTCATCAAGATGAATGAAAGGTCAATGCGCCATTGCATCAATTATTGTGAGCATAAAAAAATCATGATAATGAACAAGTATCCTCTCCCAATAATTGATGAATTTTTTGATTAGCTTCGTGGAGAACAATACTTTTTAAGGTAAATTTGCATTCGGGATATTATCAAGTAGGTGTGAAAAAGGAAGATATCCCCAAGACTACTTTTCTTACAAGATACAAGAACATTGAATTTATAGTAATGCCTTTTAGACTCATCAATGCTTCAAAAATCTTTATGGACATGATGAATAGAGAATTTAGATATTACGTCCAACAATTTGTAGTAGTCTTTGTAGATGATATTCTAATATACTCCAAACCAAGGAGGATCATGAGGTACAACTAAAAAATGTACTAGAGACCTTGAGAAAGGAGAAACTCTATGTTAAGTACAATAATTGAGAGTTATGGTTGAAGGATGTATCATTCTTAGGCCATATAATCTCTTGAAATGGTATATATGTGGATCCATCTAGGACAACTTCAATAGAAGGATGGATGAGGCCAACATCGTTAACATATATTCATAGATTCTTGGGTTTGCATAGATATTATCGATGATTTGTGAGAAATTTATCACAATTGTCCCACACTCTAACAAAGATAACTCATAAGGGAGTAATGTTTTCTTAGTGTGATGAATGTGAGTAAAGATTCAAGGAGTTGAAAATGAGGATTATCACTGCACACATGCTCACTTTAACCACAAGTGGAAAATATTATATTTTATTCAGTGATGCTTTGAATAAGGGCATGGGCTCTGTGTTGATGAAAAATGATAATGTCGTTGCCTTTGCTTCAAGGTAATTGACTGTTCTTGAGCAGAATTATCCAACACATGATCTTGAGTTGTCTACGGTGATCTTCATTTTAAAATTTTGGCAGCATTATTTTTTTGGGGAAAAGTGTGAAATATACACGGACCACAAATGCCTCATGTTTATATTCACCCAGAAAGAGTTGAACATGCGCCAACAAATATGGTTACATCTAATCAAAGACTATGACTCCTCAATCCATTACCTCTATAGGAAAGCGAATATGGTGGATGATTCTCTAAATAGAACAGACCATGTGATTATAACATTGATGATAATTGAGAAGGATTTAGTATTCTTATATTTTTTGTATATTGACATGGGAATCCTAAAGAAGGGAACATCATCAATCCTTTCAAAAATTATTACACAACCATCACTTTTGGAAAGATTAAAGGATATAAAAAAGGAATATGTGGGAATCTAGAAGAATGTGAAAGCTATCCAGAAAGGGAAATACTCAATGTTCAATGATAATGGATAAGGAATTATGAGATTTTGGAAAAATACTATATGTTCCATAAAGTCTACAGCTGATGAAGGAAAATTGGATGATTTACATAGTTTTAATTTCTATATTCATCTTGGAAACAAAAAGATGTATCAAGATCTCTGATAGCATTATTGGTGGGATAATATGAAGAAGTAGATCACTGAGAATACATCAAATTGTCAGGTGTTTCAGAAAGTGAAGGTGGAGAGGTGGAAGTCAAAGGGGATGATGCAACTATTTCATATACAAGTATTGAAATGAGAGAACATCACCATGTAATTTTTCACCAGACATCTGAAGTCATCCAAAGGCAACAATGCATTCTAGGTTGTTTTGGGTCATCTTACAAAGTCCTCACACTTTATTGGAATTCAGTATAATTTCTCATTGGATCATCTGGAACATAAATATATCAGGGAAGTGGTAAGGTGATATGGAGTACCACTATCTATTGTATCACATCGAGATATATGATTCACCACTATTTCTTCGAGGAGTCTTCCACATGCTCTGGATACTGAACTGGACAATAGTATAGCCTATCATCCTCAAACTAATGTCCAATCTAAGTGAAAAATTTAGATACTGGAGGATATGTTAAGATCATGTTCTTTGGACATTATAAAATGTTGTGATTAACATATTAATCTGGTTGAATTCTCCTATAATAACAACTTTGACTCATTCATCTAAATGTCACCTAATGAAGCCATGTATTAGAAGTGGTGACGAACACCATCATGTTGGGATGAAGATGGCGAGTGTAAGCTTCTTGGACCATAAATGGTTGAATAAATGGTGGAGAATGTGAAAACCATTCAGTAGCAAATCACGGAAGCCCAAAATCAACAGAAGAGTTATGAAGATAACCATTGATTAGACCATGACTTCAAAGTTCAAGACATGGTATTTCTATGCATATCTTAATGGAAGAAGGTCATGTGGTTTGAAAAGAAATGGAAGTTAGGTCAAAGGTACATCATACCCATTGAAATTATTGATTGTGTCAAGGTTGTGGCATATCAACTAGAACATCAACCTACTATGGCCAAAGTACATGATTTCTTCCATGTATCCCTCTTATGGATGTACATACTACACCTTTCACATGTACTCTCTTCAGAGGTAGTACAATTAGAGGATGATCTTTTTTATGAGGACCGATCAGTGAAGATCTTAGATCATAGAGAAAAAGTTCTAAAAAATTAGACAATTCCCCTCATGAAGGTGTTTTTGAGAAAAAAAATTTGATGAAGCAATGTAGGAACTAGAAGAACTGATGATGCAGAGGTACCCACATCTATTTTAGTGTGGGAAAATAAATTTAGGAAGAAATTTCTTAAGGGGGGAATATTTTAAAGACCCAAACTTTCATTAATAAAAATTTCTCCTCATATAATTAAATATCAAATTATGGTTATATAAAATGTGAAATTCATTTTCTTTATGTTTATGGATTGTAAAATACAATTTAGAATTGTGAAAATTTCTAATATATTCATTGAACTCTGATGACATTATTAGTATAAATTTATGGCTTTAACAAACACAATTTTCTAAGACAAAGGACGTGATGGACACATCAAGTAGGCTTGCACCATATGAATCCCATTTGTCTGAGCTTAGAAATAAGGTGAATTTATTGGGATTCTCTCATGACCAAGACCAAGTCGAGCTTCAACATATTAAGCTTGAGCGAAAAAACCAATGGGAGATGTTTCAGTTGATAAAGATTACCACTCAAGCAATGTTATCTAAGCCACCCAAAGAGTATGTCACCATCCCACACCATACCCTAAGGTCTTATGTGTGGGTTATAAGGGGTTATGAAAAAAGACCCTAGTACTATGATTATGTACATTATTCATGTATATATAATACACATTCATTTTAATATTTCTAATTTATAAATAGTTTTTAAAGCGCAAATAGTATTTTTAGTTAATATTAAACTATGAAATATATTTTGATAAATTAATGTATTTTTGGAATTAAATAATATATTAATAATATATTTTTATTAATATTAAATTAATTTTTATTAATTATAAATGATTGTAACGTTTTATGAATGAAATTGTAATTTTTATTAAGGATTGAAAGTTGTTTTTGTCAAATCCCATGATTTTTTTATAAATGACAGTTTTTATATAAAAAGTAAAAATTCACATATTTAGAAAATTATTTATATAATATGAATATAATTTGTGGAATCAGGATGTCGAAATACAGAATGTGTTTTATGAAATAATAATTACCCAATAGTGATGTAATAAAATATTATAAACATTATATTCGGTCAATATATTTTTTACCATTAAAATATTGTTATTTTGTGTTTTTTTTTTGATTTATTTTACAATGCTTTAGTCAACATATCAAGAATTATAATACATTTTGTATTTTTAAATTGTTTTTCGTGAGGTTGTGACCAACCTCCACATACGCAACCCTATTATTTTATGATGTTCAGTCATTTTGCATATAATATATTATTTTCCAATACACTTTGGAAAACAACTTGTGAAAAAATCATTGGTTGGTTTTTCGTTTTGATAAGTTTAATATGAATTGTCCCAAACCTAAATAATAAAGAATTCCTTCTCCTTTCCTATATAAACCTACCAAAGCACCCACATTCTCTTCAGTCAAAGGTTTTGGAGTTCAACCAACCCCTTCCCTCATCTCTCTAGAATCCTCCCATGATTCCCCATGATCCCAATAAGCCACTCTCAAGCCTCTCTCATGATTTTGGGATCCCACATCCAAGTAAGGGATTATCACTTTCCTTATTTATGTCAATGTTTCATAATGTTGTTATTCCATTTTATTTTCACTTATAAATGTTGTGTTAATATTTTTTACCTATCCCATACAGCCCTATTCATGTATGAATAATGAGAGATCCATTTTCTCTCTCATTAATGCTTCCCATATAGACCCATTACCATGATGATATTCTGTGAGGGATTTATCTCTCCTATTTTATATCAATGTCATTCTTTTGTATTATGCATCTAAATTACATAATGTTTGTGGGTATATGTATCTATATGACCCTCTTATTGTTCATTTCATATAAACATGATGAGACACCCCTTTCTCTGTCATCAAATTTTTTTATGTGATCTTATTTCACGTTGTTATGCTGCCAAAATTGCTATATGATTTTCCAATAAAATGTCATTGAGTAGTGAATACCATGTCTATTTCTCTATCAAGGGTTTTCACCATTATTTACCTTTACATATTGACTATAAATATTCATGTATGTATTCCACATCACTTTATAGTGTAATAAATAATGATGATTGATTCCATGTTGTATGATCCTTGTGGAACACATTTGCATAAAATGAAATGTTTAAGAAGGGTGTGCCCTAATAGTGTTTCAATGCATTGGGTAATGTATTGTATCATGATACATCATGTTCAATTAGTGTTGACTCATGCTATTTCAATTGCAGTGAGGGTTTACACATGATTCATGTGCAATGCGGGTTTACTCTTGCTCCATGTGCAATGATTCATGGCACGTGCTAATTCCATGTAAAGTGTTGTTGAAAAATTTCCATGTCATGATTATCATGCATTATCATGCCGTTATTTTCATGTTTCACTTGTGATCCATTGATATTCCTATTTTATAACATATATTTTATTCCTCGTATTATTCCATGTTTATCCCCTTACTGGGCTTTATAGCTCACCCTTTTTATATGCATGTCCTCAGGTTATCCCATACAATGCTATGTAAAAGGTATTATAGTTATCATGTAAAGGAATATTTCAATAATGATGTTCTGTTTCATGTTATAAGTTGTTATACAGTGTTCCTTATCCATATATACGCTTGAAATATTGATCTTCCATGTTGAATCATGTGGGGAGTTTATATAATAAATCATGTTTATGTGTGTAATAAAGAGCAGGGTTGTTATAATTCGTATTCCTACAGTATCTATGTATGCTACATCATCATTGAATGATCTTCTGTCAGCTACCTTGTTATGTCAAATTCCCTATCCTATAATATTTTTTTTTCCAAATACAGTGTCAGGTGATCATTTTATGGACTTTTATAACCTTCCACCATCTTCAGTTCTTCTAGATCTGAGTATCTGGATTCTTTATTGTTGGGATATTATAATGATGTTGACATCAAAAGATTTTGAACATCCATATCATTAGCCCTATCTACCTCCAATAATACTAGATATTTTGTATGATTCCTCTGATCATCAAAATTATAAGTATCCACAACAATAGATATTCCCCAAGAAGCATTCATGGTGGGTGTGGACATCCACTAGTGAATGTTGGAGGCCATGTTTTAGGTGTATAAGACAACTCATTCCATCTTCTTGAATCTAGTCATTTCATGGGGTTGGATGAATCATCCCATGATTTAGTCTTTAATGGGAAGTTGTTTTGTCTTTTTCTCATCTCCCGAGATGACTCTATGAAGTTTTGGTCCAAAATCCTTTGTTCTTCTAAATAAATGAATTTCAGTCTCTTTCAGTGATCAATGGAATCACATATTGGTCATGACTCCCATCAAGCAGCATTTTAAATCATCTTACATTGTATTTACCTTCCATTCAATAATTTTATATTTTCTGTGGTATCGGAAATTCTAGAGGATCATTTCTATATGTGGATTATTTCAACATATAGCAATGAAATACATGTTCTTCTCTAATATGAATTGAATTGGATCTATGTCATCCAATCTCTAAATGTCTTCTCCATTGAGTGGGTGACATTCTTTTGTTTGGGTTTTCCTTAGTCTACCTCCCCCTTTAGAATGCTTCTACACTAGATGTATTTTATAGGACCATTCCCTCCCCATATATATAAAAAATCATTCCAAGAGTGGGATGCCTACCCCTGTGAAATCAGACGTTACACAACACATATCAATTATAGTTAAGGATTCATCCATTGATGATGATATAGGAAAACCCTCTATATTGGGTCTTGTGCCCCTTTTGGCCCCCAGTCCTTCTGTTGAGACTCATTCAATGTTTGTAGAAATGGAACAATGACAATTATCTTTTAGAATATAGGGATCATGTATGGACATCATGATTTTTCATCCGTCTTCTGGTCTCAACATCAGTCTAAGAACATCTCAGTCATCCTCAACATATCCATAACCTCCTTCGAGTTTGTAGAATGTCTCCCACAGAAGATGAAAGGAACACCTACGTCATGCCCCATTATCCCTGGGCAAAACAACTCATGATCTCTGACTATTAAGTTTTTAAGTGGGTATGGTATTTTATCACATTTTGGATTCAATATGGATAATATTCTATCTCAACAACATTGTTTCTCATGAACCATAGGGTGTTCCAGATTAGAACATGATCTATCATATTCTAATATTATATTCCTATCATGGTGGGGGGTATTCCTCAATTACTCTTATCCATCTATATACATTATCATTTTGAATTCCTGAGGCATGATTTATCTAGAGAAGATGGAATATATTGCATCATAACATCATCATTACAAAGACTCATAATTTTCAAAAATCAAGAACAAACAAATACATGTGAATATTACAAACTATTATTTATAAATGGTCCCCACCAATTGTTTCAGGGAGAACTTGATAACCTTAACATCAAAATCATATAGTAAAACTCTATACTAGAATATAAATTATTAGTTTTTGATCATCATTTAACGGTGAGGATTAGTTCAGATACTTTTTGTTGCTACATTTCCTTTGATTATGAAATGTAAAGTGTGAGAGATAAGGAACTCCATTGGTAAAAGTTATAAAATCTCAATATGATTTATTTTTTCTAGATTGTTTTTGAGAATTTACACATCATTATAGAACCGTTGATGAATAAAGGAAAGGTTTATACTTGAGAAATATTTTGGAAGTCTCTATAATCATCAGAGCACCTAAAAATTTTTTGTACATGGGTTTTACAGGGTATAACATCACCTGGTTTATTAGTCATATAGGGGACCTACATTGGTGGTGCCTATTAGATCAAATCCTATATAATAGCCATTTTATTTCCTCCTCCTATAATATGAAATTATTAAACTAGTGTTGGATGAATTCAGATCACTCTTCACTTCTTATTAGTTCAGTAGATAATGATATACACACAACCCATTTCTTCTGTTTAGTTTGGTGGTCTTTAGACACAAAATATATTATTGTGGTGCAATCTACAAGGAAAAAACTATTATATAAGGGTCATTGATCATTTTCCATAACAAAATGTTATTGAAATTAGAAGACCCAAATATATGGGAGTCCAATAAATCCACACACTTCTAGAATATTGATGGACTTAAAGGACATATTGAGAAGACCCATAGGAATCATGAATCGTGTTGTGATGAAGATATTTTAATATTTTTTTTCCAGAATTACAACATATTTAAATGTATCTTGAAGAGAAAAGTATATAAAGACAGAGATCTAGAGTGACTTATCACAGTGATTATTATACGAGAATTGAATTATTCTAGTAATACATTCACGAGGGGTATCATTTCATTGCACTTAAAATATTACATTAGGATGGATCCTTTATCAAATTTCCTCAAGAGTTTGGATGTATTAACATCTAGTACATCAGTTACATAAAACCTATAATTATCCCTTCCATATAGGCTAGTTTTTTTACAAGCTATTCAATTATTTTTAAAAGCACACCATATTGCATTACCCATAATACTAATTTTTATTTTAGTGAAATATGGATGAGATAGAGTATTATGATGTTTTTTCCTCACTTAATTATTTATATTCCCCATCTATGGATGGTTTCCCAATATTTTTCTACACAAAATCCTAGGAAACCATCAAAAATTACCTAGGTAACATCATTGAGGAATTTTTTTGAGTTGTGAGTTTACCAAGAGTGACATGTTCCACCACAATGATCCACATTCCAAAGCCCACTAATACCTACTCCTTGAAAAAATACCTTCTAATTCAAATGTTCAACATTTTATACAATGTACTAGTAATATTGATTAACAGTATACTATTCGTATATCATGACAAAATGTTTATCAGAGGAATTTTATGGCTCGATCTAGGGAAGATTAACATAATATTCCATTTCCAATTTAGATGTTCAACATAAGAATGGTGGGATTGGGTTTCCTGTGGATGTGTTGGAGAATGATGGAACGATGCTGGTGACGAGCCCTAAGAGGAAATTGGATGAATTGGCCTCTCAGAATAAGTTTTTCTCTGATTCTTGCCATGAATAAGCCTCTCTCAGCAAACAGATCACAAAAAATGGTTCAATTGCTTTCATTGAAGTGAGCCTGAAGATTTTGGAAGAGCGGCTTCAGGAATGTAGATTCTCTCTTCTAGCCAGATTGTCGCGAACCCGGAGTGATGTTCCAGTCAGGGTTGATGAAGTGTGAGATCACCTATACCAGAGCTGGGGATTTAATGATTTTAAGTTCATCTCAATTGGAAGAGGAACGTTTCACATTGTCTTTCCCTCTAAGGAATTGAAAAATGTGGCCTAGAGTTTTGGACCTATAGTGATGAAGCCTGGTTACATCATGGTCCAGTAGTGGGATCCTTTGATGATCCCTCTTGCAATCAAGAACTCCTGTACCCAGACATGGATTCGAATCAGGGGGCTAAACTGGTTTTTCTGGAATCCATCTGTTCTATGGGAAATTGAATGTGTCATTGATTATCCCATTATGGTGGAAAAGGATACCGAGCATCCTAGGTATGACCATTTTTCCCGATTTCTTATTGAGATTGATTTGGCTAATGTTCTCATTGATACTGTTTTTCTTGTTGCGGGTGAAATTAAGCTAGAGCTCTCTATTCAATATGAATGGCTACCTAACTTTTGTAAATCCTGTTTATGAATTGGTCATATCCATTCATAATGCCATATATGTTTAAAATGATCTCTCTATAAATCATTGGGCCACACCTCTGATCAGTGCAGGAAGAAGATTAATAAGGATTAATCTAAGATAAGGTACCCTCCAAAGGCATCCACATCTTTTTTTGAGGCTGTTCAAAATGGATTTCCCAAGTCGGATGATGTCCAGTATGCCACTGATGTTGCCTCTATAGAGACTGATAATTATTTAAGTCTGGAATCATCTAGAATTAAGTTTGTAACTGAGAAAAAGGCATGGTCTGATATTGCAAAGGAGGAAGGGAATATATCAGAGCTTTAAGTGGCTGTTCAAAATTAGGTTAATCATGAACATAAATGTGCTGCAATGGAACCTATCTTTGGTAAGGTAAAGTTGATGATTTTTGATAATGTGGGAATTTAGTTGGTGATGCACAAAAAGGTGAGATCTAGAAAACTTTCCTAGGAAAAAATGTAGATTGATGATGAGGTAGAAAATCAGCCTTTGGATCATCAATCTGAAAATTCTAAAGGAGATCCAGGGGTGGCCTGTCCACTTGGATATCTTGCTCACAAGGTTGGAAATCTAGAAGAATAAACGGCCCTAGTGAAGCAGGTCACTGAAAAGTCCCATGTCTACTCTCCCTTGGATCAAATGGAGAGTAGAGATACTGATGAGGCAAGGGTGGTAGAGAATAAAGAAGAGATACCAATAAAACCAGCTATCAATTTTTTTCTATGTTAGAAACTATTAATACCCTTGAGTCTTATTTGATGAACATTGAAGGTCTGAAGAATGCAAGTTGCAACAACAGAAGATTCATTCCTCCTTCTGAAGAGGATGTGGAGGTCTCTAAAAGGAATGATTATACTTCTCAGTTTGATGCTCAAACAGTGAAGGTCATAGAGGTGCCTCATGTGGATGTATTACAAGATAAGTCTCCCATTACAGTGCTGGTTACTAATGTAGTGAAAGGGGATGAACTGCATGACCACCCCACTGTACATCAGAATGAACCTGGAATGTATAGTGATCCCTCTCATGGTGATTCTGATTCTAATAGGATGGAGAATGAAGGCATGAAAAGGGGAAGAGGGTGTCATAACAGGGGAGGATCCAGGGTCCGTGGCCGGCCTAGGAAGAGGTAACTATGGGGTGTTCATTTGTGTTGGTTTATGGTGTAGTTCTATGCATGTAATCACCCACTTATTCTGTTGTATCTTTACTATCTTTTTTTCAAATAAATATCGGGCCTGGGTTTAGAACCCATGGCCAAACCGTCTTGGTATATTCTTCTTAAAATTAATGGAAACATCAAGTCTATTATGAAACTTGGTAGTTACCTTTCATTTTATTAATATTGGAGTGGAAAATAGATTAAATAGTCAAATTATATAGTTTACCTTCCAAAATCATGTCTTCATGCAATAGGAAAAAATATTTTTTATATGATGGAAAATAAAAAAAGATCAATTCCTCTAATGTAGGATAGATCCCTAATCTATCAATTTAAAGATAATACAAAATATTTTCTGTTATTATTGAAAAAAAATTTCGAACATATTATCATTTAGAAAAACCACTTACTATTATTCGAAATACACATCAACAAGTTAACAATATTGTTTCATCTATTCCTGTGCATATATTGTTTGATATCTTTTCTCCTAAAGAATTTATTATGTTTATTAAATATTTTCTTAAATACTTCATTTGAATTACAAAATTCAATGGTTGTAACCATTTGGAATTGTTTCATATGGTGACTTGGGAAGTGTGGAGAGGAGGAATTCATCTTTAAATTGTCACTGATTCCCTAAACTTCCTTCAAGAGTTTATTACATGGGATTTCATGGAGGTAATGACTATATGGAAATATATAATTTCCAAAAAAAAATTAGTGGGTCAATTTATAGTGGTGGTAGGACCTCCATGATTTGGGGATCATTTGAGAAAATATATATATCCTCTATAGTCGTTTGTGACGGATCATTGGGTGTGGTTCAATCAGTTATTGGGATGGCAATAAGAATGGTAATTTTACGGCTTTTCCGGGGTGTTTTTTCAAGATATATCATTCTAGAAGTCCAATATATATACTTATTTTTATCACACCACTCTCAAACAACATCAAAAGGACATATTGGAAAATATTTAATTCATTTTGGACTATGACTATCTAGTAATTACTATCTCTTAATCAGGTCACTTCTCGATGAATGTCTATCGATGGTTTCTTTATGTGGATTATGATCATGAATATATGGGAGAATCTATGTGGTGAAAATAAATACATGAGAAAATTGGCATCAAGTTTTTAATAAGAAAATCAGTGCCTTTATAATGATTAGAGTGTGTGATATATGGGTGTTTCCATTTCCTCTCGATGTAACTATTATCTTCTTTATAATTTACACTCATATGACTAAATTTTATATGATTGGGAATGGGTTACCATCATATGTCTTGTACTGGGATCATACAGTAGATAGTACATTCAAGAGGCTCCCAGCATCAATTTTCATCATGATTGGTTTCACAACCAGCATGATGACATCCGTAAGAGAAAATAAAGATCAATATCAATGGTTTATGAATTCTAGAACATATTGAAGGAATGGAAATGGGTTCATCATAATGGGTTTCCAAGTTCGAGGATGGATATTTTTGTTATATCCCTCTCCCTTATATTTTTTTGGGTGATGGATTGTAAGGGTTTTTAATGTATGGTTCAAAGATCACACAATGCTAGGAAACTGCCTCAAATGCAATCCTCATGGTGGTGGTGCAAAAATTAATATTTTTGGGTCTTGAATTAGTGGTAAAATAAGGGAAGGGGGTGTTTTTCAAAACCTAGCTGGCCCTATCATTTTTTTGTGCTTCTGTTGTCCATGATGACAATCTCCTTCAATAATCATACACCATACTTAGATGGATGAATGTATTCCTCTTCCAGGGTATCAGATTGTATAAGGTGATAAATGATTTATTTATTAATTATAAGGCCTTCAAGGAGACTATATAAATTCCATTGGATATCACATATCTTTTTCATAGATGTAGGAGTCATATCTCAAATCGTATTTATATTACTCACACACGGCCCAAATGGAATATGGTTATAAACTTGTTGGCCACTTGGGAAACCTATAATAACTCATGTATCATCTTTAAAATCATAGGATCCCTCCCCCTAGAGTTTTATAATCTTGTGAGAGTTGGGGAACTCCAACTACATTAATCTAGTACCATGTGACTTTTTTAGGATACCTGATATTTTTTCAATTAAAATAGTTAATGTTGGATGGATATGTTTAACGTTGGGTATTCATAGTGAGTTTTAGAGATTAAAATATTTTTCATTATATAAATTGTTATAATATTTAGAAAATCACACTATTCTAAAATAGCCATATTCATTTTCATTAATTCTTATATATAGGAGGAATAGATTGTGATATTGTTGTGTCTTTTGTGGTCTCTAGATATTGATTCTGATGGTTTATGTACATTAAATGAAATTGAATACACATCATTTGTAGAGAAGATGAGATTTTGGTAGAAATTAATTAATGGATGAAAATATTAATGTTAAGAAAGTATGTTTCATTATGTTGGTTGTATAGGTAGTAAAATAATTATTCAATTTTATTGAAAATTAATTTTGCAAAAAAGTATTCTTTATTTAATTTAATCAAATTATTTTTTAAAAGTTTCATATTTATGTTTTTTTTCAATTAAATAGACCATGATAATCTTTTATATCGTGCTAAATTAGTCTTTGAGTGCATTTTTTCTCATCCATTTCCATTTTTTCTTACATGGGAACATAATATGTTTTATCTGAAGTGACCATTATACATTCCTCTCATAATTTTCAAGAGAATATTTTATTGATCCTTTTTTAAAGTAGGAATTCAAAAAGGGTAATTATAAAACCATGCACATTGTTTAAAACCGTGATTTAAATTTGTAATTAATACAAATATTCAATTGGGGATAATGTAACATCAATTTTTTTAAAACTAATCACTATGTTTAGTGTGATATAAGATATACTATATCCATCTAAACAAATGGATAAATAATATTAAGTCATAGTAATCACCTAGCCCTAAAAATTGAGATAATGAATGACCCTTAAAAGATTATTGAAATATAGATTACTTGTGTTTATTAAATTAACTAGATAAACATCAATAATTATAAATTTAAATAAAAACTAATTTAATATAAAGGATGTGTTTTTATAAAAAATAATTTCTGATAACAAAATGAAATTTTATCTTTATAAATTTAATTATTTTTTATTAATTAAATATACAAATTAAATTTATTAGTTTTATAATAAATAATTTTTTTAAAATCATCTAATTAGTTATATTGTCTAAAGAAAAGAAGAAATCAAATTTTAAATATAAAAAGTTATAATTTTATAAAAGGTACTTTTTCTGCTGTTTTACAGCAGAATTGTTTTAAAGGTAAATTTAGAAAATATTATAAATTATATATAAAAAAATTTATTTTTTTAAATTGGAATATCATATTTATCTTAGGGAATTTTTTATTTTTATTTTTTCGAATGGATAAATTTTTTGAAGAATAGTGAATAATGCTAAATGTTTATTGAAAACTACTTTCTCGTCTATTTTTTTATATTTTCAAATTATATTTTCACATAGTATTATATTATATTTATTTAAATTATGAACCATTAATTCTAATAATTTGAATAATTATAAAAATCTAATTGGATATCAAAACATTCAAAACTTTCGATATTTTTCTCATTAAAAACTCAATTTCACATTTCATATGCATGAATAATTTTAAATAAAATTTTAAATACAATTCTAATTTTTTTTAAAAATGGAATATATGATTTTAATCATAATTTAAAATATATGTTTTATGATCATTTATATTATTTCAAATAAAAAATTTACAATGGTAAACATATGATTTACCATAGTTTTTTGAAAATAATGAAACAGGTTATGGTTAAAACGTTAAATCCTGAAATTCAAAAAAATATAACATTTAATGTTTTATTAAGTATTTAAAAACACTACCAGTAATATTAATCATTATTTATTTATAATTTTTAATGTAAATTAATTCCACATCAATGTGGTTGGATTTAAATTTAAAATAATCATTATGTTATCACAAAAAACCACCCCTAAAAAGCATAAATACAACCCCGTTTATTATAAAAATTATTAAAGGTTCTAAAATATCAATAATAACCACTCATAATCCAAATAAATATGTAAAATGACTTTTTTATCAATATTAGACCAAATACAAGGATCAAATGGGGTCCCTCAAGGAGGTGATATTCAAGAGTTAATTTTCTCAAGACACATTTCTTATTTTATTTTCTTATTCTATTCTATCATCACCTCCTTCATCCATAAAGGAATTATACATCGAAAATAATTTAGTGATATTTTAATTATAGATTATATCATATATATTTAATTTATTATATCAACTTAATCAATGAAATGGAAACCATTGTTCAAATTCTTGTAGTTAACCACTTCTATGTATGATGATTTTGTTAGTTTTCCATTACCACCATCATTGATGTTCATAAATGAAAATTTCTAGTTAAATAAAATCTTAATTTTTAATATATATCTTATTTCATGTTGTGGGAATAATAAATAATCATTATATCAAATAAAAAAAAAATTGATCATAGTGATTGGAATAAACTCCGAAATAAACTAAACATTATTCATTAACATTTTATCAAATTAAATTTATGAAAGTAAAATGATATATGGAAATATACATAAAATTAGAATATAATAAATAAAATTTAATTCAAAATATTGTTTTGTAATCCCATTTTACATGAAAATATTTAATATTAAGGATAATAAATAACCATGAAACTAGAAAACACAACCACCGAAAACTGTTAAAATAATGAAATATTATAAATTAAAGTGTGTTTAGATGTTGTTAAAAGGAATTATAAGAAATTATAAAGATTGGATTAGTTCATTAATAAATAAATAATATTACATATACCATTATAAATAATGTTTAAACACATTTTAATTATGTGTAAGTTGAGGTAAGGGATTTCATAACACAATTTCTGTTTTTTTGGTTAAAAAATTTAATTGTTGATTATATCATGACATAATTATGCTTCAAATGGATTTTTAATATCTTGTGTGGTATTTTAACTTGATTTAATTCTATTTATAGTAGATACAATTATTCTATTCATTTTAATAATTCAAATACTAATGATATCATACTTATAATGGTCATTCATTAAAAAAATAATGTTACCCACAAAACTCTATATTTTTACTATGTACATGTTTTCTAGAATTATTTCTAATTTTTTCACTAATATCCTGTGAATGTATATTGATTATTATAATCATATTGAACATTTTAAAAATTGAATGTGTTCTTTTTTTAATGATTTTATGTGTGACTTTTTAGAAAAAATAAATAAGGACTGGATGATTTTTTCTCTTATACGACATTATAGGATTTCTTGTAATCATGAAATTTTTATTTGCTGATGTGAATTTTATAAATTTTCATTGTTACATTATATGAATATTTCCTTTTTATGATATAAACAATGATTACTTTTTAAAATTAACTTCCAAAAATTAAACAGTATTTTGATATCCAAAAGTTATTTTCATATGACTTTTGAAGAGTTTATGAAATTCATCATTATAAACATTTACATGCCAAAAATTTATTCATTATAAGGTTCTTGAGGATTAAAAATGGGGTATTCCATAATAAATTAATAAGGTTCATTAAATTTAACATGGAGTAGACCATATAATATTTAGAAATCCCATTACAACTTAACATGGGGTGTCGAAGATAGCTCTTCAGAAGAACGTAACAACATAACACGGGGCAGCTCAGATAGTATCGGGTAGTCCCATTACATTATAGTAACAGGTTGCCAAGATATTGCCTATTAATCCCATAATTAATTTTTTATATGTGAGATGTAATGATTTATAAATTTTAATATGTGTAACAAATATAGTTGCTAAAATGTTTCATTTAAATCGATATATTTTTAGAAGATATGTAATTGAACTTTTTGGAATGTTGATTCATTTCAGGATTAAAAGTTTTGTTTTTATGAAATTATATGTGGGTGTTCACTAGAATTTTTATTTCCATTTTTATGTCCCATAGATAGAATTATATGACCATTAAGTTTTTAGTTTTATTTTACAGGGTAAAGGAATTTTATGTATGATGATGATGAAATTATCATATTTTTTAAGATATTTCATGAAAATAAGACATGTTTTATTTTAAAACAGCTTCCATTGTTTGAAAAATAAATATTGAGTACTACTTTCCCCTTGTAATTTATGGTTTTACTTTTGAAGGTGTTCTATTAATTATATAAAACTATAAACCTAAAATATATTTGGTAACTAAAAGTGATATCTAGTTTAAAAATTACAAGAATATGTAATTTTTATTATTCAGTCTTTAAAAACCTATAATCCTTCATGAAAATAATCACATAATTATGAGATTCCATAAATAATGATTTAAAACTAAATCCTTTCACTCAATGTGGGTGGAGGAAAAATAAACATTCCACATCTTACCCTCTCACTCATAGGTGAACACATGTAATAATCCAAAACTATGACAAGTCAGATAAGGGAGGCCTCAATATCTATAGTCTTGTTCCATTCTATCAAAACCCAAAATTTTATCACATAAAATATCATCACACTAATAAATGTCAACATATTAAGAATCATAAATTAAGAACACCTAAAAATTATGAAATATGAAAATTATAAAAACTTATTTAATGAAACATTTAATTAACTAAACATGAAAAATATAGAAAACTGTTATATATTAAATAAAAACATACAGTACAATAAGAGTCTCCATTATTATGTATCTAAAACATTACTAATTGAATGATCAATTACCTAATCAGAATTTCCAAAAAACTATGGCACCATTACATTAACAGAGCTCAAAAAACAAACCCCATGTACCAATCTGCCCAAGGGGGATGATAGATAAATAACTCTAATTAAATATTATGATTCACTAATCTAATGATGATTTTCAATTAAAAATATCCAAAAGATAAATAACCATATTTCAACCAAACCAAACAAAATAAATATAAAATAGAAAATATTATGATGAAAAACTAACCACACCTCATTAGTACTATCTACTAAAAACATATGTAAACTTAATAAAATTTTATGGGAATCTTATATATCCATAAATCATCATAAAATTTAAATAATAAATTGGTTAAAATTTTTTAGTTAGTAAAATCAATCATATATTCTTTATAAAATTCTATGTTTCATATATGTGAAAAAAAAACCTGAAAAAATATCCAAACAATCACTTCCACTATTTGATTAAAAATCATCTCCAAACCATTTTACAATGATACTAGAAAGTCATATGATTTAATATATAATAACTCTATTTACATTTTTAATATTCTAATTAAAGTATATTTTATAAATTATATACTGTTATGAAAAATTACTTGTAATATTTATAATGAAAAATCGTTTCTATTTAAAATTTCAATTAAATATATTCCTCATTAAAATACACATAAATATAAAAAACATTTTTTATTTGTGATATAAATAATATATATATATATAACCTGATTCTAACTCATTATATCCACCAATACATTGTAAGGTTCTCTAAAAATATTTTTACCAAAATGAAATAAATGAACTATTAAGCCAGATATATAGTTTATGTCGACTATTGGGATCAATGATACTATCTTAATTTATGGGTAAAATAAATATATTAAAATAATAATTAGATAAATAATAAATGTTTTGATCTTATGGTCATATATCAACATAAATGACAAATTGTCATCTTATGGATAAGTCCACTTATAATAATCAGTAATCTATAATTGATTAGAAGATAATTCTAACCACCACCGAGAGCACACAAACCAATATAATCCTTGAAAACCTACAAAAAACATATTACATTTTTGGAATAAAATTTTATATTATTACATAATAACTATACATCATAAATAAATTAAAACAATGATAAATGTTTTTGGGGGAACTGTTACCATTAAAGAATAGAAAGAACACAAAAATATCAAAAATGTTAGATTTATTTAAAGGAAATTTATTCCTATGTATTCTCAAAAAATTAAAAAATATAAGGGGAATCATATGTTATTATGAATGTTAAATGAATATATAAAAACCTCTAATAAAAACATCCTTTAACTGATATAAAATAAATCCTTAATAATTTATTTTATTTTATTATTATTTTGTTGCATCATCTCTCTAAATTATTTTATAGTTAATCCCAATTTTTTGGGGATAAATTATAGGTAAAATAATAAATATTACTAATATCATAGAAATGTGATTTTATTTTGGTATAATATAATATAATTATTTATAAAATTGATAAACACATAAAAATCATAATTTGTCAATGTATTTTCAATGAAATAATCATAGAGTTGTGCCCCAATTTGAAGACATAACAAACATACCAAAAAGACCGTATTCCAAGGCATAATAGTTAGTTGAGTTGTAAATCACCAAATATCTATGTATGCATTCCACATGGATACTATTGATACATCACGGGGATATAATAAACCCATACATTTTATAATTATTTCTGACTTATTGATTATATGAATTTATTAAATAAAAATCTAATATACAATCAAGAGTAACATTTATAGTTAAAAATAATCACATGAAATCATTATGTATTCCCTAGTAAATTACTACATTCTCATGATAATTATACATCAAGGTTAATATGATCCATATAATCATTATTATATATCCCAATAAAATGTTCCATTACTCAAAAGTCATTAATATATATGAAATCCTATTTATAAGTTCGGTGTAATAATTTTTGGGGGAAATGTTTTTTTTATTTTGAAATAAACAATTTAAAACAATTATCTAAGAAATAAAACATGAATATAAAAATATGATGTTGAAAATAGTGTTTAAAATTTATATTTATTACTACATAAATATTTAATTGTCTTATCAGTGTTTATTTTATAATTCTATTCATATCATTGGTGATAGGTTCCTTCATTGGTGTAAGGTAAAATGATTCCATTAAAAAGATTTCATAGAATCTAAAACAAATGTAAAATTTCATAAATAAATTAGTTGAAAATTATATAAAACATTATTGAAATCATTTTAATTACACTATATACAAGGTATAAATAGATTCATGATCAAATAGAAAAAAAATCACATTGCATAGAAACACTATTATGGAATTTTCAGTACATATAATGAGGAAAAATAATTGAAGAAATTTAACTATATGAAAAAGATAAAAGATATTAAATATGTTAGGTGTTATTTTATAAATATCATATAAATAACCCAATGAAAACTAAAATACAAACAATATCCAATATGAATGAGATTGTGAAGTAAATTTTTACTACATTTGTAAGATCTAGATCAAAACCTTTAATAAATAATTAAAAAAATTGATACATTAATTACCATAAATATAATGTGATTATTGACACTACAAATTAATCATATTGTATATACACCACTTGATGCAATCAAATAGTGATGATGAAATATGTCTACTAGAAACGAAAGTGAGCAGAGATAGTCATACCTCTAATTCGAACATTATCTTTAGGGATTTCAAAATCATTAAAAATAAGGTTAAATTTTATATAAATATATTAATTAATCATATAAATACTTATAATATCTTATATGTTCAATTAATATTATTTGGACAAATTTTTATTTATAATTATTTATTAAAACAGTTTTTTCCATGTTTAAACTCATGTTTTCCATATTAGATTTAATATAGTAGACTCAGTACTTGAATTATTATTATGGTCCCACCATCTCAATTCCTATAATAATGTCATCATACATCTATTTCATTATTATATTCACTTTTATAACTGTTAATATAATGTTATAACGAAACATTAATTACAAAATTTATGTATTAGGTAGATCATATATACTCAAAATTGATTTTTACACATTTCAATTGATTGAATGGTACATGGTAAATAAAAAATAAAATTTTTAGATTCATTATAATATCATAAATATCAAATATATTCTTTAAACATATCATTGTTCAATGATATGTAAGATGGAATTATAAAGAAAACCAAATGTTTAATATAGGTTTTAATCCACTCGTACAAATGTGTTACATTATCATTTAACAATGAATGGGAATGTAAGAAGGTAAACAAGATATTATAGTTAGGGAATATTAATTATATCATTATTAAATTTTATAAAAATAATATACATAGTAATAACCAGTCCTGAAGGTTGGTGTTGGATAATGAAAACAATTTCTATGTGGAGGTGATAGTGGACACAAACATCCAAGTGATACATTCATTTAATTTTTTCTATAATTGAGGAGAATACAGGATATAACCTATTATTAATAACATTGTAGAGTATAAGTGATATTGGAATAATTATTTTTGGATTTTTAAATTTGAAATATTGAATTGATAAGATTAATAAACATCTAATGAGTTTTTTAAGCTGATTAATTTTTTTTGGGCGACCTACTTTGTCACATACCTTAAGAAATAATTGGATTATATTAAGGTAAAAATAGGATCACAAGAATAAGGGGAAATAATTTATAATTATTTTAGGTTTAGGATTAGTTTTTTTTATGTACAGTGAATTATGTATATTATATATAAATATAAAACCTTCATTAATTGTGGATATGAGCTATTTATAATTACATAAAATTTTAAGAAATAAATAATTTACGACTTGATTTATTGTTTTCTCAATGGTCATACATTTAAAGAGAAAGTGAATATTTTCCAAATATGATAATCTACAAAATATTATTCATGTTCTATTATCATTATAACCCATATCAATTTGTTTAACAGGTTTTTATCCATTTTAAACATATCAAGGGATACAAATTATTTATCATTTAATGGTTATTGTTTTATATATAATAATAAATTTTTATCAAAAGTTTCAGTGGATTATTTTTCAATCATTATTTATTTCATATTTCCAATTCTAATATTATTGTAATTATGATCTAATTTACTAAAATTTTAATAGAAATTAAATATCATTGTAGTCATTTTTGGGGAAAGTCATTTCATACTCAGCAAAATAAATTTGAATTTGAATTTTTAAAATATTTTAACATTAACTATACATTATTATTGTCCACAAAATTCCTAGAACACCATCATGAATAAAAATATTCATTTATTTCTATGAAAATAATTTAGTATATTTCTTTTAATTAATTATAAAGAAATATGTTATTGTTGTGTATGTGTCCATGGAAATTATAATATCATCAAAAAAAATAACCATAGATATAAATTATCCAAATTCTAAATAAATATTTATAACTTATCATTAATTAATTCTATCACAATCGTAATATAAATGTGAATTTAATAGATTATAGTGACAAAATGTTTTAATTCAGTAATTAAAATATTATACATGATATTATCAAAGAATAATGGAATCATATTTTCAATACCATTGAATCTTGGATGATGATGATTTAACTATATACAAATTAAATAATAAATTTCTATTTTAGATATGTTTTTGAATACTTATTATATTATAGTTATCAATAATTATCGGATTTACCCATTACTGTTGTGACTAATCAATTTCATGGTAACTATTCACAACGAAAACTAAATAAAATATTTATTTATAAAATTTAAACATACTATAATTTCCATTATTAAATATTAATAATAGTAAAAGGTCAATATTATGAAATATACAACAACCAAAATGACAAAAAATTATAGAAATGCATTTTTATTCATATAAATGTCCTTATACTAAAATCAACTATAAATTTGATTCATATATATATATATATATATGTAAATAGATTATTTATAAATAAACCAGAGTTCAGTGTATTAAATAAAAAATAAAAAATAGAGGGATAATACATAAAATAATTGATTTAGTTAAATGGAATGATAAATTTAAAAAAATTATTATTTTTTAACTATTAAATAAAAAACAAATTATTTAATAATACTATGATAGTTATCCTAAGATAATATTAAAAAATTATTTAAAATTTAATATTAATGTACAAAAATATATTGATAATAATGTTATAAATTATTTATAATTTCCATTTACAAAGGGAAATAATATCTAATTAAAAAAATAGATAAATGAATTATAAAACGACCTTATATATAATTCTTTACTATCATATTCTGAATTTATAAATTTATTTTAATTATATAACTTTTTATAATTGTTCAATTAAATATCAATGTGTTGTGTTAATGAATCTAAAAATGAATTTTATTATTTGAATCTAAATAATTTCTATGTCACATTCTATGTCCCCCATTGATAAAAATTTTTCCCTAAAAATTTGATCTCGATAATAAATTTTTTTATAGATTAAAAATATAGTGTTGAATTCCCGAATATTTGAAATGTGTAATAGAACTTTCATTTAAAAATAAAATTTTGTCACATGAATGTTAATATAAATAATTAATAACATAGTTCTGAGACAAGAATCACAATATGTAGAATTAATAATATAGTCATTGAGGATAAACATGATTTCCAGAGAATATTAGAGAGTGATATAAGACACAATCATTAAAATGTCAATAAGAATCAAATTCTAATAGTGTAATGGATAATGAAAATAATCAATTAATCTAAAATGAATATAATATTATAAACCATTTTATTTCATGATCCTTTAACTATTTTTGAGGTAATCATTCATCAGCATGTTATGGAATATAACAAAATAATAAAAATGAGTTCATTCCAATTTAGAAAAATAATTTCATTCTTTGGGTTTTCATAGATAAATTTTCACATCATTATCATATCTTAAACCATGAAATGAATATAAAATAACAATCTTAATCCCTATTTCACTTTGAATAACATTCAAATATTGATAATATCCATTAATGGGAAAAACATTTATACATCGTGTCACCCGATAAGATAAATATCATTATTAAAAATGAAATGATATCAAAAATTTATATAACATTATATGATAAAATAATAAATTAATATAAACTGAATAATTAATATGATCTAATGTTTCAGTTATGATATTACAGAAATAAAAATATTTTAAACAAATAAAAGTATGGAATACAAAATTGTAAGTCATCAATTAAAATTATTTATTCACAAATTCATACATAATCAATATAAAATTAGACTATAATCAATATTAATAACAGATACATAAAAATAAATAATATTTCTTAATTATTTAAATTATAAAATATAAAAAAAATTCTTAAATACCATGGCTCTCCACAGAGAAACTATAATAGATTATATACTTCCGAAAGGTAAATCCCCCATTCCTCTTCAAATAAACACCCATCAAAATGTATTTTATTTTTCATTTAACATAGTCATATAGTATTCCTATTATACTAATGTTAATCAAAAATAAAATTAACCACTTAGTCAATAAATAACCTCTCAATCACATTGTTATCTATATAATAAAAAATCTGAAAATGTATAAACCCTTTAATCCAGTTTATCAATATTAGTATAAATAATAATTTTGAACCTAAAGGATATCAATATAATCCATCATATTATCAGATAATAAAAAATGTTATTTTATCAAATAAAATTATCTCTAAAACTCACAGTAAATCAATTGTTTATATTCTATATATGTGTTTTAAAAATCCATAATCATAATAAAATCTAATAAAAAATCAATATGGTCTATATGAATTTTAAAAAATTATCAATCATAGAATGATAAATTCATGTCACTATAGGATAATACCATAGAACTAAAGAATATCATATGTTCCCATGGAATCTATGCTCTCATTCATCGTAGTGTTTCAAAAAAAAAGGATATAATCCATTAATTTCAATAGTAAGTTTCTATAATTGTGTTTAGTGTAACACCCACATAATATTCACTAGTGAATATTGATTTAATACAAAATCAAAGAAATTTATATTTATTAATCCTAGGTGCTTTGTGCTAGAACCACATCCACATGTTAGTATATATATATATGGATTTATTTTCTATGAAAACCACACAATCAGTATATTACAAAAGAATCATTTTATTAACATAAACATAGAAATATCCCTAGAATCTATCATAAAATTATTTCCTCTAATATATTTTTTCCAAAATATATTTACAATGGTTCTTACAAAACATCCCTTCATATAAATCATAACACCCTTAATATAGTAAATTAGAAGCAGTGGTTATTTAACATGACTATTATATGATGAAATATATAATATTCTATATAATAAAATATTAAGTTAATTATTATAGGCTAGATTCATGCAAGATTATTAAATTCTATTTGAAAACTAAAAATAAAACATAATATTTTATGGAGAAAAATATAATTATATACAGTATATCCCTGATATATTTCAGAATTATCTTATTATTAAACTAGTAATGGAATAAAAAATAATGTATATTCTTAAATTTTCTGTAATGAAAATAATTAAAAATGAAATTATTTGATAAATAAAGAATTAATAATATGAAAAATATAAACAATATTCAAATATTCTCGATAACTAATATCCAAAATTGGGTAATATACTCATGGTTGAAATAAAAATAAAAATAGTAAAACTTATTATAGTAAATATTTTCATAATGAAAAGATTCATAATTCATGGACATCAAAACCATAAATTAATGGCCCTATATGTGGACTTTATAAACATACCATCAATATCTCATTCCCTTACATCCAAAATAATTGTTCTGTATATAATAAATTCATATCATATTTTATATAGTTACCCCTACTGATTTATCATTGGGATATAACAGACCCTACCCATCAAATACTAATTCCAAAAAAACATCATATGATTAAAATTAACCAAAAAATATATATATATCCAATATTTTCCATCTTATTGAAAAAAGGTCACACATAATTAAAAGATTTTTCATAGAATGTAAAATAGTTAAATATGACCATATTCTATAATTAATAACATAAATTATGGTATTATTTTATAATATCCCCATGTAATGTAATATTCATAAATATATTAGTTGAAATAGATGTCAAAAATTATATTTCCAGGAAACATTTTTTGAGGAAAATGATTTTTTAAAATCATTTAATTATAATTTTAAATTTTCTCAATATTACTAAAAATGATATATTTGAAAATAACCATATAATGAAATAAAATTTTATTCAATTAAAATGGAATCCATAAATGTGGGTGAAAACATCCATGAGGTCCGCATTGAAACAAATTTATCATTCATAACATTAGTAAGACTACCTCGTTTTGATGAAAATTAGATTTTATTCAAACTAATATAATAGTAGTCAATAATGTTAAAAATTATCAATAATTAATTAATTTTTTTAATAAAATAATTATCAAATTATAAAGAAAATAATAAAATTAATGAAAATAATTCCATGAAGTATATTAAACAAATGACATTATTCCATAAAAAATGCATTTATTTTATTTCATAATAGATAGAAAACGAAATGAAATTGATTATGTTTTATCATATTAAAAATACATTTTAAAATATTTTATGAATTCTTTGAAAAAATTGATTATAATTAGGTCCCAAACATTTGAATGATAATATATACATGAATATTTGTTGCTAAATTAGTGGTAGTGTTTCTATTTGATGATTTAATTCTTATCTATTTTTTAATTAAAATATAATATCTAAAAAATTTCAATATCAGTGGAAAATGTGGAAGATCTGGGAGTTGAAATTATATTATTATTGAGTTAGATACTTTTCACTAACAAATAAAGTGAGAAATTATTCTTGTGTATAATTTTTATTTCTCAAGGACTTTAAAATGATGTTTGAATCCATTATTATATTTTATACTAGGAGATGGAACCAATATCAGAAGTGGAAGACATCATTGAGATTATAGTATATTTTTGAAAATTATAGAAATCATGGATGGACAATTTTTTATGTTGGAATTGTAATCTACATTGGGAATCTAGAGTGAAAACACTATTGTACTACATATTAATGTTAATGATCATTTTCCTAGACATAATCACCATCATATTTTATAAATTTATAACTTAGAGGGAAAATAATTTTCATTATGGAGTAGGTTTTTTAATCTTGTATTGTAAAATTATGGAATATTATAATATCTTTATACCTATCAGAAACATGTTATGTATAATAATTAAATATAGTTTATCCTGAATTTTATAAGTAATTATTGTGGTATAAAAAATATAATTATTTGAATTTTTTTTTGAATTATTAATCACCAATGTCCCCTAATATCATTGGTACCAAACCAATACTTTTTTATATGAATTGGTATCATAAGTAAAAACCCATTGATTATCTAATAACATTCATGAAAATGAAAATTTTGAAATTAAATAACAATAAAAGAATAAATAATTTTGATAACCTGATAAACTAAGTTGTAGGAATGTGATTTAACTTTTACCCATGTATCATTGATTAGAAGTCAGATATATAGTAAAAGGTGGTTTCCATATATTATTGATAATGTTTCTATCACTCGTGATTATAAGGAAAATATATTTATTGATTTAATATCTTAAAATTATATCATTGTGGATTGATTATAAAAATTTTAAACCAAATGGATGGGACTCATAACACCAAATGATATCTAGGATGAACTGTAAAGTAGTTATCAAATCAATAAAATCTAAAAGAAGGTACATTTTAAATTAATAAAAGTATGTTTTAGGGTATTAAAATAAAAAATGAAGATATTCTTGATAAATATTTCATTAGAAGAAATGGAATAGAATGCAGTTTGCATGAATTAAGGGAGAATCTTGAGGATTGAATAATTTTGAAGAATCTTATGGGAAATTTATTAAAGAGATTTCATCCTGTGAGTTAATACTTGGATAATTACATAGAAATATTATTAGAGGAGTTAGTAATATATTCATGCATTATAAAATAATAATGACTACATAATAAAAAATATATAACATGTTATAGCCACTAATATTATAATAAAATAAATGATAAATGATGTGAATGTTTGGAAATTTGTGATTCTTATGATGTTCATGATGATAAATATCATAATTAAATTATATCTTTTATTTAAACAGTGTTTCTATAGTTAAAATGGATTGAAAAAATGAATGATACCCATAATTTTATACACGGTTAACGAATTGGACAGTTTCCAAAAAAACCAAATTAATATTATTGAATTATAATCTGATGATTATATTTCTAAAAATGAATAATACACAAATGTATAAAAATTAAATTCAGTATTAAAATAAAAATAATAATATTTTTAAGAGTGTAATTATAATTAAATTATTAATCTAGAATTTCAACAAAATATGAATGAAATTTCATTTAAAATAATGAGGAACATCTCTATTCAACATGTTGTTGTGATGATGCAATAGTAAGAACTAATCTAGAATGGGCACTGACCAAATACTTGGAAGATTCTATTGTAAAAAAAATATATCATATTAATGATAAGAACAAATGGTATAATAAAAATAATATATTCTCATAAGAAATTAAAATGTGATAGAAACAAATGATTTTTAAAAAAAATTAGTATCTATATGTTGAAGTTGAATGTTATTAAGAAGAACGAGTCTAACACTGAAGCATAATTGGATGATATTAAGTAAGTGTTATCTAATACACAATAAATGTATCATATATTCCAAAAAGAATTTAACAACAATAGATATTACTTCAACATGTCTATTGAGGTAAATGATAATTCTTATGATGCTCATTATATGATGTTTCTCAATAGAAATGCTACATCCACTCTAAAAAGGAATAACTATCGATATCACGACACTAAGAATACAAGAGAGTCATTGAAGAGTAGTATTTATATGGAGCTCTATTATTACCAAATAAATTATGATTTGATGATACACGTAAGAAGTTTTCCCCTAAGAATAATAAAAAAAAGTTTAAATCATGAAATCCCAATTAATTTTCATAATAAGTTAATCAAAAGTATAGGAGATTGATGTCCAACAAAATTATTTGTGTTGTGGAAAATATTAACATAAATGATACAATTTTTGGAATAATAGTTATTTAATAGGAAATATTTGTGAACCAATGGTGATATATATTGAATAGTTGATAACATATTATTAGTGTAGTAAATAAGGGAAAAAAACTCATCCATGTTTATAATAAAAAATTAGTATGCATTCATAAAATGTGTCTGTGGAATATATTGATTATATCACCTCAGATATGAGTTATGCATGAACAAATTACATAGAAAGTTTCCTAATAACATTAAATAAAATTAAGAATATAAATCAAAAGCAATGATTTTATGTAATTTCATAAGAAATGTACCACACCCAAATATTTAAGAAGTGTCTAATATTTATTATTTTATATTTTTCCTAGATCAAAAATATTTTCCAAACTAATGGTGAATGGAACTATAAATTTGATTGGTGATGTTGAGTAAGATTTTTAAAAATAAGAGTATGAATTATTTTAAAAGGTTCCTACTTGTGATGAATTGGATATTCAAAATAATATATGGGATATTTTTCAAAAAAGTGGTCCTGAGATAAAAAAACATCATAATCCAACCATCCAAATATGAGAGATGATGTGGAAAATCATATAAAATCTAAAATAAATTTTCATAACATGTGATATGGGAACACTCTTTCACTTTACGAAGTTATTTGTGAGAAGAACTTATACATGTGAGGAATGAATGATGATAACAATAAGAAATATACTACAAAACCAATTATCAAAAAGGAGAATGAAAAAGAAATATTTATTGTATGAAATCAAGATGAGTGTAATATATTAGGAATAAATAGGTATTTCGGTATTCCCTTATATATATATATATGATTGTATACAAACCTGTGTGGAATAGAAAAATGTGGATGGATCCATTGAAGGAATGAATAAGTGATTTATTTTGGTATAATATTACAAACATATTGAACATGTTATTCGTATGTTTAATTGTGTATAATCACTAAAATTCAAAATATGAACATTTGATTAAAGAGAAATTTTTTCACAAAGTTTTTTATATTGATAAAAATTTGATAAATATGTGTTTTTATGTGAAAATTATAATGTGTATTTATATATGAGTGTATGGTAAATATTTTTTATGATATGGATGTTTAATAATCTCCATCGTATAATGCCTTAAGTATTTGATATTAGCATAATAAGAGAGTATTTTTTATAGATAACTTTGAATATCATGGTTAGAAATTAATCACTTATTCAATAGTCCTTCCCAAATGGAGTTTGTTTTCACTAGTTCAAGGATCATTAAAAAATAAAATACGAGTTTTCAATATAAATATAAAAATATATAATTAAGAAGAAATATTTGAGATGTTATGTCCTATACATATTTTTATTAACCGTTTTCAATAAGGGGTATAATGTAAAAAACACATATTGACATTTATTATGTTATGTTTTATTGACAAAAAACATATAGGGGATATTGGTGTTCACTTTAGTGGATTTTTATTTTTATCAACAATGCTGATTGATATATTTTTTATATGATGACAATTTATTATGAACATAGTGATGTTTTTAGTTCGATTTTGATGATGAAATTATAAAAATAGTTTTGATGATTGTAAAATTAGACTTAATATAACAACCCAAACATTTTGTAAAGACTTGAAAATTCCATTTATTCCGATTTAAATTATTTGGGATTTTTTTGAGGTCGAGAAATCTGATGGAACCTGATTCTAAGGCCCATATTTCTTGGAATCATCTGTTGAATTTTTTTAAGATTTAATTAGTTCGAGTGAGTTTTTCTCCAAATAAAGTGGAATAATTCTTAAATAGGGGCCCAGATCAAAAATATGGGGGCACCGCTATGTCCAAGATAATGGTTTTACCATAGGTGAAAATTAAGTTTAGTCTGTATTGGCCTCTGGTGAGAAAATCCAAAAATGGATTAACTGTAAATAAAATAATTAAATAAAATTATATTATTTTTAAAATGATTATAACTTACAAGTGGTAATTCATATTGAAAATCTGATACCACCACTGATCTCATGAGGGTATTACTTTCATTGGATTATAATAAAATTGGCTAGTGTGGGCCACCATTCAATGTTAGTATTTATTGGGAAATAAAATAATTAGGTGAAAAATATTTTATTATAAATCCAATAACTTCTAAACACTCACTTGGATTGAAAATTTGAGATTACATTTGAGCTCGTGAGGATGTTTTCTAACATATGAACCGGGTCTTGGATTAAAAATATAAGGTCACCATGGAATCCACAGTACTAGGATTTACATAATGGATGATTCATTTCAACCATAGTAGGTCTGGAGAAAATTTTATATTTTGGACTCTTTAATATAATAAATAAAATAACATTGTTATTTAATTTTTTCCTTACATCCAACAGACAAGAAGCTGTGTGGGACTAGTGTCGTGTCCAATTATTAAATGGCATGACCTTTTAAATCAAATGTAACAACATCATTAGAAATTAAGAAGGTTCATAATTAATGAACCCTTATAAATCCCACGAGTGTGACACCCTCCACCCCTCCTATTAATATAGAGATTGAGGATATGTATCAGCACTGATTTTCCAAGTGACAAAGAGCTGGTAAAGTGTCGCTATGCCAACCGTTGGGAGGATGGAGTCGGTTCTAGCAGGCGTTGTTGGGAGATGCTGAATCATTAGACGAAAGATGATTTTTTAGAATCGACATTGGAGGCATGTTTCACAGACAATGAATACCAAAAATTCCTCAATCGTGTGCGTCCTCCACTGTTCTTGAGGTTGGGATTTATTTTTTTCATAATTCTATTGGATCGTTTAATCCTACCATTTCACTGTCGAGCTAACGCGGAGGGCTTGGGCCTAACGAAAAAGGCCTAGACCCTCATCCCTTGATTTATTTTTGTTCATTCATCACAAACATTATATTCAGGTTGGGTGAGATACCAAAAAAAGATAATTGTGGTGGCTGACAATGACCAACTCTTTTGGAGGCAGCGCGCCGTCACACACTGCAGGAGAAGGCTGTGATACTATGTCGTGTTGGCCGGTAGTGTAGCTGGAAACATCCACCTACAGAGGGGATGTGGCATGAAATCTCACCCTACAGATAGAAAAGAGCCGCGACATTCTAGACATAGCGGATTCAAGTAGGGTGGTCGTAGGGGTTGGCCGCGTCGCGTCACCGGTGGAGCTGCGGATCTAACGTCCCGACAAAGGGTCATGCTATGGTACCGCATGTGACATGGAATATCCACTTAGGCATTGTTTCTTCTCCTTAAAAATGTGGAAAATGTTGATCCCATCCTATTCCTGCTTGGTTGGACAGCGTGGGCCCCTCAGTCCACACCTCCACGGGTCGAGACACCAATCCATGTGGGCCGCACCTCACCATCTCGGGTCGTGGAAGCCCAGCGGACATCCCCCTTGTGGGTGGGTCGTGCCCCCATTGTGGGTTGGGGAGGATTTTGTCCTAGTGGGAAGATCTCTTCATGGCCCAGCCTAGACAGGTCAGACCCATATTGGGTCGCATCAGCCCATACTGGGTTAGACCGGGCTCGAACCCAACCATGCCCAGTTCTACTTAAAGTTCCATAACGTGAAATCTGGGCATCCCTTTGATGAACCGTATGTGGGGATGACACCCTTGGTGAGATAATTTCCTTTTAGTATACCCCACATGAGTTTTGGAGATAGTTGGAGTATATCTATGATGGATTGAACTAGAATCCAACTGGGCCCTTGGAACCAAAATGCCTATAATAGACAGACCGGGCATCTGATTGATGCATTGTCTGTCATGTTGGAACCCTTACAACATGGTGGTCCTTTGGGTTACTAAATTTTGGTTCATAGTTGCAGTTGAGGTATGAAATATATCTCAAGTTACAGATTCTATAGAACTTCATTTCAACGGGTACAAGAAACCATTTGGCAGGTGGTAACATGATGAAAGTACATCGATACTTACTGGGTCAGCATCTATAGATCATGTGGGCGTCAAAATCTATTAGATCCTATCTGGGTCTGTTCCTACAGATCTTGTGTGGGTCATTGCATACCCATAATGTGTTGGCCAGATCCAGCGTGGGTAAGCGAGGGTTATTACATATTAATCTTGTGTGGGTCAGAAGCAGTGCCTCTTATTATAATAAGACGATCTAGCTTAAGACTAATCATTTGTACTTCTGTACATAATTTATACCTGTTGTGAGAAGAATATTTTACCATTGTGGAGTTATCTTTGTGGTGTTTCATGTAAGGTACTTCAATCATCATGGTGTTATCTTCAAGGGGTTACTTGTGTGTTACTTTTACTTTTGTGTTGTTACTTATGGGTACTTATATATTTGTGGTGTTACATGTGTGGTACTTATTTCTTTGTGGCGTTACCTTTTTGGTACTTCTATCATCATGGTATTACCTATGTGGCACTTCAATCTTTGTGGTGTTACTTTTGTGGTACTTATATTATCATGGTGTTACATGTGTGGTACTTCTATCTTTGTGGTGTTACCTATCTGATACTTCTTATCTTCATGGTTTTATATTTGTGGTGCTACTTGTGTGGTACTTCTATCTTCATGGTGTTACCTGTGTGATAATTCTATCTTCTTGGTGTTACCTGTGTGGTACTTCTACCTTCGTGGTGTTACCTTTGTGGTATTCTACCCTCATGTATGATATGATTATATCTTGACAAATTAGGTATATATATAAGCATATACCTAAGTAGAGATGACTTTGATCACTTTGTGATTCGAGTTTGAGGTCTTTTTGTGTTTTTTCCTTTGCAAAACTCTGAGATACCTATGGGGTCTTGGCATCTATACCGAGTATCGTTATACTCATCCCTGCATAGGATACACCGACACCTTGTTATGTCTGGAACAAACGATTTACAACATTGATTGAGGTAGAGGGAGCATGGACTGGATGGCACTCAGAGATGAACCATTTGGCAAGACGTGGCACATGGACTACGAATTGTGAGTTGTATGTACCCTTCTGGTAGGATCCTCTTTGGATGATCCAGGAGATGTTTTACACTTCTCAGTGGAATTTTTACTTTTCTGTTGTACTTGTACATTTTAGTTGGGCTTCTATTCTGATCCCCTTTACTTTCAGCACTATTTTTACTGCAGATGTTTACTTCGTGGTTCCTTCTTTTTGTGTTATTGGACTGAGTCTTTGTACAGTTTAAAAAATTCAATTCCTTCCCACTTTAGGGATATGATTTTTCAGTTCTAGTCACCAGCCTATGGCCTATGAAAGGAGGGCTAGGTGTAGTCATGCCACATGTCTTGAGGGATGGGTCATGACAAAGTGGTATCAGAGGAGTGGGTTCTATAGAAGAACTAGGACTCTGATCTTTTCAATGTGGAAATATTGTTATTTGTAATGAGTGTGGTTTTCAGTTTGGGGAATCAAGTGTTGGTGCGGTAGAAAACATTTCCATTCCCCAGGACCTTGAATTATGATTTCCGATTCCCTGCATGAAAACACAAATTGCATGTGTTTTGGAATGGGTTTTCCAAGGTTTCATTGAATTCAGCTCACTAGGTATAACCTAATGACTGTGGAGTTCATGTTTCTTATCAGGATTCCTCAAGGTATATTGAAAGCTATAATTCTAGATAGATTACACGATGACGGCCCACCGAGCGATCCTATGTGGATCACCCTTCTGGAAATCCAATGTGTAAGAGAAACAGATGATACCAGTGGACCGTGCATGAAGACTGAGCATATTTCACGAGTTTCAGTGGTAGATGCCACCAATGTTTCGAGGGAATACAATTCCTCATTTAGCTGAGGACTATCTGGATGTTCTTGCTATTGTTTTCTACCTAGATGGAACACTATGTGATTAGATGGTGATGGTGGTTTCTATTCATTAATAGAGCATGAAAATGATGATGGTCAGCATGGTGATGAGGCTTCGGTATATGGACCAGTGCCGGAGACAGTACTTTGGGTAGTGTACCAAATATATCTTTATCTGTTGGTGAGAAAATACAAATGGTGGTACGAGTAGAGGTCACATGTAGACTAAGGGCCTTACAAATGTTTTAGTATCTAATATCCCTCCGGTTCTGAAGAGAGCCCAACTCATAGGTGTCTAAGGTCCAGCTTGAGATTTTTTCCATGTTTCCATCTAGATAAGAAACCATTAAGTCATATGGCGGTCCTAGTAGAGAGCATTTTATGTGGCTCCGCAAGATGAAGACAAGGTTTAGATTACCGTGATCTTGTGAAGAGGTGACTTTTCGGTTTATAATCTTGATAACTTCCCTCAAATAAGGGTGTCTCTTTCCATAAAAAGATAAACAATATGTGTTACAATGAGATTCTACAACTTTGGTCAGATGCCAGGTCGGTAGCTATGTATTCATCAAGGCATATCGGCCATTCCGGGTACTCGATAAATATAGTACGATCAGTGCTTCAGAGATCAGACCTCCGAGAGAGGTGTGTTTAGGGACATCCTAGGTAGAACTATTATTCTATGCATTCGTACTTATGTTAGGGTGAAAGAGAGGACCTTTGTGGTTAAATGTTCCATGGCTGAGTGAATACATCCAATGAGAGTTAGTAGTGGGAAATCATGAAACTGATGCCAGTCTCAAAGACATGGTCATGTAAGATGTCTTAAAATGTTGTTGTTATAGGGATAAATGAATCTGTAGGGAATCAGACATCGAAGTGGTGTTTAGAGAGCATCATGATGTGGTATAAATTTCAACATGTTACAACCACTACCCCAATGTCATACCCACAAGGATCAGGGAGATGCCGATTGGGGAAGGGAGTAGCTTCATTTGGTAAGAGAGTGTGACCCAATGGATCTTCAAACGATTTGAGTTAAAATATGAGTCTACAATTATTATCCATATTAAAAGACACAAGTACCAATCATTTCATCTTTCGATGAATCTTGTTCATGACCTAGAGATTCCTTTTAAACAGATGTCTTGAACCTTATGTATGAAGATACCTTTGAGAGGAGACTTCATAATCATGCTAATATCGATGGTGGTATCTAACAAATAGGTGAGAGATTCAGTTGGAACCTCTTGGTGGCACCATCGAGGCCTTATGACGTTAGTTTGGATATGGACCAGTCATCCATAGTTAATACTTAGATTAAATATATTAGGAAAAGAAGATGTAGTATATCTACATCATTGGAATGGTTTTTCCTTGGTCGGAAAAAAAGGAAACCCAAGTAGCACATGATAAACTCATGAATATGAGGGTGCAACTGACCACTATTGAGTCGGTCTAGCGTACCCTTGTGGTAGAAAGAGTTTTAAGTTTTTCCATTCCAAACAGTAGTGGAAATGTGGCGGTATATCTTTAAAAAATATGTTTCTAGGACTACCTCCCTAAATGGGGAGGAACTACTGCTTGGCTGTGTACATATATAAATTTATTCCTGACATCTCTAGGGTAGCTTCACCCTTTTCAGCTTTGAAGATGGAAGTGAGGTGTTTCCTTTGGATGGGGAACTGTCAAAATAGCTTTCAGGAGATAAGATAGAGACTGATGAGTGCCCCATCCTGAGGCTACCAGAAGAGGGTGTTGGGTATGTAGTCTAGTGTGACGCATCAGAGAATGGAATTGTATGTGTCCTAATGTAGGAGTTTCCAGTAATCACCTACGTCTCATGGCAGTTGACACAACTTGAGAAAAGATAAGCTACCCATGACCTGGAGTTAACAGCAGCGGTCTTTGCGCTGAAGATATGGTGGCACTACTTCATTGGTGAACATTTTATAGTCCACTTTGATCAAAATAGTCTCAGGTTTATCATCTCTTAGAAGGACCTAAACCTATGATAGTGATGCTGGCTTGAGTACCTCCAGGACTATGACTTTGAGATATTCTACACTCCTAGGAAGCAGAATGTAGTAGCAGACACACTCAGTAGGAGGTCTGGAATAAAACTATTGAGTGAGAAAACATAGCAGCAAGCTGCATTGTAGATATCCTTCATGGGTAGAGATGTAGTTTCATACCTCTAGTTTATAACTATCACTCCCCCACTTAATCAACGAGTTCAGAAAGCACAGCTTGGGGACATTGACTTCGAGGCATGATGTTCTCAAATATCTTCAGGAAAAACACCCGATTGATTTTTTGAAGGCGGGGATAACATCATCCACTTTATAGGATGCATCATGGTACATTTGGTGCTACATGAGGAGGTGTTTGGGGGTGTTCTATAAGTCCCCTCCGATGGTATATCTGGGTGTGGTGAAGTTGTACCAGGACCTCCGGTGTTAGTACTAGTGGCCTGGAATGAAGAAGGCATTGGAAGAGTTTATATCATGATGCTTCATTTGTTAGCAAGTGAAGACTACGCAGAGTAGACATAAGTCTTATGTTGACAGGATAGAGAGACCATTGGAGTTTGAGGAGGGAGGATATGTCTTCCAACGGGTCTCACCCTGATGAGGATTTCATAGATTTATCCTGGGTGCAAAGATATCTCTAAGGTTCATCAGACCATTCAATATCCATAGAAAAGTAGGCGAGGTGGTGTATAATCTAGCTTTTCCCCCAAAGATACACTAGGTTCAAAATGTTTTCCATGAGTAATAGATGAGGGGGTACGTGCATGATAAATCACACATTATCAAATGGGGGAGTTAGTTATCGATGATGTGGTGATTTTTACAGATATTTCAATGGAGATATAGGATTCATAAGAGTGATTCCTTTGTTGACGAACAATCCCTCTAGTGTGTGTTTTGTGCAGAACGAGAACCTCCAAAAGAGCACATGGGAGTGGGAGGCTCATATTCGTGTTCAGTACCCTCATTTATTTTTTGCCTTTGTTTTGGAATTCGAGGACGAGAGGCCCTAAGGTGTAGAGAATGTAAATTCCCAAAAAAATTCATATAATTTATTTTAAAATTAATTGGGATTATTTAGTGGTTGTGAAAATTGATGGCATGCTATTCATAGGCAGGTAGGGCCTAGAATGATCCGTTGAATTTTTGTTAATCTTTAATTAGTGTGGGTGAGCAGTTTTACTAAAAAAGTTGAATAACTCCTAAATGGGTTGCTGAATCTGAAAAATGAGGGCACATTTATGTTTATGATAGTGGGTTTACCGTAGGTGCGACTTAAGTTTAGTTGGTGCATACGTTTTGAAAGAAAACCCAAAAATGGCATAACCCTAAATAAAATAATTATATAAAATTATTTTCTTTTTCAAATGCTTATAACTCATGAATGGTAAGTCAGATTGAAAATCCATGACTACTGTTGAACTCATTATGGTATGTTATCCTTATGATAGAACAAATATTAGTTGGCGCAGGTCACTAGTGAAAGTTATTTTTTTCCCGTAGATAAATGAATTAAGTGAAAATTATTTTATTTTACAATCAATAACATCTAAAAGGTGACTATGATTGGAAGTCTGAGAATATCGTTGAGCTCAAGAGGGCATGTTCTCTATAGGTGGAGCCTATCATTGGTCAGTGAATGTCAAGGGTGACTGCTAATAATTTTTTGAACTTTTATTAATGGTACGTTCAGTAAACACGAGAGAGGCATTTTATAACGTTTGAACTTTTGCTCAGATTAAAATTTTGAGGGCACTGTGGAATTTGCAGCATCAAGATTCACATAAGAAAGGATTCACATGAAAAAAATTAGGTCTGGAGAATAATTTGGATTTTGGACTTCATAAAGGAATAAATAAAATAACATTGTGAGTTTATTCATTCCGTAACTCCAATGTACAAGCGGCAGCCTGGGACCAATGACGTTTCAATAAATTAAATGGATTGAACATTCAAATCCTATGTAATAGTGTCATTGGAAATTATGATGGATCCTAATGAAAAAAACCCTCATAAATCCCATGAGCGTTGAAAACCCTCCCCCTTATCAATTTATATGGAGATTGAGGAGAGGTATCGACACTTCTTCACTAATCAATGAAGTGCTGGTAATGTGCCACGACCACAACCACTTTTTGGATGGAGTCGGTACTAGCGAGCAGTTACCGGTGGTACCGAATCATGAACTGAAGTATGAAGTTTGAGTGGAAACATTGGCGGCTTGTTGTGGGGACAACTAACGGTGACACATCCCCAATCACGGGCATCCTCCATCATTTTTGAGGTATGGATTTATTTTGTGAAAATCATATTTGATTGTTGTATCCTATCCTCTTAATATCGAGCTAACACGGAGGGTGCAAGATAAAAAAATAGGACCTAGACCCTCTGCCCTTGTCGGAATTTTGGTGTGTTCATAGAAAACTTTATCATTGGGTTGTGTGAGATCTCAGATGACAGATTATGGCGGTGGCCAACACCAGCTAGCTATGATGGAGGAAGCACTCCATCAAACACTACAGGAAATGGTTTTAGAACTATGATGTGGCAGTCAGTAGAGCGGCCAACACCCATTGGTCGCGGAGGGGATGTGGCATTACATTGTAGGACATCGACAGAGAAGACTCATGGATTTTCAGTCATGACAGGGTCAAGCAGGACAGCATGCAATGACCGACTGTAGGTGGTGGTAGTGATGCCCAATGGCGTGCCGTCAGTGGAGTCATGGCTCTGACGCCGTAAAGGCAGGCCCCACAATGGGTACCTTGGGTGACCTGGAAGCACCCATTAGGTGATAACGCTTCACATTCCAAATGAGGAGGGGGTAGCTCCTCTATCATGCCAGATCAGGTGGACCGCATGAGCAAGCTAGTTGTGCCCAGTTGCGGGCCGGGTAGCGTAACACCATGGGCCAGGACACACGATCCTAGGGGGCCACACCTCTGTGGGACAGGCCGCTTCTCTGCGTGCCATGTAGTTCAATCCCAGATGAAGCCTAACTGGCCTAGGTTGGGTCGGGTGGGTGCAGCTGGGTCAGACTTGCCCCGAGCCCCAACCAAGCTCAGTTCCGGTAAAAGGGCCATAATATAAAATCTGAGCATCCGTTTGGTGAACCCTCTACAGAGCTGGGAACCTTGGAGCATGATTTTCCTTTTATTATACTCCACATGTGTTTTCATGGTAGTTTGAGTATATCTGGGTTGGTTCAAACTCAATCCTAACTAGGCCTTTTGGAAAAATGCTTATAACTCACAGACCAGGCATCCAATTGACGCACCATCTTTCGCCTTGGAACCCTTACGACATGGAAAAATTTTGGGTTACTTATTTGTGGAGTATAGTGGTGGTCGTGGTACAACTGATATCTTGAGGTGCAGATTCTATGGAACTTGAGTGAACTAGGTGCAAGGAATCATATGGCTAGTATTAATGTGAAGAAAGATCATCGATTCTATGTGGTTCTTTATATATAATTCATGTGTGGGTAAGAATCTATCAGATCCTATGTGAGTTAGCACTCAGTGATCCTATGTGGGTCATCGCATACCAATCATGTGTGGGTCAGAACCTATGTGGGTAAGTGAGGGTTATTTCATGTTGATCTAGTGTGGGTCACAAGTATTGCCTCTTAACAAAATATGATGATCTAGCATTCAACTAATTATCTGTACTTCTGTACTTAAGTTTCAACAAGTGTGATCTGATCTTTTACCTTCATGGAATTATCTTCATGGTGTTACCTCTATAGTACATCTATCTTCATAGTGTTATCATTATTGTGTTACCTATGTGGTACTTCTATCTTTGTGGTTTTACCGGTGTGGTACTTCAATCTACGCGGTGTTACCTGTGTGGTACTTCAATCATTGTGGTGTTATCTGTGTGGTAAATCTATCTTAGTGGTGTTACCAATATGGTACTTCTATCTTTGTGTTGTTACCTATGAGGTAATTCTATCATTGTGATGTTACCTATCTGGTACATCTTTCTTTGTGGTGTTACCTGTGTGGTAATTCAATCTTCGTGTTGTTACTTGTGTGGAACTTTTATAATCTTGGTGTTACTTGTGTGGTCCTTCTACCTTCGTGGTGTTACCTTTTTGGTATTCTACCCTCATGAATTAAATGAGTATATCGTGAAAAATTAGGTAAACTTATGGGCATATACCTAAGTAGAGATGATTTCTATCACTTCGTCCTTTGGGTTTGAGGTCTTTTGTTGAGTTTTTCCTCTGTTGAAATCTGAAAGATTTGCGGGGTCTTGGGGTCCGTACTGAGTATCGTTAAACTCACCATTGTATGGACTACACCCACACCTTGTTGTGTCTTGTGCAGATGATGCACAACATTGATTGAGGCTAAGGGAGTCTAGACTGGATGGTGCTTGAAGATGGAAAATTTGGCATGACATGACGTTGGGACTACTGATTGTGAGTTGTACCTACCCTTCAGGTAGAATCTTCAGTGGATGATCCTGGAGCTATTTTCCACATCTCAGTTGTATTTGTACTTTTCAGTTGTACTTGTACATTTCAATTGGGTATGTATTCTAAACCCTTTACTTTTAGCATTGTTTATAATTGAACAGTCTATTTTTTTGATTGCTTCTTGTTTTCTTCTTGTACTGATTGGTTTTATAGGTTTAAAAGGCAATGCCTTACTGCTTTAGGGATATGCCTTTCTGGTGCCAGTCCTCCGCCCCTAGCCTATAGAAGGAAGGCATGCGGTAGTCACGATATGTTCCTCGAGGTATGTATTATGACACATATAATATATTGATATCACATATTAATGGATGATTTTTTATTATATAACATAACCATATATTCCAAAATCTTGTACGCCTAGTATGTCTAATAAAATTGATATATTATAAATGTATTCATAGTTGGTCTACATCATCTCCCATAACTAGATCCCTTCATAGAAATTTCATACATTATACCATTCGACTTATCCTGTGGAATGTAACTATTATAAAAAGTGTGGTCATATACACAATAAGGGTATAAAATAGATCTTTCAACATAAAGGAAGAATAAGAGTAATAGAAATTGATAATAACATTTTAAAACCAAATAAAACATATTATTAATTCTTAACTTGACTTATTTCATAAATCATGGTAGTTCATATGAATTGAATCACAATAGAAAATATGCATGTGATCAACGAGAACATAAGAATGGTATAACACATCGATTTTTGTTATATTCTTAAGAATATAAACTCTTATGTTATAGCCACCCACTAATATATTCATGACATGGTAGGATTTATCTCACCACCCGTGATCCTATATTGGAATTCATATTACCTCCCCTTTAAATGATTTTTGGATTGGTATAACATCTAAGTTACCCTCTTTATTACTCATTATGACCTTCAAAGCACCATTTGATCTCATAGAATATTATTCACCTCCCAAAAATAGTGGGTAATATAATTGTTAGGACACCCATCACATTAATAACATCATGTAGTTTTAAACCTCAATATCGTAAAAAATTAATCATATCATAATCCATCAAAATTATGGGGTTAATAAACATTACTTCATATCATAATTGATGAAAATTTAATTGGTTTCAAAACTATTTCATAATCTCATTTTAATACATTTTAGGGAAAATTATTTACTATTATAAAAATATTTTCATCATATATAAAAACCATCAAGGAATTAATAATTATACTATCCTTAGATCATGCCTTTATAAGTATAATTAACATTTAAGGATGTCAATTTAGATGGAAAATATTTTTAAAAGATCACTTAGATCAATACATGATGGGTATACATTTTTCACTATGAAAAAAATTAATAAAATTGAAAATATTTCACACAAATAATGTTAACCATTTTATTTTAATATAAAATTGAATATTTATAATTTATAACTTATTCAATTCATTAGTCTTGAAGGAGAATAATTCCTTTCAAACCATGTATGTTAAAACTATGAGTTCATTCACATATTTTGTAATAAGTCAAAATCACCATGTTTATAAACTAAAAAAATATTAATATTAAACTGTTTTTTAAAAATTTGAAAATTTTAATGAATGATATTAGATAATAATTGGATAATTATAAAATCATTAATTCAAATAATTTTATAAAATAAGGATACGAAATAAAATGTGATTTTGTTCAATGAAAAATTAAAAGATGATTTAAAAAAACATTATATTAGTGATTTTTTCACATAAAAAGTAAAATTAAAAGGAATAATTATATATTCCATAAACAAATATGGTATATATAAATACATTATTTATAATATATAGAGAGATTATATTATTTAACCATTGACAGAATGAACATAAATATTTATAATAAAAAGTATGATTTTAATATAGAACATTTATCACTTTATTAATGTTTTAATAATAATACCCACAAAATAATAAAACATAAACGAATATGTATATAAAAAAATCATAAAAATTATCATGAAGGACTATTTATTGTTGAATAAATGTAAAACTATGTTACCTTTTTTCATGTAATTCACGTCTCCTTATTGGTTTTCCCCTTTATCTAGGTGCTTAATGGGACTCCCAATGACAGAGAAAATTTTCTTGCAAAAAAAAACTAAATATCAGGGATGTATAATTTTTGAATTAATTTAGTCCCTGTATAAATATGTTAAAGGATTTTTCTGGTTATACCAATATTTTGAAAAATCCATTTTGGTTTGGAGTTTCCTTTTTAAAACATCACTTTTTTAGAATATAGGGGAAATAAATTTCATGATATATTTTTACATGATGTGTAATGGTGATAATGAATATTTTTTGATTCTCTAAAAATTCATCAAAGTATTATATGACTTTAAAAGATAAAGTTTCTATCATGGTAATAATATCATTTTAATAAAATAGGTTATGTTTTTCTTTGAGTACATTGCTTCATTGGTTATATGTCCTGTAATGGGATTACACGTAGTGTAATATTCAAGATTTTGTATTTTTGGGTGATGAATGAGTAATTAATTATTTAATTATTCTCTATGATTCATGGGTCTATTCCAAAAGGCTAATAGGTGTTGATTTAGGGACCTCCGCTCTACCTAAATCTAATTATCCGTGATTTTTCAACATTGAGTGTGCATTGAATTTTTCCTTATCTATTATGGGATCTTGTTAAAGTGGAATCAATTTTTTTTGTTATGGTCCAATATACAATTATTATCATGTATATGATGTATCAAACTATACTATGATTAATTTCTCAGAATTAAAATAATTTTTAGAAGTATAGATTTGTTCTAGGGCATCTATTGTCATCGTTGTGTTCTTACTTGTTGGTGGATCAAGTTGTGGGTCTATGTGACCTAGGTTTTTAATAATTGGTTCTTTATCTGGTATATTTGGTATAAAAAACATTAACATTAATTTAAAAAATTATTCTATTAATTAAAATCCTTGATATATTTATTTGTATATGTGTATGGAAAAATGGTATGTGATAAAAAAAATTATCTCTAGTTTTGGTCATTGAAATAAATATTTTCAAATGATTATGAATTGATTTTTGAAATGTTTTTGATGGATTTTTTTTGATGTACTAATTTGGAGAATAGATCACATGGTAATGATTTGGTATATGGGAGGAAGCGGTAGTAATATGCCTCATCCATTCGTCAAGGGGGTGGTCACTCATGGGTTGTCCATGTTGTCCCTATGCATATTGTCTTAGGGGAATGTATACTAATATAGGGGTAAATTTTTGTGGTGTTCTTCAAAATTCTACATTCAACTAATATATCTAAAAACTGGATGTTTTTTTTCTATGATTATATATGAATTTCCTCGCTATCATATTATAAAGTGATCCCAAGAATCAGGTTATCTTTACTTTTACATAGTTTATCTTGTACGATTAGATTTTAATTAAATGGATTTTATATGATATGTAATTCATTATTTTTTGGATTAGATATATATTAATTAATATATTTATTTTAAATTATTGTAAATGATTTACCGGGATAATTTTGGATATGTTGAAAAGGGGAAAATTAAATATTTATCAAATATATTGATATGAAATCTATAAAATATTTAAGAAAACCTGAATTATTAATGATGAGATTGTTATAAATATTATAAGGAGTCTTTTCGTTGATCAAAATGGTGGGACTATATGGAACCTCTTTTTCTCGACCCTTCCCCTGGGGTCCATGATGTGACAACCCCATGCTTGCCTCCTGAAGGTCAAGGGTTGGCGGCTAGCGCCGAAGGCGTTATCCTTAAAGTTGGAGGAATTTTCCTAAGTACTTGTACGCACACGAACACACCCAACCACATCCCAACCCACTAAAAAGGGAAACAAGTACCACTAAAAAAAGATAATTGCAAGTAAACCTAAAAGTATGTGGCCCAGAAAACAAACCCGACAAGGAACTGAAAATAGAAAGTACAAAAAGGAAATTCTGATGGCCATCTATAGTAAACCCCACTTGATCAAGATAGTAGTGATGATACATGAATCCAAAGTAGTTTTACATGTTCTCCCAGTCCTACTAGGCCCTGCCTGGTCTTAGGCCACCATGTACACTGTCGAATCATCCACCAGTCCCGTCTCCCTGAGTACCTCTATGGAAATGTCAGTCGTTTGCACCAGACACAACACGTGTGGGTGAAGACCCTGTAGGTTTGAGTAACATAGTAAACAGTAGTGACCCCAAAACTAAAAGTGAATACCACATAGTAATTCTTCAATGCAATGCATGAAAAATAAGACAAATCAATCCAGGTATTTTTGAGTGTAGTAATAGTAGTATCATAATTCACATACATCGAACTCCTCAGCAACTGAAGTAATCATCCTATATCAAGTAAATAGAGTCTTATGGTCACACAGAGCCACTTCCAACTAACCTTGAACAACTCTACTAATAATCCCTGATTAGTACCGTGGGTATGTTGGGTTACATAGAGCTGCACCACACTATGGTCTTTATGGGTCCCACAAAGTCTCTTCCCTCTATGGCCAGACTAATGTACTCATCCTGTTGAGTATTGTGGGTCTGCTGGGTCACATAGAGAGACTTCTTGTCGTGGGCTTGCTGGGACATCCATAGCCTCTTCCCACCGTGTCATCATCGAGCGGTCGTCATGTTTCAGCCAATTGCTGGGTTCTGTACGTAGCGCTCTTGGGTGAACAACATTTAATGTAATTGAAACATCTAATAATCCATGATAATAACCAAAATTCTTGTCAAAAGATTAACCTCTTTGACAGGGCCCCAACGCCGCAAACAGCCTGTCAATCATACACACTTTTCGCATGATACATGCATTTTAGTAAGCTTGGGGGAAGTTGTATGGGGCATGGTCTGACCTAGACTAGCTGACCTGAACAACATGGAAAAGGGGTTCTGTATACACAAGTTCATTATAGAGGACCAAACCAGACCTGGTGTTGGTTGGGATCGGTCTTGTCGGGCCCGACCAGTGGGCTAGGCCTAATAGGCCTCACTCGACCCACCCCGGTTGGCCTAGTGTCCAACCTGCTATGTCACCCAATGTGCTCGCCTTGTTTGGCCCTACCAAAAGAGGAATGGTTCCAGCTTACTGGTGTAGGTCTATACAACCAGTATGGGACTGTCTCATATGGGGCTGGGCTGCATGCAAGGGGAATGGTTGCCCAATGCAGCCAATGCGAACCACTAGAACACAGCAAGCAGCCGCGTAACCTCTGGTCTGACTGCAGCTCGCCAGGGCGAGCCGCTCCTCTAGTATGGAATAGTCCTATAACCGCATCATAATCCTATCATGTTCCATGGGCCATGGTTCCATTGGCTTGTTGGGTCGCACGGACACAGGCCACCCCTCCATGCGGTGCCCACCTGGCACTGCGTCCTCCATCGCGTTGCTGCTTCTGATGAGCCATGACCTCCAAGTCAACATGGCCCACTAGTGGAGACCACCACCTCTATGTAAACAGCAATCCCGACCACCTCTATGGTTGCTGATGGTGTCATCACAATGGTATATTTTTCAATGGGCCACTAGAAGCCCTCTGATGGTTTGCTCCTTGAACCTCCTCCACCAATGATCCCTGGGATAATATGTCTTTACCATGAAGCCTTCAAACCAGCCTTTACCTAACATTGAGAATTCAATCAGAAAGAATACACGAGCAGAGTTTCTTGGGTCTCATTTTTGTAGGAACAATCCCTCCTTGTTGGAGGTTTTAACAAGGGGTATGCTAGTGAGGTTTTTGTTCAATCATTCATGCCAATTTTAAATCCAAAATAATCACCCCGAAAGATAAGTCTCCCTTATATCATAACACATGATTTTCGGATCAACTTGTTTGTGGGTTGATCTTTAGGTTTCATTTTTTGAAAATTAATGGGTATAAACTATTAAAAAATTAGAGAACCCTACCTTGTATGACATTCATTGTCATATGTTCTTCCTCGAGGGGATAAGATATTGGATTCACTTTCGGACACCGATGTTTGAAAAGTGTGACAATGGAGATGAAAAATTTTCGGTGTTCGACATTCTTCACTTAGGTGGATGTCTGCCCGAGGATTGCAGAGAATCCTCCAATTTAATTAATAAAAATTTTACCATCGTGTAGATTTATAAATAGGAGCATATCGCAACATTCAAATTATGATGCATAGTCACGTTGTTACGCTGTTTTATATAAGAAAAAGTTTCATTGTTACACATCATTAATGCGTCGTGACACTATAAGACTAATGAGACATAAATGATCCTTAATTATGCACATCGTCGATGCCCTGTAGCTGCCTTGCAACATCATCATCCACCACCCCAATGTGATAAATAAAATAAAATATTTCTCTAAATTTATTTTATTATATTTTATATAAATTCTGATAAATAAATTTTCCTCTTAGCCATTTTTGGAAAAAGTTATGCCATTCCTAGGTGAATCATTCCATTCTGAATTCTATGGTTCTCTAAAATTAATTATCCATGGGATGGTTCAAAAGATAGAAAAACATGCCTGATCGTTTACTGAACAGACCTTAAAAGAAGTTCTAAATTCTGTTCCAGACTCCCTGTGCCCCAAATTATGTTCCATAATATTCAATGTTCATGAAATAATTAGATATAAATAGAAAAAATAACATATAAATTATGAGACGTTACATTATCCCCTCCTTAGAAATTTATGTCCACGAAAGAAAAAAACAACAAATAAAGAAAAAGATGGGGGTACTGATCATGAATCTAAGCATCCTTCTCCAATGTTTTCTCAGGGATATTCTTGTGCTTCCATAAGATGTGCTTTAGAGAAATCAGTCATCCATATAGTACCCACTCATGTCGATCCTCTATCTCCACTGGGAACTCATCAAATTTCTCCCCTTCATCAATGTCCAACTCACCCCAGTCGATCAAGTGAGATGGATCATGCATGCGACACCTCAGCTGCGACACATGTAAAACATCATGCACCTGGTACAACTATGGGGGAGGATCTAGAGGTACGCCACCTTTCATACTCTTCCTAGGATATGGAAAGGACCGAAAAATCTCAGATATAGCTTACAACTCGGACCAAATCTTTAAAATCATCATTGGGGTGAGACCCAAATGAACACATGATCTCCCTTCTTGAACTCGATGGGTCTCCAAATCTTGTCAGCATAATGCATCTTTTTATTTTGTGCAGTCCACATTTGCTGCTAGATGATTTTCACCATCTCGATGGTAGCCATACCAACTCTGGACCCATGAGTGCCAACTCCCATTGGTATTTCATGTATATGGGTGATATTAAAGGCCTATCGTATAAGTCCTCAAGTGGCTTCATGACAATGTTTGAGTTATATCTATTGTTTTATTAAAAATATACTAGTGGAAGGTTGTCCTCCCAACTACGAACAAAATCAAGGATGGAAGCACAATGCATGTATTCAATGGTCTGTATGGTCCCCTCAGTCTGATCATCTATCTGGGGATGAGAAGCTATGGTCAAGCATAGAAGCATCCCAAATTTTTCTGGTAATTCCTTCATCAACTAGTATTTATTCTGGGAATTTCTATCTTACAATATAGTCAAAGGCACCCCGTGAAGCCACACTATCTACTGGATATAGAGGATTCCCATTCCTACTACCATTCCCTAATCCTAGATGGGTAGGAAGTACGCCGATTTGGTCAGTCGTTTAACGATCAACCAAATATTTTCATGATCACTAGATGTACAGGATAAACCCATCACAATGTGCATCGATATATCGTCCCTTACCCTACTCTTGTACCTCAAGTGGCAGAGTCTAGCCTTATAGAACCCGGTGCTTAACCATCACTGGCTAACAAGTGAGGCATCAGGAAATGAACTCGGCCACAACTTTCTTCATCTATGGCCTCCAATACTAACACTGGATGCCCTTGTACATATTTACCACTTAGGATGTACTGATAGATTGGAACTACGGAACTCCCTCAAAACCTCCTTTTACAACACCACTAGTACAATGATGTACCCTCTAAAAAGGATGGCGTGCTCTCCACCTTCATAAAATCTCAGGAACCGATCCTGAGGATATATGAGCATGTTGGGATTCACAGTCAAAATACCCAAGCTATGCCCCCATACTCACTGAAGGAGGGGAAGTGAAAGTCAGGGACTATAGGTAGAATTCTTCCCCATCCTCTATAATAGATATTTGCATCATAGCTAATTTCTCTGTCGCATCACTCAGTAGCTACAACCCGGTCCTCCTACTGAGTGTGCCTACTACTGTGTTCCCCTATCCAAGAGTATAGAATATCTCAAAATCAAAATACTATAGGAACTCTAGCCATCACCACTATCTCAAGTACCTGTCCTTCTGGGAGAAGATATACCTCAGACTCTTATTGTAGGAGTAAATGGTGAAACGCTCACCCATAAAGTTGTGCTACCATGACTTCAATGAAAAGACCACCACTACTAACTCTAGTTCATGGGTTCCATAGTTCGTCACATGTTGCAACAACTATCATGTTCCATAGGGGATCACCACTTGATAATCCACTAGGACACAATTGATCCAGGTCCCTGATGCATCGCAGTAACCAACATACCTAATTCCCTCCTCTAGTAGTCTCAAGATGGGGACACTAGTCAGTCTCTACCACAGCTCCTAGAAACTCTACTAGACTTTCTCTGTCCACTTTAAGGGTTATCCCTTTTGTTTCAATGCCGATAAGAGTGATGCTACCCTGGAAAAGTCGGGGATGAACCTCCCAAAGAAAACAGCCATCCCAAAAAACCTATATGCCCCTGTCACACTCCTTAGTGGCTCCAAAGCAAGTACAACCTCTATATTTTGAAGTTTTTATACAAATCCATTTTCCAAGATTTCCTGTACCTAAATGTGGTCCTCCTGTACCTAGAATTAACACATTGAGAGCATACCAGAATGCTGGTGCTCTCAGAGTGTATCCAGGACTATCGGTAGGTGTGTAGCATGATGCTCCTCTGATGCTGAATGCACCATGATGTCATCGATGAAGAACAATTATTTATATAAACACTGCTAGGGTGTTGGTCACACCGAAAGGTATCACTAAGTACTCATAGTGGTCGTACCATCACTTGAACCCAATATTCAGTACATTCTCATCCCATTCATGAAAAAAGTGACAGCTTGATCTGAGGTATATCGTTGAGTACCACATTGCTCCCTTCAACTGTTGATGAGGTTATAAATTCTCTTCAGTGGGTACATGTTCTCCACGGTAGCATGGTTCAGGCATTGGAATTCCACACACAACCTCAATCTCCCATTTATCATTTTGGAAAAAAATCATTGGGTCTACCCATGGTGAAACGATGGGCCTTACGAACCCCTTCTCCTGAATGTCCTCCAGTTGTAACCTCAACTCTCCATGCTCTTCATGATAAATTTGATAAGCCTATGTGGATATCATTGTCGTCACTAGGTATAAGTTGATATAGAAGTATAAATCCTTATGAGGAGATAGCTCCAGAACATAATTAGGAAAAACATACTCGTACTCATCCACTACTGTGGGGAAACTAGGACTCCCCTCTTCCACTACAAAGAGTGTGATGGTAGGAAATTGGTGAGTTATCATTTTCACCCTCTACCGACAGAGTCAGTTCTATGCTGGAGGGGTTCTCTATACACTGGTGAAGGAAATTTAGGTCCCATATATGTATACATGTTTCACCGTATTCTTAATACAGTTGATATGATCATGGACTATGGATTACCAGTCTATATGAATGACTAAATAATAAGGCTTCAATGCTGCTACTAGGAGATCTCAGCCGAATCTCTCTCCACCTAGAGTACGCTCACATTGTTAGCACCATTGTGTAATTGTAGAATCATCTCCAATAGGGTTCTATAGCATTGAGGATCAATCCAACAGATCCATCGAAATAATCGAGCTCCAGACAAGATTCATAATATGGAAGGATTGACCATCATGTGTCTCAATAAGTTCTTCAGCTTTGGTGGAAAAAGCCCAGATCGTATCTATTATCATTTCATATGCACCGTGGTTGTAAGCCTATGATTCCTATAGTAGAGCTCTCCAATGTATTTCCTCTCCATGAGGTCTGGGTGGACCACATGGGGGTTGTGGCTGTAACATTTCAAATAGTCACCCACTGCCTGCCGCTCAGCCATCTCCCATGCCACATTCGATGTCCTATGGAACTCCTCACTCAAACCACTGTCGCAACCTCGATGACTCCTCAAACATCTTCTAGTCAACATTACAGTGGGCCAGGTAGTCACATGCCATGTTTTTGTGCCCGCCACATGCATAGAACTGCCTAGATCCTTGCTGACACCCTCCAAACTGGAAGCCCCACACCAGAAACCCTGAGTCCTTTTGTCGTCCTCTAAAAGACCTAAACTACATGGGCCAATGTGTCTACTGTCTTCTTCACTCAGATGAATCTACCGCCTGGGGTCTATTGGAGGCTTTAGCTGTCGGCACCTATTCCACCATGAATCTCTCAACATGAAGGGCTCACTCCATCACCTCGTCCGAGATAGGGATGTTGAGAGACAACACTAATACCCTGATCATATATCTGAATCCCTACTCGAAGTCTCGAGCCCTAAAGAAGGTATCTCATACCATATATGTGGAGTTGGGGGAATTATATGTTAATATTTTTTGATTACTCAGACACGGTAATGCTTCCATGTTGTAGGTGTACCAACTCATGAATGCGCACTGAGTGCCACATCTTGGAGAAAAACTCCTCCTTGAAAAACCTCTCGATGTCAACCCATGTGATGGTCACCTCATTGGGAGTTTGGATGGTCATGCTCCACCATATCCCTGCTAATACCTGTATTAGGCTCGTCTTCCTGATCACTATCTAGTCCAGCGATGTCCTCACTATGCAGAAGTCTCGCATCACATCCTCCAGCTAATCTTCAATGCCCTAATGATCTTTCTCTCTCCCCTGAACCTGGGGGGTCTCAGGGGGTTCCCCATTCCCCAGTTCATTTTTGTAGACCTGACTTGACCTGGTGTGGGTTGAGGTTGGTCTAGTTTAGCCTGGCCAGTGGGTTAAGCCCTATAGGCCTCATTGGACCCATCCCGGTTGGCCGAGGGTACATCCTGCCATGTCTCCCAACAACCCTTTCTTGTCTGGACTAGTCTGCTAGGGGATTGGCCTGCCAGCAAGGGGACTGGCCACATGGTGTGGGTGATGTTATTCCCTAAGATGTAGAATCCATCTACGTCACATCCAGTCTGAACAAAGCCTTCAATGATGGGATGCTCCTCCTACGTGGTGCCCTAATGGCGCCACGTCTGACTCTTGCTACGTCAGACGGGACGCGGAACCTCTAGAACAAAAGGTGGCCAGGACTCAATAATCCCCACTATGCAGCACCCTCCAAGTTCCAGGTCCTCCCGCGTGCCTCCGTAGATGATGATTCATGGCCTATTGGTCAATGCGGCCCACCAGTGCGGGTCACCGCCTCTATGAAGCAGGTGAGTCAGGCCGCCACAGTTACTACTTCTGGCACCAGCAAGCCGACAGAATCTTTGGGGGGCCACTATACAAGATCTGGAGGCTTTCCCATTCTACCACCTACATGAACGTTTTCTGAGAAATGTTTTTTTACCATGAATCCTTCAAACTAGACTTTTTGTTTCTTTGAGAATGGAGCCACCAATAACACATGAGTGAAGGTGCATGGGCCTTGTCCTTGTTGTCTTAAGCCCTCCGCATTAGATTTTTCAATACTTTGGAAGCTCAAGTATTTTTGTGTTCAATAATTTAATCCATTGGTTAATCCCGATAAAATACCCCCAAAGAAATGTGACCCTCCCATTATAACGCATGATCTGCAGATCAACCTGTTAGTAGGTTGATCTTCATTTGTCATTTTTCAGAAAAGGAATGAGTATGAAATTTTTAAAAATTAAATACCCCTTCCATTTATGACATTCATTGCCATATTTTTGTACTCGAGAGTTTATGATGTCAGTGTTGCTTCCCAACCGCGATCATTGAATGATGTGATAAAGATTATGGTGTTCTGTTGACGTTCTTTGTTCTTTGCTGGGTTGGAAGTTTGTTAGAGGTTCACCATAGAATCCTCTAATTTCATTAATCCATATTTTACTAGCATGTAGAATTATATATATAAACTTTTCACATTGTTTCCATTATGATATGATGTCACGTTGTTACGCAGTTTTATCTAAGAAACAATTTCGCGGTTACGCGTCATTAAAGCGTCATTACACTATGAGTTTAATGATCCATTAATGAGTTTCATTGATGCACATCATCTCCTCTCTATCACAATCCTATAGCATTGACATACACCACTCAATAGTGAGATATAAAATAATATAACTCAATAAAATTATTTTATTATTTTCCTCAAAATGTTTGAAAAATAACATTTCAGTGTTTCCCTTTCTAGCCGACGTTAAGTCATTTCAAAGAGAATCCTTTCATTCTGAATTCAATTGTTCCCTCATATTTTTTATCCTAGTGATAGTTCAAAAGATATAAAATCCTATTCTCACATTTACTAAAGGAACCTTAAAAAATTTTAAAAATTCTTTTATGAGCTCTTTAGAGCTCAGAATTACATGCCATTAAAATTTGCGGTCTCAAACCAATTCCTCTTAAACAAAAAAATACACTATAATTCCAAGACATTACGTTATTAGATCTAATATTAACACAAAGTTTACTATTTGTATACCTTTTTATGTATTTCTATATAGTGATAGGAAAGGAACATAAGTGAGGTAGTCGGGTTACTTATGAACTACACTTAGTTAGTTGTTGGCAAGATAGTGAAAGCTTTCCATTTCTATCTCATAGGGTAGTTTTTGTTATTTACATTTTTTATTGTCATTGGAATTGTCACATAATTATTTTTACAACTTTTGAGTTTTATTTTTTATCTCTTCTTACAATTTTGAAATATATTCTTTTCATTCCAATGATTTTTTCTAGTATACTTAGATTTATTCTATGATTTCATATTAAGGTGGTTTAAATGGTTATGTCTAGTTTCTTTTTGATGCTTTGGTATTAGTATCCAACTCGTGGTGCTCTATAATTTTCTTTGGTTGTGTGGAAATTAAGGTTAGGAACTGATTTTAGAGGGTATTGATATCTGGTTCATCATAGCATAGTATCAGAGAGAGGTGTTTCCGGAAGATTATTGTTCTTGGGGTCTATGGTAAACTAAAGATAGGACTTTATAGACATGTTAGGTAGGTAGAAATGAGTCCTTTTAAAAATATTTCTTGTTATATAATAATGTAACCATGTGATAATGATATGTGTGTCTCATGTTTGAGTCTTTCTCATATTCTAAAATTTTTATTATGGGTTTTAGTATGAATTAGGATGAATTTGTAATCAAAATGTTTCTTATTATTATATTTATAGTATTATTCCTCATATATGTGTTCTCCAGGTTCCACAATATGGTACAATAGATTTCCATTCATGGAGTACTATTATAGATCAAAATATTATTTAGTCTATCATATGACCTATTCCAACTATTGACTAGAATGTCTATAAAGTCAATAATGTTGTTTTTTGAGGTACTAGTAGGAGCTAGAAGAGATAAGGATCACACTTGGGGTTCATTTGCGGGAATCCCCTGTCATATAAATGTACAAATTAATAAAAATATATATATAACTAAATAGAAAAGTATGAACAGATTTTAAACATACTGAAAAAATAATAGAGGATCAGGATAATGTGAACAACATTCAGACATGAGGGTCACAAAAAGCGATGGAGGGATTCCATGGAATATTAAGATTGGAATGTGGTCTTAGAATGAAAGTGTTTCAAGAATGAATTTTTCTCATATATTTTTCCAATGTCACCAATGATGGTGATGTATTTGGAGTTCTAATCTTTGTATCAGCTGTGTCATTTTCATTCAGCATAAAAAATTATTTTCCGGATTTTTCATTTGTCCCTACAAGTAGTAATGAGTAATTATATAAAAGCACATAATTAACTACATGGTATATGAAAAATCAATAGATTGAATTTATTTATGCTAATAAATTCAACCAATAAAAATATAATATATAGATCTATAATGGATGAGAAGAATATGGTATGAAAGACATGTTATTATTCCCCTTGTCATTCACATATAGGAAGCATCAATGGTGCATAGGAGAAGCATATGAAATGGAATGATAACATCAAGAGTGGTTTGGGTTTCTCTCCATTGTATGCTTCCTGATCATCATAAATTTATAATAGGTGTGTGCTTATGAATTTCTATGAGTGTGTCATGTTAGGACACATAGAGTATTCTTTTACGTCCTATTTAAATATCTTATAATGTTTATGAATTTAGGGTTGTCTTCATTGTTTTTTTATTGATATGTCGAAACCTCAATATAATCAAATATTTTCTGCTCCATTTTCTACTCCACATATAAAAATTCATAAGATACTGCAAGGCCCCGGCTAGAGGGCTCAAGTGTAAATAACTATCACATAATATATGAGTTTCTATAAGAAGAATATATGAGTATAGTGACACAAATTTGTAAAATATTTATTTCTTCTTTAGTAGAATATAATTTATTTCATCTTGGTTGTAAGAACTCCTTTGTATCTAGCTTAATTTTTTAACATTATAAAATTTCCAACAAACCTCTTGTCCCTTTTTATAGAGTTTTAGAAATGTATTGGGAAGAATATAGTTTATGGTTTTGGTTTCCATGTTCAATATGAATTTTTAATATAGAGTTGGTATGGGATTTTCCATTTCTAAATCCAAATCTAACTAATGTCATCATTAGAATGGATTGGGTTGATTTTCTTTGTTTGTATGTATATTTTTATAATTAGAGTGTCTCTATTCATGTGGTTGTGTGAGGACACATATTTTTTAGAAAGAGTAGGATATAATGTTTTGTAATATTGGACCTTCCCCGCTAGATCATTAGAGTATTTATAATTATGTGATTGTTGATCCCAGAAGATTTATTTTTGTATGGATCTTACCACTATTGTTCATAATATTCCTGATGTTTTCCCTGAAAATTTCTGTAGTATTCCTCTAGAATGGGAGGTAGAATATATTATTGAACTGATAGAACTTATGATAACAATTTTTATTCCATCATATCATATTTATCCATATGATTTCATTATATTAGGATTGTGTTAGATGATCTGGGTGAGAAAGTTATTTTTCCCTTACTATAACACTTTTGGCATTAGATGATCTATTTTTGAGTTGACATACAGTTCACTCTAATTGTGTGTATACTGTCAGATGTTGAAGTGGGAAAAATTTAAGAAAATTGATCATTTTCCATCTATATATGATTATTTTAATCGACTAGTGGCTATAATGTGGTATTGGTTGATCGTTCAATGGTTGGTTTTTTATTAAATCATATTTCGGGAGTTTTAAATGGAAAATATTATGTTTTTGAGGATGTGTAACCATTAAGAATGCATAGTTATTCTATTTCATCTAAATAAGACACCTATATATTTATGGCTTAGTGGAATCAAATATTTCATGAGTATATAAAATTTTGTTGTAGTGTTTTTGGAAGGAATAGTTTATTATTTTAGATCCTTGAATGAGAAGAATAACTATTTGAATTTTGTTCTAAAAATACATAGGAGTCACTAATTGTATGGAATGAATTTAAAATTAATATTTTTAAATCAAGAATTTATTTTCGTAGGACATGTGATTTCAATGGATGTTTTATATGTTTATTCAGAGAAGGTGAAGGTTTTTCTCTCATGTTAATATCCATATAATTTCATTGAAATTGAGAGCATCCATGGACTAGTTAGATATTATTGAAACTTTTTAAATTATTTTTCATTGTGGGAATCCCATTTTTATACCTTTACCATGAACGAGATTAAATTAATATGAGGTGAAAAGTATCCATATTATTTTGAGGATTTGGGAGAACATCATATATCAACTCAAATTCTGATCTACCTGATGCTGGAAAGATGTATGTGTTTTTGTGATGTTACTATCATTAGTTTGTGTGTTTTTTATGTAATATAATCATGTGGGACATTAAAATTATCATCATCTTTGACTAAATGTTATGAATTACACCAATCATGATATATATCATGTTATACTTAAGTATGCAATTATGTTTTGGAAGTACTACGTCTTTATGGAGATTTTGGGAGAGGTTCAAAGTAATTTAAAACAATACAATTTTGAGATAATTCTTTTACCAGAATGACAAGAATATCATATTGATGTAATGACTAGAATACCATTAGATATTTGAATTTGATATCAAGAACACCTTTTGTAAAGGTGAATGATGTTTTAGATAATCTTATCAGGAATGTACCATCACATGATAATCTAGATTTGAAGAAATAGTGGACACTTTGGCTGATTTTTTCACAGTTAATACTTAATGGGAATGAGGATATTATTTTTCTGGTTTCGAAAAGTGTTAAATTGGAATTATATCTCAATTATTAAATTATATATTTTAGAAAACATTATTATGGAATTAGATGAATTTTAGAAACCCTTTATATGGGGGAATCATTTTGTAGTTGGTCTCTCTCTTCTATTTGAATTGTATGTTTTGGGGATCATTTGTTCATCCCATAATTTGTGAAGAGAAAATTTTTGTTTTAATTCCACATAAATTCATGGTTCATTAATCATGAAATATAATGATTTTTTATGAGGTTTTGATTTAAGTAGCCTTATATGAAGCATGAAATTTCTCATTACGTGTCTCTCTGTTACCCAAACAAATTGATACAAAAAAGCATCATAAACCTTCAGGATTTCACTTTATTACTGTCAAATGTTTATAAATTGGGTAATTTATCAATATAATTTTTTTATTAACAGAAACTCCAAATGTAAGCAATGTTATATGGGTTTTGGTTGATCAGTTGAAGAAGATTACTTATTTCATTATGATCATGGACATTGTTAAATATTAATATCTAGGTAGGTTTTATGTGTAATATAATATGTGGTTACATGGGATTATATTTTATGTTATTTCATATAATGGTCCTATGTTAACATGGGTATTTTTAAGGGTAGTCCCAAAGGTGGTGGGGAATCGGGTTAGGTTTAGTACAACTTATCATCCATTGATAGATAAGCATACACAGTGTGATATTCAGATCATGGATGATTTTCTCCAAGTTAGTTTTATAGAATTCAATGGATCATGGGATAAAAATTTGAGAATTGATGAGTTTTACTTTAATAATATTTATTTTTCATTGATCATAATGTATCATTTTGAGAATTTTTATGTTTTCACATGTTGTTAAATACATTGTTGGGATGAGTTGGGTGACTCAACCCTGGTGGTGCATTTTCAGGTTTAGGATATGTCAGCCTTGATCCAAGATATATGTCAGATACTTTTAACATCTCATAGTTGAAAAAAATCTTATATGGATAGGTGATGTAATATTTTGGAGTTTCTTTAGGTGCTAGGTTTTCAAGAAATTTTATCAACAATTGAAACAAAACAATTATGTGAAATTGGGAATGTTTTCTTTGAGATATGGTAGATTTTTTGAGGTCTATGAGGTACTTTGGTAGTATTCTTATTATTTTTCATTTCTAGTTAATTTGGTAGGAATTCATTATGTTTTCCACACATTTCATCTTAAAAAATACCTTTCTCATCCATCTTATTTTCTGAGTTGGGAAGAGATTGAGTTAGTTCCAAATTATTATGTTTCCGAGAGACCATTGTATATCATTTACTATAATATGAAATTATTTCATGTAACTTTATTTACTTGTCAGTGTGTTATGGTTGCACAGATAATATTCTCATTAGACATGGGAGTGTGAGTTGTTGATATGGGATCAATGTACCAACCTATTTTTTGGACTTTATTCCAATACATGTCATCAAGTGGAAATAATGTCATATTCTGGTGATTTATAAACATCTAGACACAATATTTTTTTAATTTCCATCTCTTTATTCATTTTAATCTTTATTTGGGAATTTCATGACACACTTGTGGATATAGTGAATTTTCTTGAGAAATGACCAATTTTTTACGGATGTATGTTTGTTTGAATTAATGGAATTTTTATATAAATGTGTTAAATGATTTATTAGATTTATCTATATATTCTATGATTGATGCAGTGGTTTTGATGTTTTCTACTGAAAAGTACACCTTCCATAGTCATTAGGGGAAATAAATATGGTATAATATTTTTACATATCGAATAATGGTTTTAGGGAAGATGTTGTGACTCAGGAACACAACCTGAATAAATTACACTCCAACTAAAATTTACACACTGTGTAATGGTGAAGGTTGAACTTTTAAAAAAAGTGGGTTATCCTTCAAGGAATACTTGATCTTCATGGATTAAATGATGTGTAATGGGAATAATCATAAATTCTTCATAATGAGTTTTTTAGGGTTTTTAGTTGTCATTTATTCATTTATTTATCTATAAGATTCCATTATCTTATCCAAGAGGAACACAACTGGGATTTTGGGGACATTGGATCTATCAAAATCACTTCATGTAGAAATTTATTTTCATTATGGATCCAATACGTTAATCTATATCTATTGTGCGATCTTCTTCCAGGGGATAACCTATTTGTTTCATGTCATGAATAATGTTGTCTTCTTGATGTATTGCTTGATTCATCCAATATACCGACCCATTTCACAAAATTGAATTAAACCTGATAAGTGTTGATTTATTACTGGGCCTATATTATTTTCATTGTGTTGTTATTTATTGGTAGAACCTATTGGAGGCATGTTCAACCCATGTTTGAGTTCGGTGGTTCAGTCACTATCCAATTATGGATGGAAAATATTGCACTGTATTTCTTACAATGTTTTTAAATGAAATTGGATGATTGATTGGTGGATTTTTATAAGCATAAAATGGGGGTGTTCATTAAATATGGGTTTTTTTAACTCCATTAGATTTTAAAAAGAACAATTTTTTTGATATCTTACATTAAATTAAATTTTGAACTTAAAATATAATTATTCATGCTTGACGTACTTGAAAATTACAATACTTTTGATGAATAGTAAAAAAATTACACAGAAAAACTACCAATGACAATATTATTTTTTTTCCTTTGGTATCTAGGAACAGATTCTTCTAATTTGGTGAAAAATCTTTAACATGTCCCATAACAATCTTTCCATTTAATACCACTAGCAAAAAGATTTCACTATATCCCGAGGAAAAGAAAACTTATAAAGGGGTGGAATTAGATTCTCAATAAGGGTATAAAATGAAAATATGTTGGTATATCATGAAAATATAGGTATGACATCATGATTGTGAAAATAAAAGATCTTCACCTATATATCACAAATCATGGACTAAATTTTTACAGTTCATAAAACATGAATCATAAGGAAATGAAAGAACATAATACATGATATCATATCATTATCATAAGACATGTAATTATGGAATACACATAAATATGTAACTTTGTGAAACTGTAAAAATACTATGATGTTGAACAATTAAATTTAATGATAATATATCATTCCCTTGCATATAAAATGGTCATGAAAACCAAGTCAAGGCATAAAATTAAGGACATGAAAATAATGTCCATAGAATGAATTGTAAACATGTAATATGGTTCCCACATAAAATTTATACCTCATGGGTTATCCATCATTACCCCATGAATTAGAGATAGATATATGTCCCAACCATCTCATAAATCAATCATTCTTATTTATTCCTCAAAAACAATTTAAATCATTATAGTATAAACCAAATATTGGATAGGGCTTCCTAAACATCATTAAATAATAACAAAATCCAAGTAAAACAAATGGATTTATTAAATAGAATTACATTATAAATATAAAAAACCATATAAATAATAGGGATAGTAAACAAGAAACAAAAACCTATTAATTAATGCCTTATTATATCGAAATTTTTTTTATAGATCACTGAAAATTAATTCTTGAGGAAGATATCCTCCTCCAGAAACATCTTCTTTTCTCTAAATGGCACAAAATTTTAAAAGGAAAGAAATTATTTGAAAATAAAAATGAAATATTGTATATTGTGCTTCATGGAAATATGTTTTTATAAAAATTCAAAAATCCATTAATGACACACATGTTAAATTTAAATATTATTCATATACTTTTGTTTGATAAGTCAAAAGGTACAATATATCAAAAATGAAAAAATATTCCATTAATTACTTTTAATAAAATTTTACCAATAGGTAAAATTAAAATTAATAAATTTTATAATTATATGAATAATAATTTTGGAATACATATTTTTGAAACATGGAAAGGGATGTTAAATATATCACTGTAAATATTAACGTATAAAAAATCATGGTTAATAATAATAATTCTAAATTATCTATTACCTTTTGTCCATATATTCATTGTATTTTCCAAAACTTTTATTTACAGATTTAAATAATTTTTCTGAATTATTATATAAGCATATTTATTTTTATGATATCATTTATGATCAAATTATCATATATTTGTCAATAACATTTCATTATTACTCGTTATTCGGCTATTAACTGCTTCATTTTTTTCTACATTGTTTTTTAATAAGTTCTACTTATACATAATATGCTAGATTTATATCATTAAAAAATTATATTAACATAATATATATCTTATTTATTCCTTATATACATTTATATAATAATTATTTAATGGACATCATGTATAATTAATCGCAACACATCGTGGAGATGATAAGTTGTACATACACACGAGCGATGATATCATTCCCATAATTATGAAATTGTATATAATTGGATGGTATGATTATTGTTCAATATTCAATATCAAGTTATAATAATAACATATAGTTATTATTTCTATCATTATTCCCATCCATGCAAGGTGGTGGTGAAAAATATATTACACCATATCATGGTGATGGTAAGTCTTACACACACACATGTGATGATTTCATTTATTGTAGGATTGATAAAATGTGACATATAATTTTTACATAATAATAATACCATATTATAATAGGTTTTATATTTTATTTGTTACTTTATAAAGGAAACAACTAATGAATATGAAGTAGAATAAGAAATAAGTTTGCAAAAATCGATAGAGTATATTACCTCATCTTCACCATGATCCCTCTAGTTCATCTCGTAAGGGAAATAGAGAGGGTATTTTGAGAAGAACATTACGAATAGATTGTAAATAAAGATGTTTAGATGGGAAATGATTAGTGTATACCATATATTGGAGTCTCAATGTGTAGTGATGAAGTGAGGGAGTCTGGGCGCTATATAATTTAGGTGAGGGACACTTTTGAAATCTAAAATCATTTTAATTTATAATAAAATCAAAACCCATAAAAAACATCCAAAATGTCCTATTTTTTAATATTAGATGAGATGAGGTTGTATTCACATAAATTCCAAAACATTTATCCAAATTTTATATCAATTTAAACCTTATCATTTTAATTTACACATAGTTGTTCTATTTAATTTTAAACAAAGGTAACATATATTTCAGTATTAAGAGGGTATAATATTTTCTTATTTGATTCCAATTATACCATATATGAATAATTTATATAATTTAACACCATATAATAATTATTATATATTTTTAAAAAAATAATTTTTTTATAAAAATTTAACAATAAATTATTTCGATGAACAATTAATAGTGTCATTTTTGAAACTATTATATTTATTTCTTTTTAAAAATATCAAGATTAGAAGTTATTAAAAAAATTATTTATTATATCACTATGAAGTAAAGTACATATATAAAATTATTTGTATATATTAATCAACCAAATTTATATTTATTTTAGTATTTTTAGAAATATTTATTTGATATTTCTAATAAATAAATAATTAATACATTAATTGTTTTTATAATTAATTAATATACTTTTATCTTGAATAAAAAAAAAATAAATTTATATGAATAAGAAAAATCATCTATATTTCATAATAATCCCTAGAGTTGAATATATCTTAGGAAATATCCAACCCAAAATTTATTATGTATATTTAATCATGAGTGTGACAACTTTAACATAACTTTAAATATAATTTTGTAAGTTTCATAATCATTTCCATAAAGATTAAAATGGAAATTTATTCAAACCTTTGATGATTATGGTCGATATACAATATAAAAATAAAACATTGTCATGTTTTCTTCTCTTTTAGTAGTTATTATCATTTTAATAAAAAAAAGTATCATTTATATTTAATTAAATAATTTTTGCAACATCAATTTATAAACCATTTAATTTCATTATTCATTTCTTAATAATTACAAATAAATTACCATGATAATGAAAATATTTTTTCCCAAAAAATGAGTAATTATAGTTGAACATTTCTTCTATAAAACATTATATTAATAATGATATAATTAATAAAATTTGATGAAGTCATATTTTACTTTTCTTACAATTAAATATATTAGAGTCATAATCTCATCCATGTGGCTTTCATATGATACCATTTAGAGAAATATATTATTTAGGTTGAGAAAAAAATCATCCAATAATATTTAGAAAAATGTTAGGGTAATTTTATTATATTATATTTACCTTTAATTTCTTGATTTTCCTTTTTACTGTATTAATAAAAAATTACAGAACTAACTATTCAAAATGACCAAAAAACGAATAAAATAAATTTTCATAATTTGGACCCACTTATTCAAAATATAAAATTAATTTTTTAAAATCAGAAACCCAAATGTTTCAATATTTAATTTAAAATTAATCACTTTGTGGGAATACGATAATGGGATTTAAAAGTAAAAAACATAAAAAATACTGAAATGATTTTTACATATATTGTGAATGTAAAATTATTGTTAATGAACTATATTATATTAATTGATAAAAACATAATCTACATAATTTTTAAAACATTTATATAATATAACCTAACCATATAATTTTATTTGATGAATAAAGATGTTATCAATTAATATTTAATATATTTTTATTATTCATCAAAACGTGAAACATATCAGAAAAATATCAATAAATCAACCAAAGAAAAAAATTTACATACAAATTACAAAGAAAGATGTAATTTTATCTAATAGAATATATAAATGTTTTGATATATTGACTAAAAATTGGTTCACCATAAAAATACTACAAACCTATATTTTTTTTAAACAATTCTTCTATCGAAATTTTTTATTTTTTTCTTTTATCATGATGAATAAACATATAAGATGACAATAAAACATTATATTTAATATTTTTCAAATATACATCATGAATAATACATCAAGAGTGATTTCATTATTTTATAAACTCACTCATTTTCATTTATTTAGTTTTTCGTAAAAACATTTCCTTTTATTTAAAATGGGAATTATTTTCATATATAATTCATTTATCACCATAAAATTAATTATTAAAACATTTATAATTCCTATATTGGTAATTTAGTAAATATTTTTCTTATCATCCATTAAAATGGATAGGTTATAAGGAAACATACTTATATTTAGTTGTTCTCTTATACTCAATTTTACGTGAAATGAAATTTATCAAAAAAATGAAATTGTGTGTACCCGAATCGAAGAATATTGTTGTGTATATTGCAAGATATGTTGACGTTGTGTGTATCATATTATTATCATGGGTTATAATATAATATAAAAAATTTAAAATAAAATCCATCTCATAAAAATATCTTGGTGTTACACTCTACTCCCTTTATTATAAGGACCCGACCTTAAAACATTAAACAATCTTGAATTAAATGAATAATTCACATTACGGATCTTTTCAGTTTTAGAGTTTTAGAGAAATAAGTCATAACTATTACATTACATCTCAAAAGTTACAAAGTAGACACTTATACTTAGTTCCCATTTTTTCACAAAATAAAAACTATTAAAAAAGGGTTATGTCTACATCCATGTTTTAGATAGCTTGAATTTTCCTTGATCACATCCTTGACCCTATTCATGATTAAGTCTAGTGAAAATTATTTCCAAACATGGGATGATCATAAAATGCTTAGTAAGGGTTATACAACAAATAATAAAAGAAATAGTACATCATTACATACATAAAATAAACTCTTTAACATACCTCGTGAAATCATAATATTTATGAATAACACATAAAAAACATAAATCATAAATGTATCTTGTGGAATCCATATCATACATACATTGTAACTATCACATCTACTTAGGGAGTAACATTTGGAATACCCATCACAACATATTCCCTAAATCTCTTAGGAGAAACATTCACGTTTACCTCTTCCACGTTAACCAATGTATTGGAGTGATATATTGGGCTCACCTACCCCAGGTTTATCATGGAACAACCTATATACATAAATAATGCCCACAGACCGTAATATAATTATAACAAAAAATATAAGCATAATAGAAATATTACATTCCCAAATTGCAATTACAATATATATTTTAAAGGTATTGAACATGATATAGAATTAATAAATCCAAAAACCATTTTCAATACCAAAATACATAAAATATTATATGGTATTTACTTTTCTTTTAAAAACATTATGGCTTGTTTAAAATGTCAAAGATCAAATAATACTCATGGCGGCAGAAAGGCAGTTGTCATCCCGTACGTTAAAAAAACATTTTCTATTATTATTTAGTAAAATGTCACATAGAAAAAGATTATATTTTAATGAAATGAAAATTAAAAGGGGTTTATACAGCGTATAAATGAAAGTTGTGTATAAAACATTATATGCCTCAATGAAAAGAGATTGCGATGAAGTCCCTTACGTCTTGTCTGAATTTACCCGTTCATTCATTAATCTCTTGAATAATAAAATAAAGTAAATTTCTATGTTCCTAAGAACCATTTTCATGTTTATTATTCCTTTTATATTAATGTTTACCATGTTATAACCATTATGTACTCAATTAAGTTAATAATGGTCATTTTGTCGATATTTGGTACTTGAGTAAAAAATGAACTTTTAATTACAAGTAGTTCATGTGGTCAAAATTCCATTATCTCTAGAATGATATTTTATGATTTATATATCATATATATAATATATATCTAGTATATATATATTTTTATAATAGTACATAACATTTGGAGATATGAAATGAAATGCACCGTTCATGGAGATGGTAAGTCGTACGTACGCATGAACACTACTTTCTTATCTATTTCATATTTAATGGAATGAAAACATAATGATACATAGGTATATTATAATTCCAATATAAAATCATATATAATTTATTTATCTCTATCATTTAAAGGTTCTATGTAAGGTATGAATTATTAATATCACTTAGAGGGGGCGGTAGTCGGCACTTTGTCAAATGAGATTATCGTATCTACCCACTATGAAAACCATAAAAGTATTATATAAAAAAAATACAGAAACATGGAAAAATATAAATATAATATATATCAAATATAAATATAGTTCCATCTTAATGTCAGCTATAAGTGGTGGTAGGAGATAATTAAACAATCATTGTTTCCTAAGGTGTTAGTTCATCGTACACAAAAATAGTACGTTCTTTACTCCTTAGATAGAGGTGTGTGTATGTGTAGTTCGAATCCTTCTCATAATGACAATATATTGTATTTATAATACTTTTTTGGTTATAAATGAATGGAATAAAACAATTTTAGGAGTTGGAGAAGTAAAATAATACAAATGAACTTAGGAGAAGTCATTACCATTAAATTAGGTATCGATTTTTGGTTTGAACCAGAATGATTACATGAATAGATGTCTACATAAGGGAAGAATTCTAGGAAGAATAGATTAATGTAATGAGAATAATTGGGTATAGTGTAGATGAGACAATGGGATTGAGAGGTGTCAATATTGTGTTAGAGATGAGGGATTTTTATATGGGGGATGGGCTCTTTAGGAAAGTGTGAAACTATTATTTTATTTTATAATGATTTTCAGTTTCTAAATTTCCAAAACAAATTTAACTGGAAGAGAAGATGACTAATGGTGGAAATAATATCATCCAATCAGAATTGTAAAGGTTTTATATATTATTTTCATCATAATAATCTTATTTATTTAAGTCATTTATTAATGAGGTAAACATTGCATCGTTATTGTGTCATAAATAATTTATTTTATTTGGTGTATAAAATTTATAAAACAAATACCATGATGTAGTAAATATTTTTATATTTTTAATTAATATTTATAGTCTAAGAGATAACTTATATAACCCCATGTAAAAAATGATTTAATAAATGAATTTTTTATGTCATTTTTTCCTTTACATTAACTTAATTAAAATAAAGTGTCATTATCACTCCCAGTGGACCCATGGGGTGCCAAAATCTACCCGAGGATGCCCATGGTTGGATATGTATCAACCAATAGGATTAGGACACATGTTATGGTAATTTAATATTATGATAATATTATTTTTGTTACCCTTAATTACCATATTAATCTTTTAACCATGGTAAATAAAATGTTTACTGAAGTAAATATTCATAATTTCTAAAAAAAGTTACATATATACAAAAAATGGACCTCCTAATTCAAAATATGGAATCCATTTTTCCAAATTCAAAACACAGAAGTGGCAGAAATTAATTTAAAATTAATTAATGCTGTCAAAACAAAAAGCGGGTTCTTAAGAAATACCGATCAAATGACTGACACTTGTTTATGTCCAACTCTAATTTAAAATAACTACCAATTAAAAAAATTGGATTAAATGGTAAAAATTTATTCTAATTACACTATAAAACAAATTAAAATGATAATATAACCATATAAATGAATTACATTAAAATGAATTTTTTAATTAAAATACTGTATTTACACTATTTAGAAAAAAAATGAACTTTTAAAAAAAAAATCAAAATTTCATCAAAATTATATTTGGATGTCCTGATTCTAATAAATATAATTATTTTTGTCAAATAGAGCATATAAAATTGAAAAAAAACATGATTTTAAATACGTTCTACAACAAAAGGCATTAAATCATCCTTTTAAAGAATATCATATTATTTGTGCATAAAATTGGATTCATTCACATTTTAAGAATATAACTTTTATTGGATAAATGTAAAAACATTTAACAAACAGGTATAATCATATTGTAGTTAGTTCTATTCATTTCCCCAAATACAATGTCTAGGCCTTAACTACCATTCAAAATAATAATATTTTATTATTAGTGTACAATGTAAGATTTCAAAGAAACCCATTGCTGCGTATCAGGAACCCCATTGAACATAGAATCACCTTTAAATTAAAATTAATATTTAATCAAAAAATATTAATAATAATGAAAATTTATTATTATTTATTTACTTGGGACTTTACATCCTCCCCCCTTTTGAAAATAGCTTCCTCACAATTTTTACTCACTTATCATATTTGTGGGTGTATATATCCCTCATTGCATTTTTAGATTCCCATGTTGCCTCTTCAACCATACGGGTTTTCCACAAAACCATTACTTGGTGAATTACATTGTTCCCCCACACTTTATCTGTTCGATAATGATTCAGGATCGATTGTTCCTCATATAAGACATTCTCGTCCAACATAACTACCTCTGGGCTCAAAAATGAGATGGATCCGGCAAATACTTACTCAACATCGAAATATGGAAAAAATTATGTACCTGGGATGATCTTAGAGGTAAAGACACATTGCATGCAACTGATCTTACATTCTCTAGGATTTAATAAGGTCCAAAGAACATCAGTCTCAACATTCCATTCTTACCAAAATGCATCACACTTTTCCATGGACAAACAATGAGAATGACCTAAAAACCTACCTCAAAATAATGATCCTTACATCGATTATCCACACAACTATTCTGCCAACTCTGAGTTGTTCTCTTGATGATATGAATCAACTGAGCATTTCTTGACATTTTTCCTACAAATTTTGCTCCCATCAGTTTCATTTAACCTAATTCATCCCAAATAGATGGAGTTTGACATCGCTTCTTATATAATGCCTCAAATGGATCCATCTGTATAATGGAATGAAAATTGTTATAATAATAAAATTCATCCAAATAAAAATGTTGGTCGCAACATTCTTGGTAATCTATCAAGAAAGAATGTAACATAGCCTCCAAGGTCTGAATTGTTCATTCTGACTGCACATCTGATTGGGCATGAAAAGCTGTAAAAAAAATTTAATTTAGTACCCAATAACTTTGGGAGGCATTTCCAAAAGATAGATGTAAATCTAGGACCACGGTCAGATACAATAGACAGGGGAACTCCATTCAAATTTACTATCTATTCAACCTTAAACTATGAAAGTTGATCTAAAGATCAAGTATCACGAATTGTAATGAAAAGAGAATATTTAGTCAATCGATCAACAATAACACAGATTGCATTATTAGTTTGAGATTTCTTCGGTAATACCACAATAATGTCCAAGGATATATTTTCCCATTTCCATTCTGCCACTGGTAAAGGCTGAAGCATACCTTTAGGTAATTTCCACTCTAATTTAACCTTCTAACAAGTCAAACACCTCACAGTAAAGATAGAAATATCTCTTTTCATTCCAACCCACCAGTAATAATTCTCAAAGATCATTGTACAACTTAGTTTATCCAGGATGAATTGTAAATGAAGAAATATGAACTTCACATAACAACTCATTATTCAAATATGAATAACAAGGAACACATAATCTATTTCCAAATCTCAAAATAAAATCATTAATAATGTAAAAATTAGGATACATACACTTTTAAACCAACTCTACATTTTTCTACAACTCAATGTCTTCCTTCTGTACTTGCTTAATTATGTCTGATAGATAAGATTTCACTATCACCTAAAACAAAATAGAATAATTTCTTGCACCAAAAATTCTATGACAAAGTTCATTAAATCAAAAACCATATAATCTCCTACCAAATGTTGCATGGTTAATGAAGAATTTCTTTTTCAACATAAATAATCAAACACTATTTTTTTCCCAGATGGTAAAGGATCGTGCAATCCTAATCCTTGATTAATTCCAGCCATCTCAACTGTCTCATGTTCAATTATTTCAGAGTGAATATATAAATTAAACATTTGTGGTATGTATATATTTCACATTTTACTGCATACAGTTGATGCCTCCAATTTTTTAAAGAAAAAACAACAAAAGCTAATTCCAAATCATGTGTGGGTTAATTTAACTCATGAGGTGCACCTGACGTAAATCATATACAATTACCTAATAATTCTTCATAAGGACATAACCATTTCCTTTCAACGAAGCATCACTATAAATAATAAACCCACCATTTCTGAAAGGTAGTTCCAAAATAGTTCCATTTACAAATCTTCTTTTCAATTCCTAAAAACAATCATCACATTCTTTTGTCCAAACAAAATTATAACCTTTTTTAGTTAACATGGTATGTGTGAAAGACAACCTTTCATATTTCTCATCAAACCTCGGGTAATAACCTTACAAACCGAGAAAACTATGGATCTCAGTTATATTTTTGGGTCTTGTCCATTCTTTAACAACTTTTTTCCAATCAGGATCAACTATAATGCCATTTTTTGAAATAATGTGACCATGGAAAGAAATTATTTTTAACCAAAAATCACACTCGCAGGATTTACCATACAATTTATTTTTTTAAGGTTTGAAAGACAACCCATAAATGAATTTTTTGATCCTTTTTTACTTTTAGAATAAAAAAATATATCATAAATGAACACAACCACAATCTTATAAAAAAATCATGTAAAATTCTATTTATAATATCCATGACAACATCAAGTGCATTGGTTAACCCAAAAGGCGTAACTACAAATTCATTATGGCCATATCTATTATGAAATGTGGTCTTCGGAATGTCTGCTTCCTTTACTTTTAAATGATGGTACCCTGACCTCAAGTCAATCTTTGAAAAATACTGATCTCTCTAGAGCTGATCAAATGAGTCATCAATATGAGGCAAAGTATATTTGTTCTTAACAGTGATGTTATTCAATGCTATATAATCAATGTAATGTTTCATTGAACCATTGTTCTTTTTAATAAACAATATAGGATCACCACATGGTGATGTTGTAGGTCAAATAAAACTATTATCTAATAACTCCTGTAGTTGCTTCTTTAACTATAAAAGTTCAATTTGAGCCATTAGATAAGGGGGGTTTGAAAATGTCTTAGAATCAGAAACTAAGTCAATGGTAAATTAAACTTCCCGATTAGGTATAATAATGAGCAACTCATCTGGACAAACATTATGGTACTCATTTACAACCAGTGCATCAATAATATGAACAGTTCATTTATTTTCTACAATATGTGGAGGTTAACATTAATTTCTATCTTTTACTAGTTTCTCTGCTTCTTGATATGTTATCAAAAGTAAGGGTTCATTATTGTACACAAACTGAAAATATTTCTAAAAAGAAACCTATTTAGATCTGTAGTCAATCAAATCATGATAAATAGAAAGCCAACCCAGACCCAAAATAACATAAAACTATACTATAGGCAAAAAAGGTTTGCAGATAGAATCTTTCTGCACAAAAGGACATGAAGTTTGTTATAATTTATTTTTGTTTCAACATTTCATCCAGGTGTTTTTACCTTAGGATAAGGATTCATATCTTGATATGGAATTAACTATATACTATAAAACTTCTCAAAAGTGAATGAATGTGTAGACCCCAAATCAAAAAACACATTGGAATAATCTGAAAAATAAAACAGTGTACCTGATACCACTTCATTTGATGGCCCAAGGTCTATTAAAGTAGTTTCAATGGACTTCACCATGTCTTTTTGCATTTATTCTGGTTTCTTTCTTTCAGTTGAGTTCTCTATTGGATCCACATTTGCATAATGACCCATTTCATTTCACGTAAAACATTTTACTGACTGTAAAATAGATTTTTTCTTACCATTATTCATCTCTTTTTCTATGAAATTGCAAGCTTTATATCCCATTTTACCACATCAGTAACACTTTCAAGAATTCAAAAGACATTCCCCTGTAGGATTTCTACATCAATTTTCACAAACTCTAAACTTAAGTTTCTTACCATTAGTCTTTTTTGAAGATATTTTCCCTTTCGTCTGCGGCCTTGACCTCTTATTCTATAGATTGTAAATGAACACATGATAATAAGAAAACTCCATTTCCACCTTCCCCATGCATCGAACATGTTTTTCATAACCTTTGTACTCAAGAGAAGTTAAATCCCATCGATACGTTGGCTTCAATCCTAAATAAAAATTTTTGATTTTACTATCAAGATCTCGTATGAAATTTTGTGCATACATTGCCAGTCGAGTGAATTTTTCTTCTTAAGAAGCCCCTGAGTCATCCTCCTGCATCAATTCCAAGAATTGTTTTTCAATCCTATGATGAATAGCCTTAGGAAAATAGTTCCCAAGAAACATAAAATTAAATTTAACCTAATAAATAGCATCAATCTCCTCACTATCCCTGATATTTTTCACCATCGACCTCCATTGATCGGATTCACCTACAAAACGGTAAATAGCAAGACTAGGATTTTGATGTTCTGAATACACACTGACATCAAAAATCTCTTCCAGTGCTTTAATTCACTCTTCTGCTAGAACATGGTTTGATGATCCTTTGAATGATGGGGGATGTTGCCTCATGAAATGCTCCACAACTGACATGTTCTTTTATGGTTGATCTAGATGATCTTGTGCATGGATAACGCCACTATTTATAGCCTGAGTCAACTATGCTATTACTACAAAAAATTTATCTGTTCTGATTTCGACCATCTCAGGGTTGCTGATTTGGAAGGTTGTCTTCATCCTGATGTCGTCCCATCACAATTACCCTGTTTCCTCTGTGGAAAACCATTCTGAACGTAGAAATATCTTAGGTGAAGCAACATGGTAATATATAAATACTATATCATTTGGATAATAACATAAATTAATTTAAGGACATTAATATAATAATATTCTAACTTCTAATTTTATCTAAACTGACCTCTGATACCGACTATAAGGACTCATCCTTAAAACATTACATAATTTTGATTTAAAAGAATAATTCACATTGAAGATTTTTTTGGGTTAGATTTTTAGAGAATTATGTCATAAATATTACATTACATCTCAAAAGTTTCCATTTAGACGCTTCTCCTCAGTTCCCATTATTTACAAAATAAAAACTCCTAAAAAAAGAGTCATGTCTATTTCGTTGTTTTAGACAGCATGAATTTTCCATATTCCCATCCTTGACCCTATTCATCCTTATATAAAGTGATTTTTTTTGAAAACATGGTATGAGAACAAAAAGCTCAGTAAGGGTTATAAAACAAAGAATGAAAATATTACTTCATCATTACATACACAACATAAACTCTTTAATAGACCACATGAAATCCTAATATTTATGAATAACACATAGAAGACATGAATCATAAAGGTAGATTGTGAAATCTATATCATACATACATTATAGCTATCATAGATATGTAGAGGGTTACATTTGGAATACCTATCACAGTATATTCCATAAATCACTTAGGAGAAACATTCATGTTTACCTCCATCATGATACCCAATGAATTGGAGATCTATCTCGGGCTCACCGACAATAGATTTATCACGGAACCACCAGTATACGTAAAAACTTCCAATGGACCATAATATAATCATAACATATAACATAAACTCAAATGAAAGATAACATTCCCAAATTTAAATCACAGTATATCATTTCAAAATATTGAACAAGATATTGAAATAATAAAGTGTAATTATCACACCCAAGTGGCCCCATGGGGTCCCAAAATTGACCCAAGGATTCCCATGGTAAAATATGTATCAACCAATTGGATTAGGTCACATGATACGGTAATTTAATATTATTATAATATAACTTGTTTACCCTTAATTAAAAGATTTACCTTTTAACCGTAGTAAATAAAATATTTTCTAATGTAAATATTCATAATGTCAAAAAATAAAAGTTTCTTATTTACAAAATTTATACGTCATGATTCTAAATATGGAATCCATTTTTTCAAATTCAAAACACAATGGTGGAAGAAATTATTTGAAAATTAATTCCAGGTGTCTAAACAAAATCATGTTTTTAAGAAATAACTATCAAAAGATTGACAGTTGTTTATATCCAATTTCATTGTGAAATTACTTCCAATGACCAACATTAGATTAAATGAATAAAAATATATTATAATTACACTTTAAGAATAATTAATAATATTGTCTAACCATATATATAAATTATATTACAAGGTAGTTTTGAATTAAAAAACAATATTTTTCACTATTCAGTAAAAAATTAACTTTATTAGAAAAATACAAAAAATTTCATCCAAATTATGTTTTGATGTCCCAATTATAAATAATAATATATTTTTTTCAAATAGAACATATACAAGTGTAAAAAACTTGATTTAAAAAGGTTCCTCCATCAAAATGTCGTAAATTGACCTTTTAATGAATATTAGAGTGTTTGTGCTTAAAATTGGATTCATTCACATTTTAAGCCTTTGGAATTTATTGGATAAATGTAAAAACATTTAACAAACATGTATAATAATAATTTAGTTAGTTTTATTCATTTATTCCAATAAAGCAGATAGGTGTTAACTACCATTTAAAATAATAATATTATTTTATTAGTGTGCAACGTCAGATTTCAAAGATAGTTATTGTTGCGTATCGTGCATTCCATCGAACATTAAATCCCCTATAAAGTAAAATTAATATTTAATTCACAATTATTTTTAATTATGAAAATTTATTATTATTTATTTACTTTGGATGTTACATTTCAAACTGAATTCTACATTAAAATTTTTCTAGGTTAAAAATGATTAATACTAGAATTTGTTTTCATAGAAACCCATATCATAAAAACAATGAATAAAACAAACTTTTAAAATTGAATAGTTGGAAATGATCAGTTACCCCAAGTAAATAATAACTAGTTCTCTACCTAAATGAACATATGTACGGATTTGGGAATAAAAGAAAATAATTAATAATCAAAGATATTGATAAGGATAATTGATCAGAAGATAATGGGTAATCCATAGAATGTTAACAGTCACAAAACCATAGAATAATTATGTGTGAAATAGTGAATTGGTATCATAAAAAATTATTATAATAAGACACCATTTTACATCAGTATCCTTTCTCCTAATGTTGAATAATTTTCATGAGAATATATACTTACTTTATTTTAATACAATATCAATGATTGTCATGACTTGAACAATTTCCACATCATATCTCATTCATGGAAATGATGTTTATTTTTCATTCCTGAATCATTAGTAGATCATGTGATCCATACCTAGTCATTACATATCTCATTATAAAAAAAAGGTTATAACATATTATAAAATATTCATATGTACACCTATGGTGATATATTTCATTATTATATCAATTATTATCCAATGTTTAAATTAAAATTTCCTTAAACGAATAAAATTAAAACACTTCTAAAAAATAAAATACAAAACATTTTAAATTGGTCCACTAAATAAGCATAACATTTATCATCTATATCTTATTGTGTATCTCTTGTTTGTCACATTCTAAACATGTGAATTCCTTCATCATTTTTTCCACGAAACATGGTAATACCATGAATTACCTTAGTGAAAACATGCATACTAACTCTTTTCCACATACAATAAATCCAAAAAATCATAACTCAATCCATGATGTCATCATATCAGTCCCAATGTCGTTAATAATATCAAACATCTCTTTATTTCCATATCCCAACATTATATACATATTAAGGGTTATCTTTCCCTTAATAAAGTGTTTTCTAGAAATATCAATTTCAAATTTTATAGTTTCCAATACCATTCAACATATACTCTTAAATTTTTTAGAAAACCCATAGTAGACTAATTATTCAATAATACCATAATAGTGATTCTACAACATTATTCTTGAATCTCACTATATAAACACTCAATAATTTCACCCAATCAATATTACACTCTACAATTCCAATAGTGATTGCATTGGATTTTCCATTATCTTTTTTCTTATGAGGTTGTTGAAAGAAATCATCATTGATAACCCTTGTTTTAGGTATTTGGTTATAGTAATGCACCATTTCCTATAACTTGTAGCATTGAAGTGTGTATGGTGCATTTTATTTAAATATTTATACATTGAATATCATTTTTACATAACTATTACACTTTTTTTATTGATGTTCATGATTCCTACAGATGAATCTTAATACTTTTCCTTTCTTGCATCCCCTGTGGTGTTTTTTCCATATTTTGTGCATTAATGACATTGCGAATTCTTCTTATCTATGTGGAAAACCCCTGGAGTTTCCTCTAATCTTCACTTACTTTTCGTATATCTAGAACTGTGACAGTTACCAACTTACATTTATAGATTTATTGCACAATAAATGACTTCTTCATAGATTACAATATCCTATATTTCTAAATAAATTCAAATAATCAGTATTTTTTCAGCAAAGAATCATTCAATTTTTTCATTCAAGGATGATGATAATCCCAAAATTGTATCTTGTAAGTCTTATAAAATTTTCATTATAGGTACTAATAGTTTCAATGACTTTTTTTATTAATCTCAATGAATTTATTCAAATTCATTTTTCATACAATATAAGGGATGTAATTAATAAAAAATACCCCTTTTAACTCTTCTATTCTGTAGATTCAATTTCTTATTGATCCCTCGTGTTCTTAATAAGATTCCACCCACTGAACGGATTCAAATTCCAAATTATAAAAAACTAACACGACTATTTTATGTTTGGAACATTGAAGGATATAAAATAACTTTTCATTATTATCATTCCATTGTTCAACAAAAAATTGATCATAAGACCCACTAAAAGAAGTAGGATGTTACCTCAGGAAGAACTCAATAGAAATTTGTTCCATCCATTTCACATTTTCATGTCCAGCATGATTTAATGCTCGTGTGTGTATAGTTATTAAATTTTTCATTGCATCACCTATAACATATTAGTTCATAGAAGTAATATCATTAAATCTACTATTTAATTCATTATTTAGAAGAATAATTTGATTTTTACCAATTGAAAAAAACTAAAATGAATAGTGTGAGAAACACTAATCATAGTGAAAACCCATATAATCATGGTAAAGTGCTCTTATCAATAACATATTTGTTTTAATCCTAGGTAATCCAGGACCATAAAAAAATTCTATAATTTTCAGTTATACTTAGACTTATCCATAGGTACATCTCTATAAATGTCCTTTAAAATATCTCTTGGGATCTCACTAAAGTTATCACATCCTAGTTTCCAATGGTTATTTAAAACATTCTATCTAATACCAACTATAATTACCCAATATCTACATACATGGAAATTAAATTCCTTTTACAGAATATGGAAAACATTAAACAAGCACACTCCCAATGACCATATTAGATTAGTGACTTTGGAAACATGAAACATATAATTATAATTTGGTGAATGATCATTAAACTCTCATATAAAGATCACCTTCTTCAGTACCCCTATATAAATGATTTATTTATATCCTAATGAAAATAAAAAATATAAATGGGTGACTTCAGATTATTAGTAATTGTATAAAAAGGAAATATGTAGTCATTTAATGAGAATAAGGGTATGATAACATTGTTGAGAAACTATGATATTAGAACCTTTATATCAAAAATCATGATATAAATTTTGATTGTTCATTAAACAGAAATCAAAATGAAATCAAAGAACATATTCAATAAGATCATAACATTAACATAATACATGAAATTGGTACAAACTCAAAAACATTTACCTTTTTGAACGTGTATAAATTATATCAGTTTTAACCATTAAATTAATGACATGAAATTAGGCTCTTCCATAAACATTTGGACATGAAATCTCAGTCTATGTATATAACTAAGGGCATGCCAACTTGGCCTATGCATATAATTGTAATCAGGAAATATAGTTCTTGCATAATATATATATCTCATAAGTTCTCTATCATTACACAATGAATTGGATATAGATATTGGTCCAAACCGTATCATAATTACATCACTCTTATGTGTACCACAAAAATAAAAAACATTCATCATAGCTTAACAGAAATAATAAAATTGGCTTCATAAACATCATTCCATCATTACATAATCCATTTAAACCAAAAGATTTTAATAAATAGCATTCCATTATAATAATAATAATCTATAGGAATATTAGGGTTAGTAAACATGAAACATAACCCTATTAAAGATAACTGTATTATATGGAAAAGAATTTTGATAGAACGCGTGCTACTAATTATTGAGGAAAATATCATTTCTTTTTTAAATTTTTGTTATATTATCAAAATACCCAACAATTATAAATGGTATTGATTTATTTGGAAACGAAATTCAAATATTGAAGAGAAATATTCATTTAATCATGGTGTTATGAAGACATAAAAATAATTTCATGAATTATAATTTAATAGAAACCATTCTTCTTATACTTTTTTTGGATATGTCAAAAAGTTATTCATATCAAAATTAAATAATATTCATTTCTACCATTTAATAATCATTCAAAAATACATAAAGTGATTTTAAAAATATAAATAATAAAATAACTATTATTTTTTAATATAGATTTATGAATCATTGGCATTAATGATGAATATATATAAGAAAATATAGATGTACAAACAATATTTCATAATATTGATATCACACACTCATCTACTACCATATGCACTATATTATTTGTATATATATGAACCTCATTTATAATGATTTAAAAAATATCACTGAATTAATCCCAAAACATATTCATTTCTATGTTATAATATATGATCATATTATCATCTTCTTGTTAATAACATTTCAATATTACTCATTATTTGGGTATTAACTACTTCATTTTCTTAGGCATGTTTTGTTAAATAAGTTATAATATACTCACTGTGTCATAGTTATATCACTCCTAAATTATTTTAAAATTATATATTCCACATTTATTCAGTATGAAAATTAATATAATAATTATATAATGGATATCATGTTTAATGAATCACATCACATCGTGGAGACGTTATATTGTATGTACTGAAGAGAAATGATTTAATTCCTAAAATTGTGACTTGATATGGAAGTGGATGGTATAAATATATTTCCATAATCAATATAATTTCATAATAATCACATATAATCATTATTTCCATCATTATTCCCATCCAAGTATGGTTGTGGTTAAAAACTGATAACATCATGGCATAGAGATGGTAAGCGATACATACACATGTGCGGTGATATAATTTTTTTTGTATTATAGATAGAAGATGGAATATTATTGTTAAAATATTATAATAATATCTTAATTTATATTCTATATTGTATTTATTACCTTATAATGTATAAAAGTAATGAAGATAATGTATAATATAAAATATGTTTTAATGAATTGGTAGAGGATATTACCTCTTCGTGAAAAGAACCCTCTAGATGTCATCTTAAAGGTAATAGAGTTGGCCTTTTGAGAAGACCAGCCCTTCTAGAATGTGACTGAGATGTTTAACAGTTAAATTTTTAGGTAATATCCATGATTTAAATCTCAATTTTGTTTAAATATATTGGGGAGGATGTTTCCTTTTATAAATGAGGTGAGGTTCACTTTTGGAATATCCAAAAAATATTAGTTTATAACAAAATAAAAACTCATAAAAAACCTCAAAAATGTAAAATTTTAGAATTTTATATTTGATATGGTTTTAATATCATCAAAATATAAACATTAAATATGTTTATATATCAATTTAAACATTATGCTTTTAATTTACACCTACTTATTATATTTTATTTTAAAATAAGGTGTCAAATATTTCAATATTAAAAGGGTAAAATATTTACTTATTTTATTACAATTATGCCTTAAATGAATAATTTTGAAAATTTCCTACTATATAATAATTATTAAATGTTTTTAAAAAGTATTTTTATTTTTAAATAATTTAATAATGAGTTATTTTGATAAATAGAAAATAGGTCCAAATTTTACACTATTCAATTTATTGATTTTTAAAAATATAATGATAAAAAGTTACCCCATAAAAAATTTATTATTATATTAATATGAGCTAAAGGTCATATATAAAATTAATTAGATATATTAATAAACCCAAAATATATTTATTATAATATTGTTAATAATATTATTTTGATTTCTTCATTACATAAATCAATACAACATCATTTTCATGTAATTATTTAATATAATTTAATGTTAAATAAAAAATAAAAATAAAATACTATGATGAATATAAATCCACTATATTTTGTAATAATACATATAGTTGAATATTTATTTTGAAAAATAATACATTAATAATGGTACATGTATTAAAACATTAATGTGACAACTTTCACAAAACATTAAATATAATATTATATGTGCATAATGGTTTTTGTATGGCACCAAATGGTCAAAAACTACAACCTTGGATGATTATGGTATATATATACTAAATAAATAAAAAATGGTCAGGTGTTCTTGTCTTATAATAGTTATTGTCACCTTAATAAATATTAGATTATTTATTTTTCATCGATTAAATAATTTTTGTATCATCAATGTAAAATCTTTTAAGATCATTATTTATTTCCTAAAAATTAAAAACAATTACCATGATAAATAGAAACATTTTATCTTTATAATGATAATTTATAGTGTAACTTATATTAGATGTAACCTGATAATGAAAATGATATGATTATTAAAATTTGAGTAAGAAATATTTAAATTTTCTTAAAATAAAATATATTAATTGTCATAATCTCATCCGTGTTTCTTCCAAAGGATTCCATTTTTATCCAATGATGATTTATGTTTAAATAAAATCATCCTATGATATTATTACATTTTTTAGTGTATTCTAATTAAAATACATTTAACTATAATTACCTGATTTACCTTTTTACTATTTTATTAAAATTTACTAAAGTTACTATTGATAATTACCAAAAATGAAATCATGCTATTGACATAATTTATACCCAATAATTCAAAACAAGTAATCCATTTTTAAAAATTAGAAGTATATAAGTTGCATTAATTAATTTTAAATAACGACATTGTCGAAATGTGATAATAGGTTTTAAAAGTTAAAATATGCCAAGGATTGAAATGTTTTTACATCTAAATTCAATGTCAAATTATTTCCAAAAAAACATAAATATAGTAAATGAAAAATGTTAAATCTATTTATATTTTAATACAATAAAATAAATTAACATATCAATATAAATTATATCACTGAAAAAAATTTAGTTTCAATGATTTTTTTATATTTCTAACATTCATAAAAAAATGAAACCTATCATAATAATATCAAAAAATAATCTAATTTAATTTTTTATATCCTGATTCCAAATAAATATTTTATTTTTTTTAAATATAATTTAAAAATTTGTTAAAAATAATTTATAATGGGTACACCATTTAATAGAGGAAAAACTAGATTTTGATAAAATACTTATATTATTTGAAAATTTGAATTTATTTTTATATCATGTTTAAAAATCATATAAGATGAATTTTAAAAATCAAATTGAATATATTATATATGAATTTCTTAAATAAAATATGTCAAGTGTGATTTTAATATTTTTTAAAATCAAATATTTTTATTTAAATTTGTTTTAGAAAAGAATGTCCTTCATTTTAAAAAGGGTTTTATTTTCAATTATAATTTATTTCTCAGTGATTAATTAATTATATAAACATTTTCAAAAAAATATTTTTTAAGTTCAGTTAATAATGTTAATACCCACCATTACAGTGTTTAGGATATAAGTTAACATAAAAGTATTTATCTATTTTCATAAATTGAGCCTTACGTGAAATGAAATCTATCAAAAGAACTTGAAATTGTGTGTAACACAATACAAGAATAGCGTTGTGAATATCACAATGTAATTCAATATCGAATGTAGTATAAGATTATCTTGATGTAGCATAAAACATAAAAAATTTAAAATAAAATCAATCTCATAATAATATCAGGGTGTTACATTCTTTTACATTATAATTAACTTCTCCCTCGAAATACGTCTAGGTTATAAAAGGATTAAGACTTGAATTTTTATTTCATATAAACCCACATTGTAAAAACAATGACTAAAACTTCCTTTTAAATTGGTATAAGTGGAATATAGTATTTCCCCAAATTATTCATACCATGTTGTCTATATAAGTGAACATAGGTGATGATTTCATCATTGAGGGAAAGTGTAAATAGTCATATAGATTGATAAAGGTTACTAGTAACAAAAATTGGATCATCTAGAGAAGGGTAAAAATCAAAAAACCATAAACTAAATTATCATGAAATATTTCATTCATTTCATAAAAAATGATTCTAATAATACACCCTTTTATATCACTATATCATTTTCACAATGTTGAATTATTTCTATTAGAAGATATACATATATGATCTTAGTAAAATATAACCTTTTTTGTGCCTTGAGGAATCTCCAATTCATCTTCAATTCAATGAAATGATGTTGAATGTGTCATTCCTAAAGAGTTAGTAGTATATTTGATCCATTATTGATCATTCAATTTGCCATTATCACAATAAATTGGTGAACAAAAGTACTCAAATATACATAAGTCTACCTATGGTGATATATTAAATTATTCCAACAATATCTATCCAATTATTAAAATAAAAATTTCATAAATAGATAACCTTAAAATCTATCTACAATCTCAAAATCTAAATCTTTTGAAAGTTGTGAACTAAATTGGAAAAACATTTATCTCTTATATCTCACAAGGTATCTCTTGTTGGTAACAATCCAGACATGTGAATGCCTTAATTATGCATTTTATTGAAAGATGGTAATAACATGAATTACATCAGTGAAAACATAAATTCTAACTCTTCTCCACATTCCATAAATCCAAAAATTCAAACTAAAATCATAATGTCATTATATCAGTCTCAAGGTCATTAATAATATCAAACATTTCTTTATTTTCTTACCCTATCATTATGCAAATATTAAAGGTTATCCTTCCAATAATTATGTGTTTTCCAAAAATATATGAATAATATTTCATGGATACCAGTAATATTCAATATATACTCTTCAATATACATGGAAAACAAATATTAGACCAATTATTCCATAATAACATTATAGTGATTCTATAAAATTATTCTAGAATCCCATTAGAAAAAATCTCATTCACTCCATCACTTTATTGTCTCACTCTATATATCCAATAGTTATCTCATGCAATATTCCTTTTTCATTTCCCTTATGATGTTTCAATGTCAATCATTATTGGTAACCCTGTGATTAGGGCATTGGTAAGAATAATTCCCCATTTACTAGACCATGTAGAAATGAAGTGTGGTTGGTACATTCTCTTACTCTGTAACTCCATTGAATTACATTTTTACATCACTCACACACTTCGATGATCGATGGACATGCTTCCCACACATGAAGCATCATTTATTCCTTTTATTGATTTCCCTTTGGTTCTCTTTTCCACATTTGAGACCAGTACGAGGTTGATACATGTTCTCCTCTCTTAGTGTAAACCCACTATATTTTCCATTAAGCTTAATATTCCTTTTTATAACACCAAAACCCTGAGAGTTAACAACATCCATTTCCTCTTTTAGGGAAAATCGAATGACTTTTTTTATAGATTTGAAATTCTCATATGTCTATAGCATTTCTTCATACCTATTTTATGACACTAATGAATCAAGAAATTTTTATTTTATGGATGATGATTAACAAATAGGATTACCTAAATTCTTTTGTAAAATTAGATTCATTGGTACTGACAGATTCATCATTATTTTTCATAAGCTAATATAAGTTCTTCTCAATATTTTATTGAAGAATATGATGGAATTACATAATATAAAATATCCCTTTAAACTATTCCCATTCTATAGATTAAATTTATTCATGATCCCTCGTGTTCATAATGTGATTCCACCATAGATCATATTTACCTTCATGATGATAAACAACCAAAATGATTTATTCATGTTCATAACACTGAATTTAGAAAAATATCATCTCAGTGGTACCAACATATTGGTCAATAATAATGGGATCATAATACCCACTGAATGAAGTTGGATGTTTCCTAATTATCATCTTAATAGAAATTTTATCCCCCCTAATCTTATTTTGATGCCCATTGAGATTTATAGCTTTTATTATTATAGTAATTAGATTTCTTTTTGAAGCTCCCATAACATTAAGTTGATCAGAAGGAAAATCGTTACATTTCCCCTTTCATTCATCATTAACGTTGTTAATTAGGGTTCTATCCATTGACTAAAACTAAAAAGAATAATTTTAGAAATAGTAATTATATGGTAAATCCACGTAATCAAGGAAAATTATGTTTATTATATAATATCTTTGGTTTAATCCTACATAATCCCTGTTTATTAATAAATTCTCAGATTGTGACATATACATTGTCTTATCATTAGGGGCATCCCTAGAGATATCCATTAAAATTTCTATAGGCATCTGTCTAGTGTTTCATCAAAATAATTTGAAAGGATAACTAAACCTTTCCCTTTGCTACCAACTATAAAATACAGGCTTGAAATATGTGGATATATAATATATATACTAATCTTTGCTTCTTTCCATTGGACGTGTCACCTTCTCGTGGTTCCACGTCACCCAAAACCACCAACTCTACCTCCAAATCCAAAAAAAAATTGTGGTATGCTGCCTCCCCCCTTATTGGGATTTACATCCACTTCTACTAGGGTTCCTACTCCCCTCCACTCCCTGACCCCCATATCCTACTCTAGTTCCTGACTATCCTCTCCAGTCCCACCACCACCTTTGCATGCTCTATCTCTGCATGCTCTACCTCTGGCTCCTCCACCCATGCTGCCACCAATCATCCCTCCCTATTAAGGTTTCCATGCCTCATTATCCACCTATATAATACCTCATCGTTGCCTCACCCCCAAATGATGTAGTATCCTCATCCCCATAGAATCTAATAGAAATACTCACCCATATACAATTATGAGATAATCCTCACTTATGACTATCATTGAATCTTGCTCTCGTAATAAGTCATGTGAAATTCCTCACCTCTAGATATCACTATCTCTTTCTCATAAATAATTTCTTCATTCAATATTCATAACCTACTGAAACCAATGTAAGATTTAACACCCAGAAATGAACCCTATATTTAAAGTACATATCTGTGTTCATTCGTAGATATCGAAGACGGGTCAGGATTTACCATTGAAAAGCATCATCCCATTTCCAAACATATCATTCGTACAATAATTTAGTATCCCAATGTTTGCTCTCAAAAGTTTCTCCAACATTCACCTTCTAATTTCACTATGTTTATACAAATTTCCCATAATCAGTTTCCATCCATCTTTGTTCATGATTCAAGAATTAAGGATCTACATCATTTATTCAGAAAATATTTATTTAGATCATTCAATATTTAAAGAGCATAAATATCCAATTATCTATAATAGGTCTTCTTCAAGACAGGTTATTTCAAATCCTTATATACCAATTTTTTAATTCTTCCTTCTAATATTCTTCCCCCTCTATTCATAGGTATCTTTTCTATGTATTGTGGTTGTTCCTTTTGTGTAAATCTAGAAATATACTATTCTTATTATTATTATTTGTTTCCCAAGATTTATTATTATTTTGAATTTGACATTTGTGGTCGTAGGTTTATCTATTATTCAAGAGGACATGGTATTATAGACTACACAGTTGTAGTAATTATCATGACATTGGTTTTATAATTCCATTTATAATTTTTTTCAAATTTTTTTATTAATATTTTGTCACATATTATGCATGCATCAATTAGACATCGTACACATTTAATGATCCAATTTCAATAATATTATCTTCCTAACACTATTTGTTGTTTTTGTGGTCCACATTCTTTATAAATTTTTATTTGATATATATTATGAACCATTACATGGTTATACAGGAGCTCCATTATAAAGAGATGTGATGAAAATGGATTATGTGTACCACCAAATTATGGTTAGTATTTTATTAAGAATTTTTTTTTCTAATAATTATTCCATTATATTTTTATGTTTTTTAATTTTTTTTTGATTTTTCATTTGATTTTATTAATTTATTTATATATTTATTTTCTTATATTATACAAGCCTACACAAACTTATTATTTGTCTCTTCAATTTTTCATCAAAAGTAAGAGTATTTAGGTAATTATTCATATTAAAAATTACATATTTTGGTACTTTTCTCCAATTTATAATTGTCTATTTTTTCATATGTTTTCTCCTGCAATGACATGCATCATCTCTTTTAATATGATTTTAGTTCTTTGAAATTTGATTCAATTTCACATTATTAATAATTTCTATACTTTTATGTGTTATTTTCTAATTATATTTTCATATGAACATCCAAGATTATTTCTAGGTAATAATTTTTAAGAAATGTCACAACTTTTTATAATTATTTTTTTATAAACAATTTTTCAACAACATATTGTTAATTTCATTGAATTTTTTATTTCACTTTTTTTGCTTCAAATTTTTTAGTTGAAACCTTTTCCTCATACATAGTGATAGGGTAATTTCAAATCTATAAATACCAAATATTCATTTCATTTAATTTCAAATCTATAAATACCAAATATTCATTTCATTTATCCTGGTACATTCTTTACCCCTTTGTTCAGAGGTCGCTTATTACTGTTCTACAATTTTTTATTTTCTATAAATATGATTTATAAATATTATTTTCAATAGTGTTTAATTTCATTTTCTCACTGTTAGATCATATTTTTTAATTTTGGTTCCATGTACTTTTTGTTATGTCTATTAGTTTCAACTATTTGTAATTAAATAATCTAACATTTTTGGAATTTTAGCCATCCAATAAAGATGTTATAACATGTTTAGTGATTTTAAAAATCTACTGGTGCCCTCATAATAGAAAATAATACATTCTATGTTAGTTTTCCATGCTAGAAATTAATGGGAGGAAAAAAAATGATAACACACCATCAAATTTATATACCCACCTTGATGTATTGAAATGATTTTTAGTAACAAAACTATTAAGGATCAAAACATGGATTTTCAAAGTGATAGAATCAAAAGTATTTTTCATGTGGGTTACATCCCAAAACATTTTTTTATTTATGAAATTTTCATATATTAAATTTGTAATTAGTAATAAATTCATTGATGAATAAAATAAGAATATTAGTCCTTGATCAAGGGTGAAAGTAAAAAAGTTAGAGAGAAAAAAGCGATCATGCTTCCCATGTGGAAGAATACTACTTCTGTAGAAGTATAATCAACATTAAGTTTCTCCATAAACCTATCAATGTATTTTTCCACTACAGCCTATTTAAATTTTTTTTTCATCTATGGTAAATGTGTATTATCTCCATACATCTTGGCTATTGTCCAATATCTATTTTGGTTTTTTCACTAATTTCATATTCATCTATAGTATATTATTTAATTGTTTTGTTTTGTTTCATTAACCACGACATATAATTTTTTCAAATTCATTTCCCATTATTTTATTTCAATTCATCCACATCATTTTCCCCATTGAATAAAATTTCTTCCATTTCATCTCTACCTTCATTTATTATTGATTTTTACTCTATATTTTAATTATTCTAATTTTTTTACTTTATTTCCTATAGTATGGTATTATTAAGTGTGTGTTTTTTGTGAGAATTTTTTAATATAAAAAATTCCACTTATCCAACAATGCGAAAGGTTATTATAGTGTCATTAAGTGTGACTGTTTTTCCTAACCCATATTTTGAAGGTCAACATACTAATTTTATGAAAAAAAATCTACAACCTAGGCCATTCTAGATCAATGATGATAGTGACGGGGAAAAACATTGATTGAGATGGTTTCTATTTACTGAGACACATTTAAATGATCCCTTATATCATAATGTGAAGCACAGTTCTTGCATGAAATGTGAATTATATATTATTTTAGGCAACGTATCGTATGCATTGTTAATATCCCCTCTATGTATTAACATGCACATGAATTGGAAATACAACCTATTAAAAGATCTCCATATATTGTATTACAATTAGACATCTCCACTACCATGTCCATAGGTATTAAATTTTATAAAACATAAATACATAGTCTATTGGCATGAAAATTAGCTCATAATTATGAATTAACATAGCGTGAATGTCTTGGGAATGTAAGAGGCCTTGATGCATAAATGTAGCTACTTTATGTGATCACTCCCATTCTATGTGCCACTCTGGATGTTCTTTTCATTCAATCCCATTAAAATACTATGTTGTATATACTTATGTTTTTTTCTTCATGTTCATTTAAATGTTAGTTTCAGTTGGATATTTCATTCATGTCCATTTATCTCTGACATTAATACTTATTCTTCATATTTAGGTATACTTATTTTGTATTCTTATTTTGTATATCTTATTATGTTTTATTCTTATGATGCATATTTAGGTATTCTTATGATGTGTTAGACATGGATGATTCCAACCAATCAAAAATTGGTGAGTCTAAGATAAAAATCATTGGTGAGGGATCAATTTCATAGGTTATGGTTATATTAAGAAAGGATGATTTCAACCAATTGCTTACTACAAAGGCATAGTTGGAACACACTGGTTAAAGACCAAGCACATAAGATAGGGAAATGTTTCATATTCAGGTATTTCTTTTCTTTATACTTATGTTGTATATACTTATGCAATATAATAATTATTTCATGTTCTTTTCATAATTTTTTGGTGACATTAATAATTATGTTGTTTCATTCATGTTAATTTTTGAATATATATTATATTAGATTAACTCATGATTCTGAATTTCACTAGTGTGTAGGTCTTGGGATTGTAAGTGGCCTTGATGCATCAATGGAGCTACATTATTTTATCATGCCTATCCTATGTGACACTCTGAATGTTCTTTCATTTCCCGTACATATGATTTCTTAATATTTTTTATCAACAGTGTTTAATTTAATTTTCTCACTGTCGGATCTTCTGTTACAAATTTGGAGTCATGTAAATTTTGTTATATCTATCAGTTTCAACTATTTTTTAATCAAATAATCTGAAATTATTCGAATTTCATCCATCCTCTGAAGATGATATGACATGAATAGTGATAGTAAAATCTATTAGTTCCCAAACCATAGAAAATAATACATTATAAGTTAGATATCCATGCTATAAATTAAAGGGAGGAATAAAAATGAGAATACACCAATAAATTTATAATCACACCATGGGGTATTGAAATGATTAATAGTATAAATATAGTTAAGGATCATAATAAGGATTTTACAAAGTGATAAAATCAAAATTATTTTCCATGTGGGTTATATCCTGATACATTTTTTTATTTATTAAACATTCATATATTAAATTGGTAATTGGTATTAATTTCATGGATGAATAAAATAAGAATATTCGACATTGATCATGGTTGAAGAAGACAAATTAGAGGGAAGAAGGGATCGTGCTTCCCATACTGAATAATACAACTCCTTTAGAACTACAATCATAATGATGTTTCTCCATAAACCTATCAATGCCTATTTTCACTATATCCTATTTGAAATAGTTTCCATCTATGTTAAATGTGTCTTTTATCCCTCCATCATGGCTATTGGCCAATATAGATTAATGTTTTTTCACTGATTAAATTTTCTTCTACCGTAAATGTTTTAATTGTTTTGTTTTACTTCATTACCCCCTACATATCATTTTTTAAATTCATTTCCCATTATTTTATTTCAATTATTCCACTTCATTTCACCCCTTGAATATCATTTCTTCCATTTCATCTCTACTTTCATTTCTTATATATTTTTACTCTATTTTTTAATCGTTCTAATTTTTCACTTCATTATTATTATTATGGTGTCATTAAGTGTGATTTTTTTAGCATTTTTTTAACTGACAAAATTCTACTTATCCTAACAATGATGGAGTATAGTATGGTGTCATTATGTGTGACTATTTTCCTAACCCATATTGTGAAGGTCAATATACCATTTTTATGAATGAATCTATAACCTAGGCAATTCAAGATCAACGATGATAGTGACGGGGAAAATACATTGATTGAGATTTATTCTGTTTTCTGAGACTCATTTAATATATCTATTATAGCATGAAGTGAAGCATAGTTCATGGAAGAAATGTGAATAATATATTATTTTAGGTAGCGTATAATAAGTATTGTGAACATGCCAATTGAATGAAAACTTGCACATGAATTGGAATCACACCCTCTTATATGATCTCTATATATTGTATTACAATTATACATCCCCAAATCCAGGTCCCTAGGTATGAAATTTTTTATATCATGGAAAAAACTATTGTTGGAATGAAAATTAGTTCATAATTTTGAATTACCTCACTATGTAGGTCCTGGGATTTTAAGAGGCCTTGATGCATCAATGGAGATGCTTTATGTGATCATGACCATCCTATGTACAACTCTGAATGTTAATTTCATTCATTTCATTAAAATACTATGATTTATATACTTATGTTGTTTTTTCATGTCCATTTGAATGTTCCTTTCAGTTGGATAATTTAATCATGTCCATTTTTCTGTGACATTAATACTTATTCTACATATTCAGGTATTCTTATGTTTTATACTTTTTCATTATATATTCTTATGTTGTATTCTTATGATGCATATTTAGGTATTATTATCATGTGTTAGACAAAGATGATTCCAACCAATCACATATTGGTGAGGCAATTATTAAATGCACTGGTGATAGATCAGTTTTATAGTTTTTTTCTGCATTTAGAAAGAATGAGTTCAACTAATAGCTTACTATAAAGGAATAGTTATAACACACTGTTGATACCATAAGAAAAAAGGACATGGATGTGGTGCATATTTAGGAATTTAAATGCATTATACATATGTTTTATATACTTATGCTGCATAATAATTCTATCATGTTCTTTTCATAATTTCTTGGTGACATTAGTATTTATGAAATCTCATTCATGTTCATTTTCGAATATATATATTCTCATATATTAGATCATGAATTTATAATACCTCAGCGTGTAGGCCTTCGAATTGTAAGAGGCATTGATGCACCAATGGTGCAACATTATGTGATCACGCCCAACCTATGTGCCACTCTGAATGTTCTTTTCATTCATGTCCATTAATATACTAAGATATATATACTTATGCAGTTTGATTCATATCCATTTGAATGTTGTTTTATGTTTGATATTTCATTCACATCCATTTCATTATGACATTAATACTTATTCAACATATTCATTTATTCCTATGTTGTATACTTATTATATATATATATTCTTGTGATGTTTTCTTATACTTCATAAGGTAATCTTATAATGTGTTAGACAATGATGATTCCAACCAATCTCATATTTTTGAGGAAACCACGAAATACATTTGTGATGGATCAATTTCACGGGTTTTGGATACATTAAGAATGGATGATTTCAACCAATTTCTTGTAATAAATCAACAGTAGGAACACAATGGTGATAGCCTAAGCACACAGGACAAGGCTATGTTGCATATTCAATCATTCTTAAGTTTTATATTTATTAGGTATATAGTTATGCGGTATAATAATTATTTCATGTTCTTTTCATACTTTCTTTGTGACATTAATACTTATGTTATTTCAATCATGTTTTTTCTGAATGTATATATTCTCCTAGATGTTTTCCATATATTATCCACCATGCATTTGTATGTTTTATTTTTTAAAGTGTTGGTATACATATGTTTTCATTTCCTTTTATATTTTCTTATATTAGCTAATATATTTTCAGTATTCTTCTACATTATTGTATTTTCCTTATTTTCCAAATATGTTTTCAATTATATAGAAAATGTCAAATTATATACCAATATCGATCCTTTTGAAATTGGAATAACATTTCTTTTCCCTTTAACCCTCCTCATGCATTAAGGCATGGATGAAATTGATTTTGTTGAAAGGGATTCATAACAGTTTTTGATTGGCCAAAATGATTCCAAATTACTGGACATAGAAGTAACATTAACAAACAAACTATTCTTACTTAAAACATATTTTTTCAAACCAATGGGAATTATAGAAGAAGAGAACATTGCTTTGTAAAACCCCTCTCCATCAATCATTCCATGTTGACCTGTATCCAGATATGCTTTTTCCAAAACCATCTCCACTGTTAACTATTGATTTAATCTGTGTCTATTCAATGATGTCTATAATGTTGTATCTAGAAATTCCCTTATGTTATTCCAAGGGTGTAAAAGTATGTGCCTTAATTCTTTTTCAAATAGAAGGTTTCTTCCGGATGTAATGTTTTTCCACCAGAATGCATGAGCTACCCCCTTGAAATATGTGTACTCGATATTAAAATAGAGTGTTCCTCTACTAGAATGCCTAAACTAACCCTACTAAGGGTACCTACTAATACTTGGTTCTATAGTACCATGGATATGTATTAAATTTTCAGTTTCCAAATTATACTTTCAGTAATTTGAAGAATACTTCACACCATGAAGAATTCAGTACTCCATCATTCCTACAACCTCCTAGATCGAGCAGTGTATGTGATAATATTCTTTTATACTATTTAATATGTTAATATCTCATATTTTAATTTAATGGACCATATTTTATATAATTTCTCATTCTATGGGATCAACTACTGTTTTCAAATAACCAGGGATTACCTTGATAACTCTTAAAATTGTGATGATAAGCCTCTATATTGGTGGTATGGATTAATATAGAGGAAACTAAAGAGGTTTCAATATCAACAGTTGATTCGTGTATTGCTTAGCATCAATACTAAGGATTATGAGAAGCCTAAATATTAAGTTTATAGAATAGATGAATATTAAAATTAGAAACATCATATAATTTTTGGATTCGTTCATCATGTCTAAACATCACAACATCTATGTTTGTGGACAACATATTTTTCTTTATGTATTATAATTATTCCTCGACACATATTTTATTTTTTTATGATAATAACTCTTTGTTTAGTAAATTCTCTTTAACATTGTGTTTCATAGTATGAAAAAATGTTTTCCGTAATTCTATTTATATTGAAGTGAGGTTTCTACCATTGAATATTCCAAAATGTTTCACATTACAATTAATGTATTGTATTTAAACTATTATAATGTTTTCTTCTTAATATAGTAACATCTAATTAAAAATTATTCACCACTTATTTGTCTGTAAAATAAATTAAACTTTACGGTTTCTTCACAACTATTAGAAATAGTACTCTTTTAGGAAGACATATAATAATAATAATTACATATCACCGTGCATATTCACGGGCGAGTACTCGTAAAATTAATTTTTCATAATACATAAAACATTACAAAAACACTCGCCAAATGAGAAAATTAGTTTATTGCCTTTGGAATTTTGGAACACATTCTTATAATTTGGTGAATGATCTTCCATATCTTTTATAACGGTATTTCATTTTCATACCCCTATCTAAATGATTTCATCCAAACCTGGGGAAAATAATACATAAAAAGGGTCTATCTCAATTTATCAGTACAGATATAAAACTGAAATATGTAGGAAGATCATGAGAATATGTGTATGATAAAATGATCATCAAAATAAAAGTTTATACACACTATATATAAAGTCATGGAATAAATTCTATCATATGATAAAACATTTATCAGGTTATCACCAAATATATATACCTCATAAGTTATCCATATTTATCCATTGAATTGGAGGGGTATAAAGGTCTCACCTATCCCATAATTAAATCCATCTTACGTGTTCCAAAAAAACAAAAATCGTTCATCATAGAATAACTGAATGAATAAAATATGATTCTGGAAAAACATTCCATGATAACATAATCCATGTAAAACAAATGGAATTACATTATAAACATAATAAACCATACAAATAATGGGGATAGTAAACATGAAAAATAACTATCTTAAATTGTGCCATATTATATGGAAAATATTTTTTATAGAATGCATTAGAATAATTATTACGAAAAATATCCTTTATTAATCAAAAAAAATTTTGCACACAATTGCACACAAATTTAAAATTGAATAATTTATTTAAAAATAACTATGAAATCATTAAAAAGATTTTTCATGTCAATTATCCATTATGAAAATGTATAAATACTTTCATTAACTATAATTTCAAATAAAACATTCTTCTTATATTATTGTGGGATATGTTCAAAATTACCGCATATCGAAAATGAAAAATGATTAACTTGATACCATTTAAAAAATTAACCAATGGTAAAAATTCAATTTAGAAACATATAGAATAATAGAAAGAATATTTTTAATACATATTTAGGAAATATAGACATGGATGATAAATATACCCCTCTTAAATACATACATGAAAATAATATTTCATAATAATGATATTGAGAAATTATCCATTACCTTATGTTTGATGTTTATTGTATATATCTAGCACTACTGTATAATTATTTAAATATTTTCATTGAATTATTATAGAATCATTGAAATTTTTATGATATCATATATGATCATATTGTCATCATTGTTTTAACAAATTATCATTATTAATCGTTGTTCATGTATTACCTACTTCATTTTCATATGCATGTTTTTTTTGAATATGTTTGGGTTCTACTTTTACGTCACTTTTATATTATTCTAAAATTATATTAAAATAATATATATCATATTTAATCATTATATAAATTTATATAATCATTATTTAATGGATATCATGTAGATTGATTCACATCGCATCATGGAGATGGTAGATCGTACATACGTAGGAGCGACAATATCTTTCCCATAATTTTGAATTGGTATGGAATTAGATTTTATAAATTATTATACTAACTAAATATAACATTATTATAATAAAATATAGTTATTATCTCCATCATTATACACATCCATGTATTTTGGTGGTGAAAAAATGATTACACCACGACGTAGAGATGGTACGTTGTATGTACGCACGCTTGGTGATTTCGTTTTTCATGAGACAGATAAGGTTGAATATGGTTGTTATATAATCATTATAAAATATTATTATATAATTGATACATTATTTATTTCTTATTAATGGAAAAAATCACATGAATAAGAAATATAAGAAGAAATAATTTTGAATGAATTGGTAGTGGATATTACATCTTCTTTGACTAGCTCCCAATATATCTCCTCTTAATGTCACTACTATCGATCATTAGAGAAGAAAAAACCTATAAAATGTCACTATGGATGTTTAGGATGAAATGTTTCATTTAATGCGTATATTGATGGCTCAATGTGCTGTTATGAAGTGAGGGTGGGTTTTCCCTTTTATAATTGAGGTGACAGACACTTTCAAAATGTCCAAAAACATTAATTTATAACAAAATAAAAAAATTTCAAAAATACTAAAATGTCATATTTTGTAAAATTAAATGATATAAATTTTTAATATATTCAAATAATAAAATTGAAACATGTTTTTATCAATTTAAACCTTATCATTTTAATTAACACTGTGTTATTTTATTTAATTTATACCTAGGGAAACAAGTATTTCAATATTAAAAGGGTGAAATATTTAATTATTTGAATCTAATTAGAAATTAAATTACTCCTTTAGTGAATTTTACAACATATAACAAATATTATATATTTTTTAAAATATTTTAGTTTTTTAATAATTTAATAATACAATATATTTATAAATAATAAATAGTTCAATTTTTGACGAAATTTAATTTTTTAATTTTTTAAAATATAAATTAATATGTAATCATGTAACATAGTATTTTATTATATCCATATTTGGTAAAGGTAATCTATATAATTAATTAGATATATTAATTAACCAAAATTATATTTCATTTAATTTTTTTAGTAACAATGAGTTGATATTTTTATAAAAAAAATAATTTCTACTTTATTTTTGTTTAGTAATATAGTATACTTGTTATTTTATTAAAATGTAAAAATAATATACAATGATGAATATAAATAATATATATCGCATAATAATACATATAGTCTAATATATCTTCTAAAAATCCAACTTTAAAAATATTACATGTATTAAAACTTGAATGTGACAACTTTAACATCACATTAAATAAAATATTATAAGTGTCATAATCATTTCCATATTGCTCCAAATGATAAATAACTAGAACCTTCGATGATTATGGACTATATAAACTCAAATAATAAGACTTTCTCATGTGATATTATATTTTAATGGTTATAATCATTTTAATAGAAATTATATTATTGATTTTTTCATCAATTAAATTATTTGTACATCATCAATGAAAAAGCATTTACGGCTATTATTTATTTCCAAAAAAATTAAATATAAATTTAAATGATAAAGAAAAACATTTTATATTTCATATTATTATTTATAGTCAAACATATATTATGTATAACCTTACATTGAAGATGATATTTTTTATTAAAATTTGATTCAGATGTTTAAATTTTTTTATATTAAAATATATTAAATATTTAAATCACATCAAAGGTGGTTTCAAAGGATAATTATTTGAAACAAAGATTATTTAGGTTTAAAACATCATCCAATTATATTAAGAATTTGTGTTAGGGTAGTTTAATAATATTTTATTTACTTTTAATTACTAGATTTACCTTTTTCTATATTAATAAAAATTTACAAATGCTACGATTCATAATGAAAAACAATGAAACAAATATATTCCTAGGTTATTTATAACCAATTATTACAAATATGGAGTCCATTTTTAGAAATTTGAAACACATAAATTTTATAAATTAATTTAAAATTAATCTGGATGTCAGAATGTGGTAAAGGGTTATAAAGGATAAAACATGAAAAAGATTGAAATGTTTTTAAATATAAATTCAATGTAAAATTAACGAAAATGAAATAAATTATATTAATTGACAGAAATATAATATATTTATATTTTAAAAACAAAAAATAAAATAACATAACCCTACAAAATATTTTGATTAAATATGTTTTTTCAATAAAAATTTAATATATTTTTATTATTCATGCAAAAATAAAACTTATCATAAAAAGTAAGAAACACCCTATGTAATAATATTATACTTATAAAAATAATATGTTTATTTTTAATATAGAATTTTAAAAAGTGATAAAAAATTAATTTAAAATGTGAGAATAATCATAACGTGAAAAAATGCATTTTTGGGACAATAATTTTTTTTTTCAGAAAAATTGTATTAGTTATTATATAATATTAATTTAACATATAAAATGACTTTTAATCAATATATTTAATATATTTAATATATATGTATTTAATAAAATTAATCAAGAGAGATTTTTTTATTTTACAAACTGACTTATTTTCATTTAACGGTTTTTACTAATAGCATTTTCTTTTATTTACAACATTTTTTATTTTAATTTATAATTAATTTTTTCATCACATAATTAATTATAAATTCATGTGTTAATAAAATTTTCATATTTTATATAATATTGTTTATTAAAAATATTAAAATCTAAAGGTTATAAGGTAACATGATAATATTTAGTTGTTCACTTAATCTCAGTCTTCTTTGAAATGAAATATTTTAAATGAACTCGAAATTTTGCGTAAAACAAGGAAAGAATATTGTTGTGTATATTGTAAGATTCTCAATTTTTTCTTGTAGAGAATGATTATATTGTTTTATCATATAATAGAATACATTTAAAAAAATATATCACAAAAAACACAAAGTAATAACATAGAAAACTGATTAAATATTAATATTTAATTAGGATTATTACCACATAGTTGTTAGAAATGTGGGAATGAATGATATATATGAAATAATAGTTTACAAATATTTGTGAAATTAATTCAAATTTTACCTTATAATCATAAATGAGAATAAAAACTTATTTAATATAAATTATTTTATTTTATTATAAAAATAACTTTCTGATCATAATGGAATTTTATATTAATTAATTATATTAATGGATATTGGTGAAAGATTATATTAATTTTTTTTATATATTCAATAATATTTTTTTTAAATTTATCCAATATGTTTGATATTGTTGTGTGAATAATTAATCAAATTTTATGCATAAAAAATTTATATTATTCTTAAAATCGATATTTTAACCTTTAATGAGTGTACGCATATTAAAAAAAACCTGAAACATTTTAAAATGATACTTGAAATAATAAAATTCAATTTATATAATAAAATATAAACATTTTATTATGGTGAATAATAGGAATGTCTATGAAAAAGATTTATTTTCTGATAAATACATAAAACGTAATGAATTTTAATTAAAAAAAATATCATATAAATAATTTTAAATTTAATCTTTTTTAATGTCAAAATATTTTAAATATACATATATAAAAAATTTTGGTTTATTGAAATCATTTTCATATTGAATATGGATGTGAATGAAATTCTAAATTTTAAGCATTTTTACATTAGAACATCGGTTTGTCATTTGTTCTATGATACTAATTATAAATAATTTTTTATTGAATGTGTGGGATTAATTTTGTAAAATAAATTCCATATTTGGTGTTATATGTATAAAATTATGCTTTATCGTTGATTTCGTTTTTTTCTTAAAAAAAATATCGTCGTAAAAAAATTTACTTCAATAAATGTGAAGTAATGTAATAGGTTAATGTACAAAGGTAAATGATTAAAATACCTAAAAAACATTCCATGTTTTTTAGTTGTTTTGGTTACCAAACCATCCTTTACAATAATAAATATCTTCCAAATTCTTTTTAATTAATAACACCCAAATGTGGTAGGCTTTAAACATAAAATAATTATTATTTAATCACATAAATCAACCCCTCTACAAGTATAAATAACAACCCTTAACAACCCATTTCTATTATAATTTATTTAATTTCATAGAATATCTATAAAAAACCATTCAATCACACTCTCCCCACATTTAATTTGTTCGATATTCACCCACTCTTTGGACTTTATGGGATACTTTATGGAGGTGAAACTCAAGAGGAAATTTTCTCAAAACACGTCTCTTATCTTTATTTATTATTCAAATTCTACTAAAATCCTTAATTTAACATGGAATATTAAATTAATAATAATTTACATAATTTAATTTTTTACTGATAATGAAAAATCATTAATCCAAACCAATTATTACCTAATGTTATTGAATAAAAATATACAATTTTTTAAATTATGGCACCTAATCATCTTCCTGAATAATAAATTTTTTTGAATACCACCTTAAATGATTCTAAAAAAAGTATTATTTAGGTTTAAAAATATTTTTATAATTATATTATTCCAAATTTTTTATTGTGTAAATATTTTATTTAAATAATAGTAAGTAAAATGAATCTAATTCGTGATTGTCTGAGAAACCACCAGAATAAAATATTCATTTGTGATTAATGTATTGTCAAATTAATAATCCTCATATGTGAAGTAAAAAATGACTTATAGGTACATATAAACATATGGATATTAATTAAAAAAGCTTTATTATAAATATATATTTTTATTTTCCTTTGATAAAACATCCTTATTTGTATGTAAGTAAACTGACCTATAAACCTGGAAACGAACTCACCTAAATAATTAAAATAATGGGATATTATTAACGGATGAGTTGTAAGATATAATAGATGTATCATATTGTAACGCCCCAGGTTTTATAAACTGGTTCAAGTAAGCAATGTTGTGCTTGTTAATGATGTCTCTTGTTTATTCCTTTTTATGGTTTGTGTGCTGATAAAGAATTCGAGTAGAAATCAAACATGAAGAATACGATAAACTGTTATATATTTAAAAGATACATTACAACAAGACCCATCTAATTGAAAGTACCCCACACAAGACCTAACACGGCCACAACAAGATTACAAAGAACCACAACACGGGCAATCAGATAGTCGTCATCTTCAGGATCCATCAGTGTGAAAAGTATAACCGCCAGAATCACCGTGCACGCACTCAGCACCAGAGGTATGAGAAGAGCCATCCACCAAGGGTCCGGTGTATTGAAAATATAAAAAATCCTACCCCTTGCTTTTATAATGGATCTCTAAAAGGAATATGACCGTTTTTTTGACCGTTGGGTTCCAAGGGACAAAGTGCATCTTTTTATAAAATTTGGTCTTTATTACGCTTTTATAATATTATGGTATTTCGATATTTTAATATGTACAAAATATTAGAGTTATATCTTCAATTATTAAAATAAAATATTATTCTTGTAAATGAATCTATTTTGATCATGATGATATTTATATGGTGGAAAACATGGTATTTTAAAATGTGTCGAATGGGGTATCAACAATAATTGAAAAATGTATTTTTTTTGGATCTCTAAAAAAATATGTGTTTTGAATTAGAGAAAAACTATAGGTCTTTTAAACATAATTGTATAAATCAACAAGTGAAGTAAGTTATAAATAGGATTTTAATGGTTATAAGATCCTAGTAGTTATAAAAGTGTTGTATAAAAAATATATGTATTTTTTTAAAGAAAATAATAGTTATATTAAATAGTATCATTTGTTTGCTTAAACTAAAATGGGATTTTGGATTTGAAAACTATGAGTTAAAAGTACTTATTATGTTTTATACAAATTCCAAATTATAATGTACCAGTTATATAAATATATATTGAAAAGTAGTATATTTTTAACGTTTATTAAAACTGTTTTTTTAAAAAAATATGTAACCCAGGCCATCCCGATCTCGCATGAATCTTCTCCCCCCGCGATTTCTCCTTGACCGTCCGATCTCGCCTAGGAAGATCTCGGCCGTTGATGTGTTTTAAAATGCTCATTTCTTCTCGGCCTTCTGATCTCTCTCGGTCGGATCTCGGCCGTCGTTTTTTTTCTCTCATTCTCCAAACACGTCTTCTCCTACCTCGCGACGGGGACCCGTGAACCAGACAAGGTTTGCCGAGACACCTTCCCCCACTGCTCACGTTGACCTCGCGCAACCACCTACCTAGGACGCCATAGGCTCGGCCTAACCTTTCCCGGATCATCATCCTTTAAGAACTGAGAAACCCCGGTGAAAACAGGACCTCCGGAGCCAACCCGCGCCACCGCGACACCAGAGCTTCTCCTGGTTCACCGGCCACCCAGCAAACCTCCGACAAGCTCCTCTCTTGAGCTGTAAGGGTGCCACGTTTTTATGTTTTTTTCCACCCATGGTTCTCGGTACAAGTTTTTATATACATGGGTATATATATATATACGCCTAATAGTTAAAGATGTATATATAATTATATATATATATATATATACCATGCAAACCATACAAAATTATGTTTCTAAGACTTCCTTATAATTCAGTATTTTATGATAAGAATTATGACTATGAAAGGGGTTATTTTGAATCAAGTCCTAACATGTACAATTTTTATGTAAGCCTTATATATATAATTATATAATTTTGTTAGTTATGTATTTAAATGAAAATCATTTCTTTATTCTTACTTTGTCTATGAATGATATTGGATGCGTACCGGGTCTTTGTGTTAAGTGAAAACATGTAATAGTTGTAGTTGAGGTTTTATATATTTACAGTTTCTTGAACACTTAATACCCATAAGGTTTTGTTTTTTTTAAACTGAATAAATGATAGATTGTTAGAGGTTTCAGATTTCAAGTGAACCATGTTTAATTTATGAGAAACCCTATATGTATATATTGTGTATATATATATCCCTATGTATGTATGAGTTTTTAAGATTAATATCTGAAAACCGTAGTTTCAAGAAATGGTTATGCATGTAGAATTTTAGTACTTGTCTATGCTGTTTTATATTTCTGTGACTAAGGGTACTCCAATGAACTTGATTAAAGTCGCCCATGAAATGATTTGTGTTTTTTCAAAAGGATATGCCCTTGACTGTTTTAAACTTGCATTAAAAGGATATGGATTTAAGGGTTATGTTAATGTGTAGAAATCCTCTATTATTTTTATACCAAACTCGTTGCAATGATTTTTAGTGGGCAGAGTGTAACATCAAATTCTATGACCAGAGAAGAATAATAATTAATGAAAGATAATATTTTTAAAGTGGTTTTTTTCCAAGTGTTGGAATTTTAAAGATTGCAAGTGTTTAATATTTTTATACCAAGCATGCCGCAGTAATTCTTAGCGGATGGAGATTTGTTGCAAGTACTATGACCTGTGATGTACAATATTTAATTCCAAGTAGTTCTTTTCCATGCACTGGAATTTTAGAAACTCATCATTTAATAACCCTTGGGAGCAAGTCTCTCACATTCATCATTTTATGTGCTTAAATAATTGTTCTACACACATAGTATGCTTGCTTAACCATGCCTTCTTTTATTCCATATTTTCATGTTTATCTGTCATATCATGTATTTGTAAACCAGTTATGTAATTGTTACCTTATTAATATTATTCATGCATATGACTCAACATGAAGAGGAACTAAGAACTAATTACCCAAAGTGGTAAGGGACACCTTGGGTAATGAGAAATGAAAATGGTATTACCCAAAGTGGTATGGGACACCTTGGGTAATATGAAATGAAAATTAAATATTCAAAGTGGTATGGGACACCTTGAATATTTGACCCTATCAACATGTGAGAAATGTATGGGACTACCTGGAATGGGGTCCGATAAGAAGAAAACCCTCCAGGTTGGGGACTGGTTAAAGTAAGCCCTCCGGGTTGGAGACCGGTAAAAGTAAGCTCCTCGATGCATCGATAGTTCTCGAGACAGTCAGATTGGGTTTTTACCCTTAGGTCATGGTACAAGGCCTTGACACAGAGATCATGAGTCCTTCAGCATACATTTCTTTGATTATGACCAACCTAGTGATTATTCCGATTAGAGGAATAACCTTGGTTATAGAACCTTACCTATGAGTATCAGATTTAAAGAAAATATACAAGACATATGATATGGAAATGTTGATGCATGTCCAGTTTCTTCTCAGGATTTTTATTACAAATGTTGCATTACATTTATCATGTCATGATGTGTTTTTTTAGATAATGCGCTTGTGCGCGACTCTGATAATGTTTACCCCTTGTTGTTCATGGACACCTTTCTTGTTTATGGACACTTTACTTCATGCAACCCATGCCTTTTTATTATTATGCTTATCATGTTTACTAAGTGAGTTGACGCTAAGTGTTTTAGTGCATACGTATGAAGTACTTTAACTCTGATATATCAACCTTTGTTTAGTCTTGAAGTTTTTCTTTTAAAACTTTCTAAGTATGGAAAAGTATTTTTTTTCAACGTAGTTTTCAAAATCTGTATTTAAGTATTTTCAAAAACCCCTTACTGAGTATTTCAATGCTCACCCTATGTTTTATGTTAAATTTTTACAGGTTGATAGAGCCTTTCCTAGACTTGGATGTTTGTTCCTAGCTCAGAAAGTAAAGAAGCAAAGATGTTGTCTCTGATTCTCCAGGATCTAAACCAGAAAGTTCCTCCTGATGGGTTATGATGTGTGACTTATTTGTTTCATTTGTGCGAAATAAATTGCACACCATAACCGAAGCACCGGCACCGGGCTACCGGGGTCGGGGCATCATAGTTGGTATCAGAGGAATGGTTTGGGAAACCTTGAAAAATTAGGACAACAAAAAAACATTAATAATGTTTTACTAAGTAGGGTTTGTTCTTAAACTTCTCAGATGGCAAGACAGTGAACCACGCCTAGACTCTTGACTCTCCCTACAGAAATCATAGAGACTATTGTAGCAAAATCCTGCTCAACAAGTTATCAACCTTTTGTTTACTTACGACTCACGTGGAAAACCCTCTATGAAATATCGAAAATCTCGAATGTCCTACGAATCTTCCGAGGGTCAGAAGTTGTGTATAACCTAATGGCTAGTGCGCTGTTTGAGAATTATAAAATGAAAGGGAAGTACTATGAGGGACTCTTCCTGTGTTTCACCATGAACAATAAATGGTTGGCCTTCCTGGCATTTGGAGAAGCTGCAAAGTAGTTGGACTTCCGCGCAGTCTTTATGTAAGAAATCCTGTGCTTCAGCATGCTTGGGGAGCTCTGTGATTTTGGATCATTCCTAGAATCCTTCAATTATGAAATGGTTCGAGAGATCTTTAGGAACCAAATCCAAGAATATGTCTCGAAGCTTGATGTCACTCGTTCCCATCTCTGGAAAACTACCTGTATCAAGCGGGAGCTTGGCTTCAATCACGATCCACTTTGCCAAAAATGTATTTGGGAAGAGGAGACCCACAAGCTCTGTTTAGCCCTAGGGATTGAGTTGAATAGTAACTTCTTCCATGGGCCTTGGAGGTAAAGGGATATCACCAAGGGTGTCAGAGAAGCTGTGTGAGTAAGTCAGTGTTTGTACGCCGATCGAATTGCGGGGACACAATTCTTTTAAGAGGGGGATAATGTAACACCCCAGGTTTTATAAACTGGTTCAAGTAAGCAATGTTGTGCTTGTTAATGATGTCTCTTGTTTATTCCTTTTTATGGTTTGTGTGCTGATAAAGAATTCGAGTAGAAATCAAACATGAAGAATACGATAAACTGTTATATATTTAAAAGATACATTACAACAAGACCCATCTAATTGAAAGTACCCTGCACAAGACCTAACACGGCCACAACAAGACTACAAAGAACCACAACATGGGAAATCGGATAGTCGTCATCTTCAGGATCCATCAGTGTGAAAAGTATAACCACCAGAATCACCGCACACGCACTCAGCACCAGAGGTATGAGAAGAGCCATCCGCCAAGGGTCTGGTGTTTTGAAAATATAAAACATCCTACCCCTTGCTTTTATAATGGACCTCTAAAAGGAATATGACCATTTTTTTTGACCGTTGGGTTCCAAGGGACAAAGTGCATCTTTTTATAAAAATTGGTCTTTATTACTCTTTTATAATATTATGGTATTTCGATATTTTAATAAGTACAAAATATTAGAGTTATATCTTTAATTATTAAAATAAAATATTATTCTTGTAAATGAATCTATTTTGATCATGATGATATTTATATGGTGGAAAACATGGTATTTTAAAATGTGTCGAATGGGGTATCAACAATAATTGAAAAATGTATTTTTTTTTCGGATCTCTAAAAAAAATATGTGTTTTGAATTAGAGAAAAACTATAGGTCTTTTAAACATAATTTTATAAATCAACAAGTGAAGTAAGTTATAAATAGGATTTTAATGGTTATAAGATCCTAGTAGTTATAAAAGTGTTGTATTAAAAATATATGTATTTTTTTTAAAGAAAATAATAGTTATATTAAATAGTATCATTTGTTTGCTTAAACTAAAATGGGATTTTGGATTTGAAAACTATGAGTTAAAAGTACTTATTATGTTTTATACAAATTCCAAATTATAATGTACCGGTTATATAAATATATATTGCAAAGTAGTATATTTTTAACGTTTATTAAAACTGTTTTTTTTTAAAAAATATGTAACCCAGGCCATCCCGATCCCGCAGGGATCTTCTCCCCCTGCGATTTCTCCTTGACCGTCCGATCTCGCCTAGGAAGATCCCGGCCGTTGATGTGTTTTAAATTGCTCATTTCTTCTCGGCCTTCTGATCTCTCTCGGTCGGATCTCGGCCGTCGTTTTTTTTCTCTCATTCTCCAAACACGTCTTCTCCTACCTTGCGACGGGGACCCGCGAACCAGACAAGGTTTGCCGAGACGCCTTCCCCCACTGCTCACGTTGACCTCACGCAACCACCTACCTAGGACGCCATAGGCTCGGCCTAACCTTCCCCGGATCATCATCCTTTAAGAACTGAGAAACCCCGGAGAAAACAGGACCTCCGGAGTCAACCCGCGCCACCGCGACACCAGAGCTTCTCCTGGTTCACCGGCCACCCAGCAAACCTCCGGCGAGCTCCTCTCTTGAGCTGTAAGGGTTCCACGTTTTTATGTTTTTTTTCCACCCATGGTTCTCGGTACAAGTTTTTATATACATGGGTATATATATATATACGCCTAATAGTTAAAGTTGTATATATAACTCTCTCTCTATATATATATATACCATTCAAACCATACAAAATTATGTTTCTAAGACGTCCTTATAATTCAGTATTTTATGATAAGAATTATGACTATGAAAGGGGTTATTTTGAAGCAAGTCCTAACATGTACAATTTTTATGTAAGCCTTATATATATATAATTTTATAATTTTATTAGTTATGTATTTAAATGCAAATCAGTTCTTTATTCTTACTTTGTCTATGAATGATATTGGATGCGAACCGGGTCTTTGTGTTAAGTGCAAACATGTAATAGTTGTAGTTGAGGTTTGATATATTTACAGTTTCTTGAACACTTAATACCCATAAGGTTTTGTTTTTTTTAAACTGAATAAATGATAGATTGTTAGAGGTTTCAGATTTCAAGTGAACCATGTTTAATTTTTGAGAAACCCTATTTGTATATATTGTGTATATATATATCCCTATGTATGTATGAGTTTTTAAGATTAATATCTGAAAACCCTAGTTTCAAGAAATGGTTATGCATGTAGAATTTTAGTACTTGTCTATGATGTTTTATATTTCTGTGACTAAGGGTACTCTAATGAACTTGATTAAAGTCTCCCTTGAAATGATTTGTTTTTTTTCAAAAGGATATGCCCTTGACTGTTTTAAACTTGCATTAAAAGGATATGGATTTAAGGGTTATGTTAATGTGTAGAAATCCTCTATTATTTTTATACCAAACTCGTTGCAATGATTTTTAGTGGGAAGAGTGTAGCATCAAATTCTATGACCAGAGAAGAATAATAATTAATGAGAGATAATATTTTTAACGTGGTTTTTTTCCAAGTGTCGGAATTTTAAAGATTGCAAGTGTTTAATATTTTTATACCAAGCATTCCGCAGTAATTCTTAGCGGATGGAGATTTCTTGCAAGTACTATGACCTGTGAAGTACAATATTTAATGCCAAGTAGTTCTTTTCCATGCACTGGAATTTTAGAAACTCATCATTTAATAACCCTTGGGAGCAAGTCTATCACATTCATCATTTTATGTGCTTAAATAATTGTTCTACACACATAGTATTCTTTCTTAACCTTGCCTTCTTTTATTCCATATTTTCATGTTTATCTGTCATATCATGTATTTGTAAACCAGTTATGTAATTGTTACCTTATTAATATTATTCATGCATATGACTCAACATGAAGAGGAACTAAGAACTAATTACCCAAAGTGGTAAGGGACACCTTGGGTAATGAGAAATGAAAATGGTATTACCCAAAGTGGTATGGGACACCTTGGGTAATATGAAATGAAAATTAAATATTCAAAGGTGTATGGGACACCTTGAATATCTGACCCTATCAACATGTGAGAAATGTATGGGACTACCCGGAATGGGGTCCGGTAAGAAGAAAACCCTCCAGGTTGGGGACTGGTTAAATTAAGCCCTCCGGGTTGGAGACCGGTAAAAGTAAGCTCCTCGATGCATCGATAGTTCTCGAGACAGTCAGATTGGGTTTTTACCTTTAGGTCATGGAACAAGGCCTTGACACAGAGATCATGAGTCCTTCAGCATACATTTCTTTGATTTTGACCAACCTAGTGATTATTCCGATTAGAGGAATAACCTTGGTTATAGAACCTTACCTATGAGTATCAGATTTAAAGAAAATATACAAGACATATGATATGGAAATGTTGATGCATGTCCAGTTTCTTCTCAGGATTTTTATTACTAATGTTGCATTACATTTATCATGTCATGATGTGTTTTTTTAGATAATGCGCTTGTGCGCGACTCTGATAATGTTTACCCCTTGTTGTTCATGCACACCTTTCTTGTTTATGGACACTTTACTTCATGCAACCCATGCCTTTTTATTATTATGCTTATCTTGTTTACTAAGTGAGTTGACGCTAAGTTTTTTAGTGCATACGTATGAAGTACGTTAACTCTGATATATCAACCTTTGTTTAGTCTTGAAGTTTTTCTTTTAAAACTTTCTAAGTATGGAAAAGTATTTTTTTTCAACGTAGTTTTCAAAATCTGTATTTAAGTATTTTCAAAAACCCCTTACTGAGTATTTCAATTCTCACCCTATGTTTTATGTTAAATTTTTACAGGTTGATAGAGCCTTTCCTAGACTTGGATGTTTGTTCCTAGCTCAGAAAGTAAAGAAGCAAAGCTATTGTCTCTGATTCTCCAGGATCTAAACCAGAAAGTTCCTCCTGATGGGTTATGATGTGTGACTTATTTGTTTCATTTGTGCGAAATAAATTGCACACCATAACCGAAGCACCGGCACCGGGCTACCGGGGTCGGGGCGTCATACATATAACGTATTATAAATATTAATATTTTCTATTAATTAAATAATTAAATTCATTAAACAGGTATATTATTGGTTAATTTATAAAAAAATGTACATTATCATACGATAATGGGTTTATCGTCTAACTTTTATGTTTGTGGGATATTTTTAATAATTACCACTTATTTTTAAGTGTGGTTTTTTACATCTCATTGATATATATTATCATAAATTGTATTTTATTCACATAATTAAATGTAATATTTGATAATTATTATTTTCATTTTCTTAAAATACGACTAATTACAAAGTTATAATGGAACCCTTAACACAATTTCCATTTTCTTTTATTATTATACATCATTTATTATGTCATACAAACCATATCTATGAAATGAATTCTGTATATTTCATATTTTTTCAAATTGTTTTATGTCTCTTTATATTGAATTAAAATTTTCTATTTATTTATCTAATTATCACTTTAATGATTTGAATTTAATAGGGGGAATTCTTTTTAAAAAATAATATTTTTCAAATTTCCCTTAACATTATCATTCTCTTTTATATCTGTGATTTATAAAATGATTTCAAAAAATTATTCCTCTATACTCATATCATTGATTAATTTCTTTTATACTGATGTTATAGTTTATACAAAATTGTTTTAAAATTATATTTTGTCATTTTCCAAACATTATTTTTAATCTTTTACGATAGAAATAACAAATGAATGTTTTTTATGTTATACGATGTGAGTGTATTATACCACCCCCATAACACCATAATTATTTAAATATTCATTTAAAATATTATATTTTTTAAATTATTATTTAATAAAAAAAATATAAGTCGTTATCTATATAAGAAATAAGATTTTACTGAGGAATATTAAAATGATCTCATTGAATATATTTTCATTAATGTCAACATTCATTATTAAATTTTATTATTTGTTAGGCTGGTCTCTCATGAAAAAATCCTTCATGATTTGAAAAATTATTTATATAATATTTCATTGGGGATGTATTGAGATTACATACAACAATTTATTGGTATTTTAAGGAAATTATAATTGGTTATATTTTTTATTATTATGTGTAATGACCTGGACTTAGTAAATGTTGGAAATGTACCACTATAGCCCATTCATGAATAATTAGGTCTCATCATACAAACTACAATGGTTTTTTTCTAAAGGCAAACACATTTATTATATTCATGGCATGAAGACTTGATGATGTTAGATTCAAGGCATGAACCCTTGAAAATATAATATTCATGGATGAAATCCAAGATTGTATTTTACCTTTGGTTGAAATTTTACATTACATCATTTCAAAAATATTTTTATAATTTCTATGTGATTGTTAGAATATTAGGATATTGATTGTTATGTTTTCTATCTCATGCGATTATTTATAGAGAACTAGTTTATAATCCTTTATTTCATCCATATTATTCTAAATATATTAATTAAATTGAATTTTTATTGAGTTATTTATTGTCAGGTGATTATTTTATTCTTAATGAATCATGATAGATACCACTATACAGAACCCCTAAACTTCATTTGAGTTATCCCCTTTATAATGTTTTAATTTCCCTAGGATTACAAGAGGTTTATTATGATTTATATTAATTTATAATATAGGGAAATAATGGTGTTCTCAAAAAATATATATTCTTCCTTTTATGACTTCAATTGTATTGAATGCTCCATGGACGTATCATGTATTCCCAAAAAACTAAACAATTCTGTCCCTTGTATGAGATTTCATGTCTCTTATTCCAATTTGATAAATCCAGGATCCAACTTTAGTCTATTGGGTTTGGGGTCTTTGTAGATTGTATCAGATCATGCCTAGTAAAAACCATCAGAACAAGAATTAGGGAAACATATATTAGGGAATGAAAACCTATGATAGAATTTGTATGTACTCTCACAAAACAAATGATTTAAATATTAATTCTACCTTTATATTCAATTTCCATTAAATATTTATGATATTATACATTATGATTCATAATGTTATGATCTAATCTATTGTATTAAATTATTTATAAATAGATCCTAGTTAATATAATGTGATCTATAGTAATGCACAAAATTCATGAAGGGATTTTCCTTTTATGAAAGATAATAATGCTCGAGAAGAATGTGTGGGTGGGGAGGGAGTTGTAGGTGGAGGAAAAAAATATAACTATATTGGGACAACTTGTTAAGGATATGGGAAATAACCTTTCCCGTATGGATCATTTGGATAATCCAAAAAGAGTTGTAGCGATTTCCAAATGCTTCATTAGACAATGACATTAACCATTTACTTGTACTATGAATAAATTTTTAATTGAGGAATTCCTATGATACATAGAAAATGTATTCATCAAATTGGAAAAAAACAAAGGAAGAAAGTTTTAATTTTTTTATATCATCTCTCAGAGGATTCAAATCAATGTTGGTCATTTATTATAAACACTAAAGATGTGGTGGATATTGTAAACAATGAATTTATGTATTTTAAGGATATATTTTTAGAAATATTTTTTATACATGAATAATGAGGTGATATGGAGAGGTAATTTATGAGTCTGAGATAAAATGATGATAGGAATGTTTCTATGTATACAGCTAATTTCAACTGATTATAATTTAATTTTATGGAATACCTTCATAACATATAGAGTAATTACCATTTCAATGATTTTATAAAACCAATTCATCAAAGGGAACTTGTTAGTCGAAATTTCTAATTATATGTTGACATTTGTTATGCACTATAAAGAGATGGAACAAATTATCAATGTTTATGAATTAAAAGGGTTGTAGGTGTAGAAGAAAATTGTAGAGAAAGAGATGGTTAAATGGATGATCGGAAAAAATAATTTTTAATCCTGTGATAATTGTTGAAGGAAAAACAATGGAACATGATTAAATGGAAGGGGTGTTTGTTTTATGTGTGTGGAAATGGCCACATTTATCAATAAATCATGTAAAGTATGACTTTTCTTATATGTAATGGTTCCAAAGTAAGTATATGGGTCGCTAGGGGAAATGATTCCCCAAGCATCAATGGAATATACCTCATAAGAAACTAATATAAAAACATCATGGATTTGATCATAAAAAAAATAATGTGGAGTTATTAATATTCTTAAGTATTTATATCCTAGAAAAATGTTTTAAATTAATTTTATTCATGAAACGTATAAGGATTATACCAATGTTTCATTATATAAATGATTGGAGAGAGAATTTGGAGTTTCACTGATAACCAATTAAACTAAATCAATAACAAGATAAACCTACAGGAATATATATGATTGTGTGAAAATTAAACATAAAATGTGTTCGATTTCATATTAATGGATTATCATTGCAATTTTACTACATAATTGTTTTTAAGGTATATATTTGACAACCAGAGATTGTAACCATCAAGGTTTTATAGATATATACATGTTTTATGAGAATATGTGTTAATGTATTTATACAATTTGAATGTGACATTATGAATGACATTATGTTTTCCAAGGATAAATGTCTGATCAACCTTTTGGTTTTATATATGGTTAATAATATTTAAGAATATCTTAATGCTTAATTACTATAGGAATGGTTCTATTTGATTTTTTGAATATTAATGTTTGATTTTAAAGTATGATTTATCATATTTTGATTAAATTTACTAACCATTTCGGTTTAGTTAATTTTTAATTGATGAAGAAATTAATTGAAGATATCATGATTCATAAAAATGGCATTTAGAATTAAAATTATAATTTGGAATATCCATTTCCTTGTATAACAAAAGAAGTTTGGATAGATCAAATAAATACCAATGGATGATAATATTTTTTTCAAATGAAAATAATTGAATTGAATTTATTTATTTGGTTATTTATAAATATAATAAAATAATTCCTCAACTATTGGAAATTTATTTTGGAACAAAATCGTTATCCATTTAATTTTCATATTGAGGAATTAACGGTGATTTATCTCATAAAAAATTTATTGTTTTTGTGGTATGATATCTAATGAATATATTCTATATAATAGTCTTGTATAATATTATATTTATATTTATTTAACACCTCTATGTTTTCAATACCCTCTGATGTTCTCTTAAACAAAAACATAGTTTTATGGTGATCATTACATTTTCATTTCCCACTATTTATGATGATTTTTATTAACCCTTTTTATGATGTGGGATTTTCAAAAAAATATTTTATAACATGAAATCTATTATTATAACAAATATTATGATGAGTATTGAATTTATTAATGGAGTGTAGAATGTGACACCCACGATTATTAAAAGAACATAATGATCGATAACATATGTTTCATAGAACGCTGAGCTTAATGAAATGATTAAATATTATTATTAAACTAAGACAGTTTTCATAATTATATTTGAATGGTGTGAATGAATTAGATTTACTTAATAATAGTTTACTAATGTTTATTAAATTAATTCATTTATTACCAATTAATAATAAATGAACATTAATTCCAAATTGAACATCAATGATCTGTTTTTATTCAAAAAAAAATTTATGCCAACAAGGGAACCTAATCATAAAAAATTATTTGAGTAATTACTCTCATAATATCATAATTTAATTTATAAAATATATATTAAATGAGTTTTTTAAATCCATCAATTAATATTGGTCAGGATTATGATAATAATAAATTCAATTTTCTATAAGAAAAGTTATATTTAACAAAATTTCATTTATTATTTATTTTAATAGAGAACTTATTTTAAAATTAATTATTGAACCCATCATATGATTTATTGTAATATTTTTTTCATTTTTTAAATTTTAATATCAAAACTATCTTTCCTTAATTTTTTGGTGTTTTAAAAGAAGTTTAAATTTTTGATTAACAGTGAAAATTACTAAATTTTAATTGAAAAATGAATTTTTATCTAAATAATTTATTATTGTTTTTAATTTTAAAATTAGTTTTATAATTAAAATAAATTATTTAATCATATATTAGTATAATTTGGATAATTTTAATTAATTTCATAATTAATTTTGATTTAGAAACACTTCAATCATATGCACATTTTCACTTTAGAAATTAGGTTTGTTGTCTCAACAGTGGGATTATTTTTAAATATATGTTTACCAATTATATGAATTTAATATGGTAAAATGGGTCTTATATTTTGATTCAGAACTTCCAAATTATATTTTGTGGAAATTTTAATTTTTATTCATTAGTTTTACAATGGTGAAAATATTATTTAATGTAGTATATTAAAAATAAAGAAACAAGATATTTCTTAATATAAAATTCATAAAATAAATAAAAAATACATCATTAAATTGATGGACGAAATGTTTATAAACCCTAAGTAGACATTACAATATTAATTATCAAAAAATTACCAAGGAATTAATGCCACCAAAATGTGGTTGTTATTAAACATAATTTAATCATTATATAATCACTTAAAACTACCCCGTCATGTATAAATTCCACTCCTCAACACACAATTTATCCTAAAAATACATTACAATACCCAATTCATTGAAAAAATATCTCATCTGCACTATATTATTGTCCATGTTCTTCTGGTATCACCAAAATACTAATTCTAAGGACATTATGGGATCCATCCAGGAGGTGATATTTAACATATAATATTCTCAAACAACTCATCAAATCTTCTTTTTTATTTTCAATTATCATGGCCTACTTCATCCATCATTGAATAGTATCTCCAGAAGCATGAGAATAATTTATTTTTATGATTATAATTTAATGTATTATATCCAACACTTATATTACCAATTATTAATAATTGAAACAAATCCATTATCCAAATTATGGCAGCTAACCATCCCTATGAATATTGATTTTTCACTTTCCATTACCATGTTCAAGGTTGGTAAAAAAGAAATTATTTTGGTAGAATAATATTTTAATAAGTATATTATATCATTTTTTATGTTCTATATATAATATATTTACATAATATAAAATATATTGAAACTAGTACATGATAGTCATAGAAACCACTAAATTAAACTAAAAAATATCAACAATGTTTTATCAAATGAATAAAATTCATGGCTGAATAAAAAATAATATATTGGAGCATTAAAAATACCATAATTTAATTCATAAAATATAATTTCACATTTAGAGATCTTTATCTATTTTACATGATCAAACAAAATTATACACATGTAAACTGACCAAGAACCCAGAAAATAATGGTGCTCAAAACAATGGAAATAATGATATATTATTAATGAATGGGTAGAAGGAAGTCATAAAACTAACATATAAGGTATTATAAATAATAATATAGTCCTATAATTAATTAATAAAATTATCTAAGCCTTTATGAATCTAGATATTATATGCCCATATAGACAACATCATAATATAATGGGATTCTCATATCACATTTACCTCTACGATATATATTCATTTTTCTAAACTTATTAGTTTTATGGGGTCTATGTAATTTCCATTTGACATATCGTATCATGTTGTTATTTATATTTATTTTATTAGAAGTTTCATTATAAAATAATTACATTTATGGCATATGATTTGACTAATTTAAAAAATTTATGGTATTTTGAAACACAATTTCAATTCTATGGGTTAATGTATACTTCCTTGATTATATAATACAATGTTAATCTAAAAATGACTTTTAAATAATTAATTTTTTATTTCAACATATTTTATGTGGCTTTAATGTGAATATAAATTTCTTATTCATTTTATTAACACCCATGTTATTTTTTTTCAATTTTTACGATACTCTTATTTAAAAAATTAAATTTTTAAAACATTCCCTTAAAAGTTGTTTTCCGTCCAAATCTGTATTTTCTGAAAATGTTTTAAAAATTGTTTTTACTATCATAATATGATTTTTTAAAGACACTATACCCATTTTAAAATATTTATAATATTGTTTTAAAGCAATATTTTTTAATTTATTAGCAAAGTTCAATGAGTCTTTTTAGGAAAAAACAATGAAGGAATTATTTTTTAACAAATAAGACATGAGTAATTTTTACCTCTCTTGTAACACTGTATTAATGTAATTTTTAATTTATTAATTTTCATGGCCATTTTTATATATATATATTTTTTCCATATTTGTTCAAAATTAGTCTAAATATATTATTTCCAATGTGGAAAAATAATTTTTCCAAAATAGTTTATCAATGATATCATATAAAGTGTTTTCATGAATGTTAATGTGAATTATTGAATACATTTCATTAATAAGGTTGATCTTTTATGTTACCATCATACAAACACTGTTAAATGTTTTATTTTTAGTTTTTCTTGGGATTAATTGGTATTATATACAACAAATTGTTAATTTTTTAATGGAATATTGATTTGGTTGTATTATTTATTCATGCGAAGACTACACTAGACATAGTATGTGATGGGATGGGCCCTCTATATCCCCTTGATGAATTAATATGTCTCATGAGGCAAACAAAAATGGTTTATTCTATATGTCTTACACATTTATTACATTCATTGTATTAACCCTTGACGATACTTAATTCATGGAATGAATCCTTTCCGATATTAGAAATTTATCACAAATAACCAATGTAATGTTTCAGATATCCGACATTATGCATTTTATCATTATTAAGATAATTATAATTTAAAATTTGTAATATTCAAATATATGAATATCAATTGTTTTGTTTTCTAGATTATGTGTATATTTATGTGATATTTGTTTATCATCTTGTATTCCTATAATATTATTTTCATGTTATTGATTAAATGGATGGTGTGCTAAGTTATTTTCTATCACAAACCATCCATGTGGGTTGTGTTCATGACTACCCCATTCAAGCCTCCAAAAGGTCATGGGTTGGTGACTATAACCTAGTTGGAATATCCCATAAATGTGAGATATTATACTAAATTACTCATACGTAGTCACATATCTCTACGACAAAAATGATTAAATGTAATTTTTTTTTCAATGATTTAAAACCACTATATCCCATATAGAAGATTACAATACTGAAAGTACTGGAAAGTAAACATAGAAAAAAATCCCACAAAAAGAAAAGTTCCTAAAACCACTGGTACAACCTATGAAGTAATAGGTATTGGGGCTATCATATGAAAAGTAATTTGGACACACCTCTGTCTTCATGTCTCGTAAGGAACTAACTGATTCTGGTTTGTCTAGAAATTCATCGAATGGTTGATCATCTACACATGATACAACATGTGTCAAAAAATCACACGCATGGGTGTGTAAAACAATACCTTATTACACACCCCAGAACCACAAAGGAAATAACATGAAATAAAATAACAAAAAGGAAATACGATACATAAAAATAGCAAAAAGGAAATACCAATTGGTTCCAAATAGGTATATGTTAACATCTCATATAATATGAATATATAGATATAATCAATTCAATTATTTTAAGTCTATAGGTAGCTCATGACCAATTAATAGATACATGAATTTTCTCAAAGCACTCTGGTTCTGACAGAACTCACTCCTTGAGCCATGATATCATCAGAGACACACTTGAAGAGGTCTATCTCATTTAGGACCTACAGATATGAGATCATATTGGTCAATGAAGATTATGATACATAGAGATGGGATCTTTCCGTGCACCCTAGGCAATACAACTAACACAATCATGATCAGTTTCTATTTTAGGGAATCCTACCCTTCACCATGTGGAATACCACTAGCCCTACTAATGAGGCCCACTAGATGAAGGACCAACTCCCCACTCTCAAAGGTTACATTGATTAATAAAAATCCACTATTTGTGATAGAGGATCCTACACTAGTCCCAAAGAGGAATACAATGACTCTATATGGTACTCGTCCACTAGAAGGGACTAAAATAAAATAATATGGATGCAATTTCATACTGAATAGTCAATGAAAGGACCAAGGGAACCCACTCAATCAATAGTTGTCTAAACTAAGAAAACGGAGAGCCTTAAGAACATCGAATGGATTACACAACTTGTCAATGGGGTTAGACAATATGTCTTGTTATCCCTAGTATTTCCCATGTGAAAAACATCACATGGAATGTAGTCTCCATATACACTAAATGTAGAAGGTTACACATGTTATGTAGAGACACATGATATCCTCTCCATATAGCATGTTTATGTCACCATGGGAATACATGGTGTGCCTCTTTAATTCTTTCACTACCATTCTATGGGTTTGGAAAAATCTGGATAAACATATAGTTATCATCATTGTCCTGATGGGTTAAAATGTAACTCCACTGATATTTCTCTTCAAAAGGTCTCAAATTTCCAAAAATGGTCACACAATTTTGATTCTTATGGTAAAACACTCGAAATTGTCTATTCATGTGATGTAAATGACCCCAAGTGAAAAAGTCACAATTCACCATATAACAAATGAATGGTAATTTTTTGGGAACATGTCTCTATCATGAAATAAAATATATGGATCACATCATTTCATTCCTCACGAAACAATTCATGAGATTGACTATTCATTTTTCTAATTAGAACACCTAATGAAATGGTTTTATTTTTCCGCATTATGATTGAATGTTTTTTCATGTGCTTACGAAACATGTCTGAATTAAATATCAATTATTGATCTTGAATTGACCACCATATTACCACAATCGCACTATTATGGATAGATAACCAATCTGACTTCATAAAAATGACTTACATCAGAAACAAGGTATCTGAATAATAATAATAAAAATAATAAAAATTATTATTATTATACAATATATTATGATCTTACGAGATGACTCCCTATACAATGAAAATTATTTTTAATTCACCTTATAACCCCTCTCAGGCCCAACACATCTATTCGATTTCACCCATTATTTTCTCTACCTAATTTCAAAAATTATTATCATACTAACAATTAATACCACCATGGTTTCCATGAAACTCACCCTCATCTTCACAGAAAGGGAGTGTAAATCCCACCCATGCTGCATCATTTATTTATTTTTATTCTCAACATTATTAATATCAATATATTTTTTTATAAGTAGCCTCAATGATGAGCCTTGGAGTCATTCATGCACAAGAAACTCCACATTATCCCTTGTAGTAGTCCACCACCAAGAAACATTCCAAATTCATTTATTATATTCAAAATATTATTATTATCCATTATTCATGATTTTCATGCTAATACCATGTGTAATCTTTCTGGATTCATGTTTCATCAAACATTTGACATCAACGTTTTCTAAGTATCGAAATTACCTCGATCCACCATTACCTGATCCATTAACGGTATCCCACTACCATATTTAATCATATATTACATATCTATATCCCAATCCTGAACTTGTGGTTGTAATCATTTGTTTGGGAAAAAATTCATAAGTATCATCTCTCTGGAATATCATTGAATAACTGATCAAATGATTACTGATGATAAACACTTATTGAATGGAGAGATGAATGAATAAAAAACAAGCATGAGTAATGGACCTCGACTGATATTCATGTTTTCCTTCATTCGTTTTTGTAGGATCTAAAATGAAGATAATTAATTAAATTAAATAATTATAAATTCTAACACTATAAGAGGATAAATTAATTACATAAGTCAAAGGATCAATCTGTGAATTAATTTGTTTATTTATTAATTCATGTTCTTTCTGGGTAATAAAATTGTCGATAAATCCTCATATCCAGCGTCCTAACTAGATTTGGATCAACCATTGTTGAAGAATGTATCCTCTATTGCTGATGATAAACTAATGTATCCTACACAGGTCAATTCACATTGATCCGATCACTGGTCATCGTCTGGTCTCAATCATCCAAAGGATAATCGGTGGAAGATCTTTTCCATGATACTAGGTATATGCGGCTATGACTGGTGATTTTAAAAGACATATTATTTTGAGAAGAATTCAGTTTAATTCATTTGATTTAAAATAAATAAATAAATTTTTTATATTTACAAAACACATCTTCTTAAAACGACTTAATCCAAACTTCCCACTTCAACAAAATTTATGTTTAACCTAGGGGAAACCCCTCATTAAAAATTAAACAGTGGTATATGATTTCTATAATGAGTCCCTCATTCAAGGGTTTTTATGATTTAAAAATGAAAATAGTTTATTAAATTATTTAATTTTCAGTTATGTGCTTAATTACATTATCTATAGATTACCCACGAAGAAAAATTTTAGGTCACACATATTGTAATTCCATTATTCTAAATTAAATGATTACCTTGGATTTCTCATCCAAGATCCCATTTAAGAGTTATTCATCATTTTCAGGAAAGCCATGCACTAATGCAATTTAATTTCTTAATATTTTCAAACATTTATTCAGGGAACACTATCCTTGGAATCAAATATCATCTCATCAACATGTCCTGAAATTTATCAATATAATTTCTAAACATAATACACAGAAAAATTGGAGACATTACATTCTCCCCAAATTGGGAAATTATTTCCCAAAAAATTCAATGAGTACACAACTAGATGAATTTATTTAGAATCAATCTATGCCTCTAGAAATCCCTTCCACATCCAAGATGTATAGCGAGCATCAAGAATCGAAACTATCATTAATGGAACTAAATGAAGTCAAACTATTTATAGCACGTAGTGGAATCCTATGATCACTACTAATCACCACTATCAAATAGCTCTAAATTTGGATGACATGGTGAGTCAGTCAATGATCAACCAAATAGATTCATTTATCCAATAAGTTAATGGTGAAATGGTCACAATATGGACTAATATCCCAAACCACTTCAATTTTAGTACCTCGGGGTATTGAACTAAACCTGATAGAACCTGAAGTTAATCCTTCACTTGCTGACATGTAAGGCATAAATAGAAAAACTATGTAACTCACTCCTTCATCTAGAGCCACAAAACCTGACATTGTTGGTCCTATTATATCTTTACCACACTTCTATGTACATAAAAATGGTATTTTTATAACTCACTTGAAACCACCTACTACAAATCCAATGGTACAAATGTGCGCCCTTGGAAAAGAACGATGTGCTCCCCACTATTTGATTATCCTTCCAGGGCATGTCCTATGGACTTCTGAGCATGTATTGTGTTCTAGTTGGTGTCTCCATGGAATGCCTCATAAACTCACATTAAGAGTGTATGGGTGACAACCATAAAAAATAGGTAATATTATCCATATCAATCAAAAAATTAAATATACAAATAGGCCCACTACGCTGATTCCAAATTCAGTGACTGTGAACTAGTTCTCCTCGTAATAGAATCACCCGCCATGTTTCCCTTCCTTGGAGTATTAGAAAAATTAATTTCATGGTTCTGTAGGTATTCTATCGATCAAAGTTTAGATCCTTATGAGAGAATATATACCTGAGGATCTTGTGATCAGAGTATATGATAAAACTCTCTCCCACCGAGTAGTGTCGCCACATCTTCTATATGAAGTCTATTACTAGTAACTCAAGATCATGGGTCATGTAATTCATCTCATGCGATCTTAACTGGAATTAACTGTAATAAATCAATTCGTTCTTCTACATGAATACACAACTAATTCCGGTCGCTGATGAATCACATAACACAAAATTCACGACACCCTCCTCTAGAAGCATCAAGGAGACACTACCTTAGATCATGAAGAAACTATTGTCACTTATATATCCACACAAAGGGCTTCCCATTTTATTTTAAATCCATCATGGGTGAAACCACTCAATAAAAGGTATATACAATCCTCTAATAGTAACATCTCAATCCAAGGAAACTCAGAAACCTTGTGACACTCTTGGGTGGCTCCCAAAAAAGAATTTCCTCAACCATAGCTAGATCTGCATCATTTTCAGCCTCTGAGATGACACATCCCATAAAATGAACCTCCTTAATCAATTAATGAATCTTCAATAGCTTTTTATAGAGTTGGTGATCTTAGTGTGTGTCTAGGAATTTCACCATGTGTATCATGTGATCCCCCTTGGATGTCGCGTTCAATAAAATTTCATCAATGACAACAACAATGAACTAGTAAATGTAAGGCTTAATGATCTGATTCATGATTCCTTTAAAAACTGTTGGAGCGTTCATCACTCCAAGAAATCATAACCATGTTCTCATAGTGACTGTAATGACACATGAAGTCCGTATTCATTATATAATCCTACCATAATCACATCATGTGGTAGCATAACGTACAGTATATCTTTGAGAAAATCACATCCTTTTTAACTGACTGAGGAGGACATCAAACCTCAGTAGTGGACTATTATCCTTCACAGTCACATGGTTGGAGAACCGATAATCCACACGAAACTTCATGCTTATTCTTTCCTTTTAGTATAATGAAACTAGGACTGACTAGGGTAAAAATTTGGGTCTCATGATTCCCTTCCTATATTAGTCCTCCAACTACACCCTCATCTCATTAAGCTCTACCAGAATCATCTAATATGATGTTTTGGAAATCAGTGTCGTCCTATAGTGTAGATCAATGTTGATGTCATCTACCAATGGTGAGGTAAATCATAGAACATCTTTATGGAAGATGTACTCATACTCCACCACCACTATAGGAAATAGAGAACTCATTTCATCCACTCCACCGAGGGTGAGTTTGACCAATAGATAAGTAATAAACTACATCTTCATATATGTGAGTTCATCCTACGCTGCATGAATTTCCATTTCACAAAAAAATGAAAAACTGTTTCCATCACTATGGACCTATCACACTCTGTTCCTAAAAGAGTCAATATAAAAATAAATTTTGGATAACCAGTACTTACCCAGAATGACATTGTATGGCTTCAACACCATAACTTATAGATCCCAACTAAGACTATCACCTCCAATATTCTGGTCACGCTATCAGTTCGAGTGTCTAATAATCAATAATCTTCCCATAGTAGTAACTATGATTAATGGTTGAGTCAACAGTTCAACTAGGATCTCTAAGCCCTAAAGAGGATCATGGACAAAAGGATGACGTGCACATGTTTCTATAAAAACATCATACAAGGTAGAAAAGACATATAACATATCTTGTATCGTCCCTAGATTTTCGGGGTCATAGGCCTTCATCACCTATAGCTAGCTACATCCCTATACACAAGCTCCCTATGCCTGGTGTGGATCACCTATGTGTGTTGGAGGTAATTTTTCTGACCATAGAGCACCTTTTTCTACCATACATGATCCTCTTCAAGATCCAAATCCATGAGGACTACACAAATCTAGTCTCTATCTCTATCTATGTGGTCCCTTGACCATCTACCAATGAATTGAACAACGAGTCAAGCAATCTCATGCCAAATGTCCTAGACCATAGCATGTACAATACTGTTTATCTCTGGGATGACTCAATCAACTATTTGAGCCCCGCACTACTAGAACTAGGTCATGGTGTCATCTTCTGATGTTTGTGACCCTTTTGGTCCCATGTGACTACTGTCAGCTACTTGATAACGATGTCTCAGCTACCTGGTGCCCACCGCTAGAAACCATTTCCTGTTTATTCCTAGCTATAAAACTCTTCACTTGAAAGGATATCTTAAGAAGCCTCATATTAGTATAAATACTAAGGGATACCAATGATTCAATGATGTCCCAACACTATCCCTAAATGAAGGATTGAGCCCATAAGAACTGGTCTCACACCATGTCAATGGAGTTGCGCAAAAGATCAGTAAAACCCATTGTGTACTCTACCACAGTCATACTACCCTACTATATATATAAAATCACCTGTATATATACTGATCACAATGTGGCATGATATTAATCCACCCTACTGAGATGCTGAAAGTCTATTTTTTGACCCCCCAGCAATCCATATTTTTGTATTTTCAAATAACACTTTTAAATGGGTAAGTGTAGACCCCCACAAAATCACCAGAATCAACCCATCATATGAAATAAATCATACAACCTTCAAATTTATGCATCCAACTTGGATCTGTACTGCCATTGACGCCCTCCAAAAAACAAAACATTCAACATTCAAAAACCTCCATCATTCACACGCCTGCCTTGAGATCACAACCATCATGCCAGTCGTCCAGCCATCTTGAATTGATCCAATAGCCACCTAAAATTCTGAAAATGTTGATTTGGTCACCTTCCTTGATTAGTCCAGACATTTCCACCTTCATCATCTCCAAAGTCTCTCTAGAGACTCCAACACTATCATCGCCATCCTTATTTCTCGACATAGCCTTATCGTCAGAGACCGAAGAAAAATCACCATATACCTCATTGCCCTCATAGTCGTCCTTCCACGAACACACCTTCATCAACCATCAGAAAACGAAACCCTCAATACACATCATGGAGACCTCGAACCGCACCATAGCTCCACCATGCCATCCAAGGCATCGCCCTCATCATCGAAACACCACTGACTGTTTCTCCAGAATCCACCCCTGAATGTAGAAACCAATACCAGTAATGATTCATCGTCCATTATCACCAGAACCTCGTCATCATCATCGTTGGAGCTGAACCCAACCTCACCGTCGACGATCAAAACGCCGTCACCGTTATCCTCCCAAAGTTGTCCGCTCGAACTCACATCCAAAAGAAGCCGGAAGAACTCCTCACATCTCCACCTCAGAGAGAAAGGAAGACCCCTGGACCAATAGCAGAGAAGGAGATGGATTTTGTTGGATGAATCAATGATAAAAATCTCCTAGAACAATCGATGTTGAAGAAACCCATCACCGGCACAGTCGTAACAGCCGAACAACCTGCAAAAAAATAGCAGAACAAACCCATCACAAAACACTCACAAAAATACTGAACACCACATCGAGGAAGGTATCAAAGCCCAAACGTAACTAGGGAAACACCCTAAAGAAATAGAAAACATAAACAGAAGAATAAGCTAAAAACAAATAAGAAACGAAGAAGAATAGGGTAATTGAAAACAAAAATAAGAAAAAGGCTCACTGTGTAGACTTCCATTTTGTCGAAAGGAATCCCCACTATGAGAAAACATGAGTGACATACTATATCTAATACTCAAAGAACTAGAGCCCTATATCCCCCGGAATCTTTGGAGTTCAATTCCTCTGAAAATTATGTAATGCACTCAACCTGTCTCTATCCTCATCTAGTAGTTCTGGTAGATTTTGTTGCTCGATGTGTGGTAGTATAACTAGTAAACCACCCAGAGGTTCTATCTCTTATACATTCCCTTGTATCGATGACTCATCACTAGGAGGGTCGTTCTCATGATCGTAGATTGGAATCTTGGATGGCTATATTTTTGGAGGCATCCTTAAAAAAAAGTTGTTCCATGGTCAATAGAGTATATCTAGAGAGGATACTCAAGAAGGATTAAGAAAAAAAACCATTCCAATATGATGAATTTAACATATCATTTATTCAAAATAAGTGCCTTCATGTACTGAGTCGAAAAGTAGGTAGTCAGAGTCATGATGTATGGATACTTTAGTCTCCCCACAAACACATGAGTCCATGGCCTAAATAATTTACTCAAAACACTTAGCACTGTTTCCCCAAACCAAACTCATACACTCCTATCCATAATGTGGAACTGACCACCTCTAATACCACAATTTTAAAACCATACTAGTTGGAGAAATGTTGTGGCTACCCCAAGCCCACCTCCAATAGGCCTGAGTATAATTACAAGTACTGAGTTAGAATATAACACAAATTAGGTTCATTTACCTAATGTACCTGCATGCACACACACATCTCAAAAACACAAATATTGAAATGAAAAACAATATGAAAAAAATACATGAAAATTAATATATCCCACGCAATAGAGTACAACAGTGAATGTAATGGAGTGTAAACATGTCCAAATCAAGTCCAACAAAAGAAAAGAGTCCACAACCACAAGAGAAACCTAAAATGTAAGAGGTAATGGGACTAACATCTAACAATCCTCCTAAAAAAATTGGTCTGTCTAGTCTCACAAGGCACTTCCTGGTCCTTTTCATCCAAAAACTCTATTGAATGGTCGATCACTTTCACAAGACATGACACGTGCTGGGAAATCACATGAAGGGGTGTGTAAAAAATACACTATAGGACACCCTAATACCAAAAAGGAAATACCATATAAAATAAATTCCATGAAATATAATACAATAAATAAATTTCCAAATAGGAAATACCAGTTATATCCACAGAGGTATACATCAATATATAATATAACAAGAATATCCAAATATACCTAATCCAAAAAATCATGTCTATATGTATGTCAAAACCAATTAACATCCATAGGATTCTACTCAGTACATGCTCGTTCTGGGAGAACTCATTTTCTGAGCCATGATTTCATTAGAGACACTCATGAAGAAGTCTATCTAATTTAGGAATTGCCCAAATGAGAACATGTTAGTTAGAGAATATTACATTACATAAAGAGGGGATCATGTCCAACCCCCTAGGGAATAAAACTAACCCGATTCGGATCAATTCACTACATTGTGGGTCCTTCCCAACACCCTATGGAATACCACTAACCCAATAGATGTAGCCTAATAGATGAAAAACCAACACCATTCTCTATGAGGTTATGATGATTCCACAAAACTCCACTAGGGGTGATAGCGAATTCTGCTCTAGTCCAACGATGGAATTCTATACCTCTAACTAGGACTCAACCACTTGAAGGAACTACAATCTAGAAATTTTGATGTAATGTTCTATTGAACACGCGATTAATGGACTAATAGAACACACACAATCTATATTTGTCAAAACTAGGAAAATGAAGAGCCTCAATCACTCTTAATGGAAGTACACGAGGTGTCCCATGGTGTGTAAGACATGTGAATCTATCCCAAGTATTGTCCATGTGGAAAACCTCAAAAAACATGTAAAATCCATATAAACAACACGTAGAAGGTTATACACGACATGTAAAGACACATGGTATCCTTTCCATGTAGCTTGTATGTATTTGTGTGGGAGTACATGTTGTGACTCATTATGTAGGGCGTTACCAGTTTATGGGCATGAAAATTCTTGAAAAATACACAAGGATCATAATTAGATTTATTGGATAAAACATAATTAAACTTTTATTCCTCCTCAAAAGGTCCCAGATTTGAAAATTGATTCTACTGTTGTAGTTATAGTAGAAAAATGATCAAAATCGACTATTCATGTTCCCAATACAGACAGCAGGGAAAAAAGTAACATTTAACCATATAACACATGAAATTTGATTCTTGGGTCCCACTTTTTGATCCAGAAATAAAATATATAGATCACACTATTGTGTTTCTCCTGAAAAGACTCACGAGAAAGACTCTTCATTTTTTCTAATTAGAAACCCAATGAAAAATTGTACCTCACAGCATTATGCTCGAATGTTGTCTCACTATCCTGATCCATGAGTTAGAATTACATATCAATCATTGGTCTTAAATTGAATGTCTAAAAACCACAATCTAGTTTCTTCTTATTGATCATCAATACGACATAATATATATGAATTACCTTAGAAATATGGATTAACAATAATAGTAATTCTAACTATAATATTATTATAATTAAATTTCATAAAATGTGGGGAGAGAACTCTCTCTCCAATCAAATTTATTTTAATTCCACCATATTTTCCCTCTCATTCCCAACACATCCATTCGAATCTACCATTGATTTTCATAACATTATATCCAAAATTATAATCCTAAAAATAATTAATACCACCATGTTTTCAATGCTACTCACTTGTTTCCACATAGTAAGGGAGTATTAATCCCACCCCATGCTTCACCAATTATTTTATTCATTTTTGATATTATTAATATCAATATTGTTGATAATTAATAGCCAAAATTAAGTTCTTAAGAGTCATTCACACACAATCACCCCTATCTCATGTACTCTTCATTCACAAGTCCACATTACCTATTCATTTAATATATTCAATAATTTATTATTACTCTTTAATCATTATTTTCTTATGGAAACCACTTGAAATCTTCCTAGATTTATGTTACAAAACACATGTGACTATGCTATATGTTGAACCTTGAAATGCATTTGATCTAAAACAACCTGATCTATTATCGGGATCCTGCTACTATTGTAAATACTTTTACACATCTCTACATTATAATCCTGAACTGATGATCTTAATACATTCTTCTAAAAAAAATGCACAAGGAGAGGTACTTTTTAATATCATGGATTCACAGATATCTCGATTACCAATGACATACAAATGTAGAATGGAGTGAGAAAATCCTGAATCATAGACTTGAGGAATGGACATCAACCAATATCCATATTTTCCTTGATTCTTTGTCCTAGGATGATGATTGTAGAGAAATAATTAAACAAAAGAACTATCAATTCCAAAAACATTTGAAGATAAAGAAACTTCCAAAATAAAATGATCAACTCACAAATTAATTTGTTTAGTGATTAATTCGCATTAATTATGGGTATATAAAATGTGAATAAATCCATGAAAAAACATCCTCTCTAGATTTTAATCAATCATTGGTGAAGAAATAATCTGTTAGTGATGAAGATGATTCACTATGTCCACCGCCTATTGCTTCACCTTGATCATATAACCTATTGTTATATGCTCTCAATCCTCCAATGGAGAAGGGGCGTGAGATCCTCTCAATGATCCCATGGTTATGCATATTAACCAAGTTATTTTCCAAAACAAATTATTGATAAATGAAATTAGTTTGGGTCATTTAAATTAAAATAAATAAATTGTTTAATTATTTTAACTAAACACAACTACAAACATCTGCATCATCCAAACTCCACACGCTAACCACCATTAGGTCAAAAATATGGAATATAAAACTTTAAGAACTCAACATTCATCTCATATTTCCATTATGAGTCCCTGTTCATGATTTATTAGGATTTAGAAATAAAATTATCATATATTATTATTTTATTTAAGGTTACATCTTGAGTGACTTTTTCTACAGATGGCCAGCACTAACCAATGTTTGGTTGCACCTAAGGTAATTCATTTGTTTGAAATTCAACAGTTCCCTTTGATTTCCAATTCTTTCACCCATTATGGAATTATTCAAGTTTTTTAGAAATACATCGCCCAATGAAATTAAATATTTTAATATTTTATAATATTTATCTCAGGCACACCGTGTCGCAGAATCACAGGTCATCTTAAAACTCAGTCATTAAATTAATCCATATAATTTTTAAAATAATAAATGAAAAAACATGAGATACAAAATTTACCATTCCATGTTATTTAATTCTTATTTATACATGATATTTTCAACTACACTAAACCCTTACTGAAAATTTAATCTATCCCATTTCTTATGTTTTATTTTCCCCCAAGATATTAATAAATTTGTTATATTAGATATGTAGAGATTTACAACAGGAATTACATAATTATAAAATAAATGTTATGTGGTGTTTCATATTTTCAATTATAAGGTATGATTTTATTATGTATATACTTTCCCAAATAAATAAATTATACCATCCTTTAAGATATGATTCCTTATCTCTTATTCTTCTTCAATGATAAAAGGTATCGACTCTGGTATACTAGCGTTGGGTCTAGATTTTATAACATTTTTTGTAAATTAAAATGTAAATCTCCAATAATTATTTTATAGATTTCTAATATGGTTTAAAAATTATTATTTTGATGATTTTGTTTTAAAAAATTGAGCACATGGGAAGCATTGATTAGATTGGTTGATAGTGTACTAATATAATTCATCCTTTTTAAGGGGTCACTTCTGAGTTATTCATATGCTCTCAAGGAATGTTGTTCTATGGAAATGGTAGACTTATTATGGGGTTCACTTTTTGGGGTGTTCCATTGCATTCTAAATTTACTTCATATATCAATAGTATTGACTAACTCTATTTTCTATTTTTTATGAGTTTACTAGATATCCAGACCTAGTATGATCTATTATGTGATGTCACATATGGTTTGTCTACATTAGTTATGTACTGTTTATCATGGAATTACATGGATTTGAAATGATATGTGATGCATCAATTTATTTTATTTTATATATAATATTTAATATATATAAATAATTCATTAAAACTAATTGACATGTATTATTTTAAAAATACATAATAATGGGAAATTTAATTTTTTTCACTCTTTTATATATAAAGTATGAAATAATTATCATTCTCTATTTTAATTAGTGTTTATCATGTTAATTGTATCTTATAGAGGCTTGTTATAGAACAGATCTGTGGGATCCTACTAAGATTATTTGATAACTCTATTTTCACCATAATGGAGGTGGGTAGACCATTGTATGCCTTTTGATAAATGGAATGAAAATGCACCATAGTGAGGTGGAATGGTTTTTATTCAATCTAGTAAAGGGTGATACAGGTGAGATGGTGGTAAATTACCCACAGATTCATAAGGTCTATTAGTTTAATTACATTGAACATTTCTATTCGACTTATTAGTTGTAGATTTGTACTATTTTATGATGTATTTATTTGGTTTCTTATTTTAGGTATGTAATATTTTTTTCCTCAATTGTTTCTATCAATTATTCATATATTTATTCCATTTTATTACCTCTTGATGGGAGAAATCATCCCCTCTAGTTTTTCCGTTATGAATGGGTTCTAATTGTTTACCCATTGAGATCTGTAATACACATAATGTATCAAAGCATTTGGGATGGGTAACATATAGAGTGGGTATATAGTTTTGGTTGACCACAATATTCACAACACAAAATAAATTATTGGATATTATTTAATGTGTCCCACAAAAATAAATTCATTACTAAAATACCCTTACATTGTGATCAGTGGTTTCATATAAAATTTGATATAAATGTACACAGATATAGGTTATTGAATTAAAATAATAACATCTCAGTATATGGTGGAAATTATGATATTATATTAGATTATATGAATATATTTTATTATAGGTGTATAATGAATTATAAAATAATTTAGGTCAAGAATCATATATCTTCTTTGGAAAACCTCTTATGGTTTGAATGAAAAGACTATCATAGTTCGTATTAGTAATAAAAATAATGAATCTATGAGTTTTTAGGTATGTAAGAATGATATTTTTGAATGATTAGGCTGATCAATAAGGAATTGGTATTGTGAAGTGGATAGGATAATGGGTATGTTTTTTATTAGGGAGATGACATATAACGAATTTTTTTAAAAAAATTCTCTACCCATAATTTTTGTGTTCCACGTTGATCAAGAATGAATCATTCACTACAATATATTATATAATTTTGAAATATTTTCATCCAATAAGAGTTAATTTTTTTGGGTTATTGTAACTATTTTTTTAGCCACACTATGAACTCATTTTATCCATAACAAAGATAATTACATTACTATATTTACTATTAATTATCCAAAAAAAATTATTTAACCATATTATATAATATAATATTTTTGTAATTGAAATAATAAATCCATTAATATAAAATTATATAATATAAGTATATAAATTTAATTTAATATTAATTTGAAATATATGATAAATAAATATTTTTCCATAGAACTTTTTTATAAGAATCAATATTATTTTGTATCAAAAATAGATATGGAAAAATCAAATAAAAGAAATATTAATTATAAATTAATTGTAATAATATTAATTTTAAAATGATCATGAGAAAATAGATTCATAAATAATTACTAGATAATTATTTATTTAATAAAAATCTTTATTTATACATTTTATTAAATAACTAAGAATTTTAGAAAAATCAGAATATTTAACAGTAATATAATTTAAACATGTATATCACCAAAAAGATGTTAATTTTTTCAAATAAAATTTATTATTATGGTAAAATTTATTATATAATACTCTACATAATAATATTAAAACATTGTTTTCAGAAAGAAAATATTTTTAAAAAATATATTATCAATATAAGAAATATATTTTTCATTATATAAGTCCAATATAAATATTTTTTATATAATTATTATTATTTATTATACATCCATAATTAATGGATTATTTTTAATTAAATTATATTTATAATATTATTAATATTATATCATATTTCATATAAACCTCTTGTAGTCTGTAACTCATCCTATTGAAAACCTGATCTTTATTTGAAAAAAATACATAAAATCTCAGTGTGGTATATTATATACCGCATATAATAAATATTTTAATCAAAATTACATCATTGTGATTAAATAAAATATGATAAATATAACTCATTGATGTATTCCATTCAACGAGTATTGAATGATAATTTTTTTATATATTAATAGATTTATGGTGAACACTTTGTAGATTCTTAAAGATGAGTACACACAAAAAAATATTTCTACATTAATATTATTTGGAGAAATTGATTTTATTTGATAATTTCAAATCTATAGGATAAAATGTATGATTTATTTTATTTAAATAAATTATTTATGATGTCGGTGAGTAAAATATTATCAAATCCTAGTGTAATTATATCACATGTTTTCTAATTATTTTTATTTCTTCATATAAATTCTTTTAAGTGAGAAATTTATATTTCACTTCCTCTCAATCAATTGGATATAATTTTATTGTTATAATAAAACTAACATAAATATTATATGGGTATACTTTGGAATCCTCGGTGTTAGATGCCCCATCTTTTCAGGCTTTTAGTTTTGTCTTCAGAGTTCTATGGAAATCTATTGGATTAGTTTGGAGGGTTAAAATTTTGTACTTGTAGACTCTCTACTATAAAATCATATATGAAATATTTACTGATGAATTTTTTTCATTATATCATAAAAACATTTAGGGTGAACAAACCATTTACAAATAAAAATCTTTTTATGTAGTTTACTGGTACTTATAAAATTGAACATAGCGGTAGGTTTTTCATCATAAATGGACGATGAATAATTTACGATTAATATTCTTAAATTAAACTGTTAATAGTTTATCCAAAAATTTTATAGTGATATTATGTGAATACTCACACATGAAATTGTTCATTCTCTTATCTTCCAGGACTAAACTAGTGGATTTCATGTGATATTTTCAATTCATACTACTAGAAAAATGAATCATTGAACATTTTATTCTTAAAACAAATGGTTGGTTCTCCAACATCTTTAAACCCTTTGATGTTCTTGTGAATAATCACTTTGATTAATGTAATAGTATATATTATTGTGTCTACATTTTTGGAATTATGTTAATGAAATCTTTTTTTGTCTTATATTGGGAATTCCATGAAGGGTGGATCTGTAGAGTAATTTATTATCACTTATGTAAATAGTAACCAACGTAGTATTATTATATTCCAATGTCCAATTTTTTTCCTGTTGGATTGAATCATGTAAACATTCCATTTTTTTATTATTAATATATTGTGTTATATTTTGGAAAACTGTGTTATGATGTTATTTCAAAATGTTAATTATAAATGATACTTATGAGTTGTTTTAATTAGTTTCTATAATATTATTTTGGTTTCAAATGAAATACTTAATGTTAAAAAAAATTATATGTATGATGGGATTTGAATAAATAGTTTAATGTTCTAATATTTCATTTGAAAAATCCTTCTTGAAACAAAATGTTTTCAACAAGATGACTGTAAAAGAGAATGGGGAAATCACCTTGTAATAACAATGGGAAAGAACGATTTATTCCAGTGATTTTTTATATTTCTATTTTCACTTATGTGTGTGTGACTATAAAACATGTAAAGGTTATTCCTAGTGGAAATTGAAAGTAAATTTGAAAGGATTTATTACCTTAAATTTCATGTTTAAACTATTCTCCAATAATGAACTATTTTTCAATTCTCACAAATTGTTGTATTTAAAATATGAAATTTAATCTTGTTCAATTGGAATGCAGATGGTTTTTTTAGTAAATCATACCGAGTTATTTAGTAACCTAATTAAAGGGTATATTGGTGCATTTTAATATTATTTCCATTGACATATATGGATGGTTTAGATTTCATACATCTCAAATGTAGATCCTAGAATACACGGTTTGCTTAATGATTCATGATCATGGGAATTCATTCATCCGATACTAATATAATTCCACATTGATTCCAATGTCCTTATATTTTTTCACAATTTTATACCTTTATTTATATTTTCTTAATACATATATATTACTCTTTTAATAATATTATATTAATTTATGTGGTGAATTATCCTTTATTTTTTCATATTGTATGCTATATTTTTTGTGACATGTAATATGAGTTCTTTTATAAAATCATCCACCGATATTCTCTTAATCCCCTGGAATTTATTTTTTGCCATTGGTGTCTTGGGGATTCCTCTTATGGTATGTGTCATTCCTCCTCTAATCAGTACATTTAGTTGGGGTTATGGTACTACAAATGGTATCATAGTTTCTCAGACCATCAATATTTTTTTGGAAAATGGTATTTGTACTGTTTGGTCCTTGAATTGGGTTTGTTGCAAGGATATAGAATTTTTTATGTAGAAATGTATAAAATAAAATGTGTAATCAATCATTTTATGTTGAACATCATGTTACATTATTTCCAACTATAAATGATATATATGGAAATTTTAAACATGTTTTTAACTAATTTTCTGATGTTAATACGATGATTGTTTTCTACTTTGAATTTTTGTGTTACATAAAACTAGGAATTCATTTTTGACTATTTTATAGTGAATTTTGAAAATTGACCATGATGTTTATTTTAGAAATTTTTATTTGACTTTTTATTGTTTGGGGATTGATAGTTCACTCGAATAATGTTTTTTATTTAATGGATCCATTAGTTTTTACAGTATAATGGCATAAATGTTTTATAATTATTTTTATAAAACAAGGGTAAATAAAGATGTTGTATTAATCAGTCATAATTTATTACATATAATGTGGTTTTACCCTAGTCACATTTAATCCAACAAATTGTATAGAGTATTGTGAAATGGTTTAATTATATTGATAGTGTAAATAATGATTGTAAATATAGTAATGCTGATCACTCAAATATGTTGAAGAAGATTAATTCATATGTTTTTAGTGTATTTTTATCATTAAATAGTAGAACTGATGATAAAAATACTAATAGAATCATAGAATTTCATAGTACACCAATATAGATGGTGAATATGTTTGTGACGTAAATGATCATTGATCATTAAAACCAATGGTGGGATTATGTTTTCCACGAAATAAATTAACCCAGACTGATGTGGGAAATTTTTTATAACATTTTCAACAAAAACATATACATACACTCATTCAGGATTATAAAAAATTATTATTTATTTTTAATAAAGATAGATTATTTATAATATAGTATGTTACTATGTTAATTATAATTGTTCATTACACTCCATATGTAGATTATATTACATCTTGGATAGAACATATGATAATGTTGATATTTTTACTAGTTATTCAATCCATGATAGTTTTTATCTGTTTTACATACTATATAATGATAGTTTTTTTGATAATAATATAAGAATAGAATTTTTCTCGGAATCCATGTAGAAGTTATATATATTTTACAGGGGGATAAGACCCAACTATAGTTATGGAACTAAGAAAAAGTTGAATGTCTAAGCTTATGAAGGTTTTAATCCTTATAATAAAATTAATAAATAAGTATATTTTCTAATATGATAAAATGTTAAACTTGATTGACTTTAGTGTAGTTTGTTAACACATATTTAGAAATAATGTTACACAAAACAAACTAATAACCATAAATATCGAAGGAGAGAAAAAATTGATATTATATTTCATGAATTATTCTGATCAGTAGGTTAAATAGGATCAAATCATTCTCATATTTCATATACTAATATAGAGTGGTCTAATCAGTCTATTTTTCTTCCCAAAAAAGCATAGGTGGACTATAATGATTCTAGGAACACTTCAATTTTCATGTTTAAGTCTTTGCTGAGAAACATAATATATCGTATTATAGTAAAGAAATAGTTATATGAAGTATAAAAATGTATTAATAGTGAAACAATGTCCCAATATTTTCATTGTAAGTATTATTATAAACATCACCCTTAAGTATGTTTTGTTTGATATTAGTGAGTCACATTATTTACTTTCAAAATAATATGTTATAAAATTGGGACAACACAAGTTAATAATTCTTCATGTCTTCAGTATTACGGAATACATTGGACAAAATGAATTAGAAGTAATTATATTTTAACATTAATACATTTCCATTTATGAAATTAAATTTTATTCAGAGTTTATAGTGATAGATATAGATGTTTCAGATTCAGTCTTTCGTATGGAATGGCTGCCCAGATTTAAAGACCATTTATATTTTTTAATTATGTAGATATCAATTTTATCTCTAGATGGAGTACTTAAAAATATTATGTAGTATTTAGATATAAATGATTTAATTTTAGGACCTTTAGATGCATTTATTGAACAGTCTCTATCCAGTTAGTAGTAATGAACATAAGCACAGATATTGAAACATGGATCAAAACACTACCAAATATAGTAGATTTATGCATGGATACCATTTTTAAAGATTTATCTATAATTAAATAAGAAATAAAAAAATAATTTACTATTGGGTATATATCAGAATCAATAGATATGTCCCTAGAATCTTATGTAATGGCTTTGACAAATTATAATGTCTGAGGGGATCAATTAGTAGTGTAGGAAGGGAAAAGATGTATCTGAAATGTACATTGACTTGAGGTTCAATAGTTCTAGTTATAGTAATGATATATGGTAACCTCTTATAGTGTTTGGATTACTGTAACATGAATATTGTAATGATTATAATACAGTGTCCTTTACATTGAATAGATGATTTGTTTGATCAATTAAATATTTTATGATTATTATCTAAAATTAATCAATGCTCAGAAGATATTCATTAAAACAATTATTAATACTTCTTAATGCATTGTGGAATAAAAGTTTCTCTAAAAAAATTTATAGATTAAATGATATTAATTTTCAATAGATATCTCAGATCCATAGTTGTTATACTCTTTGATGATATTCATGTGTACTTTAGAAACAAATATTTCCATGATGTGTCCTTAGAAATTGTAATGAGTACATTGTTGGAATATTATTCAATTTCTATGTTCTCTAGGTGTGTAATATAGATCCATGATATGGGTTTACTTTGTAACTTAATTTAGGAAGACTGAATAATATTTCCATATGAAGAGGGAATAATTCATATAAATAATGACACCAACTTCGGTTTTTAAGGAACACTTTTTAGTATATTAACTAATATATTATATCCTCTTTGTTATGGATTTATTAATAAACTAATCTCCACTAAGTATTCTAATCTATAAAGGTGTTCCATTCATTTGGAATGATTATTGTGATAAATTTTATTCTGAACATAAAAATAATATCACCTCAACCCCCACCCAAATCATCCCAGAATTAGGTAATCATAATTTTCTATATAGTAATGTTTCTATATTTAGTCACGGTTCTATTTTCATGCAGGGAGACCACATTTTTACATATGTTTTGTGGAATATTCTTGTTAATTAGATGACTTATACAATTTATATATTGTAAGAAACTATCTTTGTACATTCATTAATGAAATACATGCATTAAAATTTTGATAAAAGTTTATAATTTTTACTAAATATAATTGCTTGAAATATACATTTTTCCAGTGATACAAAAAATTGAGGTAGAGATGATTGATAATGTACCATTATATATTATATTTTTTATTATTATACAGACCTAGTAATTGGAATTATTTAGTAGATGTGATGAGTCCTAAATTTTAGAGTGATGTGGTCCTAGAAGATTTTGACCAATGGATGATGATTATCATGATTGATTATTTTCATTTATATTGTACATCAGAGGGTTATAATTCACTATTAATTCATGTAAGGATTTTTTATTGATAAATTTATTAAATTATTATCATATATCAAATGATAATTGTATCTCAATGTGGGTAAGCATAAATTATGGGGAGACATCTTATCACTGTAATAATTATTGAAACACTTCTTAAGAATTTTTAATCAAAATATAGTCCCTTATTCTTGTTATGGACTTCTTGTTTTTCTATTTCACCATTAAAAATTGTTTTTCATAGTAGTGTTATGAAAATGTACATGTTTATGAGAAACTTTTTCTTGGGGGATGGTGTGAAACACAAGATTAATTACAATGTGATGAAATTTATGATGTGTTAATAGGTAAAATATGAACATAAATGTCCACTATGAATTCTAATGTCTATGTATATACCTTTATTGAAGTGTGAGAAATTTATTAATGATTTTATTATTTTCATAATGAGAGTATTGTAGAATTATGATTCTCTCTTGGTAGTAACTTATATAACTACGATGCTAGAAAAAACTACCCCAACAGATAACCCATCATACATAAGTTCATTGAAAAATTAAATATCAATGATATTTTTAGGTTACAAAAAGTTCCATATTCAATAGTATCCAGTAGAAACACAAATTTCATTTTTTAGTTTTGTTTTCATTGTAATATTCACTTGGATATCAATTTTCTATGAAAACATCAAATAATATACTAATAAACTGGTGTCAAAATGAAATTTTCAGACAATAAAGTACATTATGGGAGCATGTGTCACGTAATTGAGTGGTTTATTATAGGATTATATTACATTAAATATATTATCATTCAACTATAGCTATCATGTGACAATTAAAAAGCAACCCATTAAGTATTTTTATTTTCATCCTTGTAGTTCTCCATTATTTTGGGTAGAAGTAAGAGAGATATATATGATTGGAAAATTTATTCACTGTGATGGTATGAAAAATGTCCAAATGATAAGGAACATGATTTCTATGGATCAATGTAGAAAAATGGGTATTCATATAATCATAATTAACATTAATAGTTTGATGATATTGAAAATTGGAATAAAAAACCCAATATTATGGTTGAATTGAAAGGTCATACATAACAGAATAAAGATCAAAGTGGAGAGACATTCATGATGCTGATGGGATAACCCCTGTATATCTCAATGACTATGTAAGTTGTTCTTAAAATGAAAAAAACCTGAAAATAGAATATTATAAACACTACATGATGTTAATCGTCCTATAGGTAATATTGACCTATGAGTGTAGAGTCATTACCTTTTAAGAGAATCTTGGTTATTTAAAGGATTCATGTGAAATTCTGATAATATTTTCATAAATAAGGTCATGTTCTATATAGGGTATATGGACATATGTAAAGATGTGTTGGGAATATTTATTAGGTATAAAACAATTTATATAAGATGGTTTTTGGCATATCTTGATAACAAAAATGAATAAAAGTCATTATTATTCAAATGGTATGGTCATATATGTGCTGAAATTTTAAACATCATTGACATTATTAATCTATCCATATAACTTATGGAATGAGTTTTTCAATGTCTAGTATGTCCTATAATAGAATCGATGATATATTTATGTCTTATAACTATATATGAGGACAATAATAATTGATTATTATATTAATAGTATAATAATTTAAATAATATATGTATTTATGAGTCAAGATTTATGTTATCAAAAAGAAACATGCTATTTTAAATAATATTATATATTGATGATGTATGTAAACAATTATGGTGACCTATGGAAAACATTGTTATGAGTCCCCTGGAGGATATGGATCCATTTGAAATGGGAATAGACTTCATAAAATATGTTGAAAATTTGGGTGATTTTTGTGAAATTATGGCCATTATGGGGAAAATAGACACATAGAAATAAATATCATAATATTGTATTAGATTTGGGGATTGGCACTCCAACGGTTCCAAAAATATCCTCCAAAAATAAGAATCACAGTCCACATAGATCATAATGTTTCTTTCCTACTACTGGATGTTGTGTTTTGGTTTAAATCCTTACAATATTTCCTACGAGATAAAATGAAACGTGATATTATGGACTTATACAATGGTGTAATCTCAATAATGATTAATACTAATGGAACATCACTTTCTGTATTTAGAATTATTGATTAATACAAAAGGAGGCATATCAAACATAATAACAAAATGGAATCCATATGTATATATCTAAAAATGTGTTCAATTGAAATGAAGGATGTAATGAGGAATCACAATTTAATAAAATACTATAAAATTGTAAAGAGGCATATTAACATAAGGTGTTTTTGTGAAATTTATATCACTGAAAACATGAGGATTCCCACATAGAAACAAGTTAAGCATATATTGTTGGATGATTAAGGATTACCACACTCATAGTATAATGTTTTCTTATAAGATTGAATAAATAGGTTCTAAAACTGATTGAATCCCCATGTCCAAAATTCAATCATTATCCATTGATGGATGATGAGAGAGGATAATGAATAGTCAATTGAATATATTTATGTTTAAATTAGGAGCTTAGGATTCATGTTGTTAGGGGACTCTCATCACACCTAAAACTAGGTATTGGAGATCATTTGACCACCAAGGGTCATGTGATCATGTGATATAATGGTAGTTCATCTAATCATTAGGTATTTCATGACATGGGATTCATAAAAGGGAACTTCATTAATATTGTGTCTTGTGTGCAATGATTATAATATTAAGGGGGACACATTGTACAAGGAATGCTATTGAGGCATCATGATTAAGGTTAGATTACTCTACTAAAGATACATTGTTCATATCACTGGGGATATATGTCCTTTAAAATGATTTGAAGATGAATAATCAGTTCACGAAAATAAAACATGCCCCTAGATGAAAGAAAATACTGCAAATAAAATATATCATTACTGGATGAATCATATATCATTTTCACATAACTGAGTGGTTTCATGGTAACAATTTTCTGGAAATTATGTTTGAATTATTAATAGTGACATCATGATCCATTTAATATGAATATATTATCTGAACATGTTTCACGATGAAAGCATCAAGAAATTTTTTTGTATTATTATACTTCCAATGGAATATTTACTAGTATTATCATATATGAGACAACTTCATGGCCTCTCATAAAAGCTCATTGAATCAATTCACAATTAATGGATTATCTAATTATGTTTCTAGTAGAGAGGGGGGTAATACGCCTTGGGGTTCATATAGGTGTAGTGAAACTAATGCAACATGAGATAAGTCCATATGAACAAGAAAGATACATGGGAACTTAATGATGAATTGAGAATCTTCTGTTTTCATGTTGGGTTGGTGATCCCATTATCATTATAATTCCATGATATTTTTCTCTATGAGATGTTCCCTTACTCTCTTTATAATCATTATTTTTACTACCTCCAATCACATCAATTTTCTATAATAACTCCCTCCACCATTCCCATTTCTTCCAAAATTTAATGGGATATATGAAATTTGATAATAAAGGGTTTTTGAGATCACTACTCTTTTTAATGGAGGGTGAGATAAGTTTATGGACTTAAGGGGTTGGAGGGATAGAGAACTAGACAATGTTATAACATATACCTCATGTCCTCATTGTTAGATGATTTTTATAATTCGTTCCATTTACTTTTGTTTTTTAGATCTATTGGGTGATGCTCCCAACATGCATAACATATCCCATATCATTTTACATAACCCATTATGGTATACCAGGAAAGTTCGGATCAGGAACGCCTGATCCCCAAAATTTATTAATAAAAAGTAAAGGTACATAACAAGAGGCAAAGACAAGCATAAGAAAAACTAAATCACATCAAAAACATAACCCTCACCATCACCATAGTCTGACATCGCATCAGCATCAGCAGATTCACATTCTGACGATTCATACTATTTGAATAGTTGGATATATTGTTCCATCTGTTTCAACTATTCTGTAGATAGTTTCTCTTTGTAGGGACGTTTACCGTTATCTCTCCTACCAGCATCAATATCAGTCCCTCTACAATTTTTGGAGGTAGATCTCATCGACACCATTTTAGGCATATCAGAGTAATCTCTCATTGGTCTTCTTTTGATTGTATTATTTGTATGCTTTTCCCTCTCAGAGGATCCCTTCTTCCCACTCATAAGGATATCACTGTATGAGATTATAGGTGCATCATTATCTTTATCGTGATTCGACACATCCCCCCATTTCCCATTTAAGATGGAAGAACCATGAAGGCATCCTCGTTCCTTCAACATCTCCAAGGAGGTTTGTGACAGCCTCATGTCACCTGAAGAGGAAAAATTTGTATCCTTAGGAGCTAGGAATGGAGAGTCATTACCCTGCTCAACATGATTCTCCAGATTTGAAAATCGATTGTGAGTATTAATAGTATACCTATCATTATTCGCCCTTGAAATATCCTCATACACTATAATTTCCATAGATTGACCATTACCATGGTCTTCTTGCAGGGGGTAGCCATGTGAATCTACATCATAACCAACTTCAGCCTTGTCGCTCTTATGGTATATGTTATCATATATCTTCATGGGTAAATCTTGTGATTACACAAAAGAGTCAAGATCAAATAGGATATATTGTGTAATTGGATTACACATTGCATCAATTATCTACTATGTATCTGAGGATATTTTCGGATCTATACTATAAATAATGTGATTTTTAACTAACTATATATTCAAATTAGTTACAATGCCAATGGGATAAAATAATAAATTATCACCACAAATATCATCCATCATAGACATCCTATACTTATAAACCAATTTTCCCTTGATCATACAATGTGATAAAAATATGGATTACTATAATATGATGGGTTTAGTAGATCTTTTATCTAGAATTTTATCTGAACCAATTTTTTACAGGATTTGGTGGGAGATAATATCAAATTCATCACTGATAGTTTGAGGATAAGTTTTCATTTAGTGATGTTGGAGACATGCGATCATGTGTGTATTATTTTCCCACATGTGAGTGATATTTACTTTTTTTAACTTATTTGAGAAATTAGTGTCATTTGACACTATGTTAACCATAACTATTCTCATTTTTATATCCCCATCACTGAAATTATATAATTTATTTATCAATTTTACTTTATGTATAATTTTGATATATGTTCATTCATTTATATCCAAAAGGTTTAATTTATAATGGAAAATTATTTATATTAACCTAATTATGTATATGAGGTCTATTTTTATGTTTATTTTAGATATATATACTCATAATTCATGCTGTCATGCAGATTCGTATAGGTTCATTCATTGCATTTTTTAAATATTGTAATTTATCATCTATAACTTCAATTGAATATGTGGGATCAATATATCAGAAAGAATGTAAGTTCTTCAAAAATGTTTAGGTACATTCTAAATTAAATTTTAGTTCAAATCACTTAATTTTGGTTAATTTATTGTTTATTAGGTGTATGAAGAAGTTTGGGGGTGTCACAAGTGTATGCGACAAGGAAGAATGAAAAATTTGTTCATCATGTGCATTTTGTATGTTTTCACATTGTTAGAGGTAATCATGCACCAAAAAAATTGTATCCAATGATAGGGATCCATTATTCAGTAAACCATTCAATGAGGGTGCATAATAGTTTTGAATTATACATAACCATTCCATACATTTGGTGCATGTTTTTTTAATCTATGAGAGATCCCCTTGTTACAGTGAAACATGGACAGATCTAGGATAGTGGCTAGTGAACAGGTGGTGCATGGTTGGGAAAACCCAATGGCCAAAACATGTTACACATTATAAAGATTGATTTTACCATTTTACCCCCTAAGTATTTTATGTACTCTACAAAATATATTACCCCATTTTCTTCTCTGATGACCATAGTGATGAACCAAAGTGACCAATGCTTCCTAATAATCAATCTCACACTTTTATATGATATTTGGAGAGTTTTTGGGTGTGGATCAAATCTCCATAACATCATATTTTTTGGATTCAGTGTATTTCTTATTCAAATTAAAAGGTCATGGTTAGTCATTCATTAAAAATTAAAATCATGGTAGGTGTTATAAATGTTATATCTCATGGTATTGATGTTTTTTTGTGCATACATGGTTGTGTTATTGTCACTATTTTCTTGATAATTTTAAGATAATATTATTATTTGATAAAAATCTTGGGTAAATTTTTAATTAACAACATGATGTTCCCCGTGGGATTCATTGTTGTGGGTTAGGTCGGTTTTAGTGCCCCCCATGGGGTGTTCCATCATCCTGAACATGGAAATTTTAATGTTAAACATATAATTGATTGATGAATTATAGCCCATGATATGTGTCTGCTGAAAAGATAGTTCAAATTATGAGAGGCTCCATTGGTGTTTGTCTCTTCTTATTGTTAATAGTATATGGTATTTTTTGGAACATTTTTAATGTGATAAATTAATTAAAGTGAACATGAAAAATTACTTATATGGTAAAATTGGAAAATTATAATGAGTTAAGGAAAGAAGATGAATTATTGTGTCAGTTAAATTGTGAATTGTATAATTTATGTGTAATTATTGTATATGTTTTGAGATATGGTATGTTTTTTTAATGGTTAATGAAATCATTTGAACAAGGCTTGGTAGTTGTGGGGTATTGACAGATTTTATACTCCCATGGCCTAGGATGGACTGAGTATCTAAACCCTACCACTAAATTCAGGTTTTAGGGAGTAGGACTGATGCTTCATTCCCCTAATAGTTTCATTGAATGATATCATAGATTGAGGTTCTGAAATAAGTTGGATGGAATTGGTTGAGACTATCAATAATGACACACCAAGGTAAGTGTAATAAATTTTATTGGGTGATTCTTACCCTAGAGAGATAGGGGACTTGAAATTTTTCCCTATTGTATTGTGTTTGACCATTGTAGACCACTATGGAATTACTGGAACATGTAATAAATGTATTTAAATTAATCTAACAGACTCGTTAAATAATGATTTACTACTAGAAACTTTATAATCCATTTTACGTGTTATGTATTCGAGAATTCATGCAATATTTTATTAGATTGGAAATTATATAGTCATCATTAGTTGTGGCCTATTTATCTGTACTCACAACCTTCTTGGGCTTATATTGGGTACCCAAGCATATTTCAGGGAAGTATGTTATGATAAGGGAAAAGTCTCTATGCTATAGGGTTGAGATGGGAATGGGATTTACATGGTTGAGGAACCAAACAAAGAGGTAGGAATTTTCTAGGATCCAGTCTATGTGTCATTATTTTTTTGGTTTTCTTCCCATTTTTCTATGTTTTTATGACATTCCATATTTATTTATTTGTTTGTGTCTTGTACCCAGTTTTTTGAAATATTTGGTAATTAATATCCCATTTTATTATTATTTACCTTATTTGGTTTGATATATGGTGTGTATTACTATGTTAATGAAGGTATAGTCTCCCCATGTTATCCAATAAACCCTCACTTCTAGTTAATAACAACTACTATATGGGGAGGTGTGCATAAGGTCATGTGGGGACCATACTGGGGGAACATGATAGTGGCTACAAATTTTGGGACATTAAAAAGTGATATCTCTGTTTACTTTTCTATAAACTACAATATGAGAATGGTAGTCATGATATTAGGTAGTGTGGGGCCTTCACAATGAGATATTTCATGGGAATATATAACCCATATATGAGGTAAAACCCATGTTCCCATAGTGGGAATTTTTTATCTTGATGTGTGTTGTTATTGTTGGATGATATTTCACTCTTGGATGATGCAATTTTTGTGTGATGTGACTATCTAATAATATTTTTCTCATGGTTGAAATTGAATTAGGTTATTCATGCATGCATCATTAGAGGAACCTTAGAATATAGGTGGCATGCATCATGAAACGAACACATTACAGGGTTGTATGGATCATGATGGTTTTGATGATTTTCATTTCAAAATAATATTTTATGAAAATGATATATCGAAAAAGAAAATAGAAATTCCAAAATAGATTCCATTTAAGGAGTCATTAGATAATTTCACTAAATGAAAGGTTGTAAATGAGTAAAAATACATTTTTCATCATGTTGTGAAAATGGGGAAGTTTCCCAAAATAGAATATTTGTCTTTTGGAAGTACAAGTGGTTAGAAATGGATGTCCCATAAAAAAGGGATTATGGTTTTATTAGACTCATTACACCATATTGAATTTGGCCACTAGTATGGATGTATATAATTGTGATAAAAAGTTGATGGTTTCTTTGGGGATGGTGTATTCATGATGGTTGTTTATGGATAGTGGATATCCTTTATTTTTGTAAACTATGGTTGTTTGAGAATGTGTAATGTGATGTGTTTTTTTAATTGTAGGAAAATAAAACAACAATTTCGTGTTCTATTAGGGAGACAAAAGGATATCCTTTATAATTATCCCCTATAAATAGATAGAGAACTTCTGATGATCCATGTTAATATATGAATGGTATAATTCTGGGATAACATGAATCATTTTATATAGATGATGGAATGGGACATATGGAAGGTTTTTTCGTGTATGATTGATATAACTACAGTGTATTTGATAAATCACGTTTAAACTATTACTACATATGATTGTTTAGAGGTAAGAGTATTCTAGATGGGATCCATAAAAAAATTCTTGATCACATAGAAACTCATCCTAAGACGAGAGTCAATCAAGTAGCATATGTGTTGTGAGGTTTGGAAAAGCACGGGTGGGACATACTGGTTCATACTGGGAGGGAAGAGGGTATGATATTTTATAGATTCCATGAATGTTTTGTAGAGACTTACAATCTAGAGACTCTAAGGTGACATAAAGAAGTGAAATTTATGTGGTTAACCCATGGGACTATGTGGGTGAAGGATTATTCAGTCCATTTCACTGCCATGCAACATTTATTTATAGCATTGTTAGGGGATGATGCAGCTATTGAGAGGAATTTACAAGATGTATATAGACATGATATCATGTCCCTAGTAAATATATTCCACTAAATGAAGTTTTTAATGGTTATGTATCATGGTATTATCCATGAAGAATATATCAAAGAGGCTTCTAGTGGTGGACATTTTGTTTTAGTCAAAGGATTTTTTGTTCCAACTTCTCATGTTATGAAGTTCCATTCTGATTGTTTCCACTATGGTAGTAGTAAATAGTGTATTTAGCTACATGATAATGTTTATCTAGAAAAACATTATGTCTTCGGTTATTTATGTGGTTAGTTTTGACACCTGAAATGTAAATATCCATATCCACCAGTTCAGTAACGAGTTTGATAAAGGTTTTGGTATGTGGAGAGGCACAATAAGAACCCTCGATTGTAGGGAAATGATGAAAAAACAAGGTTAATATAAAGTGTAGGTAGGAGGTCACTTACCCTATATAAGGTAGGTAGTTGGGGATCAATCAGCCATACTAGTCGATGTGGTGGGTGTGCTACTCCAAGGAGAGGGCATCCATATCAGTTTAGTAGTGCAACACTAGGAAATCTGACTGGGGCCTGGTGTAGAGAGGCAGGTCAGATTCATGCAATTCATTATAAAACAAGATGTGGTGTGGATGGACCATTGACTATTTTAGGTATGATTCATTTAAATTCCATGCATTATAGTTCTTTGTTCGATATAAGTGAATTTAATTCTTTCATTTATTCTTAGTTTGTTGTCATGAATAGTATATAAAAGGATCATATTTGTGTTATTTTTTCAATTGATACAATATTAGGGGTGAGAGAAGAAAATATCATGTTGTGTAAAGGGTAATATCTTGATGTTTTTCTGTACGAATTTCTTTGTGACTTGTTTGAGATTTAGATGTCATATTGTGATCTGATTTTTGGAATGATATGGATTGTGTTGTACCATACACATATGTAATCATTCCAATGTAGAATAATGTTCACATATCTTTAGCGAGACACATATGTTCATCATGGGGAATGGGATGTTATAGATGGACTTGTGGGGATGTTTTTTCAGTAGTTAGGTGAACTCACAGACCAATTGTCTTTTTTATTGCATAATGATGGGGGATTAGAGAAGGTTTTCTTTCCACCCATGGATGATCATTTTTATGATGGTATTAATAATGAATTATAAGGGAGGAAACTAAAAAAGAGATGTTTATTTCATGAAATAAATTATTTTGGGAGAAAAAAAGTTTATATTCCACCTTATATAATGGAATTGATAGAACTCCAGGAATATAAAACATAGTTGGAGGTGTTAGATAACAAATGATTAATTATCCCAAGTAAATCAACATGTAGATCACTAGTTATTTTATCTAAAAATGATGATATATCTTTAAATTTATTTTTTTATCATAGGAAGCTAAATTATATGATAGTAATTGATACCCTATTTTGTGAATTGATGACTTTTCATCCAGATGATAAGTGTTTTTTTATTCTATAAGATTGAATTGAGATCGGGGTATCATCAACAATGGGTGATACCATCTGATGTATCATGGGCTACCTTAAAGTGAAGTTATGTTGTTAATGAGTATTTTTTTATGTATTTTAGGTTGTATAATGAACTGATAGAGTTTATAGTCATACTAAATTAGATCATTTTCACATACCCTGATTGTATTGTAGTTTTATTTGATTGTGACATCTTGGTGTATAATAGGACTTGTGGTGATCATTCCAAGCATCTTGACATCATCTAGGGTACTCTATGATATAATAGGATATACTCCAAGCTATCTAATTGTCACTATTGAACATTCATGGTGAATTTTATGGAAAACATCATCTCTGATGAAGGTGTGTCCATAGACCCAAATAATGTTTAGTAATTTATATCTTAGGATGAGACCAATAATGTTTTGGATGTCCCCTGTGTTTGGGGGTTTTCAAGATATTACCAAAAATTCATTTAAAAAATTACTATTTAGAAGTTTCACATTTGAGATTAACCAAGAAGGGAATCATGTTTGAATGGTTCAGGGCATGTGATAATGATTTCCAAGAGTTAAATAATTTGTTTAAAACTGCACTAATTCTGATCTTACTAGAACATGATAAAGAGTAAACCATGTTTTGCGATGTGTCTAGTGATTAGAGTGGGGAAGCGTTTCTGTAGGATGATCAGGTTGTGGAATATGGGTCACAAAAGTTAAGGCCTCATGAAGGAAATTAACCTAATCATGACCTTGAGTTTTCCATGATGATTTATGCTTTTATGTCCAGGTGACATTACATATTGGGATAATTGTAAACTATGTACACTGATCATAAAATCCTTATGTATACCCTCCCATAGAGTTATTTGAGTAATCATAAGTGAAGATGGGTTGATTAAATGTATTCTTTTGACTTCATCACACAATGGTAAAGGGAAATATTGTTTTGTATTATATAATTACTGAGACTCAAAATCAATATGTTCTAGAATATAATTATATGTGGAAGGTGATGATGTTGTATGTTGAGATTTATCACAATGTGTAGGATGGAAAATGGAAGATGGAACTTTCTTCATTGTTAGTTCAGTCTATGATTATATTCTAGATCAATTAGAGGTAGAAAAAGGATTCAAAATTATTTTCTTTAAGAGGCTTTAATAATGGTGGAGAATCAACTTTTGGTTGGAATGTTGGGGATGGTGGGGTCTTCAATGTTCATAGATATGTTGGATTGCCAATATGTATGTGAGAATAGTTTTTGTGCGAGTTTCATGCATCAATGTGGGATGTGGATAAATTATTGACCAAAATGTATTGTGATATTCACAGTAAGTATTGGTTATTTGGGATGAAGTAATTGGTTACATGATACCTAGTGCGGTGACTAACCTGTTAGTAGGTTACGGAAAAGTATTTGCGACCATGTATTTTGTTATAGTCTTTTCACATTTTGGAATGGAAATTTGATAAAATAATGATGTATGTCATGGAGGGTCTCCAGATGAAACCACTGAATAATGATTTAATTAGGGTGGTTTTTGATAAGTTTTAAATTTTGTCTCATTTCATGAAAATTTGATAGATCATCAAAATTGATCAGTTGGGAGATCTATACATTCTTTAAATATTAGAGTTAAATTGGGTGCCACAGAATATAGTTTCAAATCATGATATTTGTTATAAATCATGCTTCAAGTACATATTAGAGAAGGTGCATCGTCCCAAAGTCATTTTTAGTATGGTTATCCCCTTGCTGTCCGATAGGAAGTCAGAGCATACTATTCAGGTAAAAGATAATTGAATGAGGTGTTTTTATAGGGTTATGGTGGGTTAGGGGAAATATTTTTTTTTCATTTTGAGTTTTCATAAACAATACTCTATAGGATACAATTCAGATATAACCATGTGAGGTGCTCTATGGTAGGAAATGGAGAACCACATTGTGACTAAAAGAGGCTAGAGAATCTTAATTATTGTGACTAGGTCTCATGCATGAGATGTTGAAACATGTTAAATTAATTCAGAAACATATCAATACATCACATAGTATGTAGAAGTCATATGTGGATCAGTGTCATTGGCCTATTGATATTTTGGTGTGTGATCTTATGTTTCTTTCCTTGATTCCATTGTTTGGTCACTGTTCGATTTGGAAACCAGGTTAGTTGGAACCCAAGTATATGGGGAATTTTGAAACATTGGAGAGGATCATAATAGTGACATTCCGATTGTCTCTTACACAGTTGTATAATGTACAACGTTTTTAATGCTTCACATATTAATATGTATAAACCTTAACATTATCACATGATTGTTGCTGAGGATTTTGAACATGAGGCTAATACGTCCTTTGAGGGGCATCTGATCTATATTATGGATCCTATTGAGAGTGCCTTGTTGTGAAATATCGTGTCTTTGAATTAGGTATTGAGACATCATGTCAATGTTATGATAGAATCACAGGGGATATAGATGGATATATGGATGCAATGGCCTAATTTATTCACCATGAAAGCTCAGTGGTGCATGGAAGTATGGCCTAAAGATAATCCATTATATGGTTGGGTGGTTGTAAGATAATGAACATCATTGAGGTATATTCTCATATGATATATTATTTAAATCCCATTTTTTTTAATTGAATGTTTGTTTGGGGTATAAGGAATATCATAAGTGTCTAAGGGATTCAAGATGTGAATGAAAAGAAAATGTGGAAATGGTTTGTATGTTATAAGGTTTGATCATGTTTAGTGGAAACTGTAATCCCAAATGATGCTATCCATGTGGAATGGTTAATAGTTTAGTAATCCATATAAGAGGGGAGGCCAAACCATGGCTCTTTGGAAAGAGAGATTCCTCACATTGGGTAAATTTTTTATCAAACATGGTTAGATCCTCAGGTAACTGATTGACATGGAGCCATCATGGATAGAGGCTAGCACACAGTTGGCACACAATTTGGAATCATTTGTGGTCAACCCAATAGCTGAATTTAATTGTGGGGTTTACCTTATACACCCACGTGATGTTATGTATTCTTCCTAGTTTCATACCCTTTTTTCTTCTCTAGATACACTTGTGGAAAACCAATATTACGAGGGCTTCATAAAGATCAATCCCATACGTTTGTGGGATGTTAAAACTTAAATTGGTTGTGGATAGATGCTACAGTAGATATTTATTTAAGGCTTTATTGACTATTTGAATCATATAAAAACATTTATGTTAACCATGTGTTCATCATCAGAATAGATTTAGGTGGTCTATAGGTGACATCTGATAATCATGATTTTAATTTTTGCATGAGTGGTTGTATTATTGGTTATCCTCTGTTGATAATTTGATGAATTTAGTATTATTTTACAAAATTATTCACTAAAATATTAATTCAAACTCTTATGATCCATGTAAGATTCATCAAGGTTTGTTAGACAAGTTTTAGGAGCACCCATGTTGTGTTCCACCATCCAAAACAAGAAAATTTTATTTTAGAACATTTAATTGTTTGATAAAGTAGAGTCAATGAGATGTGTCTGTTAAAGATTTAGTTTAAATTATAAACGGCTCCATGGGTGGTTGTGGGTAGTTTTTGATAATGATATAAAGGATTTTATGGAATATTATAAATAATATAATTAAATTAAAATGATTGTAAAAAATACTTATGGAATGAAATGATAATACAACAATGAGTTGAGGAATGAAGATAAATTGTAGTTTTGGATTCATATTGAATTGTGAAAATTATTTGTATGATTGTATCTATTATTAGATATGGTAAACAAGGTTTATTTTTAATGGTTTCATGTGTACACAAATAGGTTGTTTTGGAGTGCAAACTGATGTTCTACTCCCATGGTTTAGGTTTTAATGAGACTCCTAACCCAACCACTATAATGCATGGGTTTGGGAGTCAGGATTGTTCTTTATGCCCCCATGGTGGGATTTAATTATTACCTAGACTGAGGCTCCATGGTAAGTGTGATGGATTTGGTTTATACTACATATAATGACACTCCAATGAATGTGAAATGAGTTTTCATATGTGATTTTTACCCTACTGACATAGGGGGTTTTATTTATTTATTTATGCATAGTGGATTTCATTTATTTATTTACCATTGGAACCCATTTAATTGTTGTTTACTTGTTATGTATTACATAAAAAATACACTATATTGTTAGACTTGATATTTTGTAAATATTATTGGTGGTGGTCTTCTATGTTGTACTCACACCCTACTCAGGAATCCATTGGATACTAGAGTATATTTCATGGATGCTGGCCAAGGAAAGGGAAATGGCCTTATGATAGAGGGTTGAGATGGGCATGGGATTTGCATGGTTTTGAGGATCCAGATGTTGAGTTATGACCAATATTGGGAATCAACTATTTGTCTATATTTTTTTGGTTTTCTTCAAATTTTTCAATGTTAGTATGACATGACTTATTTGGTGATTAGTTTGGGTCTTGCAGATGGTTTGGGAGATTGTTTTGAATTCATGCACTATTTTTGTTTATTTTTTCAAATATTTAATTTTTTACATGATGTGGCATACTCTGATAAAGAGGGTATTGTCTCCCCATGTGATTTATTAAACGTCACAACTTGTAGAAAGCATCTTACATATAGGGAGGTGCAAATGAGGCCTTGTGGAAACCCAACTCGGGGCACCGATTAATGGATTTGATGATGTGGAGTTACGTTGAAGCCCACCTGGATTCTCATATTATTCAGAATGGTAAATGAGATTGTCATTTTAATGTCATAATATTCAAATGTAATCTATTCACAAACTCATTAATTTAGCATTGTTTAATATTCTCATCGATAAACCAGTGACATGGTAACCTTAGTTATAGTGTGAATATTGCATGGATTATCATATGATATTCCCCATTCAAGAAAACAATTTGTATTTCCTATTTGTATAATGATATTAATATATTTATAAATATATTCAAATTCTGAAAAGTTTTCAATTTCATAGTTTTATCTATTTCAAGTGAAAATAAATTCTCTTAAGGTTTCAAGATTAATGAAAATTAACCTCTAAAATTTATTCTTCATCCAAATATTTAATCATGGACATATTATATACATGAATTTGAATCTATACAATCATCCAGTGTTTCCTAACATAATAATGATTAGAGTGTATGAATTTCTATATCATTAAATTCCACCCATAGAATTTGATTCGTTAAATGAGGAAAGTGTCACATTTTATGATAAATATAAGGCACGCTTCACCATTCTATATCACCTAGTTGGATTCTATATTCGATCCACTAGTGAGAGGATTCTCATCAATGTGAAGTATTCATATTTAGGGATTTGGATACTTTAAATTATTCATCCCTATTGTAGATCACCATTACATTAGTTAAAATGATATTTTATCAGTTCATGGGTCATAAGATGGATATATATAGAAACACAATCACAATTTCAAAATAGTTGGTTCAATAAAAGTAATGAATATTTTATTATTTCTAGGTGTTGAACAAGGTGACTATGTGTCAATTTATTAGTTGTCTAATCAATGTATTTGAAATGGGATTAGCATGAATATGTTCTCTATTACTAGTCTACAAGTTCTTCATTGCATGGATTATACATTTTCTATATTTGTTTCCCTTGATTTCATCTATGATTCATATAAGGTAAGCTGAGAGGGAAATGATGTAACTTTCTTAAGGATTCCCATTACGTATTTCTTTTAAAAACATTTTGACTTTTTATTTTTATTAAATCATAATACATTCCTTAAACTTTTAATAGGTGAAGCATAGAAAATATATAGTTGAAGTATTCCAAGGGTTACCTTTATGAGATTTTAACATAGTGATTTCTTTTTATAATTAAATTATTAGTTTAGGTTCTTTCAATTTGTAACAATCTGTTACTGATGTATAAGTTCTTATAACTCACAACATGTGATACTATTGTTCAAAGTAAAATAGCTTTGTAATTGTTCTGTAGTTTCATAATTTCATATGAATTGGTCCATATGATTCTTTTTTTTGAGTTTATATTGTGTTGAAATTATATTTTTTAGTTTATGGTCATATAGTAGGGGAATTATATTAGTAATATAATATTATGATTTAAATGATGATCTAAAGAAAATGGTATAACATGCCTTAATTATAATGAATCAATTATGATAAGATGTAGAATCAGTGTGGGAGATGGCTTGAAATTAATATATGGTTATGGGATTCACTATATTGTTTTCATAGATCATGGGGATCATAAGATGCAATTTATTCATGGAATATTACGAAACAGTTGATTGAAAATTTGCATGTCTATAGATCCAACCCATATGTAGTCATGAAGATGGGTTCATTAAAGTTTGACTCACTCTTCATCATGGGTCATGAATACACATATGGGGTTTTATAAACTAAAATCATTTAGTATGTCAAAGAGAATGCGGATTCAGGATGGGGTTTTTGCATCCAATATCCTTGATTCAAAGAGGGATGATTGTAAAAAATGGGTTTAGAAGGATTCATCCTTTCTTCATAGTGGGATAAATATTAAAAAAAATACCCATAAATAATTTATTCAATGGAGGATTTATAATTAAGAGATGTCCAGAGACATTTCATTATCTGTTCAGTAGAAAGTACTCTTACTGGAGATAGAATGTCAAGGATATGATAACCCATTGAGTAGAAAAATTATGGGATAAAAACATTGAATTACATGATGTGTTATCCATGATCATTGAGGTGGATATATCATGTTATGGATTCCTATGAACCACTATAATGTAAAGGAATCATCTATATTGTTTACAGGGCTCACAGGGATCTGGGTAAATTTTTTTAATGAATCAAAAGCTATGATCGATTGGATCCTGAATAGTCATGTAGAGTGGTACCATGAAAATATATAGGTACCTTTTTAAGGGTCTTAAATGCATTAAGTGGGATAAAATACTTTCTAAATGAGGTATAATATGGATAAATGACTACCAATGGATGGTTATATAACCCAATGGATATTTTATTAACTACCAATGAAAATGAGGAATTGGTTTGTATGGTTAAACATAATGGATCAACAATGATGATCTATATTATTGCATTTAGGAAGGTGTCTATGTTTTCTGATGAAATATAGAGGATGTGTGATTCTTATGAATAGTTGGAGTATATATTTTTTAACTCAAAACATATTAATATCATGGTCGATGAGAACTGTAATCTTGTTAGAGAATTTCAGAAAATAGTAATAGTGAAAACAAGTGTTTTACAAAGTCAGAATAATAGATCAAAGTTTATGTTGGTTAGATTCAAAAGGATAAAAGCCTCCCACTATTAATAAATCTTAGAAAAATATGTTATTCACTAATTAATCAATTGGGGATCCTTAAAAATAATCCAATCCAATAAACATATTTATAGGAAATTTTGTACTGTAAAATTTTAGTAAATTATTATATAATTCCAAGAGAATGTTTTTCTCAAGAAATTGGTTGGAAAAAACGTAAATATAATTTTCATGAAGTTTTACAATAGAGAAATTATTATAAAATTTGGGTTTTGTAATTTAAAATTCTATTTTTTCAATTATAAAACATGTTATCAATGTAATATTATATTATAAATCTTTGATCAATATTAACCATATACTATATTGGTCTAATGGGAATGATTTTTATTTTTCTAGGATCATGTTTTAGAGCTTGAGATATCAATGGTTCTTTTATTTACACCCTATAATTTGGATACGTTCTTGAATATTAAAGCATATCATTTAGGGAATTTACATTTTCAAAGAGAACCCTTTATGCATTTTTATTCAGAATAGTTTTATGGACCATTCAATAGATGTTTATGGTATTATGATTTAGATGAAAAAAAATACATTTATGGTTGTACAATATTTTATAACTTCCATGAAGCTTATGGTCGTGATGTTTGGACCACTTTGATATTAGTGAAAAATGACTTATGTTTACCAATGAGGAGAAAATTCCAACAACATTTTTAATAGATATTGATGGTGTAGTAAATAATTGACCACATGGAGAGTAATGGTGTGGAAAAAACATACAAGGCTTGAAATAATAACAACCTAGGGATATAAGATTATTTATAATATAATAAGTTACAATAATTATTATTGGTTTTTTTCAATGATAAAGATGCCAGTTTGTGACGATCTTATATAATTTATGTAGATCAATCTCATGAACAATTATATATAGGGGTCCAAGAAATCCTTAAATAATTTTGTCTTAATGACATATAATTCCAATGTATATCCAAGTCTTTCAAGAAAAATGTATGAATTATGGATATATGTTTTTTGAAAATAAAATTAATTTATAACAAACCTATGTTCACTATATATGTGTTGTCTGTTTTTTGACAAGTGATACAATATCATGATATATAATGTAACATCCTAGGAAAATAAAGAAATATTACATTTTAATATTTATTAATATTTTTGAATTAAATATTTATTTTACTTTAAAGGGGATGTTTTGCTCGATTGCGTACCTGATACGCAACTTTGGGTTTCTATGAAATATTACGTTGCACACTAACAATATAATATTATTATTTTAAATGGTAGTTAATGGCTAGTCTTTGTATTGATGTAAATGAATATAACTAACTAAAATATTATTATACATATTTTTTAAATGTTTTTACATTTACCCAATAAAATTTAGAGGCTTAAAATATGAATGAATCTAATTTTAAGCATACATTACTTTAAATGGTTTATTTACTACTTTTCAATGATGAACTCTCATAAAATATATTTTTCATCACTTTTATATGTTATATTTTTAGAAATGAACTTATTATCTAGAATTGGGTCATCAAAATTTACATTGGATAAATTTTTAGTATTTTTCTGATCAAATTCATTTTTTAATGAATTGTAAAAAATACTGTATTTTAATTCAAAACTGACTTTTAATCAAATTCATTTATATGGATAGATTATATTTTTAATTGGTATTAAAGTGTATTTATATTATATTTTTACCATTAAATCCAATGGTGTTCAATATAATTAATTTAAATTCAAAAGTGGACATAAATATGTGTCAATGTTGTTATAGATATTTTTTCCTAAAAACACGCTATTCGTTTTGACAAGAAGAATTAATTTTAAATTAATTAATATGAATTATATTTTTTTAATTTTTTAAAATAGACCTAATTTTTTAATTTGGAATATCAAATATTTCTTAGAATTAATTTTTTGTATTTTTCTAAAAAACGTCAATTTTTGATGAATAGTTAAACCACTAAGTAGTGGTTAAAAAACTCACTTTTTAATTTAAATGAAATTTTAACACTTCTATGAATTGAACTTCAAAAATAATACCTACATGATTGTTATTAGTAAGTAAAATTTTGTTCAATAAAGTGAAAATAATTATTGGTGAATTGAAACTTTTGACTTTTATTTACCGTGGTTAAGGGTAAATTAGGTAATTTATGGTAAAAAGAATATTATAATAATACAAAATTACCTTAACACTTGACTTAAACTTATTGGATAAGTAATGGTAGAACTTGATTATCCTTGGGTATTTTTAAGGACCCCAAGGAGCCAATAAGAAGCGATAATGACACTTTAGATTAATTAAGATAATGTAAAGACAAAAATGACATAAACAATTATATTTTAGTAAATTAATTTTTACAAAGGGTTATATAAGATATATTTTTGACTATAAATATTCTATTTGAATCTAAACCGATTTATTATATTTTAGTATATTTCTTATCTTTATACATCAATTAAATAAAATTATTTATGACACAATAATGAAGCACTATTTACCTCATTAATAAATGATTTAAATAAACAGGACTATATAGAATAAAATAATATCCAAAACCTATCCAATTATTCTTGGATGATTTTATTTATACCATGAACCATCTTATATTTGTTTTTAATTATTTTTTGACCGTTAGAAACTAAAAATAATAGTATAATATATAATATTTTCACACATTCCTAAATAGCCACTCCACCCCTTATAAAAAGCCCTCACCTCTAACCCATATCTCACACTTCTCAAGCCCCTTGTCTGATTGAAACTCTAAAACATTAAGCTACCTACTTATCTATATTCCACATGGAATCCTTAACATTGGTAAAAGGCACTTCAATAAACTATTTTGGTTCAAACCAAAGGGAGTTACCCGAATTAAAGGTAACCGTTTGTCTTAAATTATTTGGTTTTATTTTGTTTCATTTTACTTCTTCAACACCATAAACTATTTTTATTCCTTTATTTTATAAAAACATAAGTATAATAAATATAATATGTTGTTTTTATAAGAATTATTTTAACTACACTTAAACACACCTCAATCTAATTGGTAAAGAACATAATATTTTTGGGGACGGTGAACTACTGCCTCACGAAACAATGATTGTTCGAATATCTCCAACCACCTCTCATGGTGGAAATTATGATGGCACTGTATTTATATATTATATATAATATTTATATTTTTTTATGATTCTGTATATTTCATTTATATAATACCTTTATGGTTTCCATTGTGGGTAAATACGATAATCTTATTTGAGAAAGTGCGGACTACCACCCCTTCAAAGTGATATGAAACATTCATGACTTATATGGAATGTTTAAAGGGTATAGATAACAAAATTATATAGTATATTATACTGACATTTTAATATAATTATGTATAATTATTTTTCCCTTCCATTACAATATGAAATAGAAATGAAAGTACCATCCATGAGTACCTACGTCATACCATCACCATGAACGGTGTATTTCATTTCGTACCTCCAAATGTTATTTAAAATTGTAAATACATCTATATAATGGATATATATTATATATATTACATATAAATCATGAATATAATTATGGATATAGTTAACTTTATACCACTTAAACAACTTGTAATTATAAGAAGTCTGTTTTTGACTCCAGTACCGAAGTTCTACAAAATGAACATTATTAACATAAATGATTACATAATGTTTATAACATGGTAATAATGAATAATAAAGGAATAATAAACATGAAAAAGGTTCTTATGAAAGTATATATTAACTTAAGTTTTTTATTCAGTCGATTAAAGAACGAACAGGTCAAGTCGTACACGAGGTAAGGGACTTCATCTCAATCTACATTCATTGAGGATTATATTGTTTCATACATGAAATTCTTTTATACGTTGTATAAACACCATTGAATTTTCATTTCATTCAAAGGAATATGTTTTTCTACCAAGCATTTTACTAAATGACAAAAAGAGATGTTTTCTATAACGTAAGTGGTGACAATGACCTTTCCGCCACCGCGAGTATTATTTTCTCATCGGACTCCATAACAAGTCATAATTTTTTCAAACGAAAAATAAATACAATATACTCTTCTAGGTATTTTTGAATTGAAAATGGTTTTGATAATAGATTTGTTATATCAATATATTTAAGCGATATATTGTGATTGAAATGAGGAAATGTGTTCTTTCAATTATATATGTTGTATGAGTTATGATTTAATAATGGTACTTGTAAATTTGACTTATGGTTATGTGATAAACCAAATGATGGTTAGTTTCATGATAAACTAGGATGGGTGGTTATGTTATAACCTTTAATGCGTTGGGTATGGAAGTTGGTTTTATGGCTAGTCCATTTAGTGATATGTGTGGAAGTTGACCGTATGGTTATTCCATATAAGTATGTTTATATCCCAACTTACATTTATGTGTTATGTGTTCTTTATATGGGTTTTATGGTAATATTTTGGTTTTAAAAGATTAAGAAATGATCTTTTATTTAGTAAATATTATTTACTACATCATAAAGGTGAAAGGTACTACATATGATAAAGTATTAATGGTGTATTTATTGTTTTGAAAAACTAACCATTTTTCTTCTTTGTGTATCCATTATTGAGATTTTTATGCTTATCCTAATTTTTTGAAATGTTTTTCACAGCACATAATGTGAAATAGGATCAGGTATGAGATAATGGAAAAGTCATGATGTCTAAAAAAAGGAACTAGGCATTACACTTTTTAATAAAAAAAAATTTTGGTAAAAAAAACTAAAACTGGGTAGATGTGTCTACATGTAATATTCATGTTGTAATTTATATTTTATGACATAGTTCTCTAATTCTATAAACCTATAAAGATCCAAAATGTGAATTATTAACTTAATTCAAGAATATGTAATTTTTACATCTTGGTCCTTATAGTTCGTATTAGAGGTCAGTATAAATAACTTTAGTTGTTAGGGTATTGTTAAATTAATCTCAATAATTTAATTTATTGTAATGTTGAAATGATATAGAATTTACAGATTATGATATTTCTTCAGCTAAGATATTTTTTTTCAAAATTGGTTTCCGTAAAAGAAACATGGAAGCTATGTTGGGAAGGAATATAGAAGAGAATAACCTTCTAAATCAGCAACCTGAGATAGTTGGAATCAGAATTGAATAGTTTTTTGTTCTGATGGATCAGTTGTCTGAGGTGATAAATGGTGTTTGGGTTTAGAGATGATATTTTTGATTATTCTAAATGTAATGTGGATCATGAAATTCCATTAAGGGTTTTCTTGAAAACCTTAAATGAAAATAAACTATTTGGGAAATTCAGCAAGTGTGAGTTTTGGTTAGAACAAATTTCATTCCTTGGTCACATTATTTCAGAAAATGGAATAACTATTGATCCCTCTAAAACAAAAGTTATTGAATAATGTCCAAGACATGAAAATTTTACCATGATTCATAGATGTTTTTGTTTGGTAGGTTATCATAGAAGGTTTGTTGAAAAATATTCAATGTTATCTAGTCCAATGACAATGTTAATTCGAAAAGGTTATAATTTCATTTGGACAAAAGAATGTGATGATTGTTTTCAAGAATTGAAGAAAATATTTGTGAATGATCTTTTTTTGGCACTACCTTCTAGAAATGGTGAGTTTTTTAGGTACATTGATGCATCGTTAAAAGGACATGGATGTGTCCTTATGCAGAATGATCATTTAATTGCTTACGTTTCACGTAAGGTGAAACATCATTAGTTTAATTACATGACACATGATAATGAATTAGCTACTATTTTTTTTATTTTAAAAAATTAGAGGCATAATTTTTATAGAGTAAAGTGTTAAATATATATTGATTACCTAATTTTGAAGTATATATTCTCTCAGAAAGAATTAAACACGAGATAGAGTAGATTGTTCAAATTAATCATGGATGAAGATTGAAAAATACATTACCATCCTAAAAAATAAAATAAAGTGGATGATGCATTGTGTCAAAAAAGTAATGCGTCATTAACTATGCTACATTCAGAATGAGATCCTTTGGTTTTTTATTTGATGAAATTTTCCATAGAAGTTGTTGGTGCGGGAAATTCTTCTGTTTTGTTTTAGGTGTCTGTGAGGTCATCTCTATCTGATAGAACAATGCGAGCTCAAAAAGAAGAGAGTGAGTTATAGAAAAATGTAGTTTTGGTTCATAAGGGTATGTTTCCTGATTTTAACATTAATAATGATTTTTTTTTTGTGATTTGGAAAAGAGATTATGTGTATCTTTTGATTCACAGTTGAAGAATGAGTTGTTATTTGAAACTCATAGTTCCCAGTTTTTAGTTCATCCAGACAGTACTAAGATGTACAGAGATCTTTGGGAGTATTACTGGTGGGATGGAATGAAAAGATATATTTTTTATTTTACTTTGAGGTGTTTGACAAGACAGTAGGTTAAAGTAGAGAGGCAATTACAAAAAGGGGTGATTCAGTTTTTACCAATGCCAGAGTGAAAATAGGAAAATATAACCATGTGCTTCATTGTGTGATTACCAAAGTAATATCAAGGTAACAATGAATTCTGGGTTATTGTTGATATATTTACTAAATATTCTCATTTTTTCCTATTCTAGGTACTTTTTCTCTAGATACACTTTTTTTGTTGTATATTAAAGAGATAGTCAGGTTGGATGGATTTACCCTTTCCATTGTATCTGATCGTGATCCCAGGTTTACTTATATCTTTTGGAAAGGCCTTCAGAATTCATTGGGTACTGAATTAAATTTTAGGACAACATTTCATCCACAATCAGATGGGAAGTCCGAATAAACAATTCAAACCTTAGGGGATATGCTACGTGCTTGTTCACTAGATTACTAGGGAAGTTGGGACCAACATATTTCTTTGGTTTATTTATATTATAATAACAGATTTCATTCGAGTATATAGCTAGATTATTTGGAGTCATTATATGGGAAGTGATGTTGAACTCCAGCTATTGGGGATGAAGTAGGTTTAAAAAAGAAGATAGGACCAGAATTGGTAGAAGAGATTCTAGAAAAGGTTTCGTTGATTCAGAAGATCATGAGAATAGCTCAGATCATAATGAAAAGTTATGCAAATAACCAAAAGCAAAATGTTTATTTTGAGGTATGTGACCATGAAATTCTGAATTTCTCACCATAGAAAAGAGTGATTTGTTATTGTAAGAAATGAAAGTTGAGTTCATGGTTCACTAGACCATATGAAATCATAGAGAATGTTGGATCAGTTGCATACAGAGTGGATTTACATCCACATTTTTCACAGGTACACAATGCATTTCATGATTCAATATTGAGAAATTATATATCACATACATGAAATATATTAATGGTATTTTTCATTTATTTTCCATTTATGCTTTGTTTTTGGGGTTTTTCAGTCATTTATGGTGGAATTGGTGAGTTTTCGTGAATTAGGCCAAACCATGATCCCAATTCTAGATTTATAAATAAATTTTGTTTCTTTAATATCATTTTCATTTTAATTATTTTTCACCCATTCCAATTCCTTAATGGCCTCCCCTGACATATTAACACAGCCATTGTAGTTTGAAGCCTTTAGATATTCATAACCATGGTGTAAATGGGTTTTTATTTAAGGGACTGGGCATGCCTGAAAGCCCAATTCTAGTTTTAAAAATCAAAAAGTTTTTATTAATAACAAATTCAATATTAAGGAATTTTTCAATGATTAAAATCCTCACACTTGACCATTGATCCTAGCCGTGTGTCCAGTATCCTCCCACCCACGTTTGAAATCATATACATCACGATTGAGTGTATAACATCTTTGGGTTTCAAAAATCAGCTAGATTTGAGGTGGTAAGTTCTTTCCATCATAACTCTGTAATTTATTTCAATTTTCCCTCCATTTCAGTTCCTAAATGACCTCGTCGTTCTCATTCAAACAACCCCAGAAATTTGGTGCTTTTAATTTCATCTACTAGATTTTTGGGGATATTTTTCCAGTTCTTTCATGTAAGTAAGTCCATTTCATTCTTCTTTCAAATTACACAGGGTATCATTCTATTTGATTAGGGTTTATTCTCTATTCCATGAAGTACCACGTGACCAGGGGGTTATGGTTTTTAACCTAGAGTTTATACTTGGGTTTTCATGGCCAATTATTGAGGTTTTAGCTTTGTTCTAAGCCCCTCCTGGTGCGGTGGTGGTGCAAATTTATTATCACACGGTGATTCAAGGGTTTTCATTACATTGGTATGTGATTACTTTTGGTATGAAATTTTTGTGATCTAGATTATATTTTTATGGAATTTTCATGTATATTTAATTTGAATGTTTCAGCAAAAATTTGGTTTAATGAAAATTAGAAAGAAAATGAATTTTTAATGCCAATTTCATGTGAAATTTGGGGGTTTTTCATATAAATTGTTTGTTTGTTCCTTAAGGGATAACCTATAATTATTTAGTTCATTTTATTGAACACTATTAGGGATGAAAAAAAATGTTTTAAATGTTCTTATACTTTGGTTTTTGCTGCGAAATTGGTTTTGGGAGATGTTTGTTACGAAAATTGTTTTTGTGTACCAATTTGGTGTTAAATTAGGTTCTTTACATGGCTATTCTTTGTGATGCTTATTGGGGGTTTATTTTATAACTCATGTAATGGGTTTAAAGAAATTTTTAAGTTTATTTTAATTCATTTTTGGTTAAAGTGATTATGAACATGGTTTTCAGGTGGGGTTTTCAAAGAGTTTTGGGTGCAAAAAAATGTAATATTTGGAGAAGTTGTTTTATTGAAACTACAAGTGTTTTTGTGTGTGTTTTAAATGGAATAAATTATGTATATCTACTATATTGGGTGAATGTGACCAGTAGTGGTGTTTTACATGAAAATGGTTATGTTTTCCATTCTGAAATTGTTTGAGCACAATGGGGGAAGCATGGGTACCTTTGTGGGGAAGATGTGTACTAGTAAGACTAGTGGACCAAATGGGTTTTGTCCCTGTTTCACATAGAATATAGATATTGAAAACTATAACTAAATTATTCGGATGATGATTGGGGATGACTAGGTTAATGGTATGATCCCTAATAGTGGCTCGTGCATGACAATGGATTTACTATGGTTACTTTACACTGAGGTATGAGGTACAAGGGGCCCTAGACAATCTAGTGCCTAGGGGTGTTCCTGATTTTGTTTTTCAATGTATTTATAATATTTTCCCTTTTATTGGGGTGTTTTTGGGAGTACATTATAGTATATAACATAACTATTTAAATGTGTGATCATTCTGAAAATTTTATCTTGAAAACTGTTTCCATTTGAAAGTTTCATATCTTAAATTTTATAACTTCTTTCCTTTCCGTATTAAAACTACTTGATTTTTTACATTGTATTGCATTATATTTGGAATAATTTTGTTTTATCCTATTGGTATTAGGATCACACCCCACTTTCACCTCTTTTTTTATGTAGACTTTATTTTTCTTGACTTAGGTAAAGGGAATGATAAGGTAGATGGCGGTTCAGGGTGTTAGTCCCCATCCTTGGGGAGGAGTTATGGAGACGGCTTGAGGGTGATGACCCTTTTTCATGTGGGGTCTGTGGGGATGTCTTGCTACTATCATTATTTTTATTTGGACCTCTTTTATTGTCTTTAAAAAAATTTATCCCGTTCCAGTTATTTCTTAGGACTTGTTTGGCTCAAAAATTTCAGATCTATATTATAGATTGTTTTTAATGTTTTATGCTTTCATACTCGGATACATCATTCCCATACATAAATTATGATACCTCGTCACTTATTCCTACCCATGGGGATAGGGAATTCCCTTATGGTCTTGTCACGGGCCAGGTTTGGTGACATTATTGGTGGCTACCAGATTCGGTTCGGGACAAAATGATACCAGAGGAGGTTAATGTTTTTGAGTTATATTGATATTTGGGGATGATTCGGGATAGACAAGATCTAAGAATATCAGGGTATGGGGTTTTGGTTGTGAGTAGGGTGCATGTTCCTCACCTCTTGTTGTATACCATGAGTCATTAGGGGATGTTGGAATTTACGGATTGAATTCAATTAAAGGTGAGACATGTGTGCTGTAGACCACACGTGGACATCAGTACGATGTGGAGTAATTGTTTATTTTATTACTAAAATGTGTTTAGTTTATTTATATCTTATGTATTTGATTAAAATTTTCATAAATGTGTTATTGAACATTGTTTTCTGACTATTTCATTTTGTTGAAACATGTCTCCCCAGAAAGCTCCCATGTGCCCACGGGAAGAAGCTGGAGAGAGTTCTCCCACACTGATTGATTAGAGGATCATGGAGGTTGTGGTTCAGGATATCCAAGCTTTGGGATTGGGACCAGCTTATCCTCATATTCCTGTTAGGTCAAAAGAGACATTTCCTAGAAAAGATAAGGCATAAGATTTTCTGAAAAACAAGCCTCCTACCTTCTGAGGTTGCTCAAAACACCAGGAAGCAGATGAATGGGACAAGAAGATCAAGAAGATGTTTGGGTACCTAGAAACACCTAAGGAGCTCTGCGTGATGTGCGCCTCCTTTATGTCCGAGGGTCCCAGCCATAAGTGGTGGGAGTCAGTGCTTCAGGTTGGGAAGAATGATTAGATGGGTTAGGGAGATTTCAAGGTCATCTTTAATGAATAATACTATCCTGAGGTGTTGGATTATGATAGGTCCAGATATAACATGGACCATGTTCAGGGGAATCTATCTGTGATGGAGTAAGCCACCCGTTTTGCTGAGTTGGTTCGGTATTCACTAGAAATCCTCTCTAATAAGCAATCAGAGGCCCAGAGGTTTGATAAAGGATTGCGGCCTGATATATACTCCCAGGTGTTCTTGTTTGAGATGAGGACCTATGCTAAGATCGTTGTGCGGGAGTGCATGTGGAGATTGATAGGAAATTCAGGGATGGTTTCTCTGGTTCAGTGTCATTAGTGTGTTGTGGCATCACCTTAGAGAAGAAAATGAAGCGGGAGGAACATGTGAAGAATGGAGGCGGCAGTTCAGGCCAATCTTCCAAACATTATCTGTCAGTGGCATCTGATGTGAGATTGTTCATGTTCCACCAATGTTGGAATCTATGTCACATCCAACCATCATGCCAAGTTCCTCTGAAGTCAGGTTACCAGTGTGGAGGAATGGGTCACTTATAGCACTTCTGCGGTGTGGCATGCCCACATCTGAGTGGGGCGGGGTCAGTCACTTCAAGAGGAGTGCCAACACAGTCTGATCCATCGAGGATGGGGGGATCTTGATTTGGTGTCCTTGGTGGTAGGGCTCGGTCATATTCTGGGTAGATCCTGTTTAGTGCACAAACAAAGACTAGTGGTCGTCCTTAGGCATAGACCAGACATCTCCATATGGTGGATCAGACACCAATAGGATCAGAGGCAGGACCGTCGACAGTTTGTGGTACCATTTTGATCACATATTCTATACCCGCTACTCATTTTGATACTGGTTCCTCTGTTTCATTTTTTTCTGTCCATTTTTGGGCTTGCTGAATATTCCATCTGAGTTTTTGACTTTTACGATAGAGTTGGTGACACCATTGGGATAGAAGAGGGAGTATGTCATCATGTTCCACTCATGTGCGCATTCCATGTTAGGGGTTGAGATTGAGTGGGACCTCTTGGTTCTAGATTTGGAAATGTTTGACATAATACATGGAATGTATTGTCTAGTAAACTTCTAGGAAAAAATTCATTACTATAGGAGGTGAGAGAGTTTCATGGAACCTGATTAGAGTTGTCAGGTTTTTTGTGGAGAATGGGATCCTTGGTCGGGTCATGCAGGTCCTTCACTCCCAGAGTTGGGATGTATTACCATCTAGTTATCATCGCTCATGATAGATGATGTAGTTATTTACCATGGAGTTGTACTACCTCATGTTTTCGATGAGTTTCTATAGGTATTCCCGGATGATTTCTCAGGATTTCCCCCGAAGCAAGATGTGGAGTTTTCGATTGATCTGTCTCCTGGAACACAGACGATATCTCTTACCTCTTATTGCATGGCCCCCACTCATCTGAGGGAGTTAAAGATATAGCTGGAGTACATAGAATCCATATGATTCATTTTCCCAAGCATCTCTCATTGGGTCACTCCTGTGTTGTTTGAGAAAAAGGATGATGGATCCCTCCAGTTTTGCATTGACTCCCTAAATCTGAATAAGGAATCAATTAATAACAAATACCATTTTCCATGAATAGATGTTTTGTTCGATCAGTTGAAGGGGGAATAGTGGTTCTCAAAAATAGACATGCGTTCGGGCTATCATCAACTTTAGGTGAAGGAGTTAGATATCCAAAAAACAGTCTTCTGAAGCAGGTATGACCACTTTGAGTATTTGTTCAAGCCCTTTAGATTGACCAGTGCTTCAGCAGTCATTATTGAACTCATAAATAGGGTGTTCAATCAGTATCTTGATTCCTTCATTTTGGTGTTCGTGGATGAAATTATAGTATACTCTGGCTATGAGGAGGAACATTAACATCACTATAGGATCATCTTTGGAACTTTGCGTGATTACCATCTCTATGCAATGTTGTCAAAGTGAAATTTTTGGATCAGGGAAGTGAGATTTTTGGGGCATGTGATCTCTGAGAAATGGGTTTTAGTGGACCCCATGAATATTAGTGCGGTTATTTCATGGGAGCAGCCGAAAAATGTGTTCTAGAATATACATTTCATGGGCCTGGCTGGTTATTACAGGTGATTCATTCCAGATTTCTGTTGTCTTGCTTCTCTGATGACTTCCCTCACCCAGAAAGGGGTGAAGTTTGTATGGGGTCCAGAATGTTAGGCATCGTTCGAGGAGCTGAAGAGGTGGTTGACTACCGCCCCCCGTGATGATTTTTACAGATGCTAGAAAAGAATATGGGGTCTATTGCAATGCCTCAGGTATGGGTCTTGTTTGCATGCTTATGCAGGATGATCACGTGGTGGCATATGGCTCTCACCATCTCCGAACACATGAAAAAAACTACCCAACCCATGACTTAGAGTTGGCAGCTATGGTGCTTTCTTTGAAAACATGGTGTCACTACCTCTTTGGAGAGAATTGTGTGGTCTACTCTGATCAGAAAATATTAGCATATATCTTATCATGGAAGGACCTCAACATGAGGTAGCGTCGTCGGATCAAGTACTTGTAGGGTTTGGACATTGACATTTTCTATACCATTGGAAAGTGTAACGGTGTGTCTGATGCTTTGGGCAGAAGAGTTCTAGTGCAAGCTTTGTGGATGTCTAGTGATGACTGGACTCTGATGGGGCACTTTTCTCAGATGCATTTGGTGACCAGGGATGTAGGGACCCAAAGATTTATGTGAATGGACATTACATTACTTTTGTAGAATATTTAATACATGACAAAAACAGACGCCCAAAGATTGTATTAGTTTAGTGTCTTTGGAAACATGGAACATAATCTTCTAATCGTGGTGAGAGATTTTAAACATCTCCCATAAAGATCATACCCTTTTGATTTTCTTACCTAAAATATTTGTTTATATCCTGGGGAAAAGAAAACATAAAAAGGGTGAGCTCAAATGCTCAGTAAGGGTAAACATAGAGAACATAAAACAATCCATAATAATTTGAATGCAAAAACATGAACATAAAATCTAAACATCAAAATCATGAGCAAAGACATAAATATTGGAAGTATGTAAGGCATATATCATAAAGGATCATCAATCATGATAAAATAGCATGGGAAAAACATTTTATTGTGGCAACCATTAAGCAGGTGATATGATTTTCATAGTAGCCAAGGCATTGTTTCCAAGACCATCTTAGTGGACAAAGTCCCTTTCTGAATCGAGTTCACTCCCCGTTCCAGTCCTGTAATACTAAACCGGATTAAATTACCATTCTATCCATGTTTATCTCATGAGATATAAATCTTTACCGAATGCATTCGAGGGAGATATAGGTCCCACCATCTCATAATCAAATATTTCTTTCATGTGCCACAAAATCATAAATCATACATCATAGCATAACCCATGAAATAGAAAAGGATTCTTAAACATCATTCCATCATAACATAATCCATATAAAAAAAAGGATATAATTTCATCATAAGAAGAATAAAACCATGTAAATAATGGAGACATTATACTTGAAACATAAACATATTAAATAATGTCATTTTAGATGGAAAATTGTTTTGATAAAACACTTGAAATGAATTCTTGAGGAAAATATCCTTTCTTCTTCAAAATCATTTTCTTTTCACAAAATTACATACAATTTTAAAAGAAAATGGTTTTGTTGAAAATAATCTTGAAATCTTGTAGAGGAAGCTTCATGAAAATGAGGCTTTATGAAATTGTAAAAATCTGTTCACACCATATAAGTTAAAAATAACATTCTCCTCGTATTTTTGTCGGAAAAGTCAAAAAGTTTCGTCTTGTGGTAAAAAAAAGTAAGATTCCTTCCATAACATGTGGTAAAATTCAAAAATGGGTAAAAAGGAAATTGAAAATACATGAATTGTTTTTAGAAAACATGGACATGGATGATAACAACAAACCCAGTAAATATATAAGAATATACAATCTCAGATAAGAGCGTGATTGGAATAGTTATCCCTTATGTTATGTTTGATATGCTTTGTATGTATCCAAACCTCTTGTATAATGATTTAAATAATGTCATTGAATTATTAAAAAACCATATTCATTGTTATGATATTATATATGGTTTACTTAAGACTTTATATTACCCTTTCTTTTGTAAATTCGATGTAAAAGCAACAATTTGGGTAAAATAGTTTCATTTATTGTTTGTGTTTCGACTTTTTGTTCTTGATATTATTACTTATTTCCAGATTTACTTAATTACATAATCTAAAAAATGATTTATATATAATATATATTCAGAATATACATATATATATGATAGATCGATAAATGGAATGAAATACACCGTTAATGGAGACGGTAGGTCGTACGTACGCATGAATGCTATTTTCGTTTCCTTATTGAATTGAATGGAATTAAGTAGATGAAATACATATATATATATATATATATATAAATATATTATCATTATTATGTCATATATTTCATTATTACTTATTATATATACTTTATAATCATTCAATAAGGGTTAACATGGAGAATAAATCTCATCGTGTCGTGGAGATGGTAGTCCGTACGTACGCACGAGCGATGATATCATTCCCATGATTGTGGAATTGTATTTAAGTGTATGTATATTATTTAAGAATCAATATAACTTTAAAATAATAATATATAGTTATTTATTTACACCATTATACCCATACAAGTAAGGTGGCGGTTGAAAACAGATTACACCACGGCGTGGAGACGGTATTCCGTACACACACACGCGCGGTGATTTTGTTTTCCATAGGATGGTTAGAAAGTGAAGTATGGTTGTTTCATATTTATAATAAAATATCAGTATATAAGTAATACTGATGTTATTACTTTATAATGAGACAACTAAAGAAGAGTAAGTAGAATAAGAAAGAAACATGAAAGAGTCTGTAGAAGAGATTACCTCTTCCTCGACGCACCTCCTTTAATATTCTTCTTAGGGAACTAGAGTTGTTCTTTTGAGAGGACCATAACCTCTATTATGTAACTAGAGATATTTAGAAAAGGAATTGTAAGGTTTTGGCTGAGCATCAAGGCTCAAAATGGTGTGAAGAAAAGAGGGAAGGGGTCCCTTTTTTATAAGGGTGGAGAGGGGAACCTTTTGAAAAACATAAAATATTATTTTATAACAAAGTAATATTCAGTTTATAATAGCACCAAATTAATATATTTCGAAGCTAAAGTGGGGATTTGTCGAAATACTCTCAACCAAAAGGTTTTATTAAAGTTTATGTTACTATTTTAACCTTATCTTTTAGATTTATTTCTAAGTTAAATAATTTAACTTTTTCCATGTCTTCTTGTTTTCTTACACTATATGGTTAATAAACATACAATAACCAGCCAAACGAAGCCCAAGTGGTTTATTATTAATATGTATAAACATATCTATGTCATTTGGCCAATCATTATAATTTTAGAAATATAATAACAATTAATAATACAATATTTGTTTTAAAAAATGTTTATGTAAATTTTGACTCTATTTAGTAATTGATATTTGTGAAAATCATAACAGCATGATTAGTTTGAAAACATTTAATTAAATCAATACTAAAATGTCATATTAACCTAGAAAATTATTTTAATTTATAAAAAGTCTCAAATTACATTTATTTGGGTATTTATAATACCAATTATTTTAATATTTCATTATTTAGGTAATTAATGCATAACCATTCTGTCATTAATAACATAAATTATTTAATATCTAAAAATTATAAATAAAATACCATTAGATAGGAAATATTTTTATCTTTCTAATAAATATTTATAGTCGAATTTATATTATTGATATCACTATATTAAAAATGTTTTGGTTATTAAACATTGATTTTAACTATTTAATCTCTTTTTTAAATAAAATATTAATAAATGTCCTAATCTAATCCATGTGGACCTAAAGGGAAATATTTTATTCCTAAGGTTGTTTTTGGTCGAATTTCACCAATCCAATAGAATTACGACATGTTTTAGGGTAATAATAATATCATTTTTATCCTTCATTACCCTATTTACTTTTAACCACGGTAAATAAAATTAAGAAGTTATTATTCACAAAAAATTATTTTTATCTTATTAAACCACATTTTAATCCATGATATTAACCGTGTCTCTCGGATTTTTCAAATTCCCCTCACAGAAGCGGTAAATTTATGTTTTATGTAAGTTTGCAAAAATCTCCTAGGAGGTAAGTAAAAGACGGTGAAAAGTTCAATAAAATTTTTATATATAAAAAATTATTATAAAATTACTTCAATGAATTATATTGAACTTATATAGGTATTATGTATCAATTATTACCTAAAATTAATTTAAATAAAATAAATAATTATTTAAATAAAAATTTGGATTTTAAATAGTAACCTAGTGTTTTCACTGTTCATCAAAAATTGATAGTTTTCAGAAAAATACCAAAATTTCACCCTTGGCTAATTTCGATATTCAGAATCCAAAAAATGAAGTCCATTTTGAAAAATAAAATTTATAAAATTCTAAAAAGTGGGTTTTACTATTCATAACGACTAGTTCATAATAATATTATAATAATATCTCGTTTAATGAAACTTGGTATTGCGTACTACACACGCTATCGAAGAAGGTCTTGATTGTGTGTAATTCAAGCCAAGTCAGGGCTGCGTGTAGTGAAAGCTCTGTTTGGTGTTTCAAATAACATAATCAAAACTTATTTCATATATACATTAATCAAAATCTATACTTAATGTTGCATAGAATAATTTCCACAAAACGAAATTGAAATTGTGTGTAACACGAGCCAAGAATAGTGTTGCGTATACTGGAAGCTAATATGGTGTGGCGTATAGTACAAGATAATATTGGTTTAGTGTATAATAGAATACATCAAAGAAATTAGAATTAATATATCTCATAAAATCTTGGGGTGTTACATTCTACCAACTTTAAAATGAATTTCCCCCTTGAAATTCGTCGTGGTTATAAATGGTTTACTACTTGAGAGGTTCATTCATAGAAACCCCCATCATAAAATGGATTATTGAAACTTCATTTTAAAAAGGGATGTTAGAATCAAAACAGTCACCCAATGTAACTCAGCACTGGGTTTACACATAGGACAACATAGGTGAAAATATGGATATGGAAGAGAAATATGACCACAAACTTCTGATGAAGAGTGGTAGGGGACATGGCTATGAAAAAAACAACAAGGACAAAGCCATAAATTTGTGATGATCTAAGGTACCATCTGATTCATCAGATATAAGACCACTAGGACAACATTTTTGGATTTCAGGATCATTTCCCTAATGTTGATGAACTTCTACATGAGTAGAAATACTTACTTGATTTCAGTGTAATATCATCATTGTTCATTCCGGGAATAATTTCCACTTCATCTCTATTTAATGAAATGAAGTTGAATTTGTCATTCATGAAGTGTTAACAGGTCATGCGATAGAATGTTAAGTCATCCCATCTGTTTTTATCATAAAAATGTTATCATAAATTATTAAAAATACATAAGTCAATCTATAGTGTGATAAATCATATATGATTACAACAATGGACTTATACTTTATCTATCATACTTCTTAATAAAATAAAACTAGTTTCTACTAACCAGGGACTTCCGGTAGGTCAGTGGTAGGTGATAAAGGCCTATCATACTTCAGTTGTGGGATCGATTCCCGCAACCTTGTCCAATACGATGGGTTGCCGCCCGTCCTATGGGTTGTCCTTTTTCTAAAACTATACTATCATAACATTTCAAAAATAAAAAGTTATATCTTTAACCAATACTATATGATGTCTATTCCAACCTTTAGGATTATCAAAAATATTTTTGTCCCATTACAAGATATTTAATCTACCAGGCATGTGAATTATTTTATTTTTCCCCTATATATATCATAAGATATATCTTGTCGGTCACATTCCAAACATGTGAATACCTTAATCATGTATTATCTTGAAAAGTGAATACCCCTTGAACCTTAGTAAAAACATGAATGTTTTCAAAAGATTACTCTTTCCACATACAAAAAATCTGAAAAATTCTATATACTCAGACCATGATATCACTTAGTCCTCATATCAATCATGAGCTCATGAATATTATAAAACATATTATTTTCTCATTATCCATTCATTATGCACATATCAGCTTCTTTCCAAAAATATCTGAATAACCATTCATGGTTACCATTACCATTCATCATATACTTTCAAATACTTTAGGAAAAACAATAGTGTAACAATCCTTATATGATTCTTTATTCCATAGTAGCATACATTATTCATGATAAACATACAATCATTCCACTATCTTCTTAAACCACTAAATGAGATTCATCATCTCTTTCATCTCATATTTCATTTGTAGTCTCTTCATCATCATCCACATAAATACTATCCATATGACCATGATGATTCTGTTCATTAGATTTTCCCTTAGGGAATTGGTTTGCATAATTCTCATACATTCCACATTTAAAACATCTAATCATTGTTGATGTCGTAGCAATACCGTTACCCTTCTCCATTGTGTTAACTAAACCTTTTTCATTGCACTTAATGGATTTGTGTCTTTCTTTTCCACACCCAAAGCATCTTCTCATTCTGTTGAAACATTCTCCTTGATTCTTCTTCCCACATAATTTACATGAGAGAAATTGAACATTCCTTCCTATATGATCATCATGAAACTCCATCTTTCTCTTATTATATGAGTTGGGAAACTTACAAAGTTGAGATTATTGATCATATTATGAGATTAATAATTAGGAATAATAACGATATATGGACCTCCAGATCCAATTTCATTCAGTTTCTCATGAATAATATCATTCCATTGTCCATTATATCCTCCATTATCATGAATCTTCCTGTTTCCAGCCATTTTCTAAAACCCAAAAAGAATAGTGTGAGAGGCCAAAATCATAATAAATGGGTCTACCTTCAATATCTAACATCTTAGGTTGAATTCTAAGATCGTTACCATAATTCTAGGACTATAACCTATACATATACTAATCCTTAGGGACATCCCTAGACATACCTTAGAAATATCTCTAGGGATCTCACTAAAGTTTTCGCATCCCAGTTTCCAATGGTTAACTAAACCTTCACTCTGATACCAACTGTAGAGACCCAAAGCATGACGTACATGTAAATTACATTATTTTTTATGAATACTTAATACATGAAAAAAATAGTTGCCCAAAGATCGTATTAGTTTAGTGTCTTTGGAAACATGGAACATAATCTTCTAATCATGGTGAATGATCTTCAACATCTTCCATAAAGATCTTCCCCTATTCGTTTTCTTACCTAAAACCATTATTTATATCATGGGGAAAAGATAACATAAAAAGGGTGAGCTCAAATGATCAGTAAGGGTAAACATAGAGAACATAAAACAATCCATAAACATTTGAATGCCAAAACGTGAACATATAATCTAAACATCAAAATCTTGAGCAAAGACATAAATCTTGGAAGTACATAAGGAATATATCATAAAGGAATATCAATCATGATAAAATATCATGGGAATAAAACATGTTATTGTGGAAACCATTAAGCACATGATATGATTTCCATAGTAGCCAATGCATTGCTGCCAAGACCATCTTAGTGGACAAAGTCCCTTTCTGAATCGAGTTCACTCCTCGTTCCAGTCCTGTATTACTAAACAGGATTAACATACCATTCCAACCATGTTTATCTATGAGATATAAATCTCTACCCAATGCATTTGAGGGAGATATAGGTCCTACCCATCTCATAATGAAATTATTCTTTCGTGTGCCACAAAATCATAAATCATACATCATAGCATAACCCATGTAATAGAATGGGATTCTTAAACATTATGCCATCATAACATAATCCATATAAAAATGGATATAATTTCCTAATAAGAAAAATAAAACCATATAAATAATGGAGACAATATACTTGGAACATAAACATATTAAATAATGTCATTTTAGATAGAAAATTGTTTTGATAAAACACTTGAAATTAATTCTTGAGGAAAATATCCTTTCTTCTTCAAAATCATTTTCATTTCACAAAATTCCATGAAATTTTAAAATAAAAGGGTTTTGTTGAAAATAATCATGCAATCTTGTAGAGTAAGAATCATGAAAATGGGGCTTTATGAAACTGTAAAAATCAATTCATGCCGTATAAGTTAAAAAAAACATTCTCCTCGTACATTTGTCGGAAAAGTAAAAATGTTCCTTGTGTGGTAATCAAAAGTAAGATTCCATTCTTAAAATGTGGTAAAATTCAAAAATGGGTAAAAATAACATTAAAAATACATGATTTGTTTTGAAAACATGGACATGGATGATAACAATAACCCCGGTAAATACATACGAATAAACTATCTCGGATAAGAGCGAGATTGGAATAGTTTTCCCTTACCTTATGTCTGATATGATTCGTATGTATACGAACCTCCAATTTAATTATTTAAATAATTTCATTGACTTATTATAGAATCATATTCATTTTTATGATATCATATATGATTTACTTATGACTTTATATTACCAATTCTTTTGTAAATTCAATGTAAAAGCAGCGATTTGGGTAAAATCGTTTCATGTATTGTTCGTGTTTTGACTTGTTGTTCTTGATATTATTACTTATATCAAGATTTACGTAATTACAGAATGTAAAAAATTATTTATATATAATATATATTCAGCATATACATTTATATATGATAGATCGATAAATGGAATGAAATACACCGTTCATGGAGATGATTGGCCGAACGTACGCATGAATGATGTTTTCGTTTCCTTATTGAATTGAATGGAATTAAGTAGATGACATACATATATAAATATACATAAATCCAGTGTCAATATTATGTCATATATTTCATGATTACTTATTATATATACATTATAATCATTCAATAATGGTTAATATGGAGAACGAATCTCATCGCATCGTGGAGACGGTAGTCCGTACATACGCACGAGCGATGATATCATTCCCATGATCGTGAAATTTTATTTAAGTGTATGTATAATATTTCATAATAAATATCACTTAACAATAATCATATATAGTTATTTATTTACACCATTATACCCATTCATGTTAGGTGGTGGTTGAAAACCGATTACACCACGGCGTGGAGACGGTATTCCGCACGTACGCATGCGCGATGATTTCATTTTTCATAGGATGGATTGAAGGTGAAGTAGGGTTGTTTCATATTTATAATAAAATATCAGTATATAATTAATATTTATGTTTTTACTTTATAATGAGACAACTAAATAAGAGGAAGTAGATGAAGAAAGAAACTTGAAAGAGTCGGTAGAAGAGATTACCTCTTCCTCGACGCACCTCCTTTAATCTTCATCTTAGGGAACTAGAGTTGGTCTTTTGAGAAGAAAAAAACCTCTATGTTGTAACTAGAGTGGTTGAGAAGAGTAATTGTCAGGGGTTTTCTGAGCATCAAGGCTCCAAAGGGTGTGAAGAGAAGAGGGAAGAGGTTCCCTTTTTATAAGGGAGTAGATGGCCACCTTTGGAAAAAATTAAAATATTATTTTATAATAAAGTCATATTCGGTTTATAATAGCTCTAAATTGATGTATTTAAAATATAAAGTGGGTATTGGTAAAAATAATCTCAACCAATTGGTTTTAGACACGTTTATGTTACTACTTTAACCTTATCCATTAGAATTAACTCTAAGTTAAATAATTTAACTTTTACCGTGTCTTCTTGTTTTCTTACAGTATATGGTTAATAAACTTACTATAACTAGAAAAAAGAAACCCAAAGTTGTTTATTATTAATATATATAACCTTATATAAGTCATTTTTCCTAACTTTAGATTTTTAGGAATATAATAACAATTAATAATATAATATTTTTTTAAAAAACTATTTTATGTCTATTTTGACACTATTTTGTAATTGATTTTTGTGAAAATCATAACACCATGATTAGTTCTAAAAAAGTTAATTCAATAAATACTAAAATTTCATATTAACCTAAAAAAATTAGTGGAATTCATAAAAAGTCTCAAATTACATTTATTTGGGTATTTATAATATCAATTATATTAATATTTCATTATTTTGGTAATTAGGGCATCACCATTATGTCATAAATAACATAAATTATTTAATATGTAAAAATTATAAATAAAATACCATTAGGTAGGAAATATTTTTATCTTTTTAATGAATATTTATAGTTGAATTTATCTTATTTATATCCCTATATTAAAAATTTTGTAGTTATTAAACTTTAATTTTAACTATTTTAATAGTTTTTTAAATAAAATTATAATAAATGTCCTAATCTAATCCACGTGAACCTAAAGGGAAAAATTTTATTTCTAAGTTTGTGTTTGGTCGAATTACACCTATCCAATAGAATTAGGACATGTGTTAGGGTAATAATAATATCATTTTACCCCTAATTACCTTATTTACTTTTAACCATAGTAAATAAAAGTAAAAATTTACTATTCAACAAAAATTATTTTTATCTTATTGAACTACATTTTACTCCTTGATATTAACCGTGTCTATAGGGTTTTCTAAATTACACTCACAGAAGTGGTAAAATTATGTTTTATGTTGGTTTGCAAAAAGCTCCTAGGTGGTAGGTAAAAGACGGTGAAAAATACAATAATTTTTTTATATATAGAAAATTATTATAAAATGACTTCAATGAATTATATTGAACTTATATAGGTATTATGTATCAATTTTTACCTAATATAAATTTAGCTAAAATAAATAATTATTTAAATAAAAAGTCGGTTGTTAAATAATAACCTAGTGTTTTCACTATTCATCAAAAATTGAATGTTTTCAAAAAAATACCCAAATTTCACCCTTGGATAATTTCGATATTCTGAATCCAAAAATTAAGTCCATTTTGAATGATTAAATTGATAAAATTAAAAAAATTTGGTATTACTATTCATAACTACTAGTTCATAATAATATTATAATAATATCTCGTTTAGTGAAACTTGGTATTGTGTACTACACACACAATCGAAGAAGGTCTTGATTGTGTGTACTACAATCTGAGTCAGGGTTGTGTGTAGTGAAAGCTCTGTTTGGTGTTGCGAATAACAAAACCAAAACTTATTTTATTTATACAATAAAAAAAATCTATACATAATGTTGCGTAGAATAATTTCCACAAAACAAACTTGAAATTGTGTGTAACACAATCCAGGAATAGTGTTGCATATACTGCAAGATAATACAATGTTGCATATAGTAAAACCTAATCTTGTTGTAGTGTATAATTAAAGACAACAAAGAAATTAAAAATAATATATCTCATAAAATCTCGGGGTGTTACAAGGGATCATAGTGGAGGGGCATTCCTGGCGAGCGTCCAGTTGACACCTTCTCTATAGGAGATGATTCAGTGGAAAAATCCTAGTGACGAGCTTCGTCTGTGTTCAAAGATGTTTCTTCATGGTGGAGATACATCCTCTGATTTCTCATCATCTCCCGATGGAATCTTGTGCTTCCAGGTCCGTTCAGTAGTACTATTATCTTTGTGGAAGATGATGATGGAGGACAACCACCAGTCTCATTGGGTTGTCCATCTGGATGCCACCACGATGTATTATGTTGTACGTCAGTAGTTCTTGTGGCATAGTTTGAGAAGAAACATAGCACACTTTATGTCAAGATTCTACAAATTCCAGGAGGTGATAGCAGAGCATCAAAGTTCCTCAGGGTTTCTCCAGCCACTACCCATTCCTACTTGGAAGTGTGATGAGGTCGCCACGGAATTCATTGTTGGATTACCTCATACACCTTGGGGTAAGAATTCCATCTGGGTGGTGATTGATCGTCTGACCAAATCATCCCACATATTCTGATCAGAGATACAACTATAGTGGATGAGTTGGGTTGTTTATATCTTCATGAGGTGGTGAGGCTCCCTGGCATGCCATCAGCAGTTGTCTCAGATAGAGGCCCTCATTTCACATCTCGGTTTTGGTAAGGCCTTCAGAAGTCCTTGGGGTCTCAGATTAAGATTAGCACAGCATTCCATCCTCATACGGATGATCAGACAGAGCGGGAAAATCAAATTTTGGAGGACATGCTCCATGCATGTTTCTCAGACTTTAGAGTTTCATGGGCTAGACATTTGGGGATGGTTGAGTTTGCTTATAATAATAGTTACCAATCCTTGATTTGAATCGATCCTTTTGAGGTGCTCAATGGTCGGCCATGTCGGTCCCCCCTCTGTTGGACTGAGGTATGTGTGACTTCACTATTGGGGCCAAGACTTTTACATGAGACTTCTGAGAAGGTCAAACTAATCAGACAATGCTTGTTGAAAGCTCAGAGTCTTCATAATTCTTATTCTGACCAGAGGCGTGGAGACCTAGAGTTTTCTGTGGGTGACAGGGTTTTCATGAAGGTGGACCCTCATCTAGGCCATCGTCGATTGGGGAAGTAAGGGAAGCTAAGATTGCTATATGTTGAACCTTTTTAGATCACCAAGAATATTGGAATGGGGGCCTAAAGGTTGTCCTTACCTTCTCAATAGCCATCCATCCATGACGTCTTCCATGTCTCACAATTGAACAAATACAACCTGAATATGTCCCATATGCTGAGTTGGGAGGAATGAGAGATAGAGCCTAACTTGTCAGTTTTTGAGTAGCCAGTACAAATAGTGGACTCCCAATAGAATGTGATTCAAGGGAAGTCTATTCCACTGGTTCAAGTTCATTGGCATCATGTTAATGATACACATGTGACATGGGAGGGGAAGTCATGGGTTGAGGAAGAGTATCTGTTTCTGATTTTCGGTCAAGCTAAATGTTGAATTTCTGTGACAAAATGTTTTCATGGTGTGTAGAATTGTAACATACATGACATATGTTAATTGTATATTTCATTTATTTTCCATTTATGCTTTTTTTTGTGGTTTCATGACATTATATTGTGGAATTGGTGAGTTTTTGTGAATTGGGCCAAACCATGAGCCCAATTCCAGATTTAAAAATAAATTTTGTTTCTTTTATGACATTTTATTTTTTAATATTTTGCATCCATTAAAATTCCTTAATTGCCTCCCCTAACATATTAAAACTACCATTGTAGTTTTGTGCCTTTAGTAATCCATAACAAAGGTGTATATGTGTTTTTATTTAATGGATTGGGCCTGACCGAAAGCTCAATTCTTGTTTTAAAAATAAAATTTGTTTAATTAATAAAATATTCAATTTTAAAGACTTTTTGGTGATTCTAAGCCTCAAACACGGCCATTGAACCCAGCCGTGAGTCTAGTATCCTCCCACCCACTTTTGAGCTCATATATATTGCGATTGATTGTATATCATCGTAGAGTTTCTAAAATCATCCAGATTTATGTAGGTAAGTTCATTTTATCATAACTCTCTTAATTATTACTCTTTTTCCTCTATTACAGTTCCTAAATGACCTTATAATTTACATTATAACAGGCCCATAATTTTATAGATTTTCAATTTCAGATTATGGTGTTTTGTGGAGATTTTATTCAAGATCTCTCAAGTATGTTAGTCCATTTCATTACTCTTTCTAATTGAGTAGGGTTTCATTCTATTTGATAAGGTTTTATTTTATTTTCCAGGATGTACGAAGTCACCAGGGTGTAGGGTTTCAAACTTAGGGTTTAAAATTGGGGTTTCATGGTCAATTTATGTGGTTTTAGGTTTGTTCTAATCCTCTCTTCGTGCGGTGGTGGTGCAACATTATTTTCGCACAGTGATTCAAGGATTTTCATTACTGGGATAGGTGATTAATTTTGGTATGAAATATTTGTGATCTAGATGATATTTTTATGGTATTTTCATGAATATTTAATTTTAATGTTTCATCCAAAATTGGTTTTAGTGGAAATTATAAATAAAATTAATTTTTATTTCCAAAATCATGTGAAATTTGGGGGTTTTTCATATAAGTCTTTTTATTGTTCCTTAAGGGATGACCTATAATTATTTGGTTGGATTTATTGGAAATTATTATGTCTGAAAATAATGGTTTAAATGTTCTTATCCTTTGTTTGTTGCTGAGTAATTTTTTTTGGGTGACATTCGTTACGAAAATGGCTGTTGTGTACCCATTTGGTGTTGAATTAGGTGCATTAAATGGATATTCTATATGATGCATATTGAGGGATGTTTTATAACACATATAATTGGTTTAAAGAAATGTTTAAGGTTCTTTTAAATCTATTTTGGTTAATGTGAGTATTCACATGGTGTTCAAGTGGGGTTTTCAAAGAGTTTTGGGTGCAAAACATGGAATGATTTGGAGAAGTTGTTTTATTAAAACTCCAAGTGTTTTGTTGTTTGTTTTAAATTGAATAAACATTTTATAGATACTGTATTGGGTGAATTTTTCGAGTAGTGGTGTTTTACATGAATATGAACATCTGTTTCATGTTTAAATTGTTTGATCACAAAGGGGTAAGCCCTGAGTACCTAGGTGGGGCGGTTGTGTACAAGTATAGTTACTGGACCGAATGGGCTATGTCCATGTTTAAATTAGAATTTGGATAATAAAAACTCTAAATAAACTATGTGGATAATGATTGGGGACCACTAAGTTATGTATATGATCCCAACTAGTGGCTCGTGCACGAGAATAGATTTAATATAGTTACTTTACACCGAGGTATGAGGTACATGGGGCCTGGGAATATCTACTGCCTATGGGTGTTCCTGATTTTGTTGCTCACTGTGTTTGTGCTATTTTCCCTTTTATTAGGGTGTTTTTGGCAGTAAATTATAGTAGATAACATTTCTATTTTAATGTGTGAACATTCTGAAAATTTTAGCTTGAAAATTGTTTCCATTTGAAAGTTGCATTTCATGAATTTTATCACTGCTATCCTTTGTGTATTAATATTGATTTCTTTTTCACATTGTATCTCATTCTCTTTGGAATAATTTGATGGTATCCTATTGGTCTTAGTATAACACCCTACTTACACCCCTTGGGTGTATGTATACATTATTTTTCTTGACTGGTGAAAAGGGAAATCTAAGGGTGATGGCAGTTCAGGGTGTCAGTCCCCATCCTTGAGGCGGAGTTGTGGATACGGCATGTGGGCGATGATCCCTTGTTGTGTGGAGTCTATGGGGATGTCTTCTTACTATAATTATTTATATTTGGATCTTTTTTATTGTCTTTAAACCAACGTATCCAGTTCTGGTTTTTTCTTAAGACATATTTGGCTAAAAAATTTCAGATTTATATTATGGAATGTTTTTAATGTTTTTTTCTTTAAAACTCGGTTAAATAATTCACAAACCTAATTCAGTGATACCCAATAACATGTTCCAGACCGTGGGGATATGGAATGCCCTTCTGGACTTCTCATGGGCTGGGTTTGGTGCCGGTATTGGTGGCGACCAGATTCAGTTCGACACCAAATGGTATCAGAGGAGTTTAATGTTATTGGGTTATATTGCTATTTTGGGATGAGTCGGGATAGGAAAAAGCTAGGACTGTCAGGGATCCGGGTTTTGGTTATGAGTAGGGTACTTGGTCTACACCTCTCATGGTATACCTTCCGTCACTATGGGTTGTTGGAATTTACAGATTTACTTCACTTCTAGGTGAGACGTGTGGGTTTCAGACCACACGTGGACATCAGGAGGATGTGGAGTAGTTGTTTATTTTATTACTGAAATGTTTTTAGTTTATTTATATTTGTTATATTTGACTACAGTTTTTAGAATTGTGCTTTTGAATATTGCTTAGTGACTGTTGCATTTTTTAGCAACATGCCTCCCCCGAATTCTCCCACGTGCCCACGTGAGGAAGCTGGAGAGAGTTCTCCCACACTGATTTATCAGAGGCTTAAGGAGGCAATGGTCCGGGTTATCCAAGATTTTTTACAGGGACCAGCTTCTGCTCCAATTCCATTTAGGTCAGAAGAAAGAGCTATTAGAAAAGATAAAGCACAAGATTTTTTGAAAAACAAGCCTCCTACCTTCCGAGGTAGCTCCGAATCCCAAGAAGCAGAAGAATGGCTCGATAAGATAGAGCATATGTTTGAGATCCTAGAAACAACTGAGGAACTCAGGGTGAAGTGTACCTCCTTTATGTTGGAGGGTCCCAACTGTAAGTGGTGGGAGTCAATGCATCAAGATGGGAAGAATGAGCAGATGGTCTGGAGAGATTTCAAGGTTGTCTACAATGAATAGTACTACCCTAAGGTGTTGTCTTATGATAGGTCTAAATATTTTATAGACCATGTTTAGGGGTATCTATCTATGATGGAGTATGATAACTATTTTTCTGAGTTGCTTCGGTATTCTCCAGAAATCATCTCTAATGAGAAAGGGAAGACCCAGAGGTTTGAGAAAGGATTGCGACCCAATAAATACACCCAGGTGTTCTTGTTTAAGCTATGGACCAATGATGAGGTCATTGATTGAGTGTGCATGGTGGAGATTGATAGGAATGGTAGGTCTAATTAATCTGTTTAGTATCATTAGTGGGTTGTGGAAGCACCTCAGAGAAGAAATGGAAGCTGGAGGAACATGTGAAGAAAGGAGGTGGCAGTTTAGACCACTCTTCTAGATAGTGTTTTTCTGTGGCTTCAGATACGAGATCGGTCATGTGCCACCAATGTGGGATGCTAGGGAACATCCGACCAGCATTCCCACTTCCTCCTAAGCCTTGTTACTAGTGTATAAGAGTGGGTCAATTCATCACTTTTGCGGTGTGGCACATCCACATCCAAGTGGGGCGGGGTCAGTGGCTTCAAGAGGAGTGCCACCACATTCTAAGCCATCGAGGATGGGGGGATCTTTATTTGGAATCCATGGTTGTAGGGATGGGTCATCTATAAGGAAGAATCAGTTCAGGGCATAAATACAAATTAGTGGTCATCCTCAGGTAGAGACCGGACAACTCCATGTGGTAGATCAGGCACCAGCAGGATCAGAGTTGAGACTGTCAATAGTTCAAGGTACTGTTTTGATCCCATCTTCTATATATGCTGCTATTTTTGATAATGGTGCCTCTATTTCATTTATTTCATCCGGTTTTGAGGAAATTATTAATCTTCCAACTAAGTTGATGTCTTTCGGGATGGAGTAGGTGACACCATTGGAAAAGAAGGAGAAGGCCCTTAGGTGCCCCTCGTGTGCTCTTTATGTGTCAGGGGATGAGATGGAGTGGAATCTCCTGGTTCTAGATATGAAAATTCATGACATAATTCATGGCATGGATTGGCTAGTACACTTACAAGAACATATTGATTGCTATATTCGGCGAGTGAGTTTCACGGAACCTGATGGGAGTTGTCTGGTTTTTCAGGGAGAATGGGATCCTCAGTTGGGTCACGCTGGACCTATACTCCTAGAGTTTGGAAGTCTTATCATCAATTTATCATCTCTCATTCTAGAGGATGATGGAATTTCCCTAGGAGGGTAACTACTTCATGTTGTGAATGAGTTTCCGGGGGTATTCCTAGATGATTTATCATGTTTTCCCCCAAAGTGGGATGTGGAGCATTCGATTGATCTGGCATCGAGAACATAGCTGATATCTATTACCTCTTATTACATGTCCCCCACCAAGCTGAGGGGATTAAATATATAGCTGGATAACTATAAATCCAAAGGATTCATTCACTGGATCATCTATCCTTGTTCTACTCTTATGTTGTTCACTAAAATGGCAGACAGATCCCTCCAGTTGTGCCTTGACTACCAGATCCCTAGACTTATGTTCAGGCTTCCATCAACTTTGGGTGGAGGAGTCAGATATCCCAAATATGGCCTTTCGAATAAGGTACAACCACATTGAGTATTTGGTCATGCCCATTTGATTTACCAATGCTACAACAGTCTTTATGGCACTCATGAATAGGGTGTTCCATCAGTATCTTGATTCCTTCATTGTGGTGTTCATGGATGACATTCTAGTATACTCTGGCTCTGAGGAGGAACATGAACATCACTTGAGGAATATCTTGAGCACATTGTGGGATCACCACCTCTATGAAAGGTTTTCAATGTTCACTTTCTGGATCCGTGAAGTGATATTTTTGGGGCATGTGATCCCTAAGTAGGGGGTTTCAGTGGACCCTTAGAAGATTATTGCAATTATGTCATTGGAGTAGCCAAAGAATGTGTTCGAGATTAAATGTTTCCTTGGCCTGGCATGTTTTTATAGGCGATTTGTTCAGGATTTCTCTCGGCCTTCTTAAATAATGAACACCCTAACCTGGAAGGGGGTGAAGTTTGTATAGGGAATATAATGTCAATAATTGTTCGAGGAGCTGAAGAGGCGGTTGACTATATCCCCCGTGCTGATTTTTCCAATGGCTGAAAGGGATATGTTCTCTATTGTGATGCTCCTAGTATGGGTCTTGGGAGTGTGCTTATGTAGGATGATCACATTGTGGCGTATGGATCTTTCCAACTCCAAACACATGAAAGGAACTACCCAACCCCATGAATTAGAGTTGGAAGTGGTGATTCATGTTTTGATGACATGGAATCATTATATCTTTGGGGAGAAGATTGTGGTCTACTATAATCACAAAATTTTGGCCTATATCTTGTCGCAGAATGACCTAAATTTGAGGCAGTGTCGTTGGATCAGGTTTGTGTAGGGGTTTGACTTTGACATTGTCTATACCCCAGGAAAGGGTAACGTGGTGGCCAATTCATTGAGTAGAAGAGTTCTAGTGCATTCTTTGGGGAAGTATAGTTATGAGTGGACTTTTATTGGGATATTTTCTCAGATGCATGTAGAGAGCAGGGAACATAGTGTAGGGGCATTCTTGGTGGGCATCCAGGTGACTCCTTTGTTGGATTTGATTCAGCAGGAACAACCCAGTGATGAGCTTTGTCAGTGGTCAAAGCTGTTTCTTCAGGGTGGGGAGCCATCCTCTGATTGTTCGTCATCTCATGAGGACATCCTATGCTTCAAGGTCTGTTCAGTAGTGTCGTTATCTATACAGAAGGTGGTGATAGAGGAAAACCACCAATATTTGTGAGCTTTCCATTTGGGAGGCATAAAGATGTATTATGATGTCCGTCAGCAGTTCTGGTGGACTGGTTTCAGGCGAGACATAGCGTACATTCTGTCGAGATGCTACACATGCCAGTATGTGAAAGAAAAGCATCAAAGGCACTCCGAGTTTCTCCAGCCATTACCCATTCTTACTTGGAAGTATAGCGAGGCCTCTATGGACTTCATTGTTGGCTAACCTCATACAGATCTGGGTAAGAATTACATTTTGGTGGTTATTGATCGTCTGGCCAAATCAGCCCACTTCATTCTGATCAGAGATACAACTAATTTGGATGAGTTGGACAGTTTATTTCTTTAGGATGCGGTGAGGCTCCATGGAATTCCATTAGAAGTTGTCTCAGATAGAGACCCCCATTTCCCTTCTCAGTTCTAGTAAGGCTTTTAGAAGGCCTTGGGGACTCAGATTAAGATGAGCATGGAATACCATCCTCTGACGGATGGTCAGACTCGGTGGGAAAATCATATTTTGGAGGACATGCTCTGTGCATGTTTCTTGGACTGTAGAGGATCCTCGGAAATCCATTTTGGGCTTCGTGATTTTTCTAATAATAATAGTTACCAATCATCGATTCGGATGGGTCCTTTTGAGGTGATCTATGGTCGGCCATGTCAGCCCCCCTGTGTTTGGCGGGGATAAGTGATACTTCACTGTTGGGGTCGAGCCTTGTACATGAGTCTTCTGAGAAGGTCAAACTGATCAGGCAAGGCTTGTTCATAGCTTATATTTTTCATAAATCTTATGCTTGCCGGATTTTCCCAGTCCTAGAGTTTTCTGGGGGTGACATGGTATTCTTGAAAGTTGCCCCTCGTCTGGGCCATCGTCGATTGGAGAAGCAAGGTAAGATGATGCCGCGATATGTCTTCCCTTTTGAGATCACCGGGCATATTGGAATGGTGGCATAAGGGGTTTCCTTACCTTTTCAATTGATATCCTTCCATGATGTTTTCCATGTCTCCTTGTTGAAAAAATACAGCACAGATCTGTCCCATGTGCTGAGTTGGGAAGAACTAGATATAGAGCCTGACTTGTTAGTTTTTGAGTGGCCAGTGAAAATAGTAGAATCCCAAGAGAATGTGTTTCTAGGGAAGTCAATTCTGATTGTCTGGGTTCATTGTAATCATGGTAATGATACACAAGATACATTAGAGAGGAAGTCATGGGTTGTTGAAAAGTATATGTTCTTGTTTTTCAATCATGATTCAGGTTGAATTTCCAGGACGAAAAGTTTTCATGGTGGGTATAATTGCCACATACATGAAATATTTTAATTTTATTTTTCATTTATTTTCCATTTATGAATTTTTTGGGGATTCTCAGGATTTTATGGGGGAATGGGTGAGTTTTTGTGAATTGGGACAAACCGTGAGCACAATTCCCAATTTAAAAATATTTTTTTCCCTTTTATAACTTTTTAATTTTTTAATATATATCAACAATTCCAATTTTTAAATGGACTACTTGATATATTAACAACACAATTACAGTTTGGATCCTTTAGAATTCCATAACCAAGGTGTATATGGGTTTTTATTTAAAGGATTGGGACTTTCCGAAAGCCCAATTCATGTATGATTTTTTAAATTGGTTTAATTCATAACATATTCAATTCTAAGTATTTTATTGTGATTTAAATCCTCACACATTCCCATTGAAACCAGATGTGTGTCCAGTATCCTTCCACTCACTATTGAGCTCATATACATCACGATTGAGAGCATAACATCTTTGTGTCTCAAAAATCGTCCAGATTTTAGGATGTAAGTTCTTTCCATCATAACTCTCTCAATTATTACTCTTTTTCCTCAATTATAGATCCTAAATTACCTCCTCATTATCTTTAGAAAAACCCCATAACATTGGTCATTTTTAATTTCATATAATGGTGTGTTGGGGTGATTTCTTCAAGATACCTCAAATAAGTTAGTCCATTTCATTCCTCTTTCAAATTGCTTAGGGATTCATTATAGATGATTGGGGTTTCTTATTTTTTCCATGAAGTACCACATGACCATGGGGTATTGTTTTGAACCTAGGGTTTAGACGTGGGTTTTCATGGTTAATTCATGTGGTTTTAGGTTTTTTCTAAGCCCCTCTTGGTGTGGTGGTGGTGCGACATTATTTTCACATGGCGATTCAAGTGTTTTCATTTCATTGGTTGGTGATTACTTATGATATTTAATCATTGTGATCTACATTCTGTGTTTCTGGTATTTTCATGTATATATAATTTGAATGTTTCTTCCAAAATTGGTTTTAGTTTCAATTATAATTAAAATGAATTTTTAATGCCAATTTCTTGTGAAATTTGGGGGTTTTTTCATATAAATATTTTGGTTTTTCATTAATGGATGCCCTATAATTTTTAAATTGATTTTATTGAACTCTATTATGTCTGAATAAAATGTTATAAATATTCTTATACTTTGGTTTTTTCTATGAAATTTGTTTTGGGTGATGTTCATTATGAAAATAGTTTTTGAGTACCCATTTGGTGTTGAATTTGGTGTTTTACATGGCTATTCTATGTGATGATTATTGGGGGTTATTTTAGAACTAATATAATGGGTTTAATGAAATTTTTAAGGTTATTTTAATTCTATTTGGGTTAATTTTATTATGCACATGGTGTTCAAGTGGGGTTTTCAATGAGTGTTTGGTGAAAAAAAAGGAATGATTTGGAGAAGTTGTTTTATTGAAACTCTAAGTGTTTTGTTGTGTGTTTTAAATGGTATAAAATGTGTATAGATACTGTATTGGGTGAATGTGACCAGTAGTGGGTTTTTACATGAAAATGTATATGTTTTACATGCTGAAATTGATTGATCACAAATGAGGAATCATGGGTACCTAGGTGGGCCAGATGAGTACTAGTACGACTAGTGGACGAGATGGGTTTTATCCCTATTTCACATTGCATTTAAATAATGAAAAATCTCACTAAAGTATGTGGATGATTATTGGGGACCACTAGGTTATCAGTATGATCCCAACTAGTTGTTCATGCATGAGAACAGATTTACTATGGTTACTTTACACCGAGGTATGAGGTACATAGGGCCCGAGACTATCTAGTCCCTAGGGGTGTTCCCAATTTTGTTTCTCATTATGGTGGTTGTATTTTCAATTTAATTGGGGAGGCTTTTGATGTAAATTATGTTATCTAAAATTTATTTTTAAATGTGTTAACATTATGAAAATATTTTCTTCAAAACTATTTCTATTTTAATGTTTCATTTCATGAATTTTATCACTGCTTTCCTTTACGTATTTAAACTTATTGCTTTTCCACATTGTATTGAATTCTATTTAGAATAATTGGGTAGTATACTATTGGTCTTATGCTCACAACCTACTTACACCCATTGGAAGTATTTATACTTTATTTGGATTGACTCGGGTACAGGGAAAGCTAAGGTTATGGCGATTCAGGGTGTTAGTCCCCATCCTTGGGGCAGAGTTCTGGAGACGACTTGTGGGTGATGACCCCTTGTCGTGTGGAATCTTTGGGTCTGTCTTGATACTATATTTATTTGTATTAAGACAAAATTTATTTTCATTAATCATTGTATCTAGTTCTGGTTTTTTATTAAGTCATGTTTGGCTCGAAAATATCATATATATATTATGTATTGTTTTTATTGTTTTATTTTTTCATACTCGGGTAAATCATTCCTGAACCTAAAATAATGATACCCGGGAACTTGTTCCAGCCTATGGGGATATGTAATGCCCTTATGGTCTATTCACGGGTCAGGTTTGGTGTCAGTATTGGTGGCGACCAGATTCGTTTCGTGACATTATATGCCAGATCCATCTCATGATTTATGTCCTCAGACAGTTCAGTTGGAAGAAAATCTCTCTTATAAGGAACCTCCAGTCCAGATTCTCAAATGAAGAGAGTAAGTTTTTCCAAATAAGTTAATTCACCAGGTAATGGTTTTATGTAAAAACCATATGGTTGAAGAGGCAACGTGGGAATCTGAAAATGCTATGAGGAATAAATACATTCATTTATTTGATAAGTGTATAAAATTGCGAGGATACAATTTACAAAATGTGGGAAGGAAGTAACAACCTAGGTAATTAAATAAATTTAACATTTTCATATTGATTAATATTTGTGAATTAAATATTAATTTTACTTTAAAGGGGATTCTATGTTCTAGGGAATACCCTATACGCAACAACAATTTTCTTTGAAATCTTATGTTGCGCACTAACAATATAATATTATTATTTAAAATGGTAGTTAACTCCTACTGGTAGTAAGGGTGGAAATGAACATAAGTAACTAAAATTTGATTATACATTTTTTTAAATGTTTATACAATCATCTAATAAAATTTATTGGTTGAAAATACGAATGAATATAATTTTAAGTATAATTTACATTAAAAGGTTGATTTACCAACTTTTAATGGAAAGGTCTCTTAAAATATAACATTTTTCACTTTTATATGTTAAATTTGAGTAAATAATATTCTTTTTTAGAATAGGGACATACAAATTTACTTTGGATAATGTTTTTCTGTTTTTCTGATAAAATTCATTTTTAATGAACATTGAAAAATATAGTATTTTAATTCAAATCTGCGTTTAAATCTAATTTATGTATATGATTATATTATATTTTTAATTGGTCTTAAAGTGTAATTATGTTATATTTTTAACATTTAATCCTATTGTTGTCATTGTAATTAATTCCGCTTTGAAATTGGACATAAAAAAGTGTCAATCTATTGATAGATACCGTTTTTTAAAGACACGCTATTTGTTTTGACAACAAGAATTAATTTTAAATTAATTAATCCATCATATATGATTTTAATTTGTTAAAATAGACATAATTTTTGAACTTGGAATATCAAATATATCTTGGGCTGAATTTTTGTAATTTTTATGAAAAACATCAATTTTTGATGAATACTGAAACCACTAAGTTGTAGATAAAAAACTGACTTTTTCATTTAAATGAAATTTTTCCACTTATATGAATTGAATTTATAAAATCTTCCATACATGGATGTTATTAGTAAATTATATTTGTTTCACTAGGATGAAAATAATTTTTTGTGAGTAGTAACTTTTGACATTTATTTTCCGCAGTTAAAGGTAAATAAGGTAATTGAAGGCAAAAAGAATATATAATAGTAAAACATTACCTTAACACATATTCTAACCTTATTGGACGAGTCACTAATGTCCATGGGAATCTTGTGGTCAATTTTGGGACCCCATGGAGCCATATTAAAGTGATATTGACACTTTAGATTAATAAATTTAAACTACAGACAAAATTGACAAAAACAAATATATTTCAGTAAATTAATTTTTACATAGGGTTATATATGTTATAATTTTGACTAAAAATATTTTTTTTATATCTAAAAATATTTATTACATTATAGTATTTTTTTTATAATTTTTAGACATCGTTTAAATAAAATTATTTATGACACAATAATGATGCCTTGTTTACCTCATTAATAAATGATTTAAATAAATAAGACTATAAAGATTAAAATTATATAAAAAACCTATAAAATTCTTATTGGATGACTATATTTAGACCATGGGTCATATTATCTAAGAAATTAATTTGTTTTGGACCTCTAGAAACAGAATATCATTTTATAATAAAATAATATTTTCACACATCGCCCAAGAGCTGCTCCTCCACTAATAAAAAATCATCTTCTCTAACCCATTCCTCACACCTCTCAAACCCCTTGGCTAATCCAAACTCTTCCTAATTAATCTCCATAAATCCCGATCATCCACCTAGAAGACCTAAAATAGGCTAAAGTCACTTCAATAAACCTTTTTTGTTCTAACCAAATGGAGTTACCAGAATTAAAGGTAATAGTTTCTCTTAAATTCCTTTATTTTATAATGTTTTACTTATGTTTTCCAACTCACTACACTCTTATTATTCCATTATTATATAAAAACATCAGTATCCTCAATATACTTGGTTTTTTTAAGAGAAGGATTTGAAATACACTTACACACACCTACGTCTATTGTTTAAAGAACATATTGTTTCTTGTGGGTGGAGAACTACTACCTCACGAAATGATAATTGTTCAAATATCTCCAACCGCCGCTCATAGTGGACATTAGGATGGAAAAGTATTTATATATGATATATATTATATTTATATTGTTTCTATTCTTCTGTATTTTTCATTTATAGAATAACTTTTTGACTTCTATAGTGGGAAAATATGATAATCTCATTTGAGGAAGTGCGGACAACCGCCCCCTCAAAATGATATAACTCATTCATGCCTTATGTGGAATGTATAAATGGTAGAGTTTATTAAATTATATATGATATTATACAATAATTATAATATAATTATGTATAATTAAATTTCCATTCCATCACAACAAGAAATTAAAATGGAAGTAGCGTTCATGCATACGTACGACATACCATCTCCATGAACGGTGCATTTCATTTATTATCTCCAAATGTTAAGTACTATTTTAAATACATGTATATACTGGGTATATATGATATATATGATATCTAAATCATGAATATAATTATGTATATAATGAACTTTTGACCACATGAACAACATGTAATTATAAGATGTCTAGTTTTGACTTAAGTACCAAATATAGTCAAAATGACCATTATTAACAGAATTGGTTAAATAATGTTTATAACATGGTAGTAATTGATATAAAATGAATAATAAACCTGAAAAATGTTTTTAAGACAGTAGAAATTAACTTTAGTTTTTTATTCAAAAGATTAAAGAATGAGCAGGTAAAGTCGGACATGAGGTAAGGGACATCATCTCAATCTCCTTTCATTGAGGATTATATTGTTTTATACACGACAATCTTTTATACATTGTATAAACACCATTGAATTTTCATTTCATTCAAATGGAATCATTTTATATGAAGTGTTTTACTAAATTTCAAAAAGGAATTTTTCTTTTAACGTAAGAGGTGACAATGACCTTTCCACCACCACGAGTATTATTTGATCATTGGATTCCTTAAAAATCCATAAAGTTTATAAAATGAAAATATATACCATATAATCCTTTATGTATTTTATTTTTCAAAATGGTTTTGATGATGTATTTTTTATGTCAGTATATTTATGTGATATATGGTGATTGAAATGTGGAAATGTTTTCTTTCCTTTTATATTTATTTTATGAATTACGATTTTATAATGGTACGTGGACATTTGATAGGTGGTTACATGATAAAAAATGATGGGTTGTGTTGTGATAAACTAGGATGGGTTGTTACGTTATAACCACCAATGCATTGGGTATGGAAGTTGGTTGTATAGTTATTCCATTTAGTGATATGTGTGGAAGTCGGTCGTATAGTTAATCCATTTATGTATGTTTATGTCCCAAGTTACCTTTATCTGTTATGTGTTCCTTATATTGGTTTTATGGTAATAGTTTGGTTAAAAAAGGGTAATAAATGATCTTTTTTTCAGTGATGATTATATACTACTTATTAAATGTGAAAATTATTACTTATGATAACGAATTCATGGGTTACTTTTCGTTTTGAAAAAATATCACTTTTCCATCATTGTGTATCCCTGACCAAGATTTTTATACATATCCCAAGTTTTTTAAATGATTTTAACAGGACATAAAGTGGAATGGGGTCAAGTATGGGATCGTTTAAAAGTCAAGATGCCTAAAACATGGAACTAGACATGACTCTTTTTTTGAAGAATTTAATTTTTTTTTCAAAATTGAAATTGGGTAGATGTTTTCAAATGTAATATTCAAGATTTTATATATATTTTAGGACCAAATTATCTAAATCTATAAACCTGAAAAGATCCTAAATGTGAATTATTTACTTAATTCATGAATAAGAAATGATTAAGTCTGTTTCCTTATAGTTTGTATCAGAGGTCAGTTTAGATAACTTTAAGAGTTAGGGTATTGTTAAATTAATGTCTATAATTTTAATTAATTATAATATTTAAACGATATAGAATTTATAGACTACCATGTTTCCTTTCCTATGATATTTCTGTGTTCAGAATGGTTTTCCACAGAGGAAATGTGGTAGCTATGTTGGGAAGGCATATAGAGGAGAATAATCTTCTAAATCAGCAACCTAAGATGGTCGGAATCGGAATGGAACAGTTTTTTTTGTAGTAATGGCTCAGTTGACTCAGGTGATAAATGATGGTTTCTTTTAGAGATGATATTTTGGATTATTCTAAAAGGAAAGAGGAATATTAATGTCATTTAAGGGTTGTCTTGGACAACATAAAAGAAAATAAACTATTTGGGAAATTCAGCCAGTGTGTTTTTTGTTTACAACAAATTTCTTTCTTTAGTGACATTGTTTTAAAAAAATGGAATAATTGTGGATCCTACTAAAATAAAAGTTGGTTAATAGTGTCCAAGACCCCAAAATTTAATCCAGATGTATAATTATCATGGGTTAGCAGGTTATTATCTGAGTTTTTTTGAATTTTTTTCACAGTTATCTAGTCCACTGACTAAGTTAACTCGAAAAGGTGTTATGTTAATTTTGAATAAAGAATGTGATGATTGTTTTATGGAATTAAATAGATAATTGGTGAATACTCTTGTTTTGGAACTACCTTCCTGAAATGGTGAGTTTTTTTATCTATAGTGATTCTTCATTAAAAGTTCTTGGTTGGGTCCTTATACAGAATGATCAGGTAATTGCTTATTCTTCATGTCAGTTGAAACCTATTGAGTTAACTTACCCTACACATTATTTGGAATTAGATTCTTCTCTTTTTTTCTTTAAAAATATGTAGGAACCATTTTTATGGAGAAAAGGGTGAAATATATACCGATCAAAAAAGTTTGAAGTATATATTCACTAGGAAAAAACTGAACATGAGACAGAGGGGGTGGTTTGAATTAATCAAGGATTATGATTGCACAATCCTTTACCATCCGGGAATAGAAAATAATGTGGATGTTTCTTTTAGTTAAAAATGTAAGGCTTAATTAACCATGCTAGATTTGGAACGAGATCCTTTAGTTTTTTATTTTATTATATTTGGAAAAGATGTTGTTGGTGTAAGAAATTTTTCTTCTTTGTTTCAGGTGTCTATGAGATCATCTCTATCAGACAGAATAAAGAGAGCACAGAAAAAGATAGTGAGTTGTAGAAAAAGGATGAATAGGTGCAGACGGGTATGTTTCAAGATTTTAAAAATGATAATGATTGTATTTTGAGATTTTGAAAGTGATTATGTGTGTCTTGTGATTCACAGTTGAAGAAAGAGTTTTTATTTGAAGCTCATAGTTCCCCGTTTTCATTTCATCCTAGAAATACTAATATGTACATAAATCTTTGAGATTATTACTGCTGGGTTTGAATGAGAAGAGATATTGCTGAATTTACTATGTGGTTTTTGACTTGTCAGAAGGTTAATGTAGATCGGTAGTTACCGAAAAGGATGATTTAGTATTTACCAGTGCCAGAGCGGAAGTGAGAAAATATATCCATGGGCTTTGTTGTGGGATTACAAAATACATCTCAAGGTAACAATGCAATCTGCCTTATTGTTGATCGATTGACTACATCTTCTCATTTCCTTCCTATTAGAGATACATTATCTCTAGATCATTATTTTTGGTTGTATGTTAAAGAGATAGTGTAGGTGCATGGAGTTCCCCTATCATTTTTATCTGATCTTGATCCAAGGATTACTTCTATCATTTGGAAAGGCCTTCAAAAGTAATTGGGTACTGAATTAAATTTTAGTACAACATTTCATCCACAATCATATGGGCAGTCAGAATGAACAATTTTCACCATAGAGGATATGTAACGTGCTTGTTAACTAGATTACCAGGGATGTTGGGACGAACATATTTTTTTGGATGAATTTTCTTATAATAACATTTTTCATTCCAATATACAGATGGCTCCTTTTTAGGCATTATATGGGAAGAGATGTCAAACTCCCACTTTTTGATATGATGTAGATGAAAGAAATTTATGGGACCAGAATTCGTATAAGGGAAGGTAGAAAAAGTTTAATTGATTTAGAAGTACATGGGAACTGCTCATAGAGGGGAGAACCTTTACGCGGATAACTAGAGGAAGAATAAATATTTTGAGGTATGTTACTATGTCTTTCTCAATGTTTCCTTATAGAAATGTATGGTGTGTGTTGGTATGAAGGGAAATTTGAGTACAAGGATCATTGGGCCTAATAAATTCCTAGAGAAAGTTGAATCAGTTCCGTACTAAGTGGATTTTCCTGTATGTTTTTCCCAGGTACACAATTTTGTTAATGTTTCAATGTTGATAAAATATATACAAGATCTATCTCATGTTTTATGTCCAGAAACAGTTCAGTTGGAATTGAACCTCTCTTATGAGGAACACACAGTCTAGATTCATGACCGAAGAGAGAATGTGTTGCGGAATAATGTAATTAATCAGGTAAAGGTTTTCTGAAAAAACCATTGGGTTGAAGAGGAAATATGGGAATATAAAAATTCTATTATGGATAAATACCCCCATTTATTTGATTAGTTAATTAAATAGCAAGGACACAGTTTACGAAAGGGGTGAAGGATGTAACATCCTAGGTAAATAAAGAAATATAAAATTTTCATATTTATTAATATTAATGAATTCAATAAAAATTTCACTTTAATGGGGATTGTATGTTAGATGGCCTACCCGATACGCAACAACGAGTTTCTTTGAAATATTATGTTGTACACTAATAATAAAATATTGTTATTTTAAATGGTAGTTAACACATATCCATTGTATTGGTGGGAATTAACCGATCGAAATAAAATATGATTATACATGTTTTTTAAATGTTTTTACATTTATCCATTAAATGTTAGAGGCTTAAAATGTAAATGAAGCTAATTTTAAGCATAATTTACATTAAAAGGTTGATTTACCACTTTTTAAAGGAGAACTCTCTTAAAATCTAGTTTTGTTCACTCTTATATTTACTATTTAAAAAAAATAAAATTCTTATTTATAATTGGGACATCAATATTTTCTTTGCATCACTTTTTGATATTTTTCTGATAAAATTCATTTTTCTATGAATAGTGAAAATTACAGTATTTTAATCCAAAAATACCTTTTAATCTAGTATATTTATATGAATATATTATCTTTTTAATAGTTCTTAAATTTTAATTAGATTATATTTATACTATTTAATCCAATTGTGGTCATTTTAATTAATTCCACAATGAAATTGGACATAAACAAATGTCAATCTTTTGATAGATATTGTTTCTAAAAAACACGCTTTTTTTTGACAATGAGAATTAATTTTATATTAATTAATCCAACTTCATTTTTGAATTTGGAATATCAAATATAGTTTAGGATGAATTTTTTGTATTTTTCTGAAAAACATCAATTTTTGATGAATAGTGAAACCTCTATGCAGTAGTTAAAAGACCGACTTTTTCATTTAAATGAAATTTTACCACTTCTGTGAATTGAATTTTGAAAATCAGACATACATGGATGTTATTAGTATGTAAAATGGGGTTCAATAAGATGAAAATAATTTTTTTTCTGAATAGTAAATTATGACTTATATTTACCGCGGTTATAGGTAAAAAGAGTAATTCAAGGTAAAATGAATATTATAATAATAATAAAATTCCATAAAAATTGTAATAACATTATTGGATGAGTGATGGCCAACCATGGGCATCCTATGATCGATTTTGGAACCCCATGGAGCCATTTGGGAGTGATAATGACAGTTTCAATCAATTAATTTAATGTAAAGAGCAAAATGACATAAAGAAATATTTTTTAGTATACAAATTTTTATATAAGGTTATATAAGTTATCGTTTTGATTATAAATTTTTTCTGGAAAGATAAAAATATTTCATACATTATGGAATATTTTTTTACAATTTTTAGATATTAGGTAAATAAAATTATTTATGACACAATAATGATGCGGTGTTTACCTCATTAATAAATGATTTAAATAAATAAGACTATAATGATTAATATAATATCCAAAACCTATCCAATTATTATTGAATGTTTATTTTTCGACCATGAGTGATCTTATATTCACCTTTAATTAGTTTTGGACCTATAGAAACCGAAAATCATTATATATTAAAAATAATATTTTCACACTTCTCTAAAGATCCCTTCCTCCCCCTTATAAAAATCCCTCACCTATAACCCATTTCTGCACACAGCTCAATCCCTTTGGGTTGTCCAAAATTTTACCAATTAAGCTCCCTATGTCCCTGTCTTCCACCTAGAACCCTTAACTTAGGCAATATGAACTTCAACAAACCCATATGATTCAAACCAAAGGGAGTTGCCACAGTTAAAGGTAACAATTTCTCTTAAATTCTTTTGTTTTATTTTGTATTATTTTACTTCCTCAACTGCTAGAACTCTTTATATTACATTATTTAATAACAAAACCAGTATTATCAATATATTGGGTTGTTTTTATGATATTTATTAGAACTAAACTTACTCACACCTCCGTCTAATGGGAAAAAGAACATATAGGTTCTATGGATAGAAAACTACTGCCTCACAAAATGATTATTGTTCAAATATCCCCAACCACCTCTCATGGCGGCTATTATGATGACACTATATTTATATATGATATATATTATATTTATATAGTTTCTATGATTATTTATTTTTCATTTATATAATACCTTTATAGTCTCCATAGAGGGTAAATACGATAATCTAATTTGAGGAAGTGCGGACTATCACCCATTGAAAGTGATATGAATCATTCATGCCTTTTGTGAAATGTATAATGAGAAGAGATAATGTAATTATATATGATGTTATACTATAATTATAATATACTAATGTTTCATTAATTTTCCATTCCATTTCAATACGAAGGGTTCCTGCATACGTATGACTTACTATCTCCATGAATGGTGGATTTCATTTCATATCTCTAAATGTTATGTACTATTGTAAATACATGTATATATTTGATATATATGATATATAAATCATGAATATCATTATGGATATAATGAAATTTTGACCAAATGAACAACTTGTAATTATAAGAAGCCCATTTTTTACTCAAGTTCAAAATATCGACAAAATGGCCATTATTAACATAAATGATTTCATAATGTTTATAATAAGATAATAATTGATATAAATGGAATAATCAAAATTAAAAAAGTTCTTACACAAGTATAAATTAACATTAGTTTACTATTTAGGAGATTAAAGAATGAACGGGTTATATAGGACACGAGATAAGGGAATTCATCTCAATCTCCTGTAAATGAGTCTTATATTGTATTATACAGAACATTCTTTTATACGTTGTATAAACACCTTTTAATATTGATTTCTTTCAAATGAAATCTTTTTCTACGAAGCGTTTTAATAAACGAAAAAATTAAATGTTTCTTTTAACGTAAGTGGTGACAACAACCTTTACGTTGCCATGAGTATTATTTTTTCTTTGTCTTACTTAAAAAGCCATAATGTATTTGAAAGGAAGATAAATACCATATACTCTTTTATGTATTTTGGTATTGAAAATGGTTTTGATAACGAATTTGATATATCAATATATTTAAGTGATATATTGTGATTGAAATGTGGGAATGTTTTCTTTCCTTTATATTTGTTGTATCTTTTTTTATTTTATAATGGTACTTGGACATTTGGAAAGTGGTTATGTGTTAAACAAAATGACGGATGGTGTCATGGTAAACTAGGACGGGTGTTTACGTTATAACCTCAAATGCATTGGGTATTGAAGTCAGTCTTATGGAAATTCCATTTAGTGATATGTGTGGAAGACAACTCTATGGTTATTCTATTTAAATATGTTTATGTATCAAGATACCTTTATAAGTTTTAGGTTCTTTATATGGGTTTTATGGTAATATTTTTGTTACAAAAGGGTATGAAATGGTCATTTATTCAATTATGAGTGTTTAATACTTCATAAATGTAAAATGTATTACTTATGATAATGTATTCTTGGTTTACATGTTGTTTTCAAAAACTAACAGTTTTCCTTCTTTATGTATCCCTTACGGAGCGTTTTTTTCTCATCCCTTGTTTTTGAAATATTTTTCACAAGATATAAATGGGTATAGGGTCAAGGATGAGATCAAGGAAAAATCATACTGTCTAAAACATGGAACTAGACATGACTCTTTTTTCCATGAATTTTTATTTTGTGAAAAAATGGAAATTGGTAGATGTGTCTGCATGTAATATTCATGTTTTTATGTATATGTTGTGACATTATTCACTAAATATATAAACCTAAAAATATCCTCAACTTTAATAGTTAACTTAATTATAGAATATTATATGCTTATGGTTGGGTCCATATAGTTGGTGTCGGTGACCGGTTTAGATAACTTTAATTGTTAGGATATTGTTAAATTAATGTCCATAATTTAATTTATGGTAATATTGAAATGATATAACTTGTATAGATTACCATGTTGCTTTGCCAAAGATATTTCTATGATCAGAATGATTTTCCGTAGAGGAAACATGGATGCTATTTTGAGAAGGAATATAGATGCGAATAACCATCCAAATCAACAACCTATGATAGTCGGAATAAGAATTGAACATTTTGTTGTAGTGATAGATTAACTGAATCAGGTGATAAATGGTGGTTGTGTTCAGAGATAATATTTTGGTTTATTAATATAGTATATAGGAACATGAATGTCATTTAAGGGTTTTCTTGCAATCCTTAAAAGAGAAGTAACTATTTGGGAAACTCAGAAAGTGTGATTTTTTGTTACAATTTTATTTTCTTTGGTCGCATTGATTCAGAAAAAGGTCATAAGTGTTGATCCTACTAAAAATGGTGTTTAATACAATTCATGACCCCCATATATAACTGAGATCCATAGTTTTCTTGGTTTGAAAGGTTATTACTAGAGGTTTTTTGAAACTTTTTCCCAGTTATCTAGTTCAATGACTATGTTAACTCGAAATGGTGTTATGTTCATTTGGAAAAAAGAATGTGAGGATTGTTTTCAATAATTGAAAATAATATTGGTGAATACTCTTGTTTGGGAATTGCCTTCCAAAATTGGTGAGTTTGTTATCTATAGGGATTTTTGTTAAAAGGACATGGCAGGGTCCTTATGCAGAATGATCAGGTAATTTCCTATATTTCACGTTAGTTGAAACCTCATGAGTTAAATTACCCTACAAATGATTTGGAATTAGCTTATATTGTTTTTTCATTAAATGTTTTGTGGCATAATTTTAGTGGAGTAAAGGATGAAATATATACTTATCAAAAAAGTATGAAGTATATATTTAATTAGAAAGAATTGAACATGAGACAGAGTAGATGGTTGGAATTAACCAAGAATTATGATTTCACAAACCTTTATTATTTGGGAAATGAAAATAATGTGGCTGATTCTTTGAGTCAAAAAAGTAAATCTTCATTAACCATTATAAATTTGGAATGCGATCCTTTAGATTTTGATTTGATGATCTTTTGTATAAATGTTGTTGGTGTAGGAAATTTTTATGTTTTATTTCATGTGTCTGTGAGATCATCTCTATCAGACAGAATAAAGCAAGCGCCGAAAGAAGACAATGAGTTGCAGAAAATGGTAGAGTTGGTTTATAAGGGTATGTTACCTGATTTTAACAATGATAATGTTTTTTTTGGGATTTTGAAAAAGATTATGTTTTCCTTGTGATTTAAATTTGAAGAATGAGTTGTTATGTGAATCTCATTGTGCCCCGTTTTCTGTTCATCCTGGAAGTACTAAGATGTACAGAGATCTTCAAGAGTATTACTGGTGGGATGGAATGAAAAGAGATATTTCTGATTTTACGGTGATGTGTTTTACATGTTGATAGGTTAATACCGAATGGTTGTTACCAAAAGGAATGATTCAATATTTACCAGTGACTGAGTGGAAATGAGAAAATACATCCATGGACATTGTTGTGGGATTACAAAACAAATATTGAGGTAACAATGAAATCTGGGTTATTTTTGATCTATTGACTAAATATTCTCACTTACTTCCAATTTAAGATATTATGTCTATAGATCAACTCTTTCGGTTGTATGTTAAAGTGATAGACTGGTTGCATGGAGTTCTACTCTCCATTGTATCTGATCGTGATCCCAGGCTTACTTCTAACATTGGGAACGACCTTCAGAAGTCCTTGGATATTGAATTAAATTTTAGTACACCTTTTAATCCACAATCAGATGGGCAGTCAGAATGAACAATTCATACCTTAGAAGATATGCTACGTGCTTGTTCACTAGATTTCCAAGGCAGTTGGGACTAACATATTTCTTTGGTTTAATTTTCATATAATAACGGTTTTCATTCTAGTATAAAGAAGGATTCTTTTGAGGCATTATATGGGAAGCGATGTTAAACTCCCTCTTTTTGGGATGTAGTGGGTGAAAGGAAGCTGATGTGACCATAATTGGTAGAAGATATGTAGAAAGAAGTTCAGTTGATTTAGATGAACATGAGAATAGATCATAGCTGGTAGAAAAGTTATTCAGATAACCGGAGGAAAAATCTTTATTTTGAGGTATGTTACCTTGCCTTTCTCTATGTTTCTCCATGGAAAATTTTGATCTGTTTTTATAAGAAGAGAAATTTGAGTCCATGTTTCATTAGACCTTATAAAATCCAGGATAATGATGGATTAGTTGCGTATAGAGTGGATTTACTTTCAAGTTTATCCCAGGTACACAATGTTTCTCGTTTCCAATGTTGAGAAAGTATATGCCAGATCCATCTCATGTTTTAATTCCAGATACAGTTAAGTTGGAATAGATTCTCTCATTTGAGGAAAATACTGTTTAGATTCTTGACTGAAGAGAGCAACTGTGGTGAAATAAGGTAATTCACTAGGTAATGGTTTTGTGGAAAAACCATATGGTAGAGGAGTAACGTGGGAATCTAAAAATTCTATGAGTGATAAATACCCCCATTTATTTGATAAGTGAATAAAATTGTGAGGATGTAATTTAAAAATGGGGAGGGGATTTAACATCCTAGGAAAAATAATGAAATATGAAATTCTCATATTTATTAATATATGTGAATTAAATATTAATTCCACTTTCAATGGGATGCTCTGTTCGATGGTGTACCTGATACGCAACAACGAGTTTCTTTGAAATCTTACGTTGCACAGTAACAACATAATATTATTATTTTAAATGGAAGTTAATTCCTAACCATTTTATTGGTGGGAATGAACATGACTAACTAAAATATGATTATACATGTTTTTTTAATGATTTTACATTTATGAAATAAATGTTAGAGGCTTAAAATGTGAATGAATCTAATTTTAAGCATAAATTAATTTAAAAAGTTGATTTAAAACCTTTTAATGGAGAACTATCATAAAATATTGTTTTTTTTTCACATTTTTATGTTTTATTTGACAAAATAAAATTCTTCTTTTTAATTGGGACATCAAAATTTACTTTGGGTATATTTATGGTATTTTTCTGATAAAAGTTATTTTTTCAGGAATTGTGAAAAATACTGTATTTTAATTCAAAACTGCCTTTTATTATAATATATTTATATGGATAGATATTTTTTTTTAAATTTTTATTATAGGGAATTTAGGTTATATATTTTACATTTAATCCAATGATGGTCATTGAAATTAATTCTCCTTTGAAATTGGACATAAATAGGTGTCAATCTTTTGATATATATTGTTTCTTAAAAACACGCTATTTATTTTGTCAATGGGAATTAATTTTAAATTAATTAATCAATCTTCTGTTTTTTTGAATTTGGTAAAATATGCACCATTTTTTAATTAATAATATCAAATATATCTTAGGCTAAATTTTTAGTATTTTTCTCGAAAACATCAATTTTTGATGAATAGTTAAACCACTAAGTAGTAGTTAAAAAATTGACATTTTCATTTAAATGAAAATTTTCATTTGCGGTGAATTTAATTTCAAAAATAATACATAAATGGTTTTTATTAGTATGTAAAATGTGTCTCAATATGATAAAATCAATTTTTGGTGAATAATATCTTTTGACATTTATTTAATGCACTTAAAGGTAAATAAGGGAATTCAAGGTAAAAAAATAATATATTAATACCAAATTACCTTAACACTTTTTCTAACCTTATTGGGTGAGTCATGGCTGACCCTGGGCATCCTTGAGTCAATTTTGGGACCCCATGGAGTCACATGGGAGTTATAATGACACTTTAGATTAATTAATTTAAATTAAAGGCCAAAATGTCAAAAACAAATATCTTTTAGTAAGTTAATTTTTACATAATGTAATATAATTTATCTTTTTGACTATAAATAATTTTTTGAATGATAAAATTATTTCCTACATTATCGTTTATTTTTATAATTTTTAGACAACAGTTATTTATGACATAATAAGGATGTAGTGTTTACCTCATTAATAAATGATTTAAATAAATAAGACTATAATGATTAAAATAATATCTAAAACCTATCCAATTCTTATTGGGGAAATTTATTTAGACCACATGTCATCTAATAATCGACTTTAATTTGTTTTGGACCTATAGAAACCGTAAATAATTATATAATAAAATAATATTTTCACACATTCCTAAAGAGCCCCCACCTCCCCCTTATAAAATCCCTCACCACTAACCCATTCCTCACACCTCTCAAACCCCTTGGATCATCCAACCTAAATCCATTTACAGTACCAATGTCCTTATATTCTACCTAGAATCCTTAAAATAGGCAAAATGAAGTTCAATAAAACCATTTGGTTCAATCCAAAGGGAGTTACCCGAAATAAAGGTAAGAGTTTATCTTAAATTATTTTGTTTTATTTTGTTATATTTTACTTCTCCAACCCCCTAAACTCTTTTTATTTTTTTATAAAAAATATAGTATCCTCAATATAATAGGTTGTTATTTTGAGAATGATTCGATCTACAATTACACACACAACCGTCTAATGGGTAAAAAACATATTGTTTCTGTGGATGGCGAACTACTGCCTCACAGAATAATGATTGTTCAAATATCTCTAACTTCCTATCATTGTGGCCATTATGATGGAAATATATTAATATACGATATATATGATATTTATATTTTTTATATTCTTCTGTATTTTTTATTAATATAATACCTTTATGGTTCCCATAGTGGGTAAATACGATAATCTCATTTGAGGAAGTGTAGACTACCGCCCCCTAGAAGTGATGTGACTCTTTCATTCCTTATCTAGAATTTATATAGGGAAGAGATATGAAATTATATATGATATTATACTGAAATTATAATATATTTATGATAATTATTATTCCATTACATTACAATACGAAATAGAAATGGAAGTACCATTCATGCGTACGTACGACTTACCGTCTCCATGAACGGTGCATTTCATTTTTGATCTTCAAATGATATTTAATATTGTAAATAAATGTATATAATGGATATATTATATATATGATATCTAAATCATTAATATCAATATGGATATAATGAAATTTTTACCACATGAACAACTTGTAATTATAAAAAGTCTATTTTTGACTCAAGTACCAAATATCAAAAAAATGACCATTACATACATAAATGATTAGATAATATATATAACATGGTAATAATTTATATAATTTGAATAATAATCTCTAAAAACTTCATAATCAAGTGGAAATTAACATTTTTTATTCCGGTGATTAAAGAACGAATGAGTCATGTTGGAAACGAGGTAAGGGACTTCGTCTCAATCTCTTTTCACTTAAGCATATATAGTTTTATACATGACATTATTTTATATAAAGAATAAAAACCTTTTATTTTTCATTTCCTTCCAATGGAATCTATTTCTACGAAGCATTTTACTAAAATACAAAAAGGAATGTTTCTTTTAACCTAAGCAGTGACAACTACCTTTTCGCTGCCGTGAGTATTATTTTTCATTTTGGCTTCATTAACAAGCCGTACTATTTTTAAAAGAAAAATAAATACCATATAGTCTTTTATGTATTTTGGTATTGAAAATGGTTTTGATAATAGATTTTTTATGTCAATATATTTAAGAGATATATTTTTATTGAAATTTGGAAATGTTATCTTTCCTTTATATTTGTTTTATGTGTAATGATTTTATAATGGTACTTATACATTTGAAGGGTGGTTACGTGATTAACCAAAATGACGGGTGTTGTGGTGATAAACCAGTACTAGTGGTTTTGTTACAACCTCCAATTAATTGGTTATTGAAGTTGGCCATATGGCTATTCAATTTAGTGATATGTGTGCAAGTCGACCATATGGTAATTCCATTTAAGTATATTTTTTTCCCATGTTAACTTTATAAGTTAAGTGTTCTTTATATGGGTTTTATGGTAATCATTTTGTTAGAAAAAGGTATGAAATGATATTTTATTCATTGAAGGGAATTTAATACTTCATAAAGAAGAAATGTATTACTTATGATAAAGTATTCATGGTTTACTTGTTATTTTGAAGAACTAGATGTTTTCTTCCTTTGTGAATACCTTACTGATTTTTTTATACTCATCCCATTTTTTTGAAATATTTCTCATAGGGAAGAAGGTGGAATATGTTCAAGGATGGGATCCGGGAAATTTCATGTTGTCTTAAACATGGAACTAGACATGACTCTATTTTTCAGGAATTTATATTTTTTGAAAAAATTGAAACTGGGTATATGTGTCTACATGTAATATTCAAGCTATTATGTATATGTTATAACCTATTTCTCTAATTCTCTAAACTTGAAAAGAACCTTAATGTTAATTATTAACTTAATTCAAGAATATGAAATGTTTAATGTTGGGTCTTTATATAAAAAATATAATGACATGTAAAAATCATTAAAATATCATTTAGTTTAATTTTTTATGACCAGAACAGTTGAATTTAATAGTTCAGAGTCACATTAAGAGGATATTATTCTATATAATTTAACATATTACACCTACGATAATATTCATGGGATTTTTTATCCATGTAATACTATGTATAAATAAATTAAATTTTGGATGTCATAAATTCTATAAATAATATGTAAGAAAATAAATTACATGGGGCTACAAAATTCATATATATTTTTCTTCTGTGTAAGAAAATTGATATCCCCAAATGTTATTTGGGGTTCACAATGATACTCCAGTTGTTTATAGTAAGCATGAACTCAAGGAACATGTTATGTTTTCTTAATGTAAAAAGTAGAGGATTTAATAGAATAACCTAAACCCTGATTGTTGGTGGTCTATGAGAAAAACTGATTAGAAATAGGGGAATATATAATAATAAAATAGTTTGATAAATGAGATGTAACATGTTGGGGAATAAAAAATAGATTAGGATCATACATATGAAATGTCCTATATTCTGTTTTTCATTATATATGTATCTTGTTTATGTATGAGGTAAGATAAATCTACCTTGGTGTAGAAATTTGTATAGAATCATTACTGATAATGGATGATTTTGAATTTTTGTAATGAATTTGGGGGGTATTCAAAATTATTATGGTTTTTACTATAAGGATATCACTATGTATCAAATCTCAGGCCACATGCTCTATTTTTGTTTCAAATAAAACCCTATTTATAGTTCAATCCCACATACATAGAGAGGAGATTTAAAAAATTGCAATTGAACCTATTATTGTAAATCTAAGTGTCAGTACATATCCAATAAGGGTATGAATTCTGTTTATTTTTGTAGCTTATATATCTATATATATATTTATCCCCTGTATAGGTAGGGGAATGATCAATATGTCATAAAAATATTTTTCATGATTTTTCTAAATATTTTTTTTTGAAAAGTTGGAATGAAAATTAAAACAAAAATTATTAAAATTCCATTGAGGAACTAATGTATCACTCAAATATTTCACACAATTAAGTAGGATATGGGATATCTTAAATCCATGACTGAAAATGGGATAATATATCTATGAATCAATCCATATCATGTGTTAACAATAATAACACCAGGCATTGTTCTTTAAGGGACACATCGTTCATGAGTAACAAGATTCTCAACCCAATTATTGATCAAATGTATATAAAATGAAAATGGTATTTCCCCATAGCACATGAGAATTTTTTAGGTGTTGATGACACAACATAAATGAAATTGGTTTCATTACCATGCCTAATTTTTCATTTTATGGAATATGTTGTTGAATTAATTAAATCACACTTCCCTACACGGATATGGTTGTTATGTGGTGAAATGAGGGATTATCATTTTAGAATTTTATAATGTACTCAATATTGAATATCTAGTAAATTATACATATTATGATTGCATAATATTGAATATGTAACAACTAGGCCATATGGATAGGATGAAAACCTAACCATACCATGTTCATCAGGTCCTGGCCCTCTAGGTCCCAACATTTTCCCCACAAACATGTTGTCCCCTCCCTGGGGCCTATCGAGGTGTCTGAATGGGAAATAATTCTAATGAATTTCCCCAATGACAAAACATGTTCTTTACATGGTGTTTTTCTTCACTCTAACCCAACCTGAGAAAGTATCTAGAAGTTCACCCATATAGATCACTACACCAAGACAAGCATGCATAACTGTGGTGTTCTAGTTGATTGGGATCTTGAAAAAAAATGTGAACCTTATTGAAATTAGTCCTAACACATGGTTGAATAAACCCTTTAACATTCGAGGGTGCTACATTAACTCCCCCCCAATTAGAGAACAATTTTATCATTTTGGATCATACATTGTAACCCATGTACTTCCACCACACTTATGGGTGGGTTTCTTCTATGTTTCCAATGTAACACTTGGGCCCCATGAAGAGCACATGCACCCTCTTTATCATGGACATCAGGTCCTCGACCTCCTGGATTAACCAGTTTCCCCACAGACACATATTACCCTCCTTATGGCCCAACCAGATGCTCGTGAAGGTCATAAGACTATTGAATATACACACATGCCAAAACATGTTCATTCTATGGTTTTACCCCATTCACATGAATCCTGGGAATCATCAAAGAAGGTCACCAATCCTAATAACTACTCCAATAAAGGTATTCTTAAATGTGGTGTTCTAATTAGGAAGTCTTTCAACAATGAAAGTACACAATGTTGAGAAGAGTCATATCTCATAATACTTATACCCATTATCATTCGGGGGTTATAAACATTACCAATTTTTTTTAAGAAATAATCATACATATACATGACTCTTTTGTTACAGGTGTGGGTTTTTATTGTAACATTGTGTCTGAGCCTGAGATTGGGTGTTGAGGATAAAAAATTTCCTTATATAGAAATTAACCATACAACATGTAGTTCTTAGAGAAAATTATTCCCTACCTAGATAGGGATTTCATATAGGGGAATTTTTTTCGCAACATCATTAATGATATAACTGAGGTTAAAATATCCTGTGATGATCATTCCAATAAAAAAGTGGAGGTAATGTACATATATTCATTTATTGTTTTTTTGTGTATAGTTATACTATTCTGTAGATGGACATCAGTACATATCATATAGTGAGGGTAAAAAATCTTTGGAAAGGTAATTTTTAATAATTGATTATGTTCCAATATATATCCTACATGTTTGTAATACATCATTATTATTATTATATGGAATAGTCAAATCTAGTGACATAGACTTCTATATGGATCAATTAGAGATATAGGGAATAAAAACTATTCCATAAGGAATTGGCTACTTTGAGTAGTTTGCAAACATGTAGTAATGACTCCAAAATTTAGATTTTGGGTCCTAATTTTGGTATGGTGGCTATATAGTTAAAAAATATGTGGTAATTATATGGATTCCATGTAGTTTATTGTATTTTCAATAAGTAATAGAAGTTATATATTTTATAGGCATACTATTGGGATGTGTGTTTCCATCATATAGTTCATACCCATATAAAATGTATATAAATCTTTTATCTATGATGAGAAAAGAAAATAATAACTGTAATTTATTAATGTCAAATGTACTAAATCGTTGTGATGGAATGCAAACTTCTTATGTGAATTTTAGGGATATGATTATGAAATATTTTCATATGTTGATTCAACATGATGATTAGAATTTTATTTGTTTCACTAGGTGTCCCAAAGTGATTGGAATAAATAATTATTGTGTTATTTTATGTAAAAGTTACAATTTTGATTTTTATTACATGTGTGGTGATATACTTTTTTAAGTGATATTTCTATCATGTAGTTGATTGTCCCCCAAAGATAGAACACTCAAATTGATATATGGATTTATAAGATGTTCCATGATATTTATGTAATGAATCTTCCTTTTACACATACATAGTTTTTATATTGATTACTTCTAGTGGTTGGGTTCATCATTGAGATCCTATAAATAACTACAAATTTATATTTCAAGTAATCCAACAAAGTATTTTTCTTAAAATTATTTTATTTCTACATTGATCGGGTTAAAAGTTATCTGAAATAAATATTCATTGATGGTGGGGCTATACTTTGTATGGGGGTCCAAGAAACACTATATATCCCACCAATATAGATATATTTCCACAAATAGTTCGTATAGATAGACCCTAAATATATTTTGAGCATATAGAAAAGGTTGAATTTTAAGGGTCCTCTAGATTATGATTATATATAAGGGAAGGGAATTTCAATAATCTGTCTTATAATATGGATGAAATATCAAATCATGTCATGGATATAGGGTATATTACATAAATCCTTTCATGGATAGTGATATCATTAAATTTATGGGTCAGATAGTATGGTATACCATATGTTTTCAATCTTCCTACACAATGGATAAAATTTGATTACCTCCATCATAATGTGACAAACACTATCAATAGTTGATTCTTATAGTACTAAAATATTCACCATGTGGGATTGTTGAAATAATTTTTCAACATTTGAATTTATAGTCATCATGAGTTATTAATAACACAATATGAAGGGTTATAGGAATATCATGTTACATTCATTCATTGATCATGGGTATGATACATAAATATTAAACATCAAAGTTATTTTTATCCATATGAATTATAGGGTTATGGGATATATAAATAATAACACATGAATATCATTTTCAATGATAATTTTAGTCTATATGGGGCAAGTAAACCATTATTAAGGGTGGAACCATGTATCATAGATGGTCAGGGAAAAAATACTAGGAATAAGGCATATGTTTACTAGGATCCAAACAACCAAAAGGTCTCATGTTATATGGAATTTTTTAATTCCCCAATTTTTCCTAGAGGTGTCCCACCACATAATATAATCTCTATTTCTAATATAATTTGACGATGTGATATGAAGAATGACTCAAGTTTATGTTGTTAAATGAGAAGTCTATCAGCTAATGGAATTAGTGATAATTATTATTGTTATTTATGAACATCTAAGTGAAAAAGATGAAGAGACTTTTAGGATTTTTTCCACCATTATTAATTAAAAACAAAATATTTCACATTGCCCTGAAAAAATTATCATTATATTTAGGGGGATAGTTACCCATGGAAGAAAGAAATTCCTATGTAATGAATGTTTTTCAATTATTTTATTCAAAAAAAGACTTAGATGTTTCACATAAAATATGTTAAATATTATTTCCAATATTATTTTTTTAGAATATTGAATAATAAATAAAGGTTATAGAGTTCCTTGAAAAGTGAATCCAGTCAATCGATTGTGAGTATTAACTCATATACCTTGGAAATGATGGTTGTTTATGGAGTGAAGAATATTCCTGAAGTGAGAGATAACCATATAGGGTCACACCATATTTTCTTGAGAAAACATTCATAGTGTATTTATAGGAAAAGATATTATTCATAATATAATCATCAAAGGGGTGTTTTATTAATAATTAATTCTTTATTCTGTACAGTTTAATATTATTTGATAAGTACATAGTTGTTTATAATTATATAAATATAAAAATCAATGTGCTAGTTAGAGTGACTCATGAGGTCCTATATTCCCACATGAACCATTTTCTAGGTGAGATACGAGAATATCCTAGGATTCCAATTAAACCACATGATATTTCATGAAAATGAACATGTGTGGGAATTCACATTTTAATGTTAGTTGGATTATCTAAATAGGTATCACTCTTGTTGTGGGATGTGGTGGAAATAGATATACATTCATGGTTTTTTATAGAATATAGGTTTTTATAATTACATTGTATCACATGGATGACAATTAGGCCAAAAAATATTATATATAGTGTCACGAACTAGCCTGAGTCGACCCTAAACTGGTCACAATGGCCAGCCTTTGACAGGTCCCAAGAGGCATTCCCGATCTACCTCGGATGGTAATATGAAACAAGGGAATTAATAGAGTACACAAGGGAACGATTTCTCCCATATATAAACAATAAAATAAACATCAGAATGAAATGGAGAGCCTAAAATAGATTTATATCCAAACTGAACTGAAGATTATATATACAAGAAGCTGAAATTAAAACAAAACCAACAACTCATCTGACCATTCCCGATAACCACCTGACTCTATGTGACCCTTTCGGTCACTCCACATCATAATGATCACACATCGCCCAAGGAAATCAAACTCATGCTAAACCTGCACGAGGGATAAAAATAGAATAAGACTATAGGCGTGAGTATAAAAACATAGTAGGATAGCCCAATATTCTATTCCTAATGCACATACATTAAAATAAAAGAATTATCAATTTCATGTTTTAAATACAAGATATAAATGTATGTTTTCTAAATGAGGTCCCATGCTATATATGAAAAATTACCAGAGAAAAACATCCATGTTTTATAAACAAGAATTCCAGTAACCATTTTCAAAGAGGTGCAACATCAAAATGAAAATAGTTTTCCAGAGGATTGCTGTAAATAATTTACACTTTTAAATAAATCGCACACACTACCGAATTTACCAACCAAACAAATTGTATGCTGAAAATGAGTAAAAAATAACCAATGACCATAAGTCATAGAAACACCCCTAGGCACTAGTTAGTTGTGAGCCCCAGGTACCTCGTATCTCATTGAATGTAACCATAATAAATATCTGCTATCGTTGACATGAGCCACTAGTAGTGAGCATACCCATAAGCTAGTGGTCCCCCAACAACATCAAAATCATAGTTTAGTTGGTCATGGCATCATAAAACTTTCTACTCGAAATAGGGGCTATACCCCACAAAATCATTAGCATACTAGTAAACATCAGCCCACCAAGATAACCAGGATTCCATTTAGTGCTCAATCAAGTTACACATATTATAAAACACACATTCCATATAAAACTTCTATTAAAAAACCATAAAAAACAAACATCTTTCGAACACTCTTTACATTTCATTCAAGAATCAATAAAACAAAAAAAGATTTGTAAAACAATTTCAAGGAGTATAACGAGGCCTTGCACATAAAATCTATATAAAAATGATCTTTTAAGGTCAAAAACCCATAAATAACAAATAAACACAGATTTAGAATACCCAATACCAATAAATAAATCATTTTCATGGACTATAAAATTTTCCCAAAAGATAAAACATGAAATAAACATGGAAACCATTTTTACAAAAAAAACAAATATCAAACGTGCCTTTAAGGCTTTATCAAAAATAACATTTGACCAAGTTGTGAATTTAACTTTTATTAAAGAGGTGTATACACACCATTTAAAGAAGAAAAACACATTTATAAATCCCTTAAAACTTTCAGGTTACATATTCAAAACACAACCATTTTATTATGGATGTGAAACATTCCATTTTCCAACAACTCATTCCAAAACATGTTGTTAACCATAATACATTTTTTTGTAAAAAAAAATCCAAATTGTAAAGAAAAATGATGACCAAAAATATCATTTATATTTATTCCAATTCATATATAAATCCAAAAAAATAATTTTTAATTCATCCATAACACATAAAATCCAACATGGCAATTTACTGAACACATGACATACCATTTTAAACAATAAAATTTATTTTTAGCACATGGGAAAGAATAAAACACCAATTGAATGAAATATTTCATAAAAGATATCGTAAAATATTCAAAATACTATAAAATATGTTCTAAAACTCACAAAATATTTTTTTAAAATAGTTTTACATTTAAACAAATACTTGGTGTGCACTTTTAAGACCAAACAACATGACCTTTCACAAAATATGGATTAAAAAACCATTATTCACAATAAGAAAATTATCCATCCATTGATATAAAATAATAACAATATATATCAGATGATTGAAATAAGAAAAATATTTAACATAAAAGTTTAAGGCATGTGAAAGGTATATCCTACCTCAAATCCTTGGGGTAATGGAAACACACACCCAATATCACCATCCTATGGTCTACATACACTAAAACTATGATGACTCAACCAAAATGAACAATAAAATCCATAAAAATTATAGGATTGAATAACTATATATCGATCAAGACTGGTGGATATTATAGAACCAATAAATAATTAAAGGAGGAAGAAGATGGAGGAGAATGGAAAAAGAATCTCACCTTTTCATCTAGAAAACTCTTCATCTTCTATTAGATCAGCACCAATAGAGAAAATGTAGTGGATTGAAACATCTGGTAGAGTCTAATAAGATCTGGAAAAACAAGTGAAAGATTATTTTTGGGAAAAGAGTACAAATGGAAGGATTTATTGATATAGAATATATCTTCGGTATTCTAGAAGATTTGAGATACACAAGGAAGTTTTGCCTAATCCGTGACCCATATGAGATCCAAATAGGTAACATTGATTCTAGGGGTAAGGATAGGGGTATTGGCTTCGAGTTTGAGGTGATATCACCAAAAAATATTAAAAATTAAATTATATATAAAATAAACCTATTAATTTTTTATAACATGAAATGGGTCCCTAGGATAGCCCAATACCTATATAAGTAACCCCAATTAATCATGTTAATTAATTTATAAGGGGTCAAAAAGGATATGGTCATTCTAATATGTTAGTGTTGGTCAAGTGGGAAGTGTAATTAGTCATAATGATAAAACATTAATGAGTTATAAAAGAAACAAAATATGTTTTTAAATCTGGAAATGAGCTCACGGTTGGCCCAAATCATGGAGTAACCACCCTTTCTCCCAAAACTCCTAAACAAGTAATAGAGAACCCAAATTAGGGTGTTTAGACATATATGGTAGTTCAAAAAAAATTAATCTAATATAACACCCAATAAAAGAATGAGTATTTTCAATGAACTAGATCCAAACGATGACAATAAAAAAAACCAGGTGTGACAATTCTCCCCACCATTAAAGCTCTCCACCCCAAGAAAGACATACCACATTCCAACTGCTTGATCAACACATAAGGATTCATTATATATATGGTCCAGAATATTAATACAATGAATCACCAAAAAATGTTAATAGAACATAATCCTCTTACTTCATCCAAAACACCAACTCTCACCGACTTCCTGAGAATCAACTGAAGGATCGAGTCACTACTGTAGATACCCAATTCTTGACGTACATAGACATTAAATTACTTTTTCATAATACTTAATACATAACCAAAACAAACAAACAAGGACCATAATAGTTCAGTGTCTTTGGAATCTCAGAATATAATCTTCTAATATTGGTGAAAGATCTTCAACATATCCCATTAAGATATTTTTTTATTACATAAAACCTTTATTTATATCCTAGGGAAAAGAAAAAATATAAATGGTGAGCTAAAATGCTCAGAACAGGTAAGAATGGAAAAATAAAACAAACCATATACATTTGAACTTCAAAACACGAACATAATATTTACACATCAAAATCATGAGCAATGCCAAAAAACATGGCAGTACGTATGTCATAGATCATAATGGATCACCAATTTTGATAAAATAGCATGGTAATAAAACATGTAATTGTGGAAAAACATTAAGAACATGATATGATTTCCATAGTCTCCAAGGCATTGTTTCCAGGACAATCTTAGTGGACAATGTCTCTTTCTGAATTAAGTAAAGTCCTCATTCCAGTCATGTAACACTGAACTTGATTAACTTACCATTCCTTCCATGTATATCTCATGAGATATAAATCTTTAACCAATGAATTGGAGGGAGATATAGGTCCCACCCATATCATAATGAAATCATTCTTACTTGTTCCACAACATAAACACAAATCATTCATCATAACCGAAAGAATAAAATGAGTTTCATAAACATCATCCCATCATAACATAATCCATATAAAACAAATGGCTATAATTTCATCATAAGAGAAGTGATACCATATAAATCATAGAGAAATTATTCTTGAAACATACACATATAAAATAATATCATATTATATGGAAAATGGTTTTGATAAAACACTTGAAATTAATTCTTAAGGAAAATATCCTTTCTTTTTCAAAATCATTTTCTTTTCAAAAAAATGCCATGAAATTTTAAAATAAGTGTATCTTATTGACAATATTCATGAAATCTTGTAGAGTAAGCTTCATGAAAATAAGGTGTTATGAAACTGTAAAAATCTATTCATGCCGTATATGTTAAAAAAACATTTTCCTAATACTTTTATCAGAAAAGTCAAAAAGTTCCTCGTATGGTAAAAAATATATTTCATTCATAATATGTGTAAAACAAAAAAATGGGTAAAAAGAACTTTAAACATACATAAAAACACTTTTATAAAACATGGATATGGATGATAACTATAACCCCAGTAAATGCTTATGAATAAACAATCTCGAATAAGAATGATATTGGAATAAATATCCCTTACATTAAGTTCGATATGATTTGTAAGTATTAGAACCTCATGTATAATGATTTAAGTAATTACATTGACATATTAAAGAATCATATTCATTTTTATGATATCATATATGGTTCATTTATGACTTTATATTACCCGTTATTTTGTAAATTCAATGTTAAAGCAGCGTTTTGTTTAAAATCGTTTTATTTATCGTAAGTGATTGGACTTGTTGTTCTTGATATTATTATTACTTATATCATGATTTAATTACATCCAGAATGTAAATCATGATTTATATATCTTATATATTCAGTATATATATATATTTAACAGATAGATAAATGAAATGAAATACATCGTTCATGGAGACGGTAGGTCGTACGTATGCTTGAACGCTGTTTTCTTTTCCTTATTGACTGGAATGAAAGTAAGTATATGAAATATATATATATATATACATAAATCCAGTAGAATTATCATGTTATATATTTCATTATTATTAATTATATATATTTTATAATCATTCTTGAGTGGTTATCCTAGAGAATGCATCACAACACGTCGTGGAGACGGTAATATGTACGTACGCACGAGCGATGATATCATTCCCATAATAATTGAATTGAATTAGAGTGGATGATATAATATCTCAGAATCAGTATAATGTTATAATAACTATATATAGTTATTATTTACACCATTATACCCATCCAAGTATGGTGGTGGTGGAAAAATAGAATACACAACGGTGTAGAGACGGTATTCCGTACATACGTACGCGCGGTGATTTCGTTTTTCGTAGGATGGATAAAAGGTGAAATAGGGTTGTTTAAAATTTATAATAACATATCAGTAAATTATTTATACTTATGTTATTAATTTATGATGAAACAAATAAATAACAAGATGTTTAAGAATAAAGAAACTTGAAAGAATCGGTAGAAGAGATTACCACTTCTTCGATGCACCCCTTTTAAGCTTCCTCTTAAGGCACTAGAGTTGGACTATTGAGGTGACCAGAACCTCTATAATGTTTATACAGAAGTTTAAAAGGGAAATGGGTGGGTTTTTCCTGAGCTTCAAGGCTTAAAATTGTGTAAATAAAAGAGGGAGGAGGTGCCCTTTTATAAGGGAGGAGAGGGGCACCTTAGAAAAAAATTAAAATATTATTTTATAATAAAGTAATATTCTATATTTAAAAGATCCAAATTGATTTATTTATAATATAAGGTGGGTATGGGTATAAATTCTCTAAAAAAATAGGTTTTAGACAAGTTTAGGTTACTATTTTAACCCTATCATTTAGATTTAACTCTTAGTCAAATAATTTAACATTTACCGTGTCTTCTTGTTTTCTTACACTATAAGGTTAATAAACATACTATAACAAGCCAAACGAACCCCAAGTGGTTAATTATTAATATATAAAACCTTATCTAAGTCATTGGGATGAACCTTATATTTTTAGGAATAGAATAACAATTAAAAATATATTATTTGTTTTAAAAACTATTTTATGTAAATTTTGACACTATTTGGTAATTGATTTTTGTGAAAATCATAATATCATGTTTAGTTTAAAAAACGTTAATTGAATCAATAATATCATGTCATATTACCCTAAAAAATTAGTGTAATTTATAAAAAGTCTCAAATTATATTTATTTGGGTATTTATAACATAAATTATGTGAATATTTCATTAATAAATTATTACTACATCATCATTGTGTCATAAAAAAATAATATTTAATTTCTAAAAATTATAAATAAAATAAAATTATGTAGGAAATAGTTTCATCTTTCTAATAAGTATTTATAATATAATTTATCTTATATATAACCTTGTATTAAAAATGATTTAGTTATTTAACAGTGATTTTAACAATTTTAACTCTTCGTTAAATAAAATATTAATAAATGTCCTAATCTAATCCACATGGACCTAAATGATATAATTTTATTTCCAATGTTCTTTTTTTAGAATTACACTTATCCAATAAAATTAGGACAAGTGTTACGGTAATAATAATATCAATTTTACCCTTAATTACCCAATTTACTTTTAACCGTGGTAAATAAAAGTAAAAAGTTACTATTCACCAAATATTAGTTTTATCTTATTGAACCACATTTTACTCCTTGATATTAACTGGGTCTCTGGGATTTTCGAAATTCCACTCACAGAAGCGGTGAAATTATGTTTTATGTAAAATTTATAATTTTCATATGAGGTGGGTAAAAGACGGTGAAAAGTCCAATAAATTTTTTTATATATCTATAATTATTATAAAATGACTCCAATTAATTACATTGAACTTATATAGGTATTATGTATCAATTATGACCTAAAATTAATTTCAATAAAATAAATAATTATTTAAATAAATAGTCGGTTTTTAAATAGTAACCTAGTTTTTCACAATTCATCAAAAATTGAAAGTTCTCGGAAAAATACCAAAAATTCACCCAAGAGTAATTTCGATATTCCGAATCCAAAAATTAAGTCCATTTTGAAAGATAAAATTTATAAAATTTCAAAAATTGGGTTTTACTGTTCATAATGGCTTGTTCATAATAATATTATAATAATATTTTGTTCAGTGAAACTCGGTATTGCGTACTACACACACTATCGAGGAAGGTCTTGATTGCATGTAATGCAAGCCAAGTCAGGTCTGAATGTAGTGAATGCTTCATTTGGTGTTGCGTAATACCAAATCAAAACTTATTTCATTTATACATTAAACAAAATCTATACTAAATGTTGTGTAGAATAATTTCTAGTAAACGAACTTGAAATTGTATGTAACACGATACAAGAATAGTGTTGTGTATAATTCAAGCTAATATAGTGTTTCGTATATTACAATATAATCTTGGTTTAGTGTAACATAGAATAAATCAATGAAATTAAAAATAAAATATCTCAAAAAATCTCAGGGTGTTACATTAAAGCCCCCTTAAAATGAATTTCACCCTCGAAATTCGTCGGGGTTATGAATGGTTTATTACATGAGATTTTTATTCATAGAAACCCACATCGTAAAAAGGAATACCAAAAAAAATCTTTAAAAACTAAATTATGAAACGTAACGGTTACCCAAATTAGCTAATCACTGGGTTTCCACATAGGATAACATAGTTGAAAATATGGATATGGAAGAGAAATTTAACCATCATGTTATGATGGAGAGTGGTAGAGGACATGACTATGATAAATCCAACATTCAAAAAGCCATAAATTTGTGATGATCTAAGGTACCATATGATTCATCAGATATGAGAGCACTGGGACAACATTTTTGGTTTTCAAGATCATTTCCCTAATGCTGAAGAATTTTTTTAAATAAAAGAAATACTTACTTGATTTTGGTACAATCTCACTATTGTTCATGCATTGAACAATTTACACTTCATCCCTTAAAGAAATGAAGTTGAATTTGACTTTCTTGAAGTGTTAACAGATCATGCGATAGAATGTAAGGTCATTCCATCTGTCTCAAACAAAAGGATAGAAAAAGTTATTAAATATACATAAGTCCATCTATAGTGAGATTAATCGCATATGGTTCATAAAACGGACTTTTACTTCATATATCATACCGAACAATATAATAAAACTATTTTCTACTAACTAGGGACTTCATGTAAGCCAGTGGTAGGTGATTAATTCCTGTCACACTTGGGTTGTGGGTTCGATTACCATAGTCTTGTCCGACGCGACATGTTGTCGTCCATCCTGCAGGTTGTCCTTTTTTTAAATCTACATTATTATAACATTCCATCAATAATATCAAAACAAATACAAGCTTTAAACAATACTAACTTATGTCCAACATAATCCATTCCAATCATTAGGCTTATCCAATATACTTGTGTCCAAGCTCATAGTATAAAGAAAACAATAACTAGACATTTCTTCTGTTGAGCATGTGAATACCATCATTTATGCCCCTAATATCATACGATATATCTTGTTGGTAAAATTAAAAACATGTGAATAACATAATCATGTATTCTCTTGAAAAATGAATACCCATTCAACCTTAGTGAAAACATGAATGCTGTCAAAATTTTACATACCAAAATACCAAAAATTCTATATACTCAAACCATGATATAACTTTTTCCTTATATCAGTCATGAGCTCATTTCATTTTTTATTTATCCCTTTATTATGCACGTATATTCTTCTTTCCAAAAATATTTCAATCACTTTTCATGGTTACTGGTACCATATAATTATTGAAAACCAATACATAGATATTTTAAAATTCCATGATACCATAAATGAGTTCCATGATACTATTTTGAAATCCCATTACATAAACTCTTAATCATTACACAACATCATTGTCATACACAACATCAAAAATAGTGATTGCATGTGACTTCCCTTTATTCTTTTCCTTATGAGGTTTCTTACGTTGATCATCATTAACCCTTGGATTAGGGAATTGATTAGAATAATGCCCCATTTCCTTGCACTTGAAGCATTGTAGTGACAGTGGTTCGTTCTCTACAGTCTTTTCTTTATTCACATTATTAGAAACCCTTTTTCCATTACATCGAAACTCAACTGCTCGATGACGTTCTTTTTCACACTTAAAACATTTTCCAGTCCCTTTAAGACAAACTCCACCATGCTTCTTTCCATACATTGAGCATAAATAAACATTCATCTTCTTTTCACCATTATTCTGTGATTTATCCTTAAACTTCATCTTTCATTTCTTGTCAAAACCATGAGATGGATATATAACACCAACATCCATTTCAACCTTGATATCACAACACACAATTTCTACATAGCTAATAACATCGCTTATAGAAAATTCCCCTCGAAGACTAGGTTTTAACCACTGAGGAATCGATCGACTTTACTCTCAGGTTGGATGATAAAGCCAGATACATACCTTGAAATCCTTGTAAAATTCCCTTGGTATATGCCAAAATATTCGTCATCCTTTTTCTTATGCTCATGGAAATACTTTTACATATTTGTTAGAATAATATTATGGAAGTACTTATTGAAAAATAAGTTCTTGAACCCATCCCATTCAATGGATTCAATTTCATCTCTGGGTCTCGTATTCTTAATTAGAGTCCACCATTGATCTGCTTTACCTTCTAAATTGTAAATAGCCAGAATGAATTTTTCATGTTCCGAACAGCGAAGTATGGAAAATATCATTTCAATGGTACTGATCCATTATTCAGAAAAAAGTGGATTAGAAGACCCACTGAATGAAGGTGGATGTTGCCTCATGAAGGAATCATTAGAATATTGTTCCCTTACCTGCACATTTGGAAGTCCATAATGATTCATAGCATGTGTAAGTATAGAAATAAGATATTTCACTCCATCTCCTATAAAATTTTTTTGTTCAAGAGGAAATTCATTTCACTGTCTATTACATTAATCAACACTGTTCCTTCAGGTTTGATCCATCGTATAAAACCCAAAAAGAATATTGTGAGATGAAAAAATCATACTAGGGAAATCAACATAATAAAGGCATGGTACCATAAACATGTAACATATTAGGGTCAATTCTAATATTGTTATTGTAATTATAGGACTATAACATATACTTATACATAAACTTAGAAACATCCCTAGACATACCTCAGAAATATCTGTAGGGATCTCACTAAAGTTTTCACATTCTAGTTTCCAATGGTTAACTAAGCCTTTCCTCAGATACCAACTATAGAGATCCAATTCTTTAGGTACATGGACATTACATTACTTTTTTGGAATACTTAATACATAACAAAAACAGACACACAAGGACCGTAATAGTTTAGTGTCTTTGGAAACTCAGAATATAATCTTCTAATCATTGTGAAATATCTTTAACATCTACCATAAAAATCATCCTTTTTTCATACCTAAAACCTTTCATTATATCCTGGGGAAAAGAAAACATATAAAGGGTGAGATCAAATTCTTAGTAAGGGTAATCATGGAGAAAATAAAACAAACCATATGCATTTGAAATTCAAAATATGAACATAATATTTGAACATCAAAATCTTGAGAATTGACATAAAACATTGTAGTACGTAAGGCATAGATCATAATGGATCACCAATTATGATAAAATAGAATGGTGATAAAACATGTAATTGTGGAAAAACCATTATCCACATGATATGAATTCCATTGTAGACAAGGCATTGCTTACAAGTCCATCTTAGTGGACAAAGTCCCTATCTGAATCGAGTTTATTTGTCGTTCCAGTCTAGTAACACTGAACCTGATTAACTTACCATTCTAGCCATGTCTATCTAATGAGATATAAATATTTACCCAATGAATTTAAGGGAGTTATAGGTCCCACACATCTCATAATGAAATCATTCTTACTTGTTCCACAACATAAACATAAATCATTCATCATAACCCAAAGAATAAAATGGGTTTCAAAAACATCATCCCATCATAACACAATACATATAAAAAAATGGATATCATTTAAACATAAGAAAAGTGAAAACATGTAAACCATAGAGACATTATACTTGAAACATGCACATATGAATTATTTTCATCTTAGATGGAAAATGGTTTTGATAAAACCCTTGAAATAAATTCTAAAGAAAAATATCTTTTCTTATTCAATATCATTTTATCTTCACAAATTTACATACAATTTTAAAAGAAGAGGATTTTGTTGAAAGTAGTCATGAAATCTTGTAGAGTTAGCTTCATGAAAATAAGGTGTTTTGAAACCTTAATAATCCATTAATGCCATATAAGTTAAAAGAACATTCTCCTCGTACTTTTGTTTGAAAAGTCAAAAAGTTCCCCGTATGGTAAACAAACGAAATATTCCATTCATAACATGTGGTAAAAGTAAAAAATTGGTAAAAAGGACTTTGAAAATACATTAAAACACTTTTAGAAAACATGGACATGGATAATAACAATAACCACAGTAAATACTTACAAATAAACAATCATGGATAAGAATGAGATTGGAATAATTATCCCATACCTTAGGTTCGATATACTTAGAAAGTATCTGAACCTCCTGTATAATGATTTAAATAATTACACTGACTTATTTCAGAATCATATTCATTGTTATGATATCATATATGGTTCACTTATGACTTTATATTACCCGTTCTTTTGTAAATTTAATGTTATAGTAGCGTTTTGGGTAAAATCGTTTTATTTATCATGCGTGTTTGGACTTGTTGTTATTGATATTATTATTAATTATATCATGATTTAATTATTTCCAGAATTTAAATCTTGACGTTATATCATATATATTCATTACATATATATATATAATAGATAGATAAAGGAAATGAAATACACCGTTCATGGAGACGGTATGCCTTACGTACGCATGAATTCTATTTTCTTTTCCCTATTGACTTGAATGGATGTAAGCAGATGACACACATACATATATACATAAATCCATTAGCATTATAATGACATATATTTCATTACTATTCATTATATATATTTTATAATCATTCTTGAGTGGTTAACATGGAGAATAAATCTCACCATGTCGTGGAGACGGTAATCTGTACGTACGCACAAGCGATGATATCGTTATCAAAATTATTGAATTGAATTGGAGTGGATGATAAAATATCTCAGAATCAGTATGATTTTATAATAACAATATATAGTTATTATTTACACCATTATACCCATCCGAGTAAGGTGGTGGTGGAATAACAGATTACACCACAGGGTGGAGACGATATTCCATACGTACGCACGCGCGGTGATTTCATTTTTCATAGGATGGATAGAAGGTGAAAAAGAGTTTTTTCATATTTATAATAACATATGATTATATGAGTGATACATATGTTATTAATTTATGATGAAATAAATAAATAAGAATAAGTTGAAGAAGAAAGAAACTTGAATGAATCAGTAGAAGAGAGTACCTCTTCTTCGACGCACCCCTTTTTATCTTCCTCTTAAGGCACTAGAGTTGGTCTTTTGAGGAGACACGAACCTCTATAATGTTTATAGAGAATTTGATAAGGGAAATAGTAAGGGTTTTTTCGGAGCATGAAGGCTCAAAATTGTGTAAAGAGAAGAGGGAGGAGGTTCCCTTTTATAAGGGCGAAGAGGGGCATCTTAGGAAAAACATAAAATATTATTTTATAATAAAGTCATATTCGATTTTTTATAGGACAAAATTGATTTATTTAGAATCTAAGGTGGGATGGGTGGAAATCCTCTCAAACAATAGGTTTTAGACAAGTTTAGGTTACTATTTTAACCTTATCATTTAGATTTAACTATAAGATAAATAATTTTACCTTTACCGTGTCTTCTTGTTTTCTTACACTATAAGGTTAATAAACATACTATAAAAACGCAAAAGAACCCCAAGTGGATCAGTATTAATATATATAAACATATAAAAGTCATTTTGCTGAACATTAGATTTTTAAGAATAGAATAATATATAATAATATAATATTCGTTTTAAAAACTATTTTATGTCATTTTTGACACTATTTGGTAATTGATTTTTGTGAATATCATATAAGCATGATTAGTTCAAAAAAAGTTAATTGAGTCAATTAAAACATGTCATTTAACCTAAAAAATTACTTGACTATATAAAAAGTCTAAAATTACATTTATTTGGGTATTTATAACCTCAATTATGTTAATAATTCATTAATAAGGTAATTACTGCATTATCATTGTGTCATAAATAAATTAAATTATATAATGACTAAACATTATAAATAAAATTCCATTATGTAGTAAATATTTTTATATTTCTAATGAATATTTATAGTAGAATTTATCCTATGTATAACAATATATTAAAAATGTTTTAGTTATTAGACGTTGATTTTAACTATTTTAACTCTTCATTAAATAAAATAATAATAAATGTCTTAATCCAATCCATGTGGACCTAAATGATAATATTTTATTTCTAAGGTTTTTTTTGGTCGAATTAAACTTATCCAATAGAATTAGTACATGTATTATGGTAATAATAATATCATTTGTACCCTTAATTACCCAATTTACTTTTAACCGTGGTAAATAAAAGTAAAAAGTTACAATTCACCAAAAATAATTTTTATCTTATTAAACCACATTTTACTCTTTTATATTAAATATGTATCTCAGATTTTCGAATTTCCACTCAAAGAAGAGGTAAAATTATGATTAATTTAAATTTTAAAATTCTCCTCGGAGGTGGGTAAAAGACGGTGAAAAGTCTGATAAAATTTTTATATATATAAAAATATTATAAAATGAATCCAATGAATTAAATTGGAATTATATAGGTATTATGTATCAATTTTTACATAAAATAAATTTAAATAAAATAAATAATTATTTAAATAAAAGGTCGGTTTTAAAATATTAACCCACTTTTTCACTATACCTACAAAATTGAATGTTTTCAGAAAAATACCAAAAATTCACCCTAATATAATTTCGATATTCTGAATCGAAAAATGAAGTTCATTTTGAAAGATAAAATTTATAAAATTTAAAAATTTTGTTATTACTATTCATAATGGCTAGTTCATAAAAATATTATAAAAATATCTTGTTTAGTGAAACTCGTTATTGCGTACTACAAACGCTATTGAGCAAGGTCTTGATTGCGTGTAATGAAAGCCAAGTCAGGGCTGCGTATAGTGAAAGCTTCTTTTGGTGTTGTGTATAACATAATCAAAACTAATTTCATTTATACATTAAAAAAATAAATACTTAATGTTGCGTAGAATAATTTCCACTAAAAAAAATTTAATTGTGTGTAACACGAGCCAAGAATAGTGTTGCGTATACTGCAAGCTAATACGACGTTGATTATAGTACAAACTATTCTTGGTGTAGTGTAATATAGAAGACATCAAAGAAATTAAAAATAATATATCTCATAAAATCTTGGGGTGCTACATTCTACCCCCCTTAAAATGAATTTCGCCCTCGAAATTCATCGGGGTTATGAATGGTTTATTACATGAGAGTTTTATTCATAGAAACCCAAATTGTAAAAATAAATACCAAAACATATCATTAAAAACTAAAGTATGAAACGTAATAGTTACCCAAATTAGCTAATCACTGGGTTTCCACATAGGATAACATATGTGAAAATATGGATATGGAAGAGAAATATAACCATCAAGTTCTGATGGAGAGTGGTAGAGGACAAGGCTATGATAAAGCCAACAGTCAAAAAGTTATAAATTTGTGATGATCTAAGGTACCATCTGCTTAATCAGATATGAGAGAACTAGGACAACATTTTTGGTTTTCAAGATCATTTCCCTAATATTGAATAATTTTTTTGAATTAAAAGAAATACTTACATGATTTTGGTACAATCACACTATTGTTCGTGCCTTTAACAGTTTCCACTTCATCTATTAAAGAAATGAAGTTGAATTTGTCTTCCGTGAAGTGTTAACGAATCATTCGACAGAATGTTAGGTCATTCCATCTGTATCAAACAAAGGGATTTCAAAAGTAATTAAATATACATAAGTCCATATATAGTGAGATTAATTGTATATGGTTCCTAAAATAGACTTATACTTCATATATAATACTGATTAATATAATAAAACTAGTTTCTACTAACCAGGGACTTCCTGTAAGCCAGTGGTAGGCGATAAATGCCTGTCGCATTTTGGTTGTGGGTACGATTCCCACAGCCTTGTCCGACGCGACAGGTTGTCGCCCGTCCTACAGGATGTCCTTTTTCTAAAACTACATTATTACAACATTCCATCAATAATATAAAAAAATTCTATCCTTAAACAATTATAACTTATGTCCTACAAAATCAATTCGGATCTTTTGGATTATCCAATATACTTTTGTCCAAGATCAAAGTATAAAGAAAACAATAACTAGAAATTTCATCTGCCGAGCTTGTGAATACCATCATTTATCCCCCATATATCATACAATATATCTTGTTGGTCAAATTAAAAGCATGTTATTACCTTAATCATGTATTCTCTTGAAAAATGAATACCCATTGAACCTCAGTGAAAACAATAATTCTATCGAAATTTTACATACCAAGATCCCATTATTTCTATATACTCAAACCATGATATAACATTGTCCTTATATCAGTCATGAGCTCATTTCATTTTTTCATTTTCCCTTCATTATGCTCAAATCATCTTCTTTCCAAAAATATTTCAATCACATTACATGGTTACCGGTACCATATAATTATTGAAAACCAATAAATAGATATTCCAAAATTCCATGATACCAGAAATGAGTTCCATGATACTATTTTGAAATCCCATTACATAAACACTTAATCATTACACAACATCATTTTCATAATCAACATCACAAATAATGATCGCTTGTGACTTACCTTTATCCTTTTCCTTAAGAGTTTTATCATGTTGATCATCATTAACCCTTGGATTAGGGCATTGATTAGCATAATGCCCCCATTTACTTGAACTTGAACCATTGAAGTGTTGGTGGTGCGTACTCAGTAGTCTTTTCTTTATTCACATCATTAGAAACCATTTTCCCATTACTTCAACACTCAGCTACTCGATGACCTTTTTTTACACAATTAAAACATTTTTCTAGTCCCTTTAAGACAATATCCAAAAGGATACTTTCCACACTTTGTGCATAAAGAAACATTCATCGTCTTTTCACCATTATTATGAGATTTATCCTTGAACTCCATCTTTCGTTTCTTGTCAAGACCATGAGATGGATATGTAACACCAACTTCCATTTCAACCTTGATAGCACAACACGGAATTTCTTCATAGCTACTGATGTCTCTTATAGCCAATGCCCTTCAAAGACTTGGTTTTAAGCCACTGAAGAATCGATCTAATTTACTTTTAGGTTGGATGATAAAGATAGATGCATACCTTGAAAGCCTTGTAAAATTTTCTTCGTATATACCAACAGATCCATCATCATTTGTCTTAAGATCAAGGAAATACTTTTCCATATTTTTCCAAAGAATACGAGGGAAGTAGTTATTGAAAAATAACTTCTTGAACCCATCACATTCCAGGGATTCAATTTCATCTCGGGGCCTCATATTCTTAATTAGAGTCCACCATTGATCTGCTTCACCTTCTAAATGGTAAATAGCCAGAATGACTTTTTCATGTTCCGAACAGCGAAGTATGGAAAATATCTTTTCAATGGTACTGATCCATTGTTCAGCAACAAGTGGATCAGAAGACCCACTGAATGAAGGTGGATGTTGCCTCATGAAGGACTCAATAGAATATTGTTCCCTTCTCTACTCATTTGGAAGTCCAGAATGATTCATATCTTGGGTAAGTATAGCAATAAGATTTCTCACTCCATCTCCCATAACATAGGTTTGTTCAAGAGGAAAATCATTTCATTGTCCATTACATTGATCAACATGGTTCTTTCGGGTTCCAGCCATCGTCTAAAACCAAAAAAGAATAGTGTGAGAGGAAAAAATCATGCTAGGAATAAAAACATAATAAAGGGGGGTACCTTCAATATATAACATCTTATGGTTAATTCTTAGATTTTTACCATAATTCTTGGACTATAACCTATACTTATACTTAACCTTAAGGACATCCCTAGACATAGCTTAGAAATATCTCTAGGGATCTCACTAAAGTCTTCGCATTCTAGTTTCCAAAGGTTAACTAATTCTTTCCTCTGATACCAACTATAGAGACCCAATGCTTGATGTACACGGACATTACATTACTTGTGTGGAATACTTAATACATAACAAAAATAGGCACACAACGACCGTAATGGTTTAGTGTCTTTGGAAACTTAGAATATAATCTTCTAATTATGGTGAAAGATCTTCAACATCTCCTATAAAGATCTTCCTTTTTTTTCTTACCTAAAACATTTCTTTATATCCCAGGGAAAAGAAAACATATACAGGGTGAGCTCAAATGCTCAGTAAGGGTAAGCATGGGGAAAATAAAACAAACCATATACATTGAACTTCAAAACATGAACATAATATTTAAACATCAAAATCGTGAGCAATGACATAAGACATGGCAGTACGTAAGGCACAGATCATAATGGATCACCAATCATGATAAAATAACATGGTGATAAAACATGTTATTGTGGGAAACCATTAAGCACATGATATGATTTCCATAGTATCCAAGGAATTACTGCCAAGACCATATTAGTGGACAAATTACCTTTCTGAATTGAGTTCACTCCTCATTACAGTCCTGTAACATTGAACCGGATTAACTTACCATTCTAGTCATGTCCATCTCAGGAGATATAAATCTTTACCAAATTCATTATAGGAAGATATAGGTCCCATCCATCTCATAATTAAATCATTCTTACATGTTCCACAACATAAACATAAATCATTCATCATAACCCAATGAATAAAATGGGTTTCATAAACATCATCCCATCTCAGATATAAACGAGATTTGGGTTTTCTCCATCTTTTTTCAATAAATTTTATAACTAGGGAGATTAAATTCCTTTATATGAATCAATGTGAGATTATGTTATAGGTGAATGGATATTTCTGGAGAATCATTTCTGATGTAATGAATCAAGATCACAACACTGAAGTGAATCTAAATGAAGAACACAATGGAGGGAAATATATCTATACATCATTATCATGTTTCACTTAAACAGGATTAAATAATTACCCAAATGATTTTTTCATCTACAGTAGTCATGTGAAGATTAGAAATAGTTGTGGAAAGTAATCTGAGGGGTAAAGACGTGGGATATGCATTCATTGTGGTAGGGATAGACAAAATATCATCTAGTTTCCTTTCTATAGAATTATTTGTAATGTATTTTATATGGCGATCCATATACATGTGTTATATAGGATCAGTTAGTAGATGAGATATAGAAGAGTATCATTGAAGGAATATGTCTCCAGGAAGGACTCAAATACCACTTAAAAAAGAGGTATCTATTGTTTATCATATTAATATGGTCATGTTATGGGATGAGCTACCATTACATAGGTGTAAAAGTTTAAAAATGGAAAACATTATGGGTGTTATATTGTATTCTGGGGTTATGTTGTTTTTAAGATGCTTACATTATATTCGACTACTAATTATCATGATATAGGACCACCCACTATTATAGGCACGATTCATGTTCTAATAACCAAATCATAATATTTTTGATATCCATGAATCCCATTCGTTTACATTTAGTAAAAATTAAAATATATAGTGCTTAGATATAGTAATAATATATTGTTATATTATAATTGAAAAAACAATATTAGTGATGTTATAGGATATGAAGTGATTAAACGAGTATTCTGTTAACGTTGGCTTATAGCATTTACTCAAGGATATATTCCTAATAGAAATTTCTATGGATGAATAGATTATATTTATGTATTTGATAGTTCTAAAAAAATTTCATACAAACTATTATGATAGTAAATTACATCTATTTATCAGCAATTTGAGCAGTTATATCCCTCGTGGTTAATGGTTATTTATGATCATCATACATGACTAGTTCATTGTAGATTGTATTGTTTTATAGACTATGTTTAATTAAATGATTCATATAATGGTGGGATGTAAGTAAGTGTCATAAAAATATTAGTTTACCACTCTCATAATTTAATTTAAGAAAACATGCACGTATTAACTCTTAAGTGGTAAATTTTGTTCACAATCTAGTTGGTAATGTGATCTACACCTTGATTTATAGGATACTAGTAGAAAAAACATCAGTAGTTGAATGTACAGTTGGTTGAATTCAGAAATGAATGATTCAATGAATAGTGTTATTGAAAATTGGGTACTCATTTATAATATTCAATAACTACCAGGGGGACTATTTCGTCATGTGCGGCTTATTGGTGGATAAACTAGATGATGTCAAAACTTATATCTCATTACATCATTCTATATAGGTTATTATAGGAGATTTTATCTAATATAAAGTGCCTATACATATGATATTGCGTATATTTTATAGATTCACTATCTATATCTATCTTAGATGTGTTGAGTATCTTCAGGTAAATGGTAATATCTAGGTTACTATGAGTTTTTGAGGAGATGGTTAGTGGATTCCATTATTCAAAATGGGCAGTAAATTATAGGTTTAAAATGATGTATAATGAGCTATTTATGAAAAAATATTGGGGGTTTGGGAATGATATTGTGGGACTCTATAGAGATATTCTTCACCAACCATCACTTAATGGAAATGTATTAATTGCCTATAGAATAATGAAACATCATTAAATTATATAATAGTGGTGGTATGAATTCACTATGGACATAGTTATTTGTTTACCCATGACACTGGGGACCAGTTATGATTAATGGGAGATCATGGACTAATAGATAAAGTAATCCATTTTCCTATATATTATAGAGACCTTCACCAACAGTGATTTGTTTAGTTGATATGTTAATGTTACTGTTTAATACTAGGATGTGATAAATAACAAATTATTTGATTGATATCAATGTTTCATATACTATTTTTGAATTGAAAACTAAATTAATTGGGATCTTAGGTTTATCAAACAACAACTAACCATAATATGAATAATGGATAATCAGATGCGAAAATTTAGATTCTGAAAGAGATTTCCCATGGTGGTTTTGTATAATTAAATGGTTTGTTTCGATTTATCTCATACTAATATAGTTTTTCAATAATATTATCATCCATAAATTAATCAAAATGGATATTTTTGTGGGGTTATATGGAATCTCATTCAATTAACGTTTCATTTAGTCTTAGTGGGGTGAGTTAAAACATGCTTTAACTACTCTAATAAATGAAATATATTATAAGGTTCAATTGATAAAGAAGTGGTTGTATACCATATAGTGATTTAATTCAAAATATCATATATATCATATTGAGTTCTTAATCATCCATAAGGTTATTCCATGGTTCCACCTATACTAGGTCAATGTAGTATCATGTTATGGGGAAAGTGATCACATATGTTTGACAGGTTCTTTGTCCTATTTTAATGAATTGATGAAGTAGAAATTTTATTAAATTTTCTAGAGTGTAGAATAGACAAAAGAAATATTTTATTCTAATGTTTCATCATTAATGATATCATCATGATCATTAGAGCATTATATTTTTTATTTTTTAGATTTATGATTTGGGATACCTTGAGGGGAAAATAATCTGTATCAGAGAACATTGTGAGAAGTAAATTAATGGAATAATTGTTCCCTATGTGGGAGTGATTGGGAAACATGTTAATTAATTGGAGGAAAGAAATGGAATATTAATTTAGATATGATACTATAATGTCTAGAACTATTTTCGAATAACATTATGTGATTCTTGGGATTAAAACATTGGGACCGTTTTTTATATAGTGCTGAGGTTATATGATGCTTACATTCTTCACGTATTTTTACATTTTTATAGTACATATTTAATTTTCTTTAAAATAATTTGTTCCTAGTCAAAAATATTATTGATATGTTTTGAGTTTATCAATGTAAAAATTCATATAAATGGATAAATATGGTATGCAATGTTGTATTTGTTTCAATGCGACTAGAATGTTTGATTGATTGATAGAATCCCAATAAGGTTAAATGAAATCCATACAAGAAGCTAGTAGGATCCACTAATCCATAGGTTCATCCCTAGTAGTGCAACACTATTACTTGAGAAACACCGACATATTGGTGGAGACCAATTGTTAGCTGTTCGGGTTTCTATCAATGTAGAAACACTGTCTTACACCAGTAGTTGGTCAATATTTTTTAGTGTATCAATGGTAGATCAAGGAATGGCTAGATTATTATGTGAATGGATTATATATATTGTCTTAGAAATCCATGTTTTTTACTTTTAATAACATGTTTCATCCCTAACATAAAATTTTATATTATGAGTAGTTTTGTAATGATACATTTTCCCCCTAAACACCTTTACTTGGTTCATCATTCTATGTTTTTATCAGAATGCCAAAAATTGTTGAAAATGGAAGTATTACATGATCCATATGCTAGATCTGTTTATTTCATCTTCAATTTATGATGTTGGTTGTTTAAAACAACACTCTGTTTTCATTTGTGGGGATCTAGACTGGTAAACATAAGTTATTGTTCTACAAATCATTTTGACAAGGACATGTGATGTAACGACCAAAGGATTTATAGAATGATAAATTTTCACATATATATATTTTTTTGAATATTATAGTAATTTTATTTTAAATTGGAAACTTTTTTGATATCGTACTAAACATGAAACAATGGGTTTCACTGAAATGTTATGTTTCACACAACATTGAGTAATTCTGAAAAATAAGATAATATTATAATTAATTTAAAAGTTTGTTAATGCCTAGTCGTTGTATTGGCAGGAATGAAAATAATTAAATATATTATGATTTTACATATTTATTAAATGTTTCTACTTTTGTCCAATAAATAACAGAGGCTTCAAATTATAATTAATCCAATTTTAAGAATGAAATACTATAATATTTTTAAAAGGTTGTTTAACCACCTTTTGATGGTGAACTATTATTAAATATAGTTTTTGTCATATTTATTGTTATATTTGACAAAATAAACTTCTTCATTAGAAAAATAACATCAAAATCTACATTGGATGAAAATTTGGTATTTTATGATAAAGTTCATTCTTTATGAATAGTGAAAATAATGCATTTTAATTTAAAATTGCATTTTCATCTTATTTATTTATATAGATAGATTATTATTTTAATTGGGTTTAAAGTATAATTTCATTATATTTTTATCATTTAATCCAATTATTGTAATTTGTTACTAATTCACATTGAAATTGGACATAAACAGATAACACTCTTTTGATATATATTACTTCTTAGAAACTTGCTTTTAGGTTTGTCAATAAGAATTAATTTCAAATTATTTACTAAAACATCAATGTTTTGAATTTGGAAATTTCGATTCCATATTTGTAATTAGGAGTTACAATTTCATACAATATAGACGTTTTTTAGATAATATGAATAGTAACTTGAGTAATTATTTTATTTACCATGGTTAAAACGTAATTATGGTAAATAACAGTCAAAAAATAATATTATAATAATATTAAACAGTCCTAACACATTATTTAGTCCTATTGGATGAGATATTTCTAACCATGTGCATTTTTCGGTTGATTTTGGGACACAATAAAGCCACATGGATTTGAAAATGACATTTTAGAAGAATTAATTTAATATAAAGAAATGTGTAACTTATACATGCATCTCATAGTAAAAAAATTTTTATATGGGGTTATATAAGTAATATTTTCAACTATAAATATTCATTAGAAATATTAAAATATTTTCTACATCATGGTATTTTATTTATCATTTTTATACATCAAATATATAAATTTATATATGAAACAACGATGATGTAGTGATTACCTTATTAATGAAGGATTTAAATAAATGAGATTATAAATATTAAAATAAATTTATATTGAAACTTTTTATGCAATACAAGAATTTTAAGGATTATAATGTCTTTTTATAGTTTAATTAATTAGATTTTTTGAAATTAATTGTATTTTTATGGATTTATAAGATATTCATGATATGAATATTATGAAAATTAACAAAAATGAGTTTAAAAAAAATATTTTATTAAATTATATAATAGTCCCAAAATATAATATTCGTTCAAATAACTTATAAAATATAGATAATGTCATTAATTAACCACATTAGCTTCGATTGGAATTTTATTGTAACTATATTAGTTGTATTGTATGAATAAATAAGAAGTCATTGAAAGAGTCAAATTAGTTAAAAAATTGTTAAAGCTAAAATATAAGGATAGACTTGTGACCTAGACTTGTCTAAAACCAATAGGTTCTGATTTTTTCAACCTAAAATAATTTAAATTTGAAATAAATGACTTTGGAAAAATTTGAAACCGAATGACAATTTATAAGAAAATAATATTTCAAGATATTCTTAAAGTTCTCCTCATCCCTCTTATTAAACGGAATCACCTCTACCTAGTTAATCACACCTCTCAGGCACCTTGTCTTGTATAAACAAAACCCAAATAATCTCCCACATCCCTAAATTCCTACTTGAATCATTACCATAGGATTAAGTCAATTCAAGAACGACTTTTGGCTCAAATTTAATGGAGTTACAAATTTCAATAGGCAGTGTCTTCTCTAAAGTTCCATTCCATTATTTTTCTTCCCAACTCTGTTTTCATTTATAATTCATTGATTACACAACTACAAAAATATCCTCAATATTGAAGGTTATTTTTATGATATGTATTTTAACTACATTTTCAAAAACCTTTATTTAATGGATACAATCATATTTTTTCTGTGTATATTGAACAATTGCCTCACAAAACGATGATTGTTCGATTTCCCCTACCACCACTCATGGCGGCCATTATGATGGAACTATATTTATTAATGATATTTTTTATATTTTTATTGTCTCTATGATAATTTAATTATATTTAAAATCATACCTTTATTCATCTCATGATGTGTAAATAAGAAAATTTCAATTGAGAAAGTGTTGACTACCACCCCCTCAAAGTGATATGACTCATTCATTCCACACACGGAATGTATAATGGATGGAGTTAATGAACATATGAAAAATATATATCTTATGATATTATAATTAAATTATAATATACCTCTGTATCATTTGGTTTTTATTTCCTTAATACAAAAAATAAATGAATGTTGCGTTCATGCGTATGTATGACTTACCGTATCCATTAATGATACATTTCATTCCTTATCTCCAAATGTTATGGAATATTATAAATACAAATATACTGGATATATATGATATTTAAATCATGAATACTATTCTGGATAAACCTTACTTTTGACCACATGGAAATATTTTAATTATAACAAGATCAGTTTCGACTCAAGTATCCAATATCAACAAAATGACGGATAATTAGATAAATAATTTTTTTTATTTTTATAACATTTTAATAAGAGAAATAAAAGGAATAATAAACATGAAAAGGTTCTTATGTAATTAAAACTTAACTTATGTTTATTATTAGGATGAAAAAGGAACATATGTGATGAATCACAGTCAAGTTAAGGGAATTTGTCTCAGTCTCCATTCATTGAGGCATATTTGGAAAATATATACACCCATCATTTATATTTGGTATACTAAAACGATTTTACTTTTACATTCATTAAAATGAAATCATTCTTCTATGAATAATTTTGTAAACTAAAAAAGGAATGTTTTTAATGTATATGGTGATAGTTACCTATCCACTGTTATAATCTTTATTTGACATTTGGCTTCATCTATATGCCTTAATGTTTAGAAAATGAAAAAAAATCCATTATCCATTTTTTGGTGTTTTGGTATTGAAAATTATTTTTGAAATGGATTTAATATTTCAATGTCTTGAAACGATTACTTTTTATTTCAAATTAAATTTTATTAGTGAAATGTTGATATTTACAATATTTTATTATTTCTGATTATATAATGGTAAATGGTCATTTGATGAGAGGTTATGTTATAAACCAATGATGGGTGGATACGTGATAAACCAAATGACGGGTGGTTCCGTCATAATCCAAGGATGGGTGGTTACATTATAACATCCAATACATTAGGTATGGAAGTCAGATGTGTGGCAGTATACCATATAGTTTTTTCATTTTTATATGTTTCTATCCCAAGTTACCATCTTATGTAATATATTGATTTCTATGGTCTTGTGGTAATATTTTGGTTAAATAAATTGTAAGAAATGAGATTATATTCAATGAAATATATTTTCCAATTCTTAATTGTGATATATATTACTTTATAATAGAGTATTCATGGTTTTCATGATATCAAAAGACAAACATTTTTCTTCTTTATGTATCCATTATTGATCTTTTTATGCTCATACCATGTTTTAAAATATTTTTCACATGATATAATGAATAATATATTCAAGGATGGGATTAAGGAAAATTTCTGTTGTAAAAAAAAAACAATTTCATTCTCCTTTTAATGTCTTTTTGTTTTTTTTAAAATAGATAGCTACTTATAATATTCAAGATGTTGTGCATATGTTATGATCTAGTCCACAAAAGATATAAACCTAAAAAGATACACTATTTAAATTATTATCAAATTAATGAATTATCTCAAGAATTAAGTAATGATTATGTCTAGGGACTTATAGTCGGTATCATACGACGTTTTTGATAACTTCATAGGTTTGGGTGTTATTTATGAATAAGTGACATGTTTTATATAACCACATTGGTTACCCTGTTAGACCCAGTCATAGTTATTTTAGATGAACTGAATGAGTTTAAGATAACATGAATAAGTATATATTAGTGTATAACCTCCTCATATAGTAGTATATGATAATTATTCTTACATACTCACAATACACTGTTTGGTTTTAGTAAATGCATCAAGCTATCAGGAACAAATGTAACAATGGATGTGAAGAAAATTGTAATGGTTTTCAGAATAAGAAACTGAATGAAATGCGAGATGCAATTAGAAATGTTTAGTTTGTTCTTAAACAACTATCTAGATTCATTATTGACCACTTGAACCATGGTAATTTTTAGAAGGAAACATATTTGTGAGAAAAAAATACCAATGTAAGTTCAGTTAATAATAATAAATGTAAGTATATTCAAAAATCTATGTCTCAAGGGTGTGGAAAGAAATAGATATGATTTTTTTTTCAAAGGGACGAGAGGATGTAATAGATGAGGTTATGAAGGTCATAAAGAAATAACCATTCATTGAAAAAGGAATTGTTCAGTTTTCTCCAGGAAAGGGAATAAAGTTCTATTGGAGGGATAGATTGTGTGTTTTAAATGTGGAGTGCATAATAATTATACAAATACAAGTCCTTTTAAGAAGTATAAGAAATTGGACCAGAAGGACAATAAAAATATAATATTACAAATTCCTAATTCCATTTTCATTGAGGATGAGGAAACTAACAATGAACTATGAAAGGTATGGATTACTTCTCAACTGATGTTTTTACATTATTGAATCTTAGGATATGATTCATGTTATTTGTTGTAGGAAAAGTATTATAAAATAAATTTGAAAAATGTGTAAGGGATAATTAATATTTTTGTGTGATTAAGTTAAATACACTTTATAATTTCAAGAGTTATGATAGATATTTGGGCGATGAAATGTTTAAACTTATTAATGCTCTTAATTTATGGGATTAATTTGGAAGACTTTTCTGTTGTATGTGTAACCCAAAAATGTTTTATTTGAAAATTATATTTTAAGAATTATTATCTTTTATACTGTGGATATAATTATAAATATCCATTTCTGTTTATATGATCCTTTAATTTGAAGAAATTACGGGTTATTACTTTTTGGGATGCAAAAGGTATTGGATAAACATTGAGTATAAAGAAGATTTGGGATATTTTTTATGAAATTATATTATTTTTGAAAATGTTATAATAATGAAATTGTTTTAGAAAAAATGAGAATCTGTAAGATGGGTGACAACCCATCACGTCCGGAAAGGCCATGGGAATCCAACCCACAACCAAAGGGCGACACATGCGACTCACCTACCACTAACCTATGTGAATTCCCTAGTTTGTAAAACTTATTCATTTTAGTTAAATTATTTTATGGATCAAGAATATATTTATTTTGGAACATATTTTTTGTCAAGTAAATATCCATTATATAGGAAAATAATTTTGTAATTATTTTATATGTGTTATTTTATAATAAGTTATCTCTTTTGGGAATAGTATATGCCTAAAAAATAGAATACTATGTGATTTCATTTGAGGAGTAATGTTTGAATTTTATTTTGTAAAATAGTTGTTTTCATAGACTTATCGTGATTTGGGTTATTTATGGAAATGATTAACCTATCATGGAGAATATGTGATTAGGTTAATTACCTATAAGTATGATACTTTAATGGTAGTCTATTTTATTTGGAGATAAATGTTAAGATTTTCCACGGTAGATTAAGTGATCAAAATATTCTATGTCTTGGGATTAAATATTTGTTTGGATTATTTTGAAGAATTTTAAGGACTTTTGGGTATTGAATGGCCTTCATTGAAAATTGGGTATTGATTGATGAATTTTCAATATTAAGAGTATTATTAAATTATTATAGAGGATTGTACTTTTGGGGATTATCTTATCTTGTACTAACCATTTTATATTTGGTTAATATATAAATATAGGGGGAATTTATTGTTCATCATTTGAGGATTATGTGGTTCTCCAAAATTTGATTCTAGTGCTACACGTGTGACCAAGTCATCGTGAATACTCATCATTTAGTGAAAAGATGATTTTTTGGGAGATATTTATTAATGGAAGAAACTATAATTGAAATGTAAGTATATTTACTTATGTTATTAGTAAATATTATAAATAAATTCCTCAACTTTACTAAAAGGAACGTAAAAAAACATTACACATTCAATTTTCTTACTGGGGAATCAAATTAAATTTAACACATCACATGTTTATGGTTTTCTAGTAGTTAACTTTCTTCTAGTAATGTTTTAGAGGGGACCCTTTTTTAATAGAGTACTCAACACGCAACAATGGTTTTCGTTGAAATCTTACATTGCACACAATATTGACTTATACCAAAAAATAAGATAATAATAATTTTATTTTAAAAGGTAGTTGACCCCTAGCTGCTGTATTAGAGAGAATGAACAAAATTAATTGTATTATGATTTTACATATTTAATAAATGTTTTTAAATTTATACAATTAATATTAGAGGCTTAAAATACGAATGAATATGATTTTAAGCCTGAAATACTCTAATAATTTTAAAAGGTCGTTTTAACACCTTTTGATGGAGAACGATTTTTAAATCTATTTTTTTAACATTTATATGTTCAATTGGACAAACTAAACTTGTTATTTATAATAGAAATATCAAAATTTACATTGGAATTAATTTTTTTATTTTTCTGGTAAAGTTCATTTTTTGTATGAATAATGAAAAATACTACATTTTTATTCAAAACATCCTTTTCATATAAATTAATTGTGTATATTGATAGTCCATTTAATTATTTTTAAAGAATAAATGGATTATATTTTTATTATTTAATCCAATTATTGTCATTGGAAGTAAATTCACTTTGAAATTGAATATAAACACATGTCAATCTTTTGACCGTTATTACTTCTTTAAAACCCGCTTTTTTGTTTTGACAATGAGAATTAATTTTAAATTAATTACTAAATTTTATGTGTTTTGAATTTGGAAAATGGATTTCAATTTTTTAATCACTGGGTCCAAATGATTTAAATAGGTACCTTTTATTTTTAGATAGAATGAATAATAACTTCATTAATTATTTTATTTAACATGGTAATAGCTTAATTCTTGAAAATAGTATAACAAAATAATACTATAATAATATTAAACTTACCTAACACGTGACCTAATCAAATTGGATGGGATATGTCCAACCATGGGCATCTTTGGGTCCATTCTGGGACCCTATAGAGACACATGGATGTAAAATTGACATTTTATAAGAATTGATTTAATGTAAAGATAAATGTAACTTCATCATGTATCTCTTAAAAAAAATTCATGGGGTTATCTAATTGATATTTTCAACTATAAATAGTAATTATAAATATAAAAATATTTCCAACATCATGCTATTTTAATTATAATTTCTGTACATCAAATAAAAAAATAATTTATAAGAGAATGATAATGTATTAATTATCTTATTAATGAATTATTCAAATAAATGAGGTTATAAATATTAAAATAAATTTATTTTGAAACCTTTTATGCCATCCATGGATTTTATGGATGATTATATCTCATTATATTTGAATTAATTATGTTTTTTATAATGAATCATGTTGTAATGGATTTTTGATAAAGACATGATATAAATAGTATACAAATTGTCATAAATGAGTTTTTAAAACAAGTACTATTTTATTAATTGATATTATAGTGCTAAAAATATATAATTTTTCTAGATGACTTAGATGATGTCTATAATATCATTAATAAACCACTTGAGGTTTTATCGGCATTCAATTTTAACTATATTAACCATATAGTATGAATATACAAGAAGACATGGTAAGAGACAAATTAGTTATATAAGGGTTAAAGCTAAAACATAAGGTTAATGTTGTGATATAGATGTTTTTGAAACCTATTATATGAGATTATTTCAACCCATAATAATCATATATTTGAGATAAATTACTCTTGGACCATTTGAAACAGAAAATAAATTTATGATAAAAATAATATTTCATGATATTCCTAAAGTGTCCCTCCTCCCTCTTATAAAAGGTTATCACATATACCCCTCTCATAACACCTCTCAAGAGCCTTATATTGTACAACTACTTCCAATATAATCTCCCAACATAATTCCCTTCCACTTATAAGCCTTATCTTAGGTATAAGGAAATTCAGAAAATCCTTTGTCTCAAATCCAAGGGAGTTACACGTTTTAAGAGGTAGCGTCTTCTCTAAAGTTCCTTTACATTATTTTACATCTCCACTCCCTATTATATTATTACTATTTTATTAAATAAAAACACTCATATACTAAATATACTATGATATTTTTATGATATGTATTCTAACTATACTTACACACACCATCATCTTATTGATATGATCATACTATTTCTCTGTATGGAGAACTGAGGCCTCACGAAATGATGATGGTTCGATTTTACCATAACACCTCTCATCGTAACCATTTGGATGGAACTGTATTTATATATGATATATATTATATTTATATTTTCTCAATTATATTTTAATTTTAGTTACAAACATGCCTTTACGATTCTCATGATGTGTAAATATGATAATTTCATTTGAGGAAATGAGGACTATAGCCTCATGAAAGTGATAAGACTCATTCATGCCATAAATGAAATGTTTATAGGATATAGTTAACAAATGTATGTAACATATATATCATATGTTATGAAACTGTAATTATAATATACTTATATATCATTTAGTTCTCATTTATTTAATATGACGAGTAAATGAATCTAGCGTTCATGTGTGTGTACAACTTACCATCTCTATAAATGGTGAATTTCATTAATTATCTCCAAATGTTATGTACTATTATAAATACATATATAATAGATTTATATGATATTCAAATCAAGAATTATTTTCTAGAGATAATTTACTTTTTACCACATGGTTTATTTGTAATTATTAGAAGATCATTTTCAACTCAAGCACCCAATATCGACACAATGACCGATATTAACATAAATAATTTTTTAATTTTTATAATTTCGTAATAAGTGATATAAAATGAATAACAAAATTGAAAAGAATTCTTGTTAATGTAAAAAAAACTAAATTAATTTTTTTATTCAGGAAGTACAAGGAACATATGTGGTGAATGTTACTCAAGGTAAGGGACTTCATCTCAATCTCCATTCATTGATACATATTTTGATAATATGTACATCCTTCTTTATACAATGAATAATAAAACCCTTTAAATTTTACTTTCATTCAAAGGTAATATTTTTGCTATGAATCATTTTACTAAATGTAAAGGGGAATGATTTTATCCTATGCGGCGACAATGACTTCTCCATTGTTGTAATAGTTATTTGTCATCTGGATCCCTATATAATCCTTAATGTATTTAAATGGAAAAGTAATAACTTATTTTATTTCTAGGTGTTTTGGTATTGAATTTTTTTAAATGGATTGAATATTTCAATATCATGAAATTATTTATTGCTATTTCCAATGAATTTTTATTAGTGAAATGTTGATATTTTCAATATCGTAGGTGTTATGATTATATAATAGAAATTTAACATTTTACGGGTGGTTATGTGATAAACCAATTATGGGTGGTCACATGATAAATCAAATTATGGGTGGTTCATTGATAAACCAATGACCTGTGGTTACTTTATATCCTCAAATTCATTTCGTAAGGATGTCATCCTTATGAATATTCCATTTAGCAATATGTGTGGAATTCAACCCTATGGTTATTCAATTTAAGTATTTTTGTGTCCCAAGATAACATTATATGTTATATGTTTCTTTATATGATCTTGTGGTAATATTTTGTTTACATAAAGGGTAATCTATGAGTTTATATCAAGTGAAGTATATTTTAAACTTCTTAAAGGTGAAATGTATTTATTTATAATAAAGTATTCATGGTTTTTATGTTATCCCATTACTAATAGTTTTCCTTCGTTATGTATCCCTTATAGAGCTTTTTATGGTTATCCCATGTTTTGGAATGTTTTTCACAAGACATAATGAAGAATATTTTCATGGATGGGATCATGAAAATTTTGTTCCCTTAAAACATGAAACAATTTCATGACTATTTTTCAAGAGTTTTTTTATAAAAAATGTATTGTGCGTATATGTGTGTATTTGTAATATTAAAGATGTTATGTTTAATTTGTGCTCTAATTCTCTAAAGATCTAAACCCATAAAGATCCTCTATGCGAATATAAGTCAAATTATTGATTTATCTCAAGAATTAACTAATGTTTAAGGGTGGGGACTTATATGTGATCACCCAATAGGTGTTCCTAACCATATCCCTATTTTGGAACAAGGATCATTTGAACCAGGATACCTATGTTAAACTCGAATTTTTTTATGGTATTACCATCACATGAGAGTAATGGAAATTGGGTTGATAAATAATATCATAGATTGAATGTGTATAATTATCATCATATTTGAATTTTAGTAATCTCATGTTGGAATAATGATATAATTACTTGTGAAAAGGTAATTAATATTAAAATATAAACGAGTAAATTTTTTCTAATGTTATGTAAATCACCATGAAACTGATAATTTTGAATTCAACAAGATTGATCAAAAATTGGTTTCTTTTCTTAATAGAATAAACTTCATGATAAATGGTAAGTAGAATGAGTTAAACAATATGGGATATCGTAAAAATGTTTTTCATGATTATTAAATTCGAATCCATTTTACTTATTTCATTTGACTAGTTAAATATGTAATCCTCTATTAAATGGTAATTCACATTAGGTGTGATTTCCTATGAGCATATATGTTGATCATTATTTAGAATTCATAATGAGATTAAAGATAAATTTTTTACCTTACCATAATCTTTCAAAAGTGTAACATATAAGATACCCTATAAGGGAAATGGGAATTTAGTTCATACATGTATGTGTGGTGAGTTAATTACATGGGAATGGGCTTGGTTTTGGTGGTGGAACACACATATATTTCACATCTATCCAATATTGTGTTTTATAACTCCATGATTCATTATAGTGATCAATGATTGGTATATTATTTTATAAAATATATTAATGTGTGAATTATTTTCCCTACTTATCATACAATATCATATATCATTATTCAGACTTCTATTTTTTATACATTGTTAGTGGTGGTCTAGCATCTTTTTTCTCACAAAATGATAGGTACTCTATTTGGTATCCGGGAATGTAACATACTATTAATGATTTATATTATTCATATTGAGTTTTATTGAAATATATTTTTTAGGGTTGTTTCACATGATTTTTTTTGAAATTTATGGAATTTTCATTGATGTGCATGGTTGGCGTAATGTTTTCATAAATGATTCCCCCATCCCAAAGAAAAAACTGAAGACTCCTATAGTGGTGTTTTTATATATAACACACAGTTTTAAAAACATTGATCACAACAAGTTGAGGCCACATACCAATAAAGAAATGGCTTCACGTCTAGGGTGCATCGCTTGTCTAACTGTGTGGCTCGACCAATCTAACAATGAGTACAATATCTTTTAATCTAGAAATAATTTTTAATGATTTTGAAACCACCTTTTCAGCTTCTTGATGGACCAGTAATACCCCCTAATGTTTTATTCATCCTTATATGTTATAAAGAATCAATTTTGGCCCCTCTACACTATTCCACAAGTAGATCAACGCTTATAGAATTGCATTTGATCTCTACCCTACTGCATTCCTCTTCCCATTATCTTTGTCTGGGGTTTTAAATTTCCCTCCCTAGGGTTTGTAGATCTTTGTGTTGTTAGAGGATCTACTATCCTTTGATTTAGATCTTGAATTTGGGTTTTATTCTCACATCTTCATTTTCAACATTCTTCATTGGAGTTTCCCAATTAGTGCATTATTTTTCAAGATCCCATTATCCTGATAATGGTGGCTCCATTACGATGTCTAATTTTAGTTCAAACTAAAAACAATTAATTAATCTTCATTTAAAATATTTCAATTAAATTTATTTTAATTGATTTAGAAAAAACCCAATACCATTGAATTTTGGGGTTTAGATATGATTCACATGAAATTGGGAAAATATCCTAAATCTATTGAATTGTGATTAGTTCTTGAAATTGATAGAAAATTGTGAAAATTAATTGGAAAATTTGTTTTCATGAAATTTATTTCAAATAGGTATTTGGTGGAAATTTATTAAAATGGTTTTGAAATAATTACATTGGTTTCATCATGGAAGTATGTATATATTGATTAAAAACCCTAGGTATTGTTTTTTAATGGAAATTGGTGTAGGAAAATGGAGAATGAGATTAATTGAATTTTAAGAACCCTGTAAATATATTACCCATCAATGATTTTTCATAGACAGCATGAAATCCTATGTAGTCAGTGAATTATTGGTGATAAGGACACTAGGATGGAATTTACCTAGAAATGGATTGATGATTTAAAAAATTAAAAAAAAAATTAGCACACCATATTCCTCAGTATGATGTAGAAGAGTCCTCTATGGATCATTTCAAGTTAATTGTGTATAAATTTTGGACTATGTCACATGATTGTGTGAGAATCCCCTAACATTGATCAATCAAACCTTTTGAAAAAATACCATGTTCCTCATAGTTTTAATTTTAAATATATGAAATTGTTTTCCAAGAATTGTCACACAGTTATAAATTTATATAAAATATTTTATAAAAAAATTTATCAATAAATTTGTATAAAATATTTCCATCCTTCTAAATATAATACATGATTTTTTATAGATATTTTTTGAACTTACATGCCTATTTGTTTAAAATTTAATTCATTATTATGGTTAATTAAATTTCAGCATCTTATTATGGAATCCTTTGTTAGACCCTAATCGGAAATTATCATAGACCCTACATATGCCTTTATGTGTCTGTATGATTTCTCTTGCTTGGTTGAGAAATTGTATTTAAACCCTTTCACGTGATTGTAGGTATTTACCCTTGTTCATGGTGTTTTCATTCATTGGGACATTGGTTGTAATATTATTTTTCTAGGAAATTTCTAGTTGTGATTTGGATTGTTTATTCTTATTTGACTTCAGGTACACTTCTCCATTTGGAGTCTCTCATGTATGCATACTAACTTGTTTATCATTATTTTTTCATGATTTTGAAAAAATCATTCTCATATTCATATTGTATGGTCCCATGTTCTTGTCGTCAACCCAATGGAGACCAGGAATAGCCTTCAAGATATGTTGGGATCATCCTGTTTATCATTACTAGGGTATCCTAGTAGTTTCATGAAAAAAAGGTATCAAGGGGAGATTTTTCATCTATACTTGATGTTTGTAGGGAATTGAGTAATATTTTTTAAGAATTTTTAGATAGTTTTAATTGAGTTAATCGCTATATCTCACCGTAAGCAACCATACGCCACCAGTTGTGGTTTTGGAAAGGCTTTTTAAGGAATAGTTTAAGTCTTATCCCTATTTTGATTAAGATATATTGAAATCAAAATCCTTTTTTATCTACTGGGATTAATTGAATTTTTTTTCTCTAATTGATAATTAATATGAAGTATTCAATATTTTATATTGATGTTGTGTAGTAGAATTTATCTGAGATGGAATATTAGTTAGATCCTGGTGGAAGCTTCTGATGAATCATAGTGATTGAATCCTCTATTGGACATGAGTATGATTGAATGGATTGGGAATATTACATATGCTTGGGGATAGGAACCACCACCACTTATCATTTAGGCTCAAGTTGTAGAATCTTATAAGGATGTTATTATGAATCATTATTAGTCGTTCCTACACTAAAATCCAATAGAATTAATGAATTCTAATAAACATTAAGAAGTTTTGGAATGTTTGATCAAAATTGAATGTTTGTTGGAGTTCATGGAACTGACATGCGAAATCAAGGTGAAGTGTGCCAACTTCATGCATTAAGGGATGATCTAGAGATGGTGGGAGATGATTGTGATAGTGAAGAAACATGAGGTATTATAGTGGATGTGATTCAAGGTTTATTCCACTGACCGGTTCAATCAAGGGTTTATGCCATTGGACAAGGCTATTGAGTTTGTCAGTCTCGAGCAAGATAAAAATAACATAAAAGAATTTAAAGATCCCTTTACTAAACATTTTTATCATTTACCTAATGTTGAGTTGAATGGGAATATAAAAACCTGATGGTTCGATTTGGGACTATGGTCCAATATTTATTCAATTTTTTTCATGAGGAAGCTTTATTCATTTGATGATGTGATGGATATAGATTTAATGGTTGAAATGATCATGGATGGAAAGTGAGGTTTATCAGGTTTTTCATTTTCTCATAGTGTAGTTATGACTTCATATTAAATAGTGAGGAATCATGATGATCCTTAGGGTGTTTCTTGAAACCAAGATTAAACTATACCTCATGCAGTACCTGGAACAAGACCTTTGATTTGTTACATGTATGGAATATAATGGAACTCAAAGAGTGTTTTCTCATATGCACCCATGGTATGTGGTTCCTTCAGACACTCATGTAACATACAAAAGTTCTACCACATGTATTACACTCCGTGAAGTGGAACAATATCATCATCACCATCTAAAACTATAGGTAAATCTGTTTTTGTAGTAAAATGGGATCATTACATATAAATTTTAAATGAAGATTCATCATAAAGTGGAAAACGCTCTATTGGAAGTGGAAATGGGAGAATCAACTATGAGAGATTCCATCACTATAGTTTCATCATCAGTGATTACTTTTATGATATTGATGATTCTCATTTGTTTACTTTAACAAGTAGTGTTAATATTCTAAATCATTCTATTCATATTTTATCTTATATAATGGATATTACTACTCCCCTAGTAATGAAGAGATTGCAGTGTCTCTGTAGTCCATCATGTCTTTTCTCTATATCAAATTTCAAGCTTTCATGGTGTTTTTTGGTTCAAAATATTAAAATTCTTGACATCATTTTTTGGATGGAATTGATCATTTCTAAGAAATTATTTATCAATTGTTATCTATGATTGGTCCCCTTAACCACAAATAAAGGTGCATATTGTATCATTCAAGGATAATGGGACACAAGGTTTAGTAGAGTCATACCAACTTATATAGAGTTGGTAAAAATAATATATATGTTTTCTTTTGATCATTAGTAGTAATGGTTGAGTTTTGATCTCCCTTGAGTTATCGTCGAGTTCCCTGATGTATCTACTTTTGGGTTCACTTGTTTTACCCACATAAGAGAGGTATATTTTTTCATCTATTTACTACCTAGTAGAAATACAAAATATATTCACTCTTACAGAAACATACCAGTAGAAATAAAATAGTTGAGGACATAATTTTATTATCTTCTAGATAAAGTCTTTATCTTCTTGATTGGTCCACCTTGGGGGTTCCAGTTATCTTTTCTATGAAATTTGATGCTTGACTTCACCTTCGTGGTGATTACTGAAATCTAAACCTTGTTATGGTAGAGAAAATAAAACAATTTCTACATATTGATGATATATTTGACCATTCTAAGAGAGGAAGTGGTACTTGATTACTGATCATCAGTTTGGTGACCATCAGTTGAGAATAATAGAATCTTATACCCATAAAACTTCCTTCTGGAGAAGGTACAACCATTATGAGTACGTTTTTATGCATTTTGGTCAAACCATTTCTCCTGATGTCTTTATGGATTTAATGAACATAATTTTCCCCAAGTACCTTGATATGTTTTTGGTAGTCTTTTTGGATGAAATAATTGTTTAATATAAGTCCAAGGACAATCATATGAGTCATTTGAGAACATGTTTGGAATTGTTAATCTATCACCAACATTTTTCCAAGCAATTTAAATGTAATGTATGGATTCTTGAGGTGAATTTCTAGGGAAACATGTTGTCAGAACCTGGTATATCATTTGATCCTATAAATATGAAATTTTTATGACATTGTATCAATCATGAAGTGGTTTTATTTAAGGAATCCAAGGTTTAGTAGGCTATTATCTCTATTTTGTAAAGGAACTCTAATTGTTGACTTCTTTGTGATTTATTTCTCTCAAAAGGGATTAATGATTTATTGAGATGAAAATGTTAAGATTAATTTTTTTATTTGGAAAGATATTTTTTCTACTATACTGTTTTTGTCTCTTCTGGAGGCCAAGAAGTCCTACATTGTCTTTTATGATGCATCAGTATCAGGTTTGGTATACGCTCTTATTCAGGGTGATCAAGTTGTTGTTTATGGAACTTATAATCTTAGAAAACTGATTTTCCACTAAAACCGGACAATATTAATTAAATATATTTTAATATGAATGTTTTTCAATGTCTAGAAACATCTCTTTTATTTCATTTCATATATTTAACATCACTTGCCATTATTGTACAATCCATGTCTAAAATTTGTCATAATGGGACTAATTAATCCGCTTCTTGTGGAATAATATTTTTTTATTATTTGAATTTTATATAATTTTATATTATTTAATAGTTTTTATGATAAATTTATTCTTCTAGGATCAATGGATATGTCACAAGGTAATATGGACATTTTTCCATCAATGCCAAAATTTATGGACAAATCATAATGATCGTTACAATCATAAAATAAAAGTGGAGCATAAATTTAAAGAAAAATTAAGTTGAAATTTAAATATAGATATATAATAATATGAATATAATTTCATTAAATTGTATTTATGGGTAATGGTGATTTTTTTATGGTGATCATGTTGGTCAAAATGAAGAAAAACATTTGTGTGACATTGCAAGACCCATACTGTTAGCACCGAAATTTAACCATAAAATCACAATGGATGGTCCAATTTAGCTTTAATATCTATATAAATTACATTAAATATGGAAGAAAATACTTCTCTTATATATCCCTTAATAATTCTTCCACATTTAGATTCATAAATTGATGTGAATAAGGGGAATGAAACTTGATTTGAATTTTTGGTCAATTTAGAAAGAGTCAAATTTCCATTCATTTCTCACCAACCTATTACTCTCAAAATTAAATAAAATTACATTTAATGATGATGGATAGAACCTAATAACCAAAAATTACTGGTTATGTTGGGGATGATAATGTAAAGTGTTTCCATGAATTTCATTCAATTGTAATGTTATTTGGTTAGTGTTGAATCTCATTTTCATATTTTTTTGTGTATGTTTTTTATCATTATTGATTAATAAAAAGAGTTATTATTTATCACATTTTAAACTATTAATAATACAATTTTAAAACCATTTTATTTGGGAGTTAATATATTCATATAATATTTTTGTAATTATTCCCACAACGATAGAGTGATCAAAATTTCAATATTCATTCTTTTTAAATTCCCTATCATTAGTCTACTCCCACTTCTATTGAAATAATAGAATAAATGGAGGGTTAAAACTCAAATGGATTGACCCATGAGAGTATAATGGAGATATATTTCATGTTATTTATCATTTTAATAATTCTTAATCAATTCTTTTAATTAATTTTTTCATTCAATTAATTTATATCTTCTGATTCCTTTTTGAATTATTTGACCATAGGTTTCATGTGATAATACGATTATTTACATTTGAATGTTTATTATTATGATCCTAAATGTGTATAGGTTATTATCATGTGTGTGTGAATTTTTAACTACAATATGTGGTGATTTTTTATTATTTTCATTGAATGAATTCTTTTCATGTTATTAAAACAGAAATAATTTAAAATGGAATTCATCTAATCCACCCCAAGAGATAACCTAAGATAAAATAATTATTTTAAATTTAATTAACATAATTATTTAATATTATTTAATAATCCACTAAAATAAAACACTTTATGGACAATTACAACCCAAATCAATTCTATATAATGTTTCTTTTATTCAGTTTCTTCTTAGGACTATGAGGATTCGATATCCCAAGTTGTGCTATAAGTGACTTCTATAACCATTTTACATGGGTACATTTTGTTGTCCAAAAACATTGGAATTTTTTTTGGGGACCCATGTATGGATCCTTATAAACTCATTATATTATATCCCATTTCTATTTTTTCAAAATATTTCCCCTTTATTTTCTTTTTCTATTTTCATGGTGCATGTCTGCCTATATGCATTACCATTTAAATCATCTGGTTAGGGTGGAATGTCTTTTGGATTGGGGATTCATCTAATCCAAGGGGTACCTTTTCCTTAGATCCATAAATTTTTAATAATATGGATTCAAACATTGAACCTAATCCAATGGAAACTATTTAATTAAACTAACTCATAAACCCACATTCAAACCAAAATGGAATTCCAAAAGATGCATCCTCAAACATTGGGAATGTCAATGATCAGATCATGAATGAGTTCATAAAAACTAACGAGACCTATTCACCTTCTATAATAAATAATTATACCATAGGTTATTATAAATATATTTTTATACCCTATTTATTGAACCACCTTACAACCTTTCATGGGATGGAGTTCATGATACCTTATCTTCATGCTAAATAATTCAATGACAAAACTCAAAACATGTTCCCTCCAAATCAAATTGAATTAGATAAAATTAGACTATTTTTTTATTTATGTATCGAGGAATTAATTGGTTAAAAAATTTGAAACTAGCATATATTCAATATTGGAACCAAATCATGTTATAATTCTACCAAAACATAAATCCCCCATAAGAAAACAATTTCACATAAAAAAGTATAAAAAAATTTTAATAAAGAGGGGGAAAATTCAATGAAACATAAGAAAGGTTCAATGAAACATTAAACATCATACCTAAATATGGATTTTCAATCCCAGAACAAGTTGTAATTGTAAATTAAGGGATATGGGAATGTAACAAAAAATTATCGACATTATATGAAATAGAACATTTAAATACCAAGAATGAATTAATTCTTATGAGTATTTCGAATATCTAAAAGATTAGAACCTAACATGGACATATTTAAATTATTAGGAGAATCAACCAAAATATGGTTGAATAAAAAATCCCATAGAAGAGGAAAATTTTAGTGGAAAACATTATTCACTCAATATAAAGGTCGAGGAGATCAATGATACGAAGGTCCAAGAAAACCAATATATGGAGGTTCTATTATCATTTTGTGGAAAAAATAACCACAAGACAGATAAAATCCACAAAATTACTTCTAGAATGAATTTCATTTTAGGATGAATACCAGATGAATAAAATACATTATACTTTTAACAAACACAATACTAAAACACATTCAATTCAAGATATAATGACCATCTAGGATTCACTAGGATGTAATATCAATAACCAACACAATAATAATTTCATAACCCCTACCCTCAAAAGAATTTTAGAACTCATAATTAGTTACAAACATAAAAAATACAACACTAACATCCTCTTATTTTGTACCAAAGACGCATTCAATATCTATTCCAACAAAAAAAAGTATTATACGAGGTTAAACCAACCATCAAAACCAACTACTAAATCTATCACTCTCATAATCAATGAATAATTGTGTAAAAATTGAGAAAACTAACTCATAAGTATAATATAATAAACAAGAATTACCAAAAATATAAAACTAAAAGGAAACTATGACTACATAGGCTACACCATCCCCAACCATAATGGGAGAACTCTATTATAGACAAACCTCTCATAAATAACTAAAATCTTTGATTATCTAAAAAAGTGGTAGATACATTAAAAAACCGGAAAAACATTTCTACAACCATTAAAAGATTAAAAATCACATGAAAATGATGATGGACCACCCTCATATTCGAACAAGTCATATGAGAATGTGAAAGAACAAAAACCTATCAAAAAAAATATTCTCTTTTCTCAAAATGTAGGATATGAAATTCTAAACCTCAATAGAATGAAACATTTAAGGAAATATTCTCTCAAGTTAAAATGAACATTCCCCTTATTGAAGTAATTCAAAACAAAAATATACTCAAGGTACCATAAGCTCTTGTGGAGTTTTTAATGGAAATTTTCACATAAAAACCAAGTCATTTTGGAAGCTAATGTGTGTACTACTATTGAATGCTTTATTACCTTTAAGATGAATGATCTAGGATGTTTATACAACTATGTTGTGTTCGTAGTGAAAAATGTTTTCAAATAAATTTTTTATCTTGGATCTAGTGTGAAACTCATTCTGTATTCCATGAATAGTTAATTAGGGATTTCATATATCCAAAAAACATTTGTAACACTCCAATTTTCTAATTATAGTGTTCATGTTCACCGTGGAAACTAAAATGAAAATTTAGTGAAAGATGAATATTTCAATTACCTAGATGAATTCGTTATCCAATACAACCACCCAAGATTACGCACAAAGTAGGAAACACCCATTATCATTCATTATCCCATATGAGAAACCATCAACTCAGTCATCTATGTTTCGAATGGGAAAATGAAAATAACCTTTGGAAATATGATCCTTGATATGAACATCTATAATGAAAAATCTCATATTGGGGATGATGAAGAGATCCCTGAGATGAATTGGTTAGATAATGTTGAAATTAAATTATAAGAACAAGTGTATACAATTGGTTAGAATATAAATCATATACAAATTAAAAAAATTATACAAAAGATGTAAATTTTACATCGTTTATTGATTTTACTAAATATTGCATGAATTGAGTATATTTTAGAAACAAAAATCTCTAAATAATAGATATAAATCACAATCATTTATTCAATACCAATTATTGAAACAAATCATTTAAATTTCTTAGTTGAATATTATATTCATAAGAAAGAAATTATTCTGATATGAAAATCGGAGTGGACACTGATTTTGGTTCCAATTTCCAACTTGTTATGGGAAATTTTAATGAGCCTAAACTAAATAGTTTGGCCATTCAATCCAAACTCCAGAATCTATACACTGGTGATAACTATGTACTTTCAGTTTTCATTATTTTTTCTCTTAAAACTCATAATGTAGGAATAATCATTGATATCATAAGAAATATTACAGAAGTAGTATGATCAATCAATAATGATATTCCTTGTATATTACAATTCTTTGTATAACATTGGATTTAACATGAAAAAATTTAAAACAAATAATAAATCTCAATTTACATGAGGAGATGAAAAATGGGATCTTGAAAATTTTAAATGTTGATATTGGTAATTTTGGTGGACCAAGTGGAGATAATAACATTAAACTATGAACTTTTGTAGAGGCGTCCTAGATTATAGATTAATTTTTTTGTATTTTCATTAAGGGAACCACCTTATGGTTTATAATGTGATGTAATGTATCTTGTGTGAGAAATTTAGTACTAAAACCATTTTAATATTTCCAAATAAAACTCATACATTATAATTTTGAAACCTATACATCAATTTTCCTTTTGGAGTCTACTTTTGATGTGAAGATAATGTGATAAATTTCATTATGATGGGTCATATAAATCATACCAGGAATCTTTTTCTATTATTTTATATCAAATAACACCTCCCCAAAATTTTTCTCAATTGAAATATCTAGATTCTGTTCAACTTCAATACTAAGGGCAATGTCATTATAAATTAGGGTAGTGGAAATCAATGAATTTTGAATGAAAATAGGGATTTTATGAAAAAAAAATTAAATTAAAAAAATTCAAGTCAATATCCATTCATGTGTTTATATACATTATGAAAATTTGAATCTTAATTTCATATATTTTTTACTTTAATTAATATTTATGTTAATGAAATTGTTTTTGGAATTTTTAACTTCAGATATGATTTTTCAACATATACATTTTTCAATTTAATAAAAATTAAAAAAATCAAATCTATTGTATTTTGGATGTATGATTGAGTTATTAGGTCCCTTTTATCATAGAATGGTTTGTGGGGACACTTTTATTATAATTTGAGTGTCCAAAAATTGAAAAAATAGTAACCTCATAAAGTAATGGTTTTCCATATGTGTGGATTTCAGCACTTGTGTATCATGACACAATAGATTTAACTACTAGATTTTGACTTTAAATATCAATTTTATATTTTTGAATCGACAAAATGTTATGTGTCTCAAACATGGGGAATACGACTCTATATTTTTATTTCATAGATTTTGTAATTTAATTTGTATTATAGCTAAAATGAAAAAAAATAAAACAAATAAAATGATAAAATTAGGTACTCATGTTGAGTTTTTATGTGATTACAACCTGTAGATTCCATTTTTTCCATCTTCAACAAGAAACTGATCCCCATGTGTTTTATTATTTAAAAACACATCTTCATGCTTTATTGCAATTTGATCAAATCTGGTGATGAATTAAAATGAAGTAAATGGATTAAGCTCGAGTTATTCTTGTAAAATGTACTGTGTTAAATAATTCTGATAGGATTTATGCTTGTTTGTATAGTTGTTTTTTAATGATAAATGTATGATATTTTTTTAAAAAAGTGAATTAAATTTCATATTTATAGGATACATTTTTCTCGATACCAGAAATACTCAAGTAACAAGCTTTGATTATCCTACTAAATATGATAATATTCATTTATTATATTTTAATACAGATTTATTCCAATGTAAAAATACATTTTTAGAGTATTTAATATATTGTACTTCATTTAACATCAATATGAAATTCATCTAAAAAATGTTTCAATTCGGGCCCAATTATTCATCTTCATGTGAAATTAATTTTTTTATTATCTGAATTATATATTTAGGAATATTATTTAAAAAACATTTAGTAATATTATTTTATTTTGTATTAATGGATTTATCATATGATAAGATGGAAATTTGTGTCCATGAATGCTGAAATTTATAGAAAAAGTAGTATGTTCCTTAGGCTCATCAAATAAAAGAGGAGAAAAAATTCAACGCCCAAAGAAGTTGAAATTTGAAATATAAATATATAAAATTATAGGGATAACTTCATTCAAATGTGTCCAAAGTTAATTTTTTTTCATGAGGATTGACATTGTCAAAGATAATGATTAAAATATGGGCCAAATTTCAAGGCCCATAAATTAATCCCACCAAATTTACCATTACATCAAAATGGATGATCCTATCTGAATGATATTTATACATAAATTATAGAACAAGTGGAAGAAAATATTTATCTACTACAATACTAAATAATTATTCCATATTTATATTCATAAATGCACATCATCAAGGAGGAATACTTTGATCTGATTTTCCTGTCAAATTTTCAAAAGTAATATTTCTGCTTATTTCTCACACACCTTTCCCTATCCTAATTAGATTTTATGAAATTGAATGAAGGTGTTTTGACTCTAATACCATTAATTTACTATTTATGGGATTGGTAGTGTTGTAATGGAGTTCCATGAGTTTCTTTCAATTAAAATGTTACACTATCAATTTAAAATCACATATTCCTATTTTCCAAAGTATTTTTTCATATCAAATTTGAAAATTAATATATATTTTTATTATTCACCTTTCATATTATTATTCTTATAAAATTTATACCTTTTCTATTATATTTTATTCTATTTAAAATATATTTTTTGAAATTCATTACACAATGGTAGAGTGATCATTATGTCAATGATTTTCTCCTTCAATTCCACCCTCAAGAGTCTACTTTCTTCTTCCATTGATAGAATAGACAACTGTAGGGATAAACCGCTAATGTTTTCAGAAAATGGTGTGGCTAGGTGATGTATTGGATGTTATTTATCATTTTACTAATTCATAATCAATTATTCAATTTGATATTTTCATTCAATTATTTTCATTCTTTCTTTTCCTTGTTAAATTTCATTTCCACACTTTTAATATCTTAATAATGCCCATTACCTTGGTGTTATCATTATGAAGTGACACCAAATTTATAGGTTATTATAATGTATGTGTAAAGGATTAAAACACGTAAGTGATGAATTTTTATTGATTTTATGAATTATTCTCAGGTTAATGAATGTGAAATAATTTAAAAACGAATTCATCAAATCCACACCAAGAGATAACCTGGGATCAAATAATTACATTAAATTTATATCACATATGTATTTAATAATATTTATTAATACACTAAATTAAATCCCATATTTTCCACTTTATATCTATATATATGATATAAATGGTGTGTTTCTTTAGGATTCTTCTTTGGAGAATGATGATTAGGTAACACAAGTTTTTCTACAAGTGACTTCTTTGACTATATAACAAGGGTAAATTTGAACATCTCAATCCACATCCGTAGAATTATATGAATGATGACCATGAAATTTAATTCGTGATATAGGTTCTTAATATTCATTAAAATTACCTTTTCATATAATGGGTTACCATGTTTTCTAACCAAAAGTGATTTACTTATATCTTCTCTCAAAATGATCAATATCTCTACCATATGCATTAGGTAGAATAACTGAAATATTTTGACATTCGAATCACCTATATCCCATGGGAAAGGGAATGTTATCACTAATTCAGTGATCATGAATCATCAGACCCATTTAGTGAAATAATCATCGAAGAGTGGCACTTTATGGATCTATTTTTTTAGTTGTGTATCAGAGCTTGTAAATCTACGGTCAGGGTTTTATATGTAGTTTTCTTAGTAGAATTATGCTCTTATCAAGATTATTATTTTGGAATAACAACTTGATGATGAGTTTAGTTTCATTAGAGACACTTTTTAAGGTAGTAACACCATAATTGACTAGTTATGCTTCACTGAGGGAATTCTATGTTATCATAGTCATTTTTTGTCCTGATATTGGTGAGAAAATTTATAATGGGTAATTTCCATTAATCTAAGTGGTTAGTTCACCCAACAACCAAAATGATGTTATATGACATTTTAAATCAATTCTAGAGTCTATGTATGAGATGGGGAAATTTTGATTCATTCTATCATTGTTATACATTCCAACAGGTAAAGCCCATGGACTAGGGACCTTCAGTTTTGCTATAACCACTTCCAGTATTGACTTGGAAATGTGATGAGATATTTTTTGACTTTGTGGTTGGGATTTCATGTACCTAGATAATGAATAATGTGATATGGGTTGTGATTGATGGGAAGAATAAATTTTCACATACTATACCTATTCTTGATTTAGAAAAAGTTAATGAGTTGGGGAATCTCTATGTGAATGAGATAGTTCATTTTAATGGAGTCCTGTACTCTATAGTCTTGAAAAGGGATCCTCTATAAAATTATCAATTTTTAATGTCCATGAAGAGTTTATAGGTTATATGGTTTTCTTGAGTACGACGTACCATATCACTACTATAAAAGAAGCATTTAACAACATTATAAATGGTTGTTTTATACACTATAAAAGCATTGAAAATTTGTGTGTCGTTAAGACCAAAAGACTTTAATAAATGATGATAAATGGAACATTTATGGTCACAAATAAAATTACTAATAAATGTAACTTTTATCAGCACTTTTAAAAATATAGATAAATCGTCATTCTGTTGTAGGCTATAGCAGCACATTATAGCACCGGAAACACACAAAACACAACAGATATATAAAAAAATGGGTCCTAATAAAGAATATAATGAAATTAAATTTATATAAAAAATTCTATATTATGGAATTTTTTTATACAATTACCTTAAGAAAAATTATTACATACAATTTAAAAATTCTTAACTATCACTGTTACCAAAACTTCCATTAAATTTCTCTGTCGAACTACAAACATTGTATGAGTAGATTTGAACAAACCACATCAAATCGAACATGAGAAACCAAATGTATAAGAAAATATATTTCATGTGAGTAATAATAATAAGAAATTAATTATTCATAAATATAAAAATATAAATTATATAGACAATAAATTTATTGTTCAAACATCAATACTACCAATGTTATTGAGATGTGGAATTTTTTTTCTCTTCCTACAATGGAAGTAGAGGTAACTCAAAAGAAAGTGATAAATGCACCACTTCATGGATGAAAAGATTTTAAGGGATAATAATCATGAAATTTGGACATAGAAACCAAAATAAATCAATAAAATCAACCTGTATAAGAAAACAATTATTATGTGGATAATACTAAAAAGAAATCAACTAAACATAAATATGAAACAATACATTAATTCTATGGAAAATGAATTTAATATGTAAACAAAATTATTAACTATTTTATTAAGAAAAGTTGATGTTTTTTCTCTTATTACAAAGGTAATAGAGGTAACTTGAAAGAAATTGGAAAATTAACCACTACATGGGTGAAATGATCTTAAGGGACAAGAAGTTTGAAAGTTTAATAGAGCACCCCAACTCGAAAAAAAGAATGCACCTGTATAAGAAAATAGTTATTATTATAGTAATACTAAAATTAAATGAATTAAAAATAAATATGAAACAATAAATTTATTCTATGGCCAATAATTTTACTTAAAAAATCAATATTACCTTTCTGATTGAGAAGAGGATGTTTCATTTCTCTTCATACAATTGGAGTGGATGTAACATAAAATAAAGTGATAAATTAACCAATGCCTGGGTGAAAATATTTTAAGGGTGAAGAATCATGAATGTTGGACAGAGAACCCCCACTGAAATAAAATATTACACCTGTATAAGAAAACAATTATTATGGGAGTAATACTAAAAAGAAATGAATTAATCATAAATATATTTCAATTCATTAATTATATTGTAAATTATTTCCTTGTGAAAATATAAAGATTCCCAAACACATCATAATCAAGTTACCCAGCTACCCTTGATTCCCTATTATTTTTTCTCATTCAAGATTCATTTTTACATGTCACTAACACAACACATTTTCAAAAAAATACATTCCAAAAAAAGTACACATATTGTGACACTACTTGCACACCAAAACTCTATTTGAAATCATAATCACACTAAATCATTTAAAAAACGTTCCTCTCAAAAATTATGTATGTTAATAATTCATTTAAAAGGTTTTCCAGAATAACCCCTAGTGGCACCATAAATATTTAAAACAAAAACCCACCAATGTTACCATGAAAATACTACTATTAAAATCAATCACACTATATTACAACACAAAACATAATTTTCAAAACATATATAATATATTAAATCTATTAATTTATTTATATAACACTTCCAATTAACAAAAACAGATTTTACACCAATTTGAAACCAATTCCATAGAAAGTTCCTTTTTTACCAATTTTTACACAACCTAAAATCATTTTAAAAAAATTAGACTATCCATTAAAATAGTTTTCAATTCAAATTTAAAAATGAACAAAATTTTCATAATGTAAAATTATGTCAATTTCATTTATAAACAGACTACAATCCCTATGTGCATTTATACACCATTGAAAAAATGGTTTTCACCTTTCTAACAACCCATAAACTCTTCAATGAAATACAACAGTAAAACACACAGACACAATATAGTGATTTTTTATTATAAACCCAATCCCAACACTAAGTACAAAAAACCCTTTAAAAAAAAATCTCTCATCACTCACACCATTTAATAATCCATTTCCACTTCCCAAATTGTATTTCAAAAACAAATTATTCATTATATAAACAATTCATACCGATACTCAAAAGAGCAGAACTAGACTAAAATTACCAAAATGATATATTTCCCAACAAAATTCAATTTTCTAAACATTCTCAAATTAATCACCCACAAATACAAATTTCTCACTACATAAACAATTAATTGAACACTTCAACTGAATATTCATAACCAGGCCTATATAAAAACTTTACAATTTTTCTTTAGAAAATTTATTTTCAAAACAAATTCTTGTAAAATCATTTCAAAAACATATTTCCCCACTATGATAACCTATAGGGAACATAAAAGTTAACAATGTTTGCAAATTAAATTATATAAAATTTTTAGCACATAGAACCACCCACCATGGGTGGATAAATTGCAAGAAAGTGTTGTGAAACCCCACCTGCATCATAACTGCAATAAAAAACTAGATGTCAAAGGAGATTTTCGTGCAACTAGAGTGCTAAAAATAGTTGAATTTTGTGATTTGATCTTCGATTCATCAAGGAGAACCATAAGTGGGTGGATTCTGTAGGAATCTCTTGATATCGTAACAAGTTTTCAAATAGAAAGGGTTTTTAAAATTGATCATGAAACATTTTTCAGCACCTAGAAATAACCAATGATAAATAGACCATTTTTCAGTTTTTATAACATAAAAGCTGATAATAGCACTGATAAAGAACTATCATTTTCAACAACAAAAATTGATCTCCAATAAATCGTTATTTTATCTGTGATTTATTTAGTGCTGATAAATCCTCATATTTATCAACATTTTTTCAGAGATGGTAAAGATTCAATTAAAAATGCTTAATAATGAAGCACTATTAAAGGATTTATAATGATAATTATAAATATAAAATTGTAACATTTTATAAATACTTACTATATAAATAGAAATACCAATATAGTAAATATATTCCTTTTAAAGTATATTTATTGTAATTTTAGAATTATTTATTTCTAATTATAGTAATATTTATTAATAAAATATTTATATCATTATATAGATTTATATAATTATATGTATATATTTAATATATATATATACTAAATATATTTGTTATTTATGTAAATTTATTAAAACTTTAATAAAGTTATAAATATACTTAATTATCTATATATATGTATATAAATACTTTAAAAAATATTTATTTATTTATAATTATAAATATATAATTGTATAAATATAGTAACTAAAAATTTATTAATATATTTATTTATAATTATATTTTTACAAATATATTTTTAACATTATTAAAGAATATATTTCATTAGTGCATGCATCTATGTTAAAATTGAGTGAAATTGAATGAATTAACAATAAAGGGACTTTTAAAATATTGAAATAATGGATATGTTTGGTGTCTATGTGTTGTATATAAAAATTCATTAATTATGTATATATAAAATTAATATAACACACCTTTGGTTGATGCTAAATTGAAAAATCAAATGACATTATATTATATTTCTAGTATTGTCTAATTATAGTCAATATTTTCAATTAATATTAATAATTAATTATAAACCATTATGCAATTAACATATTAATATTTAATGTAAATCACATAAGTAATTTTTAATATATATATCATATTTTTATACATTAATATATAGCTATAAATTAAATATATACTATTTAAAAAGATTAATTATCACAATTATCTTATTAATAAAATGATTAAAAATTAATAATTTATAATCAATCTATCCATTTTTATGAATAATTATTTAATTAAAAAATTAATTTTAATTTCATAAACTCATGCTTTATATTTTTATTTAAATATTTCAATTTATTTTTATAAATGTTAATCTTCACTTAAAATAAAGTGCCTATAAAGGATACAATTTATCAGTGATAAATTAAATCACTGATAAAGGATACTATGTATTAGTGCTAAAAATAAATCACTAATAAAGGATAACATTTATCATCAATAAAAATTGTGCTGATAAAGAATACCTTTAGCAGTGCTAAAATAGCTATGATAAAGTTTTTTTTATTAGAACTAAAACATATGTTTTGATAAATGGTTAAATTTATAATTTTAATATTCAGGGGTGATAAATATGTCATTTATCAGGGTTATTTTACAACGCTGATAATTACCATGATTATTAATGGCATGTTTTGTAGTAGTGTATTCTGTCAGATGGCAAGAAAAAAAATAGATATACAGATTATCGGGGACATACTACACCACTATATCCTTTAATTTATTGAGCTTGGGATTTTCACATATGACTATTTGATTTATCTTATATATATAGTTACCAATTTAGTAATTGAATGGTTTTTATTGAGTCCTTGTATGGCCGGCCTTGTAAATCTCATTTGGGTTGGTCGATGATTGTTGAATGTTCCTTGGTTGGAGCGAGCTTGGTTCAAGTTATGAAAAAAATATTCAATTTATTTTTTAGAGGATGATTACGACCCAAATCATGTATAAGACTCTTTCTAATTGTCATTGAAAACTAATTGAATTTTAGGTGACCATGTTGTTAGGAATGTGGCATCCTAGTTGGGTCATCAACGAATTGGGAGGAAATGGAATCATGATACTTATTTTGTGGGACCACTTAATTTGTTGAAAAGGTTTGAAAAAATGCTTTCCATTTGGAACTAACACCACAAATGAATTCGATACAAACTGTGTTCCTTGTTTCATAACTCTAGATGTATATATCTAATCCATATCATGTTCTAAGATAGTGTGATTTTGAGAATAAACCTGATTTCTCTGTGACTGAGAATCTATTCTAGATAGTTTATTAGGAATCAAAGGAGCTTCATGGAAGGATGATAATTTTTTTGAGTGCATGGAAGCACAGTTCTGGTTCTCATGATATGATGGAGAGGGAGTCACTTATAAGAGACCAGTGGCCTCATCTATTTGGAATGTATCTTCATAACCGGCATTATAAGGGTAGTAATTTTCTTTTATGCAGAGGCTCTAACATCATGAATTCATTTTAATATTTTCCAAAAACCATATTTTTAATATTATTTGGTTAGGATTCATTTAGGGTTTTTTGGGTGATTTTTTTGTTGTTTTTGGAAGATTTTTGGCTGTTCATGGTTGGTGTCCAATTTTTAAATATTGTGAGCCCTCTATGTAGAAATAGTGAAAACCCAAACAGTGGGGGTTTTTTGGGCTAGTGCATGGTCTGTGTAACAATGATCACCCCTAGGAGAAACAATCCACCTTGACCAAAAGCTGCACACATATAAGACATGGTTTGTCTAAACATGTGGTCTGGCCCATCTAACCATACATACCATATATTTTAACATGACAATATTTTTGTAATCTTAAAACCCACCTTTTATGTTCTTGATGGGATAGTACAGCACCCAACCATATTCTTATTCATTTTATGATCTCAATATATTATTTTTATCCATCTACAGCATCTATGAAGTTGATTTGAAATTTTCAAATGTTGTTCAATCTCTAACTAGTAGGTTTCCCTTCCTATTCTCACTCAAACACTTTCTCATTTTTCTTCCCTAGGGTTTATTAGATCGCCCTATTTCTGGAGGATAAAATATCATATATTCTAGATCATGAATGAAGGGGTGATTCTGAAATATTATTTTCTAATATTATTCACTGAGTTTCCCCATTATGGTTTTCTGTTTCAAGATCTTGTGGTCATGAGGTTAGTTGTTCAATTGTGATTTCCATTTTATATTAACCAGAAATTATTTATTTTGAAATTAAATTTCAGGAATTAAATTAAATTTATTTCAATTTATTTATTAAAAACCCAATTTCATTGAATTTGGGATTTCTCATTTTTTTGTGGGAAGCATTGAAAAAACATCAATTCCATTGAATTTTATTTGTGTTTTTGAAATTGATGGAAAATTGTAAAATTATAATTGTTGAAGTAAAATTTATTAGTGGATTCTAAATTTTTATTTAATGAAAATTGATTAATTTTTTTAATATAAATCCATTGGTTTTATCCTAGATAAATTCTTTATTTAAATAAAAATTCTTGTATTAGGTTTTAAATTGAAATTGGAATATGAAAATTGGGAATGTGATGAATTATATTTAATGCAGTATTAAAAATTTTCACATTATTGATTTATAATAAATATCATGAAATCCAAGGTATTTAGTGTGTTATTTGGTACAACGACTCTATGTTTTAATTTACCTAGAAATGTTTTGATGCTTTAAAATATTAACAAAACATTAATATAACAATTTATTCCCCAGTTGGATGTCGATGAGTCTTCATTGGTTCTTGTCATGGGATATTTACATGCATTGTGGTTATTATCCCACGAGTGTGTGGGGATACCATAACATTAAAAAATAATACATTTTGGATAATGACCATGATTTTCATTTTTTTATTATAAATATTTTCTAATATTTTTCGTGAAGTATTAAATTTTCTTTCTTTGGTAAACTACCTTGAGAAATCTTCCCAAGGGATCTTGGGGTGGTCTTTTGGGGAGATCATGTCCTAGAGAACATGGATTATTTTTTAATGATGATATTGGGGTATGTTATTTTTGTTCTCAAATTATCAATGTTGAGAGAGGATGTGAGGTAGGAGGTGACCTTTTATAATTTAGGTGACGTTATCATCTAAAATATCTCGAAATCTTAAATTAATATAAATATATTTAAAATTCAAAAAATCTCAAAAGAAATTTATTTCCATGATAAGATTAGGATGAGTATAAATCCTTGAAAAAAATAATGTTTATACATGTTTTTCTCACATTAATAACCATATCAATTTTTCCATTATTTATTCTCTTTAACTCTTACTATGACAATAAGTTTATTTACTAGTTAATGCTTAACATGGTTACTATAAAATGAAAAAAACCTCAAAGGAGTCATAGATGACATTATAAACAATATTTAAATTAGTTTTATGATGTTTATAAGTTTATGATTTTTATAAAACAAAATTAAATATGATTTATTTTAATGGTTCATTAATGTGTTATTTGAAACAATTTATTTCATTAATTTTTTTTCTAAAATAACAATACACAAGATAACCACAATACAGAACAATAAATTTATCCCAAATATTTCAAGGTTATCTATAATGTTCATGAATGATATTAATTATCTTAAATTATATTTATTTTCAGACTTTTAATATCATTTAATTGATAATTCTATTAATTAAACAATTAAAGGATCACCATTCTATAATACTACAAGGTAATTACTTATATTTATAAAATTAAAATTCAATTATCAGGATGAAGATAAAAATTATACATTTTATTTGACTATTTATAGTCTAATTTATATTATGTATAATAATAAATAAAAAATTATTTATTTATAAAAAATATGAGTATGATTTATTTATCTTCTGAATAAATAAAATATATCAAATGTAATACACTCACTGTGGTTCCATAAAATGTTATAATTTTGATCAATTGACTTTTTTGGTCTAGAAACACTAATAAAATGACATTTGGACAAGTCTTTGGGTATTTTTATCATATTTATAATATTGTTTACACATTATTACTTGATTAACCCTTATCCTTGGCAATTAACATATTACTAAATTTACTAGTCATATACCCATAAAAAAATGAAAAATGTTTTCATAATTTGGATCCACTCATTCCAAATAAATAATCTATTTCAAAAAATTCAAAACATAGAAGTTAACTTATTAATTTAAAATTAATCTCATTAATGGATTGAGAAAACTGGTTATTAAAGTGATAACCTAAAAAATCTTGTAAATGTTTTTGGTTCACCTTCAATGTAAAATTGAATCTAATTACATAAATTTTTTAAAATAATAAAAAAAATTAATTATATATTAATATAAATTAAAAATATAATTTAACATAATAAATAATTTTTATGTAATGGTTGTTTTCGATTAAAAAGAAATGTTTTGCCATTATTTATCAAAACATTAAACATATAGAAAATACCAAAAATTCAACCAAATCAGATTTTTATATTTCACTTTAATATCAGATGATTATTTTATATATAGATTATATAATAGTGTAGAAAACTGTATCTAACGTTTCATCTCGATTAAAAGGTGGTAGAACTACCTTTTAAAAAAAGATAACTATTTATGCTTAAAATTTGTTTTATTATTTTCTTATCTCTATGAACATATTGAATGAATTTTAAAACATTTTTATGGATATATAACAAATATATTTCACTAATATCTTTAAATAAGAGGGATTAATTTAATTTATTTTGTTATAGTTCATATAGGGGTATAAAAAAAGTTTTTTAATAAGACGAAATCATTCTTATTAAATTTCATCCTATTTTCACATCCAATGAATTTCTAATAAATGAATTCATTTTATAAAAATGTTTAAACTATATTTTCATAAATTATATTTTATTATTAAAATCCACTAACTTGAATACTACTTTTAAAATAATAATCTTTAATAGCTTGTCATGATTAATTTATGCATAGTGTTGCTAAAATATATACAATTGAAAAAATTAAATTTATTTAAAATGAGAAATAATATAAAATATTTTGTTCTTACATCTCCCCTCATTAAATAAATTGTATCCTCACACTCTAAAATTTAACATAAAAAATAAATGTTTGATTATTCAATATTATTTTTGGGGAAAACTACATTAGAAATAGTATTAATAAAACCTTCTCCTAATAATAGAAAAATGGAAATGTTAAGGTCATCAAATATTTCGGCTTTATAATAGGATAGAATTGGTGGAAATACAAATTCTAGACATAGAAGGGAAATAAAACAATCATTTTCAGATGGAGAGCACTAGAGAAAATGGCCATCTAAAATTATACCATCATTGAATCATACATACTTTATGGGTAAATGAATATATTTATTTCTTGGTTAAGAAACTAAACAAATACTATTTTTTTGTTCCAATTATTATAACTATATATAAGGGGTTATTTTAATCTCTAGAAAAAAACATTAGAGAATAATATTATTTATTTCTGTCCATGTCATAAGTATAATCCCATCCTATGGTTGATCTTTGATATAATTTTACTTCATCCTTTACCCGTAGATATTAATGTTCAAGATGAATTTTTCACACCTGATGAAAAGTTATGACTGAACAGATCAACGATTCATTCATTCATTTATTAATTTCTATCAAAAATAAAATGGTTAAAAAACGTTTTCCAATATGATAAATCGTTCTTTGTCCACACACAGTACTATCCAATGATCAACTAAATTAATTCAAACCTTAAGAATCATCCAAAATAAATATGATTAAATTCATAGTATAAATATTTATAAGGAATGTCAATAAATTTCCAAATTCAAAATAACATCAGATTTCCCCTAGACAACATAGTTCAAATAATTTTTTCACATACCTAATATATAAAGACCATGATCACATTAAAAACTTAATTTGAACATAAATGATTCCAAATCATTAAATAGGAAGAATTGAAATACAATCCTTATATATCACATGATTCTTATAACTAGAATATAATATCATATTTCAAGAATTCAAAAACAAAAAAAAATATTTTTTATTCCACATTGAATATAGTTACAGTATAAACATGACCACGATCTATATGTTAATTCTAAGATATACTTCCTTGATAAATGGGAAATTCATTTTCATAGTTCCCTATTTCATTTTAGTTGAAAAATTGTTCATTGTTGTCTTATTTATTTCTAGTACAATCACAAATCTAGTCACCTTAATCACTAAAACGGTAACAAACTATCATTCCCATTAGGAAAGTACTAGGGTATTTCTTCCCAAAAATATCTCAAGTGAGGATATGTTTCGTTCCTTTTTCCTATGTATCTAAATATTTCACCACCATTCTTCTCTTCACATTATTTAACTTATTTTTATATGACTTAGGGAAATCATTATCTATATTGATACCACATGAGACTATATCAGTGTGTGAAGAGAATGTTTGGGAGACCAATGACTTTGGGAGTAATGACTCTAACCTATCAAAATAATGATAAAACTGACTATTTATTTTATGTATGTAGTCGATCACATTACTCTCTGACATTGTAATGTTAGATTCATATTTAACAACATTATTTTCCTCTTTTTTACCTTATACATCAATATTTTCTATCAATATTTTCTCTGTGTTCGCAAGGAAAATCTTTTTCTATGGAATGTTTCTTAAATTAATTAAATTACATTTTTACTATTTCTACATCCACCATAGTGTTTTGAATCAATGAAAAAAATTTATCAACATCTTCAAAATGATGATAAATTTCTAAGACCACATTCTCCATTTCCATTCATCCCAAACTGACATATATGTTTTCTGCGAAACATTTACATTGCTCAGCCAAAAATAGATTTTTAGACCCATTTAATGTTTGAGGAAATTGTCTAATAAATTTTCAAACATTTTTCTTATATTTTTTTGGTAATGCAGATCCATATGTGAAAGGTTATTATTTAAATCTTGAGTTTGTAATACCAATATCTGTATAAGTTATTCATGATTAGGTATAGTTCCTTCTCTAACATTATTATATTACATTGAATGGAAATCCATACATGGATTATTTACCTTGATAATTCTTCCATTCATTCCACTTTGAGAAATTTATAAATTATTTTTTATACTATAATAGGTTATGAATCATAATACATAATTTCTAATAAATAATTCAATTAACATAAATTGATTATTCATTTACAGTTAATCTCAAAATCATAAATGTGGTTTCCTTCGGGAAATATTGACTTCTAAAACCTTCATAATGGGTTGTAAATAAAATGTGAATTATCTTAATAATTGAAACGCATGCATGATTGTCGCCTATAGACCGGTCAAAGTTCCCTGTGCTCTACTAATGTGTATAGCAGCACTCGGGTCGAATCCTCGGCGATGATACTTTGTAATAGTCGTTTGTTTTTAGTTTATTGTATTTTGATTAGGGGGGTTTGTTTGCAGAGCTTAATTGAAATGATTTATTGACTATAATTGATTTAAAAAATTGATAAATATTAGGTTGAGTTCATTATTAGGGAGTTAAGCTTGTGATATCCTTGATCTTTTCGTAATATTTCATATAATTAACACCCACTTCACAAGTTAACGACGATTAGAATTCCTAAGAGTTAAAGCTATAATCTAATACATAACTTAACTAAGATTCTAATCTCAATCAGTACTTGTTTATGGTAGTGTATTTATGGTTCCAATAATCCATGGAAACCACATGATAAACAAAATATTTCATTAATCCATGACATATTAAGTCCAACATACACAATATTAAATTAACGAATACTCATCGAGAAAATAACCTCAATCACGTAACATCCCTAAATTTTGACTCACCCCAATGAGATATTTACTCATCCATTTTGGTGTTTAATATTCTATTTATAATAATTATGATGATAAATTAAGAATATAATAAAAATAAAGGGATTAGAAAATAGTGGTATGTTGAACACACACAGATGAACAATGATGATAATTAAAAATGGATTTTTGATTGAATGAGGAAGAAAAAGAAGGGAAGGGGATTCAAATGGATTTATACTATTTTAAGAACATTAATATGAAAGTACAGAAGGTGTATGCGAATAAGAGATATTGTAGAAGTAACTTTCATTAAAATAGAATTACAAAGAAGGAGACATACAAGATTACAGAAACGAAGAACACGAAAGTAAATGAAAACAAAGTGAGGATGAAAGGTATCTCATGTGAAAAATATAGTATTACAGATCCTCCCAATCCATTGGAAAGGCTTTGGTCAAGTAAATATGATCTCCTCTCTTCTGAAATGCCAACCCCTCTCATGGAGAGAAGGGGAGAGTATTTATAGCCCATGGAGTGGACTGTTTTCATTCCAAATTTGTCCCTCCATTTGCATCACCATGTTGGCTATTCAGATAGCTGAATCTCGAGAAAACTCCTTCTTCCAAGTTGTATATAGTAAAGTTGGCGGACCTCTCTCACACTTTGGAGTCATTTGGACATATGTATCCAAAGTTAGGGCTAGTTTATTAAACAAATTTAATATGTCCATTTCAATCCAATGATTTTGATGTCCAAAATGTGAAACAATTTTTAAATAGGAAGATGCCTTCAAAACCAAATTCTGTCTTCAAAAAATTAGGCCGCTTATATATCCTATTTCACATTGAAAAATCTTAGCTTGATTAGATTCTTAAATCATGATATATTTCATGCATATTGTACGGATTTTATTTCTCAGCAAAAATGGTGGTCAGGATATCAAAGCATATTTTGGGCCCTTTTTTCTTGTAGTTGGCCCCTGAAATTTTCATCGATGATGCTTTTATATAATCACGAACATTTGGTAGTGTTTCATAAAATTTGGGCTTCTGTATTTTGACCAGTTACTCAATCATCATGGCTAGTCTAGTTTCTACACAATTTCTTTAGGTCATCATGTGTGGTAAATGTGATCCTACAAATGGAAGAATTGTCCCATGCTCCCTTCTAATGAAATGTTTTATATTGAATTAGAAATACTTAAAAAAAATAACCACACAATATGGATTATTAAGGTGAGATTTATAAATAAAATAGTAAACTGACCAAATTGGACTACTTCAAAAAATTCCAAAAAAATTATACTTAGTATTAAAAAATCAATATTTCACACAAATTATGCACATTTCATAAAAAATCAGTAAAGGGAGTATATAATAATACATGAAAATATTAACAACATCAAATCCCTCACAGTTAGTCTTTTGCAAGTCCTCATGTGCAACAAATATAAAAAAATGTCAAAATCATTTTCATTCACCAACAAATATTAAAATTTAGTTTTCTTCAATCAGGGGATGTTTAGACTATTTAACTCATCCATTTTGAATTCCACCACAAGTTGTTACAGAAATAATGTTCCAAAACAAATTCATTTTTTCATGCTCAAATTCAGAAATAGAAAATGTGGACACTCAAAATTCACACCTCTCAAGATGATAAAATTCATTTATGGAGGTTCACTCTTTCACCAACCAAAATTGAAAATATTAGAGTTTGAAAGAGCTCTCTGGTTCCAATACCTATCCAAACTTAACAAGAATGAAGTGGTCTTTTTAAGGGGTTTTTTTGTGGCTATGGGATGGTAGGAATATAATGTCCAAGAGAGAGAAGAAGAGGGTTAAAACACCAACATAGAAAAAAGAAATGCACATTTTTTTGAAATATACCATGGAAGGAAATGAATACAAATATTTATAAGGGAATGATTGTCTGAAGAAATACACAATAGAGGAATAAAATATGAAGGTAATGAGAATATGGAATTTTTACAAAACAGAAAACTTCTCCCAATAAGAATATAATACAAGTTTTTTTTTTCATTGTTTTTTTAAAAAGTTGACCTTGAAAAAAATCTCACAATCATATCCCAACCCATGTTTGATCTCCTCATGACACTAATTGTAATAGTTATAACAAGATCAAAGGTTGAGGAAGAGTTATTTTTGACTAACCCAAGAAACAACCCATTTTTTCATTTTTTTTGATTTTTTTCATCAATTTTTATTTTTTTTAACATTTGTAAATCACATTTACAGAAATACATAAATGGGCGTACATTACATTCCCCAAAACACACTGAATGTCAACCTCTCCCTCACAATAAAATTGATGCTTTCCCTCAATCAGATGATAACTTGTTGAAAATTATTAAAAGAGTACCCAAACAATGAAATCCATTCCCCCCAGACTTAAATTTTAAAAAATTATGCAATGAAAATCCATGTTTATATTGGGTGGGAAAAAGTATTGGTATTCTAATGTGGATATCAATGAAAAGGATTTCATAGGCTCGAAGGGGCTTTCAAAAGGAGGAATAATGTAAGGGAAATGGGAGGCTATTTGGCTATTATGATTCTCATGTGGTTCAGAAAATGCCTCTATAATATTAATTCACAATAAGGTAAGAAATTAAGCTCGAAGGTCCACAAACTCAAGACTCAGAAATGGGGGTGATAACACACATTTTGAAAAGATGGCCATAGCTGGCATTGGCATGAAAGCAAATGTTGTTACTCACTGGTGGAAAAAATCAGGTTCCAAATCAAAAATTGATGATTCAAAATGTGTTGGTTTTGACACAAAATTCTTTATCCAAAGTCATAATGAAAATATTTTTTTTTGAGATGAATACATTCCCATTGACTCCCCAAAAATGATGGAAAAAATTTCAAAACTCGATGGTGATTAAGCATGACTCATAATTTGTTTGCATATTTTTTTTGTAATGATTATTTTTTTTGTTTTTTTAGATTCTATTAGTTTTTAATAAAGTCACACTCAAACAAAAGAGAAAGGGAAAAATAAAGCTTTTGAAAAAGAAAGTGGTAATAAAAAAAGAAAGACAGAGGAAGAAGAAGAAAGAGGTAGAGAGAGGAAGAGATAGAGTGAGAGTTAAAGGGAAAGAGGTGCCCTTGGTTTGGATTTGGCAGGTCGCCATCTCCATCTATTAGATGGTCGACTACAGAAGTTGGTGATCCAGAGGAAGTCGATGATGATCCAGGATTGTGTCTCCTCTCATGGTGATGCTTTAATTGATGTCCATTAACTGTGAATGTCCTTTTGGAAGAGGGGTCTTGGACTTGCACTGCACCAAATGGGTAAACATTAGTAATAACAAAAGGACCTTCCCAACGAGAACTAAGCTTACATAGGTGTAGCCGAATTCGAGAAATGTTGAGAATTACCTTTTAACCTTTATGAAATACCTTTCTCAGGATGTGTTTGTCATGGAGTACCTTAGACTCCTCTTTTTACAAATAGGAATTCTCATAGGATTCAAGATGAAGCTCCTCTAGTTCAGCTAATTGCAACAATCTTTATTTTGCATATTTTTCACAATCAAAATTACAGGTTTTCACAGTATAAAAATACTTATTTTGGATTTCAACTAGTAGATGACATGATTTAAAAAAAACAAGCCTAAAAGGAGACATCCAAATGGGTGTTTTATAGGCAGTTCGATAAGCCCAATGTGCTACAACAAGTCTTTCACGCCAGTCTTTTCTGGTGGGTTTTACAATTCTCTCAAGCACTCTTTTCACTTCTCTATTAGAAATCTCATCCATTCCATTTGTTTTGGGGTGATATTCTGTTCAAGTCTTATGTACAACTACATTATTTTTCAAAAGAGATTCCATGGTTTTATTACAAAAATAGGTTCCTAAGTCACATATCAAGCCATGAGGTGTGCCAAATAGGCAGAAGATGTGTGTCTTTAGGAACTCACTAACTGTATGTGAATCATCCTTTCTGGTGGGTTTAGCATCGACCCACCTAGAAACATAATCTACCACAAGAATAATGTATGAAAATCCATTTGATGGGGGAAATGGTCCCATGAAATCGACACCCCAAAAATCAAAGATCTCATAGAAATTTAATGGCTTTTGGGGAAGTTCATTTCTCTTGGAAATTGTGCCAAACTTTTGGAAAATGGGACATGACTGAGAGAACTCATGTGAGTCCTTGAAGAGTGAAGGCCAGATGAATCCAGAGTCTAAGACCTTTTAGGAGGTCCTTTGTGGTCCAAAGTTTCCACCTCCAAGAAGTGAGTGACAGAATTATAATATGGAAGAATGCTCATTTTCATCGAAACAACTCCTTATTACCATGTCATCCCCAATTTTCCAAAGTTTATTTTCTTCCCAAAAATGGTATTTTGAAATAATTTTCAACATCATTTTTTTCTTTTAAAAAAATTTCAGGGAGAACACCAAAAACCAAGTAAATTACAATTGGGGCATACCATGGTATTTTGGAGTGAGAGATGAAAGGTTCTCAGTGGGGAATTCAAGATCGATGATTTGAGAATGAGAATAATTAGAAATTATACTCAAGTTATCAGCCACAAGGTTTTTTTCCTGGTCTATCCATTATTTCAAGGTCAAACTCTTGGAGAATTAGGATCCATCTTATTAGTCATAGTTTGGAATCACTTTTCTAGATTAGTAACTTTATTGCAGAATAGTCTGTGAAGATGATGATTTTGGAACCTAAGAGATACGGCCGGAATTTATCGAAGGTAAAAACCACTTCTAAAAGTTCCTTTTCAGTGATAGTGTAGTGAGAATGAGTTTCATCCAATGTTTTTGAGGCATAATAGATGACATGAGGAATCTTTTCTCTTATTTGACCATCAACATCCCCAACAGCTCTATCAGAAGCATCACACATCAATTAAATGGGTAAAGACCAATATGGGGGTTAGATCATTGGGGAAGATGTAGGAGCAGTTTTAATTTCAATGAATTCCCTCTTGAAAGCCTCATCAAAATGGAAGGTGACATCATTTTGGAGAAAATGAGTTAGTGGGAGGGAAATTTTACTAATGTTATGGATGAATTTCCGATAGAAACTATCATAACTGAGGAATGAATGCATGTCTCTAACAGAGTTGGGTTCAAGAAGTGATTGGATCACTTCAATTTTGGCAGGAACGACTTCAATACCATCTTTTGAAACTATGTTCCCTAGAACAATCCCATTTGTAACCATGAAGTGACATTTTTCAAAATTTAACATAGGGTTACACTTGACACACTTTTGGAGGACTAGAGAGAGTGAATTCAAACAAGATTCAAATGACTCACCATAAATGGTGATGTTATCCATGAAGACTTCTATGTAGTGTTCAATGAATTCAGAAAAGATACTCATCATACACCTCTATAACATTACAGGAGCATTGCAAAGGCCAAAAGGCGTTCTTCTATATGCATATGTTCCAAAGGGGCATGTGAAAGTAGTCTTTTCTTGGTCCGGAGGTGCGATTGGGATTTGAAAGTAGCCAGTGTATCCATCAAGAATGCAATAGTGTGTCTTTCTATCTAATCGTTCCAACATTTGATCAAGGAATGGAAGATGGTAGTGATCTTTCCTTGTTTCAACATTAAATTTCATATAGTCGTTGCACACAATCCATTTTTTCTTCACTCGAGATGTGACTACCTCTCCATGTTCATTTTGGACAACAGTTATCCCACCCATTTTAGGTACAACTTGAATTGGACTAACCCATTCACTATCAGAAATTGGATAGATAATACCATCTTGATGAAGCATGGTGATATCTTCCCTAACCACCTCAAGTATGAGTGGATTCAGTCTTTTTTGTGTTTGTCTAATTGGTTTGGATGATTCCGCATGATTGATGTGATGCATGCAAAGGGCAGGGTTGATTCCTGGTATGTCATATAGGGTCCAACCTAAGGCCTTTTTGTTTTCCTCTAACACATGAACAAGTTTGGACTCCTCGGTATTAGTAACTGTGGCAGAGATAATGACAGGATATGAGTGATCATGGAATAGGAATGCATATTTCTGGTGTGCTGGAAGGGGTTTCAGATTAATCTCATCAATCATTTTTGGGTTTTAAATCTTAGTTAAGGAGGAAGGGACTTCAGTTGCTTCAGATTCACTTACTTTAATACTATCCAAGGTGGAGCAGTAGAGATCAGTGTTGATGTGGGATTCAAGAGAGATTTCAAGTTCCTCTAGATTGATGGAGTCTATGAATGAGATGTCCACATGAACTTCACCATTTATGACTTGGTTAATCATGGTGCAGATTTCACAAGATCCTTTTTCATTAGAACATGAATAACATGGTGGATTGTGGTTCGATTGACTCTTAGAAGTGTCCTCAAAAGCATGGATAGAGAATGCAGAGTGATCCTCAGATGGGTATCGCGTGGCTTGGAAAATGTCGAACTTGATCAGTTGGTTACTGAATTCCATGGATATGATGCCTGAATGGACAAAAATCTTAGTTCTCGCAGTCATGTGGAATGGAATTCCTAGAATTAGTGGAGATCGAGAAGATTTCGTCTCACCTTCCATGTCAAGGACATAGAAATAAGTAGGGAAGATAAGATCATTAACTCAGATATGGACATCCTTAATTATTCCCTCAGGACTGGCTGTGCTTGGATTGGCTAATTGAATAACTACTCCCGTTGGATATAATGGACCTAGACCAAGTTTGGAGAAGATGGATTTGGGAATGACATTAATTGTGTCTAATAGGTCTATGAGTGCATCATTAAATTTGGAACTTCCAATTTGGCATGGAACCGTAAAGGTCCCTGGATCTTTGCACTTTATGGGAATAGACTGCTGGGTGAATAAAATTCAAAGGTCCTAAGTTTCCTCTTGTGGGTGCAAAATTCCATAAGAAACTGGAAAAAAAGGAATTTGTTTAATGGCATCTAGGAGAGGAATGTTGAATTCAACTCATCTAAACATGTCGAGCATTTCAGGATCAGGTTCAAAGGACTTCCTTGGTTTAGAAACAGCTTGAGGAAAAGGGATTGGATTCCTAAGTAGAATTAAAGGAGATGAGGGAATTGTTTCTGGTTCCTTTTCAAGATTCTTTTTCTTTTCATTTTCTAGGTCAACATTCAAAGGAGGTTTTTAGGACTTATCTTGAGGTATAACAATTTTCTTTCCTGATCTATGTGCAATTTCACCTACATTACCCTTGGGGTTGGGTAATGGTTGAGTTGGAAGTTGGGATGAATTGGATGGTTGCTATTGACCAAGGTGGGATGCATGTTGACCAATTTGGGATTCAATGTTCTTGAGGCTTGAACAGGTGAAGGAGGCAAGATCTTCCACTGCGCTTTCCCATGGTAGCTTGGAAGAAGAGGCTTGTTCCAGATTGGGATTGCCTTGATATTGGTTCTTGGGAAAGCAATTGTATTGTTTTTGGAACTGGTAATGCTCACTAGGATAATGGAATCCAGGAGGATGATTTCTCCTTTGAGGATGAGGAATAAAAGGATAAGGTAGTTGGAAGTTACCAATGCCTTGACCATATTGAAACTGGATTGGGTTTTGAATAGAGAATTGAGTATGATGAGATATGGGATTACCATACCTATGGCCTTGGTTATTGGAAGAAGAGAAGGGCTCAGAGTGAGGTTGGTTGAAGTTTCTAACAAACTGACCTGATAGTTGAGGGTTGGTGTTCCAATGATAATATGCTGCATTGAGCTCCATTGGTCCAGATGAATTAGATTGATCCTCTTGATGTTGTGGACATGAGTCAGTTGGATGAGATGGAGAGTTGTAGGTTCCACAATTTTTGACAGGTCATGGAATCATTAATTGTGCAGAAGATGAGGTTGGGGATTTTGTAGACATAGCTAGTTGTCGCACAAGACCTGTAAGTTCACTCATCCACCCAGTCATCATGTTCGTCTCAATTGATTGATTATCATGGGCTTGTATGACTTGATAATGTTCTCGAGTATGGAATTGTTGTGTGTTTGTGGAAATGTTACCTATGAGATCTCTTGCTGCTGCAGGAGTTTTATCAATAAGAGCACTGCCACTTGCGACATCAATGAGAGTTCTCTCCATTTCTAATAACCCTTCAAATAAGTATTGAATCAAGATTTGGTCAGGGATTTGGTGGTGTGGGCAGGTTGAAACAATATTTTTGAACCTCTCCCAGTATTCATGGAGGGATTCACTTGGGAACTGACGGATACCACTTATTTCCTTTCAGATAGAAGCAGTATGAGAAGCAGGAAAGAATTTCTCTAAGAAGATTCTCTTCATGTCATTCCATGTGGTTATGGAACCAAGAGGTAGGTAGTAAATCCATGAATTTTCTGAGTCAGATAGGGAGAAAGGAAATTCTCGAAGTTTGATTTGTTCTTTAGAAACCCCTTTAGGATTCATGGTAGAGCACACTACTTGGAACTGTTTAAGGTGGAGATGTGGATCCTCACCGGCTAGCCCGTGGAAATGAGGAAGAAGGTGAATAAAACACAATTTGAGTTCAAAATAAGCCTCTATGTTTGGATATTGAATACCAAGAGGTTGTTAAATCATATTAGGGGAAACATGGTCTTTATGTGTTTGTTCCCTTAGATTGGCCATATCTAATTCAATTGGTTGGCCAAGGACTGGTTCTTGAATAAGTTCATTATATCTTATGTTTCTCCTAATTTGGCGAAGTGTTCGCTCAATTTCAGGGTCAAACAAATCCTAGGGATTGTTTTGGTAGCTATGAGGCATTCATAGAGATGTTGGAAGAATATGGAAGATGGGATTTTCTTTTTATTGTTTTCACTTTACGATTTTTATGAGAAGATAGGTTTTTCTTTGTGTTTTTTTCCATTTTTTTGTTTCAATTTTATTTTTGTTAGTTTTTTTAAAATAACTAGAAACTAATGAATACATAAAGAACCATCTCAGTGATGGAGCCATTTGAAATGCATGACTGATTGCCTCCTAGATACCGGTCAATGTTCTGGTGCTCTGCTAATGTGTATAGCAGCACTCGGGTCGAATCCTCGGCGATAATACTTTGTAATAGTCGTTTGTTTTTAGTTTATTGTATATTGATTAGGGGGGTTTATTTGCAGAGCATAATTGAAATGATTGATTGAATATAATTTATTTAACAAATTGATAAATATTGGGGTTTGTTCATTATTAGGGACATAAGCTTGTGATATCCTTTAGCTTTGCTTAATATTGCATATAATTAAAAACCACTTCACAAGTTGACGTCGATTAGAATTACTAAGTGTTAAAGCCTTAATCCAAGCCTTAACATAACTAGGATTCTAATCTCAATAATTAATTGTTTATGGTAGTGTATTTATGGTTCTAATAATCCATGGAAACCACATGCTATACAAAATATGTCATTAATCCATGACATATTACGTCCAACTAACACAATGTTAAATTAACGAATACTCATCGAGCAAATACTCTCAATCAATTAACATCCCTAAATTCTGACTCACCCCAATGAGATATTTACTCATCCATTTTTTGTTTAATAGTCTGTTTATAATAATTATGATGATAAATTAATAATAGACGAAAAAGAAAGGGATTAGAAAATAGTGGTACGTCGAACACACACACACACGAACAATGATGATAATTAAAAAGAGATTTTTGATTGAATGCGGAAGAAAAAGAAGGGAAGTGGATTATAATAAATTTAAACTACTTTAAGAAAATTAATATGAAACTATAGAAGGTTTATGAGAATAACATATATTGAAGACGTAACTTTTATTAAAACATAATTACAAAGAAAGAGACTTACAAGATTACAAAAACGAAGAATGAAAAAGTAAGTGAAAACAAAGAGAGGAGGAAAGGTCTCTCAAGTGATAAAATTAGTATGGAAGATCCTCCCAAGCCTTTTTCAAGGATTTGGTCATTCCATTATGATCTCCACTCTTCTTAAATGCGAACCCCACTCAAGGAGAGAAGGGGAGAGTATTTATAGCCCAAGGAGTGGACTGTTTGCATTCCCAATCTGTCCCTCCACTTGCATCGCCATGTTGGCTATTCAGACAGCTGATTCTCGAGAAACCTACTTCTTCCATGTAGTACATAAAAATGTTGGCCGACCTATCTCAAATTTTTGAGTCATTTGGACCTACGTAGCCAAAGTTATGGCCGGTTGATTAAACATATTTAATCTGTCCATTTCAATCTAATGATTTTGATGTCCAAAATGTGAAAGGGTTTTTGAATAGGAAGATAAATTCAAAACAGAATACTGTCTTCATCAATGTCTGCCGCCTATATCTCCTCTTTCACACTACAATCTCTAAGCTTGATTGTATGCTTAAATCATGAGATTTTTCATGAATACTGTACTGATTTTATTTCTCGGACAGAATGGTGAGCTGGACTTCAAAGCATATTTTTGGCCCCATGTTCTTGTATTTGGGACATGAAATTTTTATCCACGATTCTTTTGGATAAAAAAGAACATATGGTAATATTTCATAAAATTTGGGCTTAGGTATTTATATCAGTAACTCAATCATCATGGCTGGTCCGGTTTCATCAAAAATTATTTGGGTCATCTTGTGTGGTAAATGTGATCCTTCAAATGGTAGAATTGGCCCATGCTACTTTCTAATGAAATTTTATATATTGAATTAGGAATCCTTAAAAACAAGAACCACACAATTTTTTTCCTTAGGGTGAGAGTTATAAATAAAATAGTAAACTAACCCAATTTGGCTACTTCAAAAAATGCTCAAAAATTATACCTGGTATTAAAACATTAATATTTCACAGAAATTATGCACATTTTATATAAAATCAGTAAATGGAGTATAAAATAATACATGAAAATATTAAAAACATCAATAATAAAAGCCAATACAGTAAAACCAAGGTCATAGTAAGGCATGTTATAATGTATCATATTAGATCGACTCAGGGACGATTCACCTTAGTATATTGTTTACCCCTAGGTACATCAATATCTAAACCACGTCCAATAGTAGTATCCATATGGGGATATATTTCTAATAAAAATCACATAATCTCTTCCAAAAAAAATCTATGATGTTATTCTATACAACTCCTCAAATACAATGTTAGGGTTCCTTTCCTTAATCTATGTTTTCTAAATCTAGTTTCCATAGTTTCTATTATACTTTCTCTAATAACAAATGTAATGACCATATCACTCATAGCCTGAATAAGGTGCCTCACTTTATTGCATTTGTATAGATACATGATTTAAATACCATAGGACCGACCAGTTTAACAGTTTTGGAACACATATAACATACATGAATGGTACATTATAAAATTAAAAAATAAATAAAACATATAGAATCCTTTGTGGACACCAATATTCTAGTAGCATGATAAAGAATATAAGTTACAATTTACATAATGGATTCTGATAAAAAATTAACCATCAGATAGAGGATAGATCACATACTCATTATTCATAAGGTTATAGTGTAATATATTGAGAATAAAATGAATAACTATTAAGGAAATGTGTATAATTGAAACACAGACCGTTTAAATTAAATCTAATGAATAATATGGAATTAATTAACTAAAATTATGTAATTTGATTTATATAATGAGATAGATATTCTAGTAATTGAATAATCACATTTAATATCAATAACTAATTTAATAATGAGGGAATGTATAATTTCTAACATCATAAACATACCATCAAAGCTTTGGTGAAGAAACTATACAAAAACTTGTAACTATTTAAAAAATACAAAAAATAGTTTTTCTCATGTGAAATTCTGTTGAATCTTGGTTCTAAGAGGGACCCACACATAATATACTATTTCAAATGCATTCCTCATATCAAAATGCTGAAACATAAAAAACATTAGCATTAGTATTGAAAAACTTGCATACAAATTGGGAATACTTCAACCATAAAACACTAATGGTATAACAATACAATATTTAGAGTTAAACTAATAATAACACCTATATATATATGGTAGATTATATGAAAATATACCATCCACAGTCCATCATTTAATACATTATAGGATATTAACATAGATGAAAATACTAAAACAAAATCATTAACAATCTCTCAAAATAAATTTCCTATATTTACATTGAAAACAATTATTTAAAAAGGTCAAGAAATTTTAAATGACAAAATTTCATTGAAAAAACTTTTTAAACAAGTAATGGTAGAATGAAAAAAATAAAAGAGTCTTGAAATTGGAAAAATACTATTATTTTTCATTTGTTAAAAAATATTCCTTCCGTATTTTTCTGATAAATTTATGAAGGCATTAATTTAGAAATAGGAATCAAGATTCCTTAAACCCATTTAATAAAAATTCAAACAAGGTAAATAAGTAAAAAATTTAATGATAATAGTAAACATATTTTGGAAAACATTTATATTAGACATGGACATTGATTATAAATATTTCACAGAAGATACATAAATATGAACAATCCACAATTATAATGATATTTTGAATTAACACATACCTTATACACTAATTAAGTAGAATGTAAATTAACCTCACATATAATTGATTAAGAAATATTATTTAATTATAATATAATCATATCAATATTTCCAATATCAAATAGGATCTTATTATATTATTTTGTTAATAATGTTTCGGTATTACCCTTGTTTCGAGTGTTAACTACTTCATTTACCATGAATGTTTTTTCAATATGTTTTTTTCTTATGAATATGTTATATTTATTTTATCTTTTTAATAATAAATAGTTTTTAGATATTATATTAAATGATTATATGCATTTTTATAATCATTATCGAAAGTTTAACCTGGGAAATTCATCACATCATGTCATGGAGATGGAGGTCCATACTTATGAATGAGGGACTGTATAGTTCCCTTGATGGTGAAAGAGTACAGATGTGGATGGTATATTAACATTTATAAAATCAATATAATTCCATAATTATCATATATATCCAATATTACCCACATTATACTCATTCATGAAATTTGGCAATTAAAAAATAATTACACCACAACATGAATATAATAGGTTGTACATACGCACACGTGATGTTTTCAATTTTTTATTAGATGGATAAATAATGGAATATGATTGTACCAAAATAATAATAATAATATATAATCATATATATTATAATATAATTATTATTTTTTCATGGATACTACTCATGAAGTGGATGTTTAATAAGATATAAACATGGATGAGTTGGTAAACAATATTACCTCGTTATCGGTAGACTCCCTTTAGGTTGCGTCTCTTGAGATATATGGTTAATCATTATGGAAGAAAAGGACTTCCAAAACCTGGATTAGAATTTTAGGAGTATAAATGGGTAGGGGTTTTTGATCTAGAATACTCAATGTGATGTTTTTAAGTGAGGGAGGAGGTGTCCATTTATAATTTATGTGCGGGTGACTTTTGGAAACTATCAAAATATTAAATAAATACATTTTAATTTCTAATTCCAAATGGATATAAAGTGATTTATTAGAAATATAATATGTTTATGGGTAAAAATAATCTCAAAAAATAATTTTTAGTTTTTTACGTCACATTTTAACCATTATCATTGTTTACATTGACCATTTTAAAATATATTTTACACTTTTCATAGAAACTTGTATTTTTACTACATAAAGATAAATATAATTACTATGTAATTCCAAAAGAACATAAAATGAAACTTTTATGATTTTTTTAAATTGAACCCAATATATTAGAAGATGTTTATTTTATAATGAATATTATAACATTTTATAAATATTATATTCTTTAAAGTATAATTAATGTCAATTATTAGACTATTCATTTCATAAATTTTTTTAAAAATATAAATATAAAATATAACATAGAAAAAAATCATTAATACATCTATAATATTACTATAAAATATATAAAATTATTGGTTGAAATTATTTACCTTATTCTATTTATATTTTAATATTTATAATACCAATTTTTGTTATTTCCCTTAATTAAAAAATTATAACAATATCAATGCTAAATCTATCAAGGTAAATATTTATTTTTAAAAAAGTAAAAATAAATTACTAGGATGAATATAATTTTGTTTTCTCTATAATAATATTTGTAATCAAATTTATCATTTTTATAAACTTATATTAAAAATTATATTTTTGTTAAAAATATGAGAATGACATCTTTAAATTCTCATTAAATAAAATATAATTAATGTCAAACTCTTATCCATGTATAATCATAAGGTTATAATAAAAAAATAAATATTATTTTTCAATGGAAACACTCATCTAATGTTATATAGATATTTTTTAGGGATGTTTTATTTTCTTTATAATATTATTTTTACCCTTAATTATGAGTTTTACCCTTAACCGTGGTGGATAAAATATTACTAAATTTTTTATTCATATGCACAAAAAAAAAATAAACCTATTTTCATAATTTGGACCCAATGAATAAAAATATGACATCTATTTTTCCAGATTAAAAACAAATAACTTTTATTAATCAATTTAAAATTGATCTCATTGAGAGAATGATAAAATATATTATTATAGTGAAAATGTTCAAAAGATTGTAATGTATTTATATTCATATTTAATTTAAAATTGATATTATTGTAAAAAACTGTATTAAATGATATAAAAATAATATAATTATACATTAAAACCAATAATAACTGTAATTTAAGACTTTTAATTATTTATAGGATATATCAATTTTCCATTAAAATTCAATATTATATAACTATTTAGCAAAAAAATGAATCTTATCAGAAAAATATCTATAATTACCCCAAATTTAAATTTTATATTCCCATTTAATAGAAGAATATTTTTTTCTAAAATATAATATCTAAAAGTGAAAAGTGGATTTAACATAAGTTCTCCATTAATAGGTGGTAAAACTACCTTTAAAAATTATAACCATTTATCTTTAAATTTGGACATATTCTAATATTAAGCATGTTAAACTTATTGGATAAATATAAAGACATTTTTTTGAATATATATATTATATATTTCATTAATATTTTTCACTACTAGTGATTAATTTAATAAATTATTCCAAAATATTATTGTGGGAACAATATTAGTTTTTTAATAAAAACACATCCAGTATATTCAATTGCCATTTATTTTAATTTCCATTTAATTGGAAATCCATTTGTTTATTTTATAAAAATGTGTAAACTATATTATGAAAAATTATTTATTTGTATTCAAAATATCCAACTTAATGGATAGTGTTAAAACAATAACATTTTGTATTATATCATTGTTCATTTATGCATGTTGTAGCATGCAATTTAAGATATCAAAGAAATTGAATAAATTTAAAAAGGGGAATATAATAAAATCTTATGGTTTTATAAAAGAGATACCATAATCACATTAAAAATTTAAACATGAAAAAAAACTAAACACAACATGTTCACACAACCATTAATTATCTCATCTGATATTGAAACATTATCAATTTTTTGGAGGCTCATGTATGTCCACACTAATGAATACCAATTAAATTTGTATTGAAATTGAAAATAATGAGTCATTATATTAGAAAAACAACATTGATGTAAAAATCGGTAAAAAAATTTCACAGCAGATAATAAATAACCTCTCAAATAAAAAATTTTGATACCCAAATATAAATCACATCAAATATTGATATCAAAAGATCATTTATAGGATGGTTAGAAAAACATCCATTCAATAAAATAAGTCTTTGCTGATAAAATGAATATTTTACCAATATAATAATTTAGTTCTTAGATAATTCCTTAAACCATAGAATTTACAATTTAATTCTGTGCCATAATTAGAATTCACATTCAGAATGGACACTTTTGATAAATTGAAATATATTCATTTTTTAAAATCAATATTTTAACTAAATATCAATAATGATGGATTTAAAAATTCATAAATGTTTCAAAATGGGAGAATGGAATTTTTTCAAGATTGTTACATTATAAATGGAATAATCCATATTGAATCCTTCAAAACATATAATGCTTTCAAAGTAGTGAAGTAAAAAATGTGTAAAAAAATACATTTTTGAAATATTGTTATAATATTTGATGATACATAAGGGTTGTCGTAACAAAAGGTGTACTTGAAGATATTAAATCTTAATTTGAATGGATTCAATATTATTGATATTTTAAAATAAGTATAGATAAAATTAAAATCATAAAAGTTTAAAAAAACATACTTTAGAAAAGTGTAGAAGGTATATATGATAGAATATGAGATAAATTTATTTACATTCCTAATTATAAAGGGTAAAATTTGAAGGAATGATAATATAAATAATGAGGGGAAACATGGTTAATGAATATGATTATTATTCTCATGAATTTTATACTTTTATGGATAAAATTAAAAAATAAAAAATTTATTGGAAATAAATTTTCCCATGATTGGTAGATAAAATACTCTCAAATAAAATTTTATAGTGGAAGAAAAAAATAATTTAAGAAATATGTTAAAAAAGAAGACATATAAATTAAAAATGGTGTTTTGTTTAAAAAAGGTACATAAAAATATGATTTCATTTAAATATAATTCAATTTAAATAAAGAATAAGTTATTTCTCATAAAATCCCATGAATTATATAAATATGGTAAATTATATCTATTAGGATGTAAAACAACAAAATACATTTTTTCATATATATTTTTCGAAAAAAGGACTAGTGCGGGAGGTTCCCTCTTTGAACATGGCGACGATGATTCTGGATGATCTTCATTTAGCATCTGACTGTTCACATGGATTCATTTAATTCTTATTGGGATTTTTCTTTTAACGATGATAGTCACTTATAGGATCACGGTAGGATCTCAGCTCATCGGGATCCAACCACCTTGAGGAAGAAGGGTGTCTCCTTCACAGAGGCCCTATCTGGATCCTTAGATCCAATCATGGAGGGTTCTTACAAACCCTATAACATCCACAGACTAGAAAATGGAGGATTATTGGTGGTGGATGATCCAAAAGCATTGCAGAAATGTGCTACTCTCTGCAATTTGTCAATACTAGGTCGCATAATTTACTCAAAGGGGGACATGTCGTAGTCTTATGCTGATCTCAAGAACAGGGTCTCTCATTGCTGGGGTTTTAGAAATTGTGGGATTATCCCTATCAACAGAGGGTTATTTCATATTATCCTTCAATCCATATAAGACTTCAACAAGTCTTGGGGCACTGGAAATCTACTACTCAATCCTAGAATTTGAAGGCATTCAGAATGGGATATTAGTTTCAACCCTTTTAATTTGAATCAAACCAATGCCCAAATCCAGGTCAGGCTTCACAGTTTGAATTGGATGTATTACCACCCTAATATCCTTAATGATCTTTACTCTTGCATTGGTATCCCTATCAGATTGGATCAAAGGACTCTTGATGGGGATCTTGGATTCTTTGCTAAAATGTTGATTGATGTCAATCATGAATCCTTGCATCCTGATAACATTTTTTTTACTGTTAATGGAAACAAAAATGATGGAAAAGTAGAATATAAAGGTGTCCCTCCTTTTTGTGATGTATCTAAGATTGTTGGACCTGTGGTTTTCAACTATAGAATTATTCAAAAAAAGATGAACGAATCTCCCAAGACATCAGAGTGGAAGGATATCAATATGAATAGAAAGAGAAAATGTGTTTATTATGGAAATGGAGATTTTCCCCATGTTGGTCCGTCCAGCTCTATCCCTCCTAATAAATCATGTGCTGATACTATAGAGGAAGAAGATCGAGAGAATCATGCATTGTCCACCCTGCCTGACATAGCTAGATATGGGGATATAAACTCCATTGGGAGGGCCATCTCAGCAGACCATGAGCTGAATTCTTACCTTTCTAAGGAAATATTTGAGTTAGTCTATAATCATCAAGTGGAAGCAGATGATCTCATCTTCACACAGGAGTTATCTCAATACACTAGTGATTTTGTCTTTCACTCCAAGGAGGTGAGAATTTTTCTAATACCATGAAGATCCCATCTGGAGTTCCCAACTATGCAGGCGATGTCCCTAGTTCTCCTACTATAGTTTTCTCTCGGACCACTGAATTTCCAACCTCCTCTCCTTCACATGATCCTATTTCCATGGATCCCATTGGGGCCAACACTCAACTTTGCATTACTACGGGTCCCCTTGAATTGGAGGAAATGAATGTCATTTCCCTCCCACTCATTTCAAATGGTCACATTTCTGGTGATGGCATAACTCCCCCCTCTTCTACTAGCTTAATGAATTCAAAGAATCCATGTTTTTCTCCATTAGAAATATCGACTTCTAATTTTGCTACTGAATTCATTGATTGGGCTCCACTTTTAAGGTTCCTTCACCTAACATACCTCTTATATCTGCAGTAGATCCTTTGGCCACTGGTAATCCAGATTTTATTGTCAGCCCAGAAGTTGACTTCTGCACTCTTATGGAAGCACATAATGAATCTGATTCTAGTGTTGAGGGCATGGCGGTCAACCATAATAGTGCAGTTAAAGTCAATATTGCTTGGCTGTAAAAGGATAAATCAGATATTAAAGATCATATCTATGGTATCCACACTACCAAAAGGAATGTGGGGAGACCTACAAAATCAGGCAAACAAAAGTCAATGGAAAATAAAATAGTGTATTCCACCCCTTGATTCAAGCACAAATGAAGATTCTATTTTGGAATTGTCATGGTTTGGCCAACCGAGACACTACTAGGAATTTATTCCACCTTATTGAGACACAGAGACTTATTCTTATAGTCCTATCTAAACCTAAAAGAATTTTCTCCTCTAGCGTTGTCGGCCTCGAATTCTTGGGTTTAGATCTTCTTGACACTAATAGATGCTCCTCTGAAATTTAGAGTCTTTGGGTCCTGGATCACTTTTCCTAGTCCAATATTGCATTAGCTTTTTCCTCCAAGAAACATGTCACTTGTGAATTTAATTTACATGCTACTCAACACACCTACTCCTTCATTTATGCATTTAATAGGTATCTGGACCATAGAATCTTATAGATGGACATATGAACTCTAAATTCTTCTATCCTTGGTCCATTTATTATAATGGGACATTTCAATTCTATTTTCCACCCATATGAGAATATGGGAGATATGGATAATTCTATATCCTCTAGGGAATTTAAATATGTTGTTAAAATCAATGAGCAAATTGAGGTTAACCATGATGGAGAAAATTAAACTTCGTATAGGAGATACTTAAATAGTTTTGTTGCTATCATAATTGATAGAACATTTGTAAATGAATCGTCCTTGTATTTTTGGGACTCTATTTTCTGTAAAATATTCTAAGGCTTAACTCGGACCATCATCCAATCTTGGTTGATCTTGGTGGTAGAGAGTCTAGTCCCCCACTCCCCTTCATGTTTAACAAATCATGGTTAGCCCACAAGGACTGCAGGGATTTGGTTCAGAGAGTCTGGGACTCTTCCAACTATAGAGATTACGCCTATTCTTGCATCCTTAAACTCAAAATTATCAAGATGCAATTGAAAACATGGAGCAAAAACTGTTTCAGCTTCATTTATTATGATATTTCCTCCCTTCAGACCGTGCTTCATCATGCTCAAGAGGCCAATACTCACATAAATTTATCTAATAATCCCATTGGTGAGGTTGAGATGCCTTCCAAGATTAATAACCTTCTCATCCAAAAAGATTCGTTGCAAAGGTATTATTTTAAGGAAATGTGGTTGAAGGATGGTAATATAAATTCAAAATTCTTTAATTCACTCCAAAAAACCAGGAAGGTCGCTAGTCCTCTCTCCTTGATTAAGGATTGTGATCACTTTATTGATAAAAGCTAGGACCTCTCAGAGCATGTTATTTCATTTTTTAAGATCATTTTTAATGGAACATCCTCTATTTTTTCCCCTGAGGAGAGCATTATTCCAAGACTTGTTCATCAATATGTTAACTCCTCCCTCATCTTTATCCCCTTGGATTTTGAAATCAAGGAATCTGTTTTTAACCTCAAACCTGAAAGCTCTCCTGGACCAGATAGATTTGAAAATTATTTTTTATACATATTGGGATATCATCCATGTTGATGTTTGAAAATTGAACATTCAATACATCAAAGGGGGATCTCTTCCTCATGGACTGAATGCCCAGTTCCTTGCCCTTATTCCAAAAGTGTAAAATTCTAATGAGATCCATATTTTAGACCAGTTGTCTTGGATAACACCATTTTCAAGATCATTCGAAAAATCCATGTTAATAGGCTCTATCCTATTGCATGAAAAATTATGTCTCCTAATAAATTTGGTTTCATTAAAGGAAGATAAATTCAAGAATTCATTATCACTGCATTAGAATGGGTCAACATTATTCAGAAACCCTCCAAGGGTAGAAATATTGAGCTCAAAAATGATGTCCATAAAGCCTTTGATACAATGAGTTGGAAATTTATCTGAAATGTTCATTCCTTATTTGTCTTTGATAGTGTTTTTATTACATGGGTTAATGTCATTTTACGTTCTGCTAACATTTCTATTCCTCTTAATGGTTCACCTGAAGGTTACTTTGATTTCTCTAGAGGGGTTATACAAGGAGACCCCTTATCCGCAATTATCTTCTCCATAACTAAACACTATCTCAGCAGTTTCATTTGCATCATGGATGGTAATGGTAAAATGGAATCAATTTCATTCGTTAGGGATCTCCTTTACCTACCCACATCTATTGTATGCTGATGACATTATTATTTTTACAGAAGTGGACAAAAGGAACATTAGTAACATCAAAAGAGCACTTTTGCATTATGAAATGGTCTCTGGACAAGAGATCATCTGGGGAAAGCCTTTAATTTACATTTTAAGAGGTATTTCACTCAATAGGAAGCTTAAAATTATAAAGGTCTTTGGAATTCGTGAGGGGTCCCTTCCCTTTATCTATCTTGGGGTCACCTTGTTTTGGGGCAGACCGAAGGCCTGCTACTTTTTTGACATCACTAGAAATATCCGAAGATAACTCTCTTCATGGAAGGGAAAATCGTTATCCGTGGCTGGTCGTGTTTTTTTGGTGAAATAAGTTATTACCTCTCAGTTGGTTTACTCCTTTATAGTTTATAAATGGATTATTTCTCTCCTCAAAAGCATCAACCTCTCTATTAGAGACATTGTCTGGACTGGTAGCAGAATTGAATGAAGAATTTCCACTATTTCATGGAACTCTTATTGCAAGTCTTATGATTCTTATGGGCTTAGGAATTAAAAATCTTGCGCGATTTAATTACTTATTACAGGCCTCTTTTTTTGGATCCTCATTAATGTTAAATATAAAGCTATTGGGTTCCTACGGGCTAGATTTCTGCACAATCTCAAGACAAGAAAATACAACTTTTTTTCTCATTGTTGTGACGTGCTTTTAAGTCTATTCTGCATAAATTGAATCCCATTACAGATGGTTTTTATATGGGGAATCTTCCCAAAAACTTTGGAAATTTTATTGGACTGGTAACCTCCTAATTAATTATCTTTTTGGTGGTGAAAAGTTTCTTGAATCTGGACATCTCAATAAGGGACTTGTTATTCAGCATGGTTAGCCTTCCAGACCACTTTGTCTGCATTGTGGAAAATTATTTTTTCTCATCCATAGATGACTTTGGGGGTTGGGAACCTTCTATCAAAGGAGTCCTCACATCCAAACTATTTTATAAGCACTCTAATTTTAACTCTCTTGGTTTGAAGTGGCTTTATAATATGAACCAAACTTTTATCTGACCCTCTCGCTCCATCTTGTTTGGAGACTGGCACATGTGAAGCTGCCCACAGACTGCTTTCTACAAGCATGTAGAATTTCACTGGGCTCCCTATGTTCACTCTGTCATCAACACAAAGATGACATTAAGCATCTCTTCCAAAGCTGTGCCAATACATCTTTAATGTGGAAAGCCATTGCTGATATTTTCAAAGTAAGCCAACCTGGGTCTCTTCAATTCGTGTGATTCTCATGAGGTGGCATGATCTAGTGCTCTCACCCCATCTCAAGGATCTATTCCAGGGTGCTGCGGAAGAAATAATCCACTTCCTATGGTATGCCATAAATTAGAAGATTAATGACAGCCTCATATTCACTGATCTGGCTTCCATTTCGGCGATACTTGCTGATGTCTGGGACTCCAACCCACCTTTGAAGCACTACTCCTCAAAATCGATACTTTACTTCACTTTCCTCAAAAGGCCTGGTTTTAGGGGTAGACCTCATCCCCCTTATGGTATGCTCAAGGTTTTCTGGAAGACCCCCTTTTTGGGATAGATAAATGTTAATTTTGATGGTGCCTCAAGAAGAAATCTTGGTCCCTATGGCTATAGTTCCCTTTTTAGAGATCACAATGGGGCTGTCCTTGGATGTCTGTATGGTTCGTGTTCCCTTGTTTCCTCTCTCGATGCTGAAATGAATGGCATTATGTCAGCATTGAAGCAAGCCTACCAATGTGGTTGGGATAATATATGTCTTGAATGTGACTCCACCATTATAGTCCATGCCATTAGGACTAGTTCTTCTCATCTATCTTTGAAGCTTACCAATCGGTGGAACAAATGAATGTATCATATATCATCCATGAACTATTTCATCACTCATATCTACAGGGAGGAAAATTCGGTGGTAGATGGTCTGGTAAATTAGGGAATCCATGGCATTGACTTCTCATGGTGTGATGTGATCCCTTACAACCTTCTCTCTTTTATTTAGAGGGATCAATGTAAACTTCCTTTCTTCAAACTCATGTATGATTTCCTTTATTCCTTTTCCAAAAAAAGAGGATTGTACTTTTTGGGAAATTTTTCATCTTATCATCAAAAATAACATTTTACCATAACGTCCAATTTTAATATTTCACATTAAAAAAAAATTAAGGAAAAGAAACTTGTTACCATATTTCTTGACTCCCAATAAATAACATGAATCTACTTTATAAAAAAATATTTATCATAATCACAAAATATAAATACATATTCATACACATAACCATTGATAAAAACAATTTCTAACTAATATATATATATATATATTAGTATTTTATAATAAATTTTCAATATCAGGTGTGCGACATCATGAAAATATTGATGTAGTTTCATAATATAGGTTATGTTCCTCATTTTTACCCAAAAGAGCATCATTATCAAATCCTAAAATATAATATAATTATTTATTTATATATTTTTTTAATATTATTATTTCATTATATTAGTGTTTTGGTTATGATCCTTAAATATGAGATAAAAATTATAATTTTTTATTTATATTTAACTAAAAGACATTGTTAAATTAATTATTGAGACTAAATATAATCTTAACAATATAGAATCCAAAAAATTTTCTAAATATTCTTATAATATATTTTTCATCAATAATTTTCATTTTATTAAATACTATTATTTTGTGTAATTGTTCTTGTTTGTTGATTGACTAAACGAAACATTGGTATACCATAAATAATGGAAGCGTATGATATAAAAATGTATTCATTTATAATAATATCACTATTACAGAAGCATAATGTGAATTTGAATTTTTTTAATTCATTGAATAATATTGGGTTATATCATTTGTAACACCCTGAGACATCAAGAAATATTAATTTTTTAATTATATTAAATATCCTTAGTAGCTTTTGATATATGTAACACTGAGATAAAATAAATTATGGCACAATATAAAAATATTATTACTTAAACATGGCCATATTAACATAGATTCATTGTTTTTTCGTATGGAAATGGTCTACTAAATTATGAAATAATTAATTTTATACAATTTTATATAATAATTTCAATGGTGGCCTATTTAACATAAATAAAATAATAACTATGTGGAAAAAATTTTTTCTGGAAAATAATATTCTATGAAAAAGAAGATTAGTCATGGTTTAAATACATATTATTAAATCATGTTTTTAATAATTCTATTGAATTTATTTTTAATAAAATAATTTCACTTTAGAATTTATTATTTGAGTATTATTTATGATGTGATTTTAGGATTTTTGAAAATAATTTAATTACAATGTGAATAGAGAAAATACCGATTTTTATAAAATTTTAAATTATTTTAAAATAAACAAATTACATTTATAATTTCAAATTGAGTTAAAATTAAAATATTTATTATTTAAATATAATAATTCAAATTTATTAAATTGTAATAATATATATTTATGAATTTTGTATATATTTATCTTTATTATTTAAAACATCTTTTTTGGAAAATTTCAATAAAGTGTGTAATATATATTAATCCTAAACAACTAAAATAACCATAATTTTCCGAATTATTTAAGTAAAATTTTTATATTATATATATAATTATTAATTGTAATTAATATTATTACAATGATTTGTAATATATTTAACATGTGACCAACTTTTATTTAAAAGATGAATTTCATTATAATCCATTTTTAACATGTCTACGATTTTGATTTCAAATTAAATAATCTCATATATATTAGTTGAAGTGGAAAAATGTATTAAATATTTGTAATAATCAATATTTATATAACCTACCATGTTTAACTTACTTTTTGACCATAATGAATATTTGTAATAGTAAAAATTATTTGTCCAATTAATGGTAAAAACTGGTTTTCATGGGGTTATACTAAAACAAAATGTCTTAAAAATGACCAAAAAATTTTCAACGACCTATTTTATAGTCACATGTAGAAATTTTATATTATATATGAATATAATGGTATTTTTCATACTTTTTAGAATGATAAAAACATGGTAATAATTCTTTATTTTCAAAAATTAATATTGTGTCCTCTCACCTTCTAATAATGGGCCACCCATTTTCCAGTTCATTCCACTTCAAAAACCTGTAAATTAATTAAATCCAAATAAATTACTCAAATCCATCAGAAATAACTTCTCTACATACATGTCATCATCTAGCTATCCTTTTGTTGTTCAAAAATACATCTTATAAATGCTTTTTTCCGTAAACCACGAGAATTATACAAAAGAAGTGGTAACATCCTTAATAATATATTTTATTTTATTCCTTCCACCACCTCATATAAATATTTTCAATCCCTCATTATATAATATCCTCGTTATATCTTCTATATCAATAAGTTTTTAAGAATCATTTTTACATAAACCATATCCTTCTCCAAAAAATGTGAAACAAAATCATTGTTTCAGTGTTTGGAAGTCTACCACATCGCGAGATGATATAATTTGTTTTCCATATCATCTTACAATAATGTTATGTTTTATTTGTGATATAATTATACTTATATAATTATAATATCATATATTGCTTCTAAATTACAATTACGTGGAGAACCTGATTAAATTGAACTGGTGTACGGTGAGATTACACCTTGTAAAGAGATGTGATTAATATTTCAAATATTTTTAATTGGAATGTAATAATGAATAATTTAGTTTTTAAATATTATATAAATTACAAATATTAAAAAATTTAAATGAAACATTTCATTATGTTTCATACATTACCATTCATTAGATAAATGATAACTTTATTCAAGTGTTCATGAGACTACAACCTCATGAAGTGATGTGATTATTCTTATCATTTAATAAAATGAATGGAATATGTAATAGGGATTAAAGAAATTATATGATATTTCTTATATATTAATAATCATCGAATAATAAAATAGTACTTGCCTTCATTCAGTCGTGATATTTGAATATTTGAAATGTGACTCATGTGTATGTATAACCTTCTATAGCCATGATTTTAACGTAGTTAAATTTTCATAACTATATTTCATATATGGATTAAAAAATATAAATTATTTTTATACATGTAAATTATGTCATAGTTAGCATTCTATATATTACTAATAATAATATTTATGACTATTTCAAAAAACTAATGTGATTTTGGACATATAAGTAGTTTTTCATTAAGACATCTGATGAAATATTAATTAGTTATGTAATTTATTATGACATTGTTTTGGAAAAAAATAAAATGATTAATAAAAATTAAAAAATTCATTGGAATGTTTTTATATTAATTTTATTTTTCAGGTATATAATTATATCATGTAATGAATCTGTCTGAGGAAAGGTTATCATTATGACCCCTAAATTTCTTCCAGTTATAAAAATTCAGCTTATAACACACATTATAATTCATTATGATCTAGAATTAATAATAATTATATATATATTTCTCTCTCATGTATACCAAGATTATTTTTCCATCCATTTTTGTGGTAACACTTCCATTATGACAATTTAAAAAAATTTCATCATTAAGGAACCAATTTTGAATATGTTATGAGAAAATATTATCCATCATATTTTATTCATGGTTAATTTTCAGGTTAACATCTTATGATTTATATCATTGTATAGAAAAAATATGAATTTAAATGAAATAAATGTTATGTTTTATCCCATAATTAAATATCTCTTCAATTCATTGGGTACTATTTTATACTTATGATACATCATGTATCGAGTTAAGTGGTGAACAAAATCCATTATTAGACAATGTCAACCATGTGATGACGTCTTGGACTTTATAGTGGACATATGTCTATGTTATGTTTTATGTCATTTCCACTTTTCCATTTTCCCATAATCATGAGATAACATTTTTTTATATTATTCTTCCACTTTATTACCCATGTACATTCCCTTTTATGATATCATTTTATATCATTTACTAACTTATTAGGATTCCTTATTATGTTTTCCCTTATTATGATTTTTACCACAATACATTAATTATAAATTCACCAGGTTTTCCCATTTATTTTTACGGTCTAAAATTATTTTTGTGATATTAATTTAGATAATAAATTAAGGATTCCATGACGTATTATTATTTTATATATTACAAACCTACTCTCCCAACGTCACTTTTCATTTATGACTATTGTTTAGTATTAATGGATATTTATTTTTTGAAATAATGTTACACTATGTTTAAAAGGAAATGATATCAATTGTTGATTTCATAGGAAAGGTATTTGAATCCTTTGTAAATAGGATGATAATGTTTTTTGAAACCCAAAGGATACATCTAAGGATATAATCAAGGATAATAATTATTATAGGAAAATATTATGGTATTTTTATGATGTATAGAGAATGATGTTTTTGAGAAATTATATCCATGCTTTATACCAAAACAGGATATAGTTATAGAAAAAATATACATAGGGGTAATAACTCAAAAAAGGTGTGTTGAGAATGACTCAAGAATTTTCTAGTACAAAAAATTAGTCCTTACTACACATCTATATTGACAGTCCCTACAAATAGGTTTTGTAACTTTATACACACTTTATGAACCACTTTGATTAGAAACAATTATTCCCATGTGATTTTATATTATCAAATAGAACTTATAAAACAATAATTAAATACTAGAGATTTTTATGTGACATAAAATATGCAATTTATGTTTTTTCCATTTAAATCTAATTTTTCACCATAGATGTATTTTTCACTTCCAAAATAAAAATTACATGATATCCTTTTATATTAGTCAAATGAATGAAAATTTAAGGAACTAAGTCATGAAAAATTCTTTTGGGTATTGTGGTGGTTTCCTAAATGATATTCCCAGCCTTATAGAATCATGAGTTGGGAAATTAAATACAATAAATTCTTATCTTTCCCAAGTTTTGAATAGATACATGAATGTGGAGACGTTCCCAAATCTCCCAAATAATTAAAAAACTCCAATAGAAATCATTTCGTGACAATGTTATCCAGGATTCATCAGATCTTTTGATCTTATAATTTAGAGAAATGAATCAAAAAAACTGAAAATATATTCCTTATCCATCAATTCTATCAATATAAAAAGGTTTCCATAGTTGTATATTGTATGGGGGTTGAAGATGATCAATTGTTGGAACTGATAAAAAATTTGAATCTGGGGGAATAAAAAATAGAAACAGAGTAAAGGTAATTTATAAACAACAAACAAAAATTCCTTTAACACTATGATATAAAATGGATTGTTATTTTCATTAACCTAAAGAAAAATGATGATGACTTATTCTAGGAATATGCAGTAAAAATCACATAATTTCCTTGATACACCTTCCTTTTTTTCATCTCAAATGATTTTAAGGTAAAATTATACATTTTTGGGGTAATTTAATGTAAACAAAATACTATGGTAGTTAAATGTTTCAAATATCTATGAGGATATTTTCTGATTTCTCCTCAAAATAAAGATGTAAATATGTGAATATCAAGGATCACATGGGGAAAATATGTATAAAATAGATAAAATCTCTAGTGGAATGGTGGAGAAATAAAATTTTTGTAATAATGTTCAATATCGTACATATCAATATTGTTGGAATAGGAATCCTAGATATTCACTATATGGGAATTGGTAGTCCTACTGGTGTGGGATGGAAGGGTACAAATCTAGTGATTTCTAAAGAGGTAATACATCTAATCTATTGGTTGAAAGTTATTCTCCAATCAACCCATTGTCTTTTTTAAATTGAAAAATTTTAATGGAACAAGTACACTATATAAAGAAATTCACTGACACGTGGGTTGTTGATAAATTTTTTGATGAAAATATCCAAGGCCCTGAGAGTCGGGGTGAGCGTATCCCCATAATATTGTTGGTATATATCCTGACAATGAATTGGTCATATGTATTATATTGAGTCACTTAGAAATAACTAATGTCATTTTTTATTTTGGTTTAACACATTCTTTACTATCTTGAATGTTTAGTATATCTTTTAAATCACAACATTTATACATGGCGTGGATCTATTATTGTGAAAAAATAATGATTGTTTATTCCAAAGAAGATATCATCTCCCTAGTGATTGTTTGTAGACATAATATTCCATAAAATTTTATTTTATCAAATTTATTTGAGTATGATACTATATAATGAATTAATTATATATATATATATATATATGTAAATTCAACATTAACTTTTGGGAGATGGAGGTTTATATTAACATATAAATCCTCCCTCAAATTTAGTTAATTTGTAAGAGAGAGAACTAATCTCCCATGGAATCTTCAATTAATTATTTGATATTATTCACTTATGAAAATTAATGTATATAAAAATTCATTGAAAAAATGAGAAAATAATGTGTGATTTCATGCCCATTATAAGGGATTATAAAAATTTATTATTAGATAATTTTTTCATTCTTCCTCCTTGCATACTGTTTTAATAATAAATGTTACTTATCTCTAGATTGATTCCAATATATAAGACTCCTCATATAATTATCATATCTACAATTGAGAATTTTATGTAGAAAATACAATTGAAACTGTATAAATTATATACATTCCTTGGTGTATCACTGTGGGGTTCACGAATCCATATACACATGAAGAAAGATGGGTCAATTAAGCTCTACATTGAAAATATTTTTCTCATAAAATAATGATAAATAAATGGTATCCCCTTCCATGGATAGAAATTATTTTTATCTTAAACATGGGGATTGATATTTATATAAGGTGAAATATCATTAAGTATATCACCAAGAAAGTGAAAATAAGGTAGTTATACACAAAACAATCATTTGAACTAGGTATGGACACTATGTGTCCATAGTGATTCCTTTTAGACTCACTGTTGATTTTTCAATTTTTATAGACATAATGAATATAATCATTAGGTATTACATTGATTTGTTTTGTAATCATTAATGATGATATTCAAATATACATAATGAGTTTGGAGGAAAATGATGAGTATTTTAATATTGTTAAAAAGTTATAGAGAGGGGAAAAGTATTAAAATTATAGACAAAATGATTTCCATATGAAGGATTTATCATTCCTAGGGAATATTTTCACTATCAAATTGATATCTGGAAACCATTCGTAGAAAAAAGAAATCATGGACTGGCCTAGAATATTTTTTATACTTGAGATCAATATTTTCCTTATACTATATCTGTATTTTAATCTATTTTTTAGAAATAATTCATAGTTCTCCAAATAACTAACAATGATACATGAATGGTAGTATATATTATATGGTCTAGTGGACACAAAGAGATATTCATAGGTTAAAAAATGTTTATCAATTAAAAATTATATATACTACCTTATATTTTTGAACGTTTCATCTTAAAGAATGATGCTTCAAAGAATTTTTAGGCTATGTACTAATATTTAATGAAACATTGATAGATTATACCTCAAGGTAGTTCAAATGTTGATAAAAATCATAATCTCATACATGGGACAAATTAGTATTTAGTGATAATTTCATTAAAAATATATTTACATTATTTTTATGGGGGTATGTAAAATATGTATATAGATTACTTGATCTTCAATTATATATTCACATATATGGTGAATAACAAGTCCAAAATTATTTTTATAGATGGTCATAAAGTATGATTTCTCAATCCACAAAAATCAAGGGATGAAATTCAGCAGGAAAATTATACAAGTATAAAGGATTCAGTGATTTTATTAATAATGGAAATTGAAATATTTCCAATATTGATATATTTTAAAATAATCGATAAGTGTTTAATGAATGCATATTTATCCAACCATGAAAAAAATAAATTCTCAACCATCAATTCTTAAGATAATCAAGGTGGATTATATTGTTTATGGTTTAATAACAAAAAAGGAAGTGAATATTCAAGAGTCCATCCATGTTAAATATTTGGATATAAGGTTTGGAACTAAGATATGGATCCCTACAAAACTAGGGTTGATGGGAGAACGTCTAAATGATGTTTACAGTTCCTCTTTATATATTTTATTTAGGAGAAAATAATATGTATTATGTTGTAAAGAATAAAAAATAATATTATTACATGAATAATGGGATTGTATAATGCGTCTCATGATGATTGGTATGGAAATAAATCAATGATAAATGATCAAATTCTATGGGTATGGTGAATATGTTACCCATACTAGTATGTAAATGTAAAAATTTAACCATGTATTTTGTCATAGGAATCCCAATGCAACCAAAGTTCAATAACACAATCTTGGTTCCAGTTGATCCTGTTACAAAAGTAAATTTCAACTCTATTAAGGATAATTTATTTCTTAAAAAAATCACTAATATATATATAATTAATGTGGTAAAATTATATTTAGTTACACTCTATATTCTAATAGACCATGATCCAATGATTACCTCATTATTCTAGACAAGACATCAATATGTGTTTGATATATAACTCAATTGCATTATTACTAACATGCATAAATGTATGCTTTGTCTGAGACAACAATACAAACTCTAGAGGATATGATGGAGGCTTCTGCAATGAATTACTCATTATGGATGTGTTAAACAATTCCCCTAATGGAGTTAACATATATAAACCATTTCAATTCCATCATTCAAATAGAAACTTATAATACACTATGTGGGAAGATGTTTCAGACTCTAACATGCTAGGATGAGGAAAAAGTTAACAATTTTATGGGACCTGATCTTTCCTATAAGATGATGCATATTGTCTTAATTATTATTCATCAAATGAAATCTATGAAATTTCAATATAGGTTTTATATATATATCCATAAAAGAGACCAATATTATGTTTCTATATATAATTTTTTTTAAATTTATATCAACAGGGAAGAAAGTCATGAGATGTTGGATAAAGGTAAATCTTAGTCCATGAAACATTTCCCACATTGATATCCTATATTAAATTAGAGTGTTGGGATACCAACCATAAATCCCATAAACCCTATCTAATGTCAATAATATGTTCTATGTATCTTTCATGAGGATGTATATATAAGACCCCTCAGATGTTAAAAAATTCATAAGTGTTACCATAGGAAAAAGGTCGTGGATATGATCAGAATCGAGTGATGATCTTGGATCATAATAACAAGGTTCAATAATTCTATACAACAAACCTGGTAAATTTTTTTGGCTGAAAAAATAAGTTTGAAGAAGCAATATTGGAACAACAAGAGTTGATGATGCCGAAGTCACCTTGCCAATTTTGACAACATAATGTATTATAAAATTTTGATGGTGAATCACTATAATGTTGGAATAATGATACACTGTTAAATATTAAGACATATTTATTTTTAAATAAATTAAATATATATTATATGTCATGATAGATGTGACATGGGGTTTTAATGAGTCATGATACTCTATTAAAATATTATTATTTAAACATGGTATTCATAACATAGATGATTTATTGGTGGGTATAAATAGTAATATATAAATTATAAATATTATATGTTTTAAAAATCATTAAAATAATTATAATATTTTTATAATGATTATAAATTTAAGATGATTCATTTTAAAAAATATTATTTCTACGAATTTTTTTTTTCCTAAAACGTGATTTTTTCATGCTTTTAACACATTATTAAAAATTAAAAATTTAATAAAATTAGAAAAATAAATATAATAATATATCATCATTTTTAAAATTATAATAACATGATTATCATATGGTTATATATATATATTAAGAATTTAATAATTTATGTGAAAAGTGAAAAGAAATATTCTAATAAAACAATAATTTATTATTATAAATTTAAATACAATTTATATTATATATATATATTTAAAATTAATATAATTTTCATTCAGTTAATTTAAATATTATTTATTACAATAATATCTTATTTATAATTAAGTTTAGATGTTATTTGGATTTAAAACACCTATTTTCTAAAAATTATTTTAATGTGTATAGTGTCTGTTAATTTTAAATAATTAAAATAAACTCTAATGAGTAATTTTTTAAGTGAAATATATATAATATATATCTATAAATATGAATTTAAATTAATATAAATATCATTACATTTCACATACTTAATATGAGAACATATTTTCCTATAAAATCATTTATTAAAAAACTGTTTCATTGAAACGCCTATTGGTTTATTTTAAAATTAGAATCTTCTATGTTTGTGATATTAAATTCATAACTTGTATATCATATTTAGAATAATTGTAAATTTTTTTATCTGAAATTTTTAAATTAAATTTTACCATAATAAATGAGAAAAATAATAATTATTATTTAAAACAGATAAGTTATTAACGGGTTTACGTAGGTGTTAAACAAAAACTATACGTGATTAAAATGACAGATAAACAATATAATTACTAAAATATATTCATATATAAAATAAATATATTATTAGATTTGAAATGATTGATTTATATTACTTTTGTTATGATAAATTTTTTTTTCTTAATTATTTCTTCTCAAAACCACAATGTGTGTCCTCTCCGAGACATATAAATGCGCTCCCAACTCCACTGTCATTTAAACTCATAGAAAACACATTTATTCATAATTTAATGGAAAAAATAAATTCATTATACCCATTAACTAAACCTAGAATCCAGTTTTGGTATAAAATACAACATATTAATGCTTTTTGTATAAATAAATAGTTGTTTTTTAATGAAGAGATTATTTCCGTAATATTGAATTTTATATTATTTTTTTATCCAGCTTGATCAAATTATATTATATTATTATGATATAATAAAATTAGTAAAATACATTTAATGATATGTTTTTTTGTTCATGCCATTACATACAACCGTCTCCTCCTACTTAAAATGAGATACAAATCTATTATTCTTCTTTACAGCAGACTACCGAATTGAAATATAACGTAATTATCCTTCCATAATCGCCTCTTATCGATTTATATAATTATATACCTAAAAAAAATATTATATTTATTATATAATATTACATATAGAATTATAATATCAAAAATAAAATAGATTATTCCATTCTAAGGAGAATATTATAATGTCACTTGTGTGTTTTGAAAACTATATCCTCATGAATTGACGTGTTTCTTTTTAATGTATAAATTACATAAAAGTTAATAATGATTACATTTATGGTTATATATGATATAAATGAAACATTTAAATGTTATTTAAATGAAATATATTATATAATATATTTTTGAATCATTTATTAAACAAATGTTAACATCGTTAAAGTGTATGTCAGACCACCACCTTTCGAAACAATTTGATTATTTTTTTATTAAAAAATCACATGAATGATATGTTGAAGGGTAGTTAAATATAAAATATAATTTTTATGATATTTTTTTTTAAATTGAAATAGAGAAAATAAATTCTATTCATTCCATAAATATCATTGAGAAATTGAAATGTTGTCCATTCGAACGTATGACCAACCGTCTCCATGATTAATACATATTTCATGATTTATAGAAAAATTACATGGAGCATATAAAATGTATTATTTATGTTTAAAAATTATAATATATTCATTTATTATATTATGGAGATAGTTAATTATTAATGTCCTTCTTCTTATTTTGCTTACCAAAGTGATATTGGACATATGAACTCTCTATTTTTAAAATTACTATTATAAAATTAATTGGTTAAGTTATTTAATGTTAAATGGTATTGAATAAAATAAAATGAATAATAAAAAAGAAAAATATTTGTAATAAATTATATAATTAACACATGTTATTTATTTTGTGACATAAAAAACTAAGGTGATGAATCACATTGAGGGTTAGTGATATTTATAAACCAACCTATTCTTCAATTTAGCACCATTCTCTCTCCACTACATTTCCCCATTCATTATGTTCTAATTTGATTTTAATTATATATATATCTAGAAATATATAACTATCTTATTCTCTCTTACTTTTTTGGGGTAATTTATACCTTATTACCATTGATCGAATTCCTTCATTAAAAAATCGCTTTGAATTATTTTAGGTGATATGATTATCAACCCATAAATATAATTGGTAATTATATTGTTTATATCAGATTATTGGTATATCACTGTTTAAATAATTTTTATGTACATGTAGTGAATGTTACAAGTGGTCCGGAAATTATGTATCCCTCAAGGAATTATCTAATTGTTTAATGTCATGATATGTCATGTATGGTATTAGGTAGTGATCTGAATCTATTATGGGATTTTTCCACCATGTGATGCTTTCTTTGATAGTATCCTTGACATATGTCTTTATAATAGTTAATGTATTTTCCACCTTCCATTGAATTCAATATATTCTATTATTGTGTTGTTTTTGTTATTTTCTTTCTTTATTACTCATGTATCATATCTTTTATGATGATATTTTATATATCTGGCTCTCATGTAAGGCTACCTTATAATATTTGTTCCCATCCTGGTATTTATCTTTCAAATCATTCATTATGTGATTAAAAATTTACACCATTCCATTTTATAATCTCAATTTTTTTTAATATCAAAATAGTGAATAAAATATGGTTGCAGCTCAGCCACCCTCGAGATTGTGGATTCCAGGATTCACTGTCGGAATCGATGACCGTATTTTCTATATGGGACCTGACACAAATGTTGTCTGATGTCCTCGGGGATGTTGGCCCATGATGGTAGGTAAGCCAATGTGTTAGGAGACTAGGCCATATAAGGGTTCCCTTCAGATGTGGAAGAGGATGTGGATCCAAATAACGGGCTCATAAAGCTTGGACATGGAACGAGGGAATGTCTCGATGAAAATTACACACTTCGTTCTCTTTGTCACAATGAATCTAAGTATGAAAAATGGTTTATCAAATAGAGGTAATCGGTTCCCATTCATAGGACTATAGTCATGGGTCACATGCTTCCAACATAGTGGTCATTTGATGGGCTATAAAGGGGGTCTTGATTTAATGAACTGTAAAAAGGGAGGCAATGTAGACAAACCTAACGCGTAGTTCCTATAGGGAGATCATAGTTTAGGGTCACGGAACTTGGACCAGGTTGGGAAAAGACATGGGAGGTAATTAGTGCGGCCATTTCAAAATCTGACATGAATGAGAACCCAAGAGGTACTCTACACACCACATGATCTAGAAAGAGTTTGGGCTAAGAGGCTAGTGAGAGGGAGTACGATTTTAGATTCCTAGGGCTGGACCTGAAGATGAGATGTCTGGGCATTCCTTTGAATCCCAAGAGGATGGGAATGAAGCCATATGTAGTTTCTTGGAGATGTCTAGTAGCTTAACATCTTGTGGCAAAGATGGGGAGTGTCCATAGTTTATGGTCATAGAGCTTAGGCCATGAAGAACTGGAAGAGGGAGACATGTGGTGATGTAATTAAAAAAACCCGACATGAATGAGGATAGTAAGAGTCTATATCACTGCAATGTGCTCCCCAAAATATTTTGGGTCCAGGGACCAAAAGTTAAAGTTAGGCTGAGCCCGAGAAAAAGACCATAGGAATTAATACATTCCCAATGGGGATAGGAACCAATCCATACATTTTTCTGAAGGGGTAATGGTAAGATACAAGTGCCAGAGAAATGAAGGTTGTATGGGTATGACCCTCACACAAAAGATGTGGAATTTGATAGATATTTTTTTCCTTTAGGTTGAATGTGGTGTTTTTTTGTGAAGTGATGGACCTAGGATCGAGTGTCCATGTGTCTCCCCAAGAATCAAGACATATAAAGGTGTTAAAAAATGGTATATTGGGTGAATTATACCAAACATGACGTCCCCTCGAGTGTGGACACCACAACGCAATGCCATTTTTTTCGTGTGGCATGGATGATAATGTCATAGTTTAGTGGAATTTGATGGGACCAACCGTGCACTATAACCTTTTTCAATAAAGATGTAATAGTTTAATGTGATGGGGGACTAGGCCGCATAGTTTAATTTCATATGACTTAGACATATGTGGGAGAAATGAGGTTTAAGAGGAGATGTGCATGGCATGATAAATCACACCCAATGTGAATGAGGATGATGTCCACATCACCCCACAATGATTACAAGAATGAAACCTTGGTACAAGGGGCCAGAAAAGGAAAGTAAATTTGGGGTGGGGGAGACTAGCTATCAAAAGGGAAGTATGTAGTGTAGCCCTTGCAAACTTGATGTGAATGAAGACATAATTCCATACATTCCACATCATGTGATCCCATACGGGTCGGAGACTAAAAGGCATTTACAGAATTGATAATTACTTAAATTTTTATTGGATCCAATGACAAGAATTCCAAGAATTCCTATGTATCCCATGAGCATGGGAATCAAGCTATGCGTAGTTCTAGAAGACAACATTTAAGGAGATATTATTTTAAGGTCTTAGAGATCTAACCATGAAGAAGTGACACTCATCCATGTGATAGAAGACCTTCATCCGGTACCTTAACCCATGTGATTCAAACTTGGTGTGGGAATAAAATGGAAGAATGGTTCTTTGAAATACATGGGAAACATGTAAAGCGAATGTTGGTATAACACATTGAATGAATCCTCACCGCATCATTGTCCCCGTAACTTGCAAATGCACACTGAGGCATAATACCAAGAGTTTCGAATTAACACATGGACATAATAGCGTGGAAAATGATTTAAATCACACACCCAACATTTAAAGCATGATGGGGTTGGTGTGAAGATGGACGATAACTATTGACCTTGTTTGAAACACAAAATACATATCATGTGACCTGAAATGGGAACAAAAAATGAGCATCGACCGCTGACCGTACTCTCAATGTGATACATGTATCAATTTTTTGTTCAAATCATCTAGGATGTTGTCCTTTAATGGTAGGAGAGCCCTTTGGCTGAGTATCCTTTCCACTTGGGGGTCCCTTTTTATTTTAAAGATAATGAAATCCCAAATAAAGGAAAAAATGAATCCTAAAAAATGGTTGAAAGCATGTCTAGGTAGAATCTGACACTCTAAGCTCTAAACCAAAGTACTCATGGGAACAATGGCGATTCACCGAAGAGGGTTGAGGGACTTGGCATAAGAGAAGCTGACTCGAAAATATGAGTGTAGGGAATTGGAGTGAAGGGAACTCTATAGCAAGAGAGGCATGTGGCATGGTTGTTACAAACACAATGTGATTGGGGACACAATCCCATACCACACCACGTACCCCTCCCATGGAAGGACACATGCCACGAGGCTCAAATGATTGGGAGGTTTCAAATAGATGGATTTGCACACGAAGACTAGACGTTTGAGAGGTCCTACGTATCCCATAAGGATGGGAATCAAGCCACACATAGTTCTAGAGAAGGATGTTGTGCAGTTTATTATTAAGCAGCATGGACGATGGTGTTCTTAGTTTAAGTTCGTAGGGCTCAGACCGTAGATGCCTAGTTTAATGTCATATTCATGGGATAGATTAGTGGAGAGGGAGAATCATCATGCTTATGGAAGACCACTAAACAGAAACAACAGTAGAGGATATCTATTGATCATGTTCGTAACATAGTATTCTTATTTAAGTGACCAGAGGTCGGGGGCAAATAATTGAGCATCGACTATTGACCACAATCACAACACGAGACTCATATTGATTTGTTGCATGAAATCCTCGGAGACGGTGGTTTGATATGGTAGGAGCCCTTGGTCCAAGAATCTACATTGATCGGGGGTCCTTTCAGATATAGAAGATGATGAAAACCCGAATGATGGGGCTCGCGATGTATGGTGGGTCATGTGATAACGAAAAGGATGATAAATGAAAGAGGGATTTCCCAAGGGGGTATATGTGGCATGGAAAAAAAGCATGATGTGATTGAGGACGCAAGTTCATACCACACCACAAAATCCTAAATAAGAACATGGGCCAGGGGGTTGGAAGGGTCGAAAGACTTGGGGTTGGGTATCATGACCAACTATAGCCATATGACCTCTCATGCAGGCATCGCCATACCTCAACTCCTAAGCCCATGTGATCATTGTATGGTGTTGGGAAACAAGGTGTGGAATCGGGATATCCATAGCATATAGGGGTATGATAGCAAGACTCACACCCTTTCCCAAGGCAGACTTAATCTTGAAGAGACAGTGGGGCAGAATAAAACCCTACACTCAATATTTGGGACATATAGGTGTGGTGAAAACAAAAAAGGACAGTTGTTGACCCAGTTCGAAACACATTATCTATATTGTGTGACCTAAAATGGGAATAACAAATGGGCATCAAATTATGAACATATTTTCAATGTGGGACTTATATCATCTTTTATTTCGAGGTCCTTGAGGGTGTTGGCCCGAAACAAAAGGAGATCCCTTCGCCTAAGTATTCATAAATTTCAGGGGGCTTTTGGGATGTGAAAGATAATGGAAACCCAATTGATAGAGTGCATGGAGCATTAATGTACCCATGAAATTTAATGTTAAACTGGATGTTAAATGAAGTGTTGATATCTAAGGATGGGGATATATTGTACATTCAATATTAAATCAATGTGAATGAGGGAAAAACCTACAACACACCATGTGTTTTGACCAAATGGGTGGTCCTAAAGTTTGGGGCAGGGCCTACAGATGAAATGTCTTGGCTTTCCTATGTATCCCATAATTATGAGAATCAAGCCATACATAGTTCTTCCTTGTAGGATGACATAAATTTTAATGTCATGTGAGATAACATACAATTTATCATCTTGCAAGATGACATACAGTTTGAATTATTGTGGTACAATATACAATTTATCATTATGCAGGACGACATACAGTTTGATGTAATGTAGGATTGTACAGTTTAATGTCATGTGGGAAATTTTACAGTTTATGGACATGAAGGAATAGAAAATTTAGGGTCATGTTGAATTATTTTATAGTTTAAGGTCTAGCAAGACCATAAAGTTTAGGATAATGCTGGCCCACAATATAGGTTAGGTTCATGCCAAAATGTATATTTTACGGTCATACGAGATAACAAAATAAACTCAAAGTATTTCATGAGGAACATGGAATTGGTTGGAGGAGTTATACGCTCACCAACCATAGTAACCCGGGAGTATGCGCTATTGGTGTAAACCATGTCAGTGATGTAAGCTCCTTCCCATTCAGGATCCAACAAGAGTAGTTTCATTCAATGCATCATTGGTGTCTTCAAGGCCATTACATTTTCTCCTTGATAGAAGGAGTATAGTTGGACTTTATTGTTGAAAGATCAAGCTATCTTGTTCTGATGCATTTCCATATTGTGCATGGCACAAAGCTTGTTCTGGTTGAGTGCTTCCAACTCAACCAGAAGGACTTCAGTTACATTATCCGGTGCTTGATGATCATAGACAGTTGTTTGCAATGAGGGAAACTGAATCTTGATGGGTAGGATAGACTCTGTTCGATACTCCAATGAATATGGGGTCACCTAGATGGAATTATGAGTCATCGTCCGATAATTATAGAGGTCATTGGGGAGATTCTTTTGGCCAATTAATCATGTTCTGACCAACCATTTCCTACTTAATTTTAGAGAGGGTTTTGTTGAATGTATCATTTTGTCCATTTTCATTCCCATGATAACTGGATGTATGGTTAGAATGGATGTTGTACATAGTGTACAGTTTCTTCAGCTTAGCTTCTTGTAAGTTCATGTTGTTATCAGTGAGGAATGCATGAGGGACTCCAAATCGGTAGATGATGTTGGAGCTCACAAAGTCTATGATGGAATTATCCTTGTACTCCTTGAGAAGAACTACCTCTTCCCACTTTGAGAAGAAATACATAACGGTTAGGATGAATCGACACTCGCTAGCCATCGATGGTGGACATGGTCCCACGACATCGTGTCCTCGTACAACAAATTTCCAAGAATAACTAGTGTTGTGGAGTGGCTCGGGTGGCTGATGCATAATGTTGGCATGAATTTGGCATGCAAGGAATATTTTGGGTGAACATGATGTAGTCATCGATTAGAGAGGGACATATGTACCCTAGTCTCTAGATCTGGTGAGATAGCTTCGGCCCAGTCTGATGAGACCTATAAGAACTGGCATGAACCTCTTGCATGACTGGGGAAATCTTGACTCCTTGAATGCAATGGAGATGAACCCCATCAAACCCATGCATGTAGAGGATCTTATAAAGGATAAGACTGTCCAAGAGGGTAAACTGTAATGCTCGGAGTTGAATTCTCTCATGATCATCCTGATCTGCCAAAAGATAATAGTTTTGGAGGAACTCGAGCAAGTATCTTCTTTAGTCATGAATCACTTCAATCACTGAATCTATGGGACATGGGGGGTCCTGATGTGGTGGCGACAGTGGTAAGGTGGATTTATTATAGGTTGTCACCATCATCTAGAGTGACAGATGTAATGAATCTCTAGTGTTCCATGTGGATAATCAAATCATCCTGTTTGGGATCTGCAAGCGACGCAGCTAGGATGGCCAGGGCGTCAGCTAAACCATTCTAAGATCGAGGGACATGAGTAACTTCTGGCTGAGATGAGAACTAGTCCATTATATGGAGTGTGGGTTCAAAAAATGGTAAAATATTTGGATTTCTGACAAAATTGTCACCATTTAACTACTTGATGACTAGTTCGGAGTCCCCTTTCTCATGAAAATGGGGCACATCAATATTGAGGGCCAACTCGAGGCTAGTAATGAGATCCTGATACATAACCTTATTGTTGGTGCAACCTTCTGACAAAATAAATGAATATGGGAGAATATATTGTAGTGGGGTAATGAAGACAATACCCAGGGCTACTATGTTGAGCTTCAAGTCATTTATCCTTCTACCGGTGGGGCTCTGGGAAGCACCATCGATGTAAATTTTCTAGCACGTCATGGCTTGGCCTACTTAGAGAATCACTTAATTGGGGAAATTATGATCTAGGTATTGTTCTGAAGGAGGTGGATGGATGACAATGAAGTCTTCCAACACTTTCCCCTTAATAGACTTATGAGGAACAAACCTGATGTCGAATTATAGAAGGATTAATACCCACTGAGGTAGATGTCCTGTTAACATTGGGAGGTTTAGGATGCATTTCAGTTGATCCACTTAGGACAGTACTTGTACCTCATGTTGTTGCATGTAATTTCACAATTTATATATTGTAATCACCAGTCCAAGGTAGTATTTCATGATTGGGTAGTATATAGTATTTGTATCAAGGAGCATGTGGATGAGGTAGTAAAATCTGTTCTATATTGCCTTGTTGTTCTTTTGGGCGAGAAGGGAACCGAGAGACCATTCGAGGGTAGTAACATAGAGAAACAATGGATTTTAAGAGATAAATGTCTTTAAGACCAGCGGCTAGAGAATGTACTTCATTATTTCCTCTAAATTAGCCTCACATTCTTTGCCCAACTCATAGACAATGCATTTATTCAAGAGGTGAGAAAAGGGCATACACTTACTGGCCAAATTCAGAATGAATCGGTGTATGTAGTCCATGTGGCCTTGGAAAACATAATTCCCCTAGAGGTAGTTTGGGGGAGACATATGGTTGATATCCTTAATCTTATCTGGGTTAATCTCGATGCCCCTGTATTTGAAAACGAAGTCGAGAAACTTTTCATAGGTGACCCCGAAGGCTCACTTCAATGGATTCATATTCTAGTTGCAGGAACAGAGGAAGCCGAACGCTTTCTCAAGGTCTTTGATATGGTCTTGAAACTAGAAGGATTTAAACACCATATCAACCACATAGAATTCATCTAATGTTATAAGGATTGGCATAAATGTAGGATGAAAAGATCGATGATAGGTGGAACCTTCACTCTTTAAACAGAAGAGCATGACTTGGTAGTAGAAAGTACCTATTGGTGCCCTGAAAGATGGTGACACCTCATCCTTGGGGGCCATTCAGATCTGCTAATAACCAGATTACCCAACAATAATAGAGAGGTCGTGGAACCATGTTGATGCATCAGTCAATGATTTTATCACAGGAAGTGGAAAATCATCATTCAGACACTAACTGTTGAGATCCCGGATCTTGATGTAGACTCAGATTTTTCCATTCACCTTTCTTAATGGTAAAATGATGGCTATTAATTTGGGTGATGGACCTTCTTAAGGAAATATGATTTGATGAAATTATCAACTTCTACCTCAACCAGGGCTCCGTGAGAAGGGTGCATCATTCAGGGAGGTTTCTTGAACCCGTGATGATTTCCTGGGAGACCAAGGTGGTGGATGACTACCTGAAGATCTTGTCCTGGAATCTCTTCATAACTCAAGGACAATAAAACATGGTATTGTTCATGGATTCCAATTTACTATTTTTCTCCTTGATGGGTGTGGTGGAACTGGTCAATGTGTGTTCTGGGTCTACCTATCAACCGAGGTTTACATGTACCAATTCAACGACATTGGAGAAGACGCCCTCTTAAAAGGCGGGGGGGGGGGTCCTCTAAATCATCATTTTCACTTGTGGAGGTGGGATCCTCGGTCCGAGGAGTTTCTTCATAGTCGACAGATCCTGAGGTGAGGCTGGTACAAGCATAAGCAACAGTGGACACTGCATCGGGGAACTTTTGTACAACTGAAACCATATAGATGAAGACTTTTGATCTGATCCCATCATGTCTTCTGCCCATGGGGCCGCACTTGATGATATCAAAGCAATAGTTCCATGTCATCTTGAGCTGATTAATTCTGGCCTGATGAAACTAGGGAGTATGACATATTGTCATTTCCATGGGGCGGGAATCCTAATACCCTATAGGAGTAAGAGGCTCTGGGATCACATGTTCCTGATTTTTGTAGGAGTATGAGGTGATAATATAGCATCACTTAGACTTGGGAATGTGTTCTCTACTCATTCCCAAAACAAAGAATCATTGTCCCATGTTGGGGGCTATATCCTCTAACAAGTGGATTAAAACTATGTAGGCATCATGTAGATATATCCACGAGTCGATCGTAGGTGGGGAATTCTTAACCTCATTTTTTGGAATCGGCTAGTCTTTTCCCATGTAATAGTCAGAATCTAGATAGCGAGCTTCAAAAGATGAAACGAGAGATGTGTCACCTTGAATCACGCCCAATAGTCCATTAAGGGAGTACATGAGGCACTGGTGATACAATGGGGGAACCACTGGGTGCATGGGGAGCCATGGTCTAACTATCATCACATTGTAGGTGTTTTCCCAGGAGAAAACCATAAAATCGGTGCTGGAAACAAGCCCACTGAACTGGGCCTTCACGAAGATCTTGCCGACTGGGGTCTATTATGTCCTGTCAAAACCATGGATCTGAGTGACTCAGATAATCCTAAAAAAACCCTAGTTTTTTTTATGTACGAGTTGGGATTAGGTTGATCCCAGGGCCCATGTTGACAAGAAATTAATGAAACTTCACTTCATTGAACTGGCTGGTGATGTACATTGAGTGAAATTTCACATAAATTGGAGAGCCTTCATCTTCTCCAGAGAACGAGATGACGACCTAACATTAAACATGCTTGATCGCCTCAATTTGAAAGGCTTCTCCATATGCTACCTCTATCTCAAACTAGAGGGGGCTTCTTAAATCATCAGAGTGGGCCTCACCCATATCTGATGATAGATGAAGGGCCTCAATGATAGAGAGATTTGATGGAAAGCTTGCAAGATTCTTGGAGATATAATACTTCTATTCCAGGAGTGAACTTATGTATACATGATTCCGCTCTATGATATGATATATGGTGGGCCCTGACGACTGGACATGTGGCAGACTGGTGCTAGGAATATCCCACTGCTCACTAGTGGATGTTTGTGGAGTGACCAATAGATGAGGGTATGCTGATTGAGACCAGTCCATAGAAATGTGTGGATGCCCACAACATAGTCTAGGTGGATCTTCCTGATCCAACAACATGAACGATGGTGAAGGTGACACGAGGACACTAGATGAGAAGGATGGACATCCTAGCTAAAAATACTAATCGAGGCACTCTGATGACCCATATAGCCAGGGATCTACCGACACTGACAATGGTTAGAGACATTGTGAAGATCCTCTTAGCACTCCTCATTGATAGAAATTATGTAGGGGTTTACCTCCTCAATGGTATTAACAGAGACATAACCATGACCATCACTCAAAGAGTCATCCACTACTTGATGGATTCATGGAGGAATCACCATCTCTTGGGGGAAGAAATCACTATGTGTACGGGATGACGATAGAGTTGGCATGGGACTTTGTTTTCCATTACGCGTACGATGTTTTCTCTTCTGAGAAGGGGATGGCTGAGAAGATGATGTCAAATTAGTAGTTGCAGCTTTTGAAGTCTCTGACTAATTCAAGTGTCCAATGACAACACTAGGGGTTGGGGTGGCTGTTTTAAGATCCATCCAGTCATAATATATATGGGAACTGCGATTAGAAACCTAGTGGCACTAGCCTTCATTTTCACTAATGTTTTCTGGCCTAACGAAGACATATGCCACTTGTTCCTAATTTGGGCGTAACTAAAATATGTATTTATCCACCTGGACATGAAGCCAGAATATAAACACATATCACTATTTGAGGTTATTACCCATGATATGTTGATAGGGGAAATAATTTGGGTGATTAGTGAGGTTTTCCACATCAGGACTCCTGCATTCAAGAAATCGTATAATCCCCTACTCTAAGGAACTACAGAAGTAACTAAGGACTTGATACTTATTGAATGAGTAGGTCCAGTTCCTAGTGTCTCAGAATGAGGCCTTGGAGCCTGACCCTAATGAGGTGCTGGTGGAGCCATTTGAGGAGGTGGAACCTAATTATCTCACTTAGGTGATGGTGGCGTGTTGCACTGGTGCACCTGTTGGTTCTGAGGTGGTCGCTGCTGTTTCGGGGGCAATGCCTGAGGTGGAGGGCCTCTTCGAGGCTGTGGAGACAGCTCCACTGGAAACAACTCTAGTTTCATGGGGTCCTCTATTTGAGCAACTGCGGTGGACTCAGCCCTACCAGCCCTTCTTTATGGGGATTGCAATAGGTAATGGATGTGCGAGGCTAGACTGTTGCAAGAATTATTCTAGGAGATGAGCCATATCAGAGAAGTCTCAAAAACCATCAAGGTAGTTCTGGGTGATCAAATAGAAGACCAGTTCTGTCTTGACATTCCCTATGAACATCATCAACTATTGCTTCTGAGATAGTGGCATGTTAAGGGAGTATGTGAGCCCTTTCCACTAGGTGAAAAGTATCCAATGCACTCATCAGGCCTCTACCTGCACTTGAAGTTGTCCGCGACTCTCATCTTCTGAGTGGTGGAACTGAAATGGTAATGAAATTTCTTATGGAGTACTTCTAAGCCAGCTACAGATCTGATGGGGAGTAGGATGTAACATATGAACATCAGCCCCTCTAATGGTAGTTGAAGTGATGATGTTTTGCGGCCTTCTGTTGGGCTGGAGTTCCCAGCATGGGACCACAGGTAATGCCCCAACCCAGTTACCCAGAGTCGGTGCATTATTAAATAACATTGGAAAGATCAAAACAGATCATGTCTCGAAAGATCGATTAGTTTAGTAGCCTTGAAAACAATAAACACATTCATAAGTCTTACATTACATCATACAATGAAAAACTAAAACAACATAGTATACATATTCCACACTCATATCCTATCATAATATCCCTGCAGGTTATTCATAAAATAATTCTTCACATCCTGGAAAAAATAAAACATATAAAGGGGTGAGCTCAGATGCTCAATAAGGATAAAAATATAGAGGAATCTTTCATAAATAAGCATAAACATTTATGGGAATGTATAACTAAAACGAAAGGCTTTTTAAAATTGAACCTCAGTAGAATATGGAAAAAATAAAATGAAATAATCCCATTTACTTATTCACATGGATGTTATACTAGTCAAATAATCAAATGCAATATCAATAACCACTTTCATAATGATGGAATACATTATGCCAGACTATCATAAACACATAGGCAAGGCCTTTATAACACCCCATACATTACATACATGGTTAATACTTCAAAATTGAATCATACTTATTACAACATATAACAAAGCCATGAAAGGACCGTATATGTATAGTGTCTTTAGAAACTGGGAAACATAAACAACTAGTTCATAAAGCATCTACACTTTCTCCCATTTATTTCATCATATCTATAGTCCATTTTTGGCATATCTTACATTATAACCTTCTTCCTGACCTGGGGAAAGAAAACATACAAAAGGTTGAGCTCAAATGCTCAGTAAGGGTAAACAAAAGAAATATCAATCACATCAAATTTATAAGAACATAACATTTTGGAAATCATACCCTGTAAAAGAGATCATAATTTCATAACATGGGATAAATCATTATAGTGAAATGTAATCCCAATAATCATAACATAAAACATGAATATTTGTGGCATACACACGTAATCATAGAGAATAATTTCTTATTAGACAAGACTCATAGGCAAGACTATCTTAGTGGACAAAGTCCATTTCTGAACCGATTTCACTCCTCGTTTTAGTCCTGTTTCACTGAACTGGTTTGACCAGTCATTCCATCCATATCTATCTCATGAGATATAAAATCATTACCCAATGCATTGGAGGGATATATAGGTCCCACCCATCTCATAATGATACCATTCTTATGTGTTCCAAAAAAATCATTAACCATACATCATAGCATAACCCATGTAATAAAAATGGGAATATTAATCATCATGACATCATAAAACAATTCATATAAGATAATGGAAATCATAAAAATATTTCCATCATGACATAATCAAATCAATGTAATAATATGGATAGAAACAGAACCCTATATTATGTTATATGGAAAATAATTTTGATAAAACACTTGAGCTCCATTCTTGAGGAAAATATCTTTTCTACTTAAAAACACTTTTCCTTTCTTGACATGTCATACAATTCTAAACTAAAATAAATTTATTAAAAATAAACTTGAAAACTTGTAAAGTAATCTTCCTGGAAAGAATTTTTTAAAAATCCATTCATGCCTTATAAGTAAAAAAAACATTTTTCTCATACTTTTGTCGGAAAAGTCAAAAAGTACCTCATATGAAAAACAACAAAAGTTTCCTTTCATATCTTTTACTAAAAACTCACCGAAGGGTAAAATTGGATTTAAACAATTGTAGGTGGATGGAAATAATTTTACATATTGAGGAAATATGGATGTGGATGATAAAATACACCCTAGAAAATTCCAAAGTATAAACAATCTCGGATAAAATGAGATTTTGATATTTCCCTTACCTTAGGTCTGATATGCTTTGATCATGTCCAAACCTCCTTTATAATGATTTAAATAATGTCATTGACTTATTACAGAATCATATTTATTGTTATGATACCATATATGGTCATATTCTTTGCTTCTTATTAGTAATATTTATTACTAGTTGTTATTCGGGTGTTTATTACTTTTTGTTCTTATGCGTGTTTTGTCGAATAAATTCTTATTACTCTTTATAGGATATAGATACATAATTTAAATAATTTAATTAGGTTAATATATATCATATTAATTCATTCAATTCATTTATATAATCATTATTCAATGAAGATCATATAGAACGAGTCACATCACATTGTGGAGACGGTAGGTCATACGTACGCACGAGCGATGGTATCGTTCCCATGATCGTGGAATTGTATTTAAGTGTATGTATACTATTTTAGAATAAATATCACTTTACAATAATCATATATAGTTATTCCTTACACCATTATACTCATCCAAGTAAGGTGGTGGTGAAAAACAGTTTACACCACAGCGTGGAGACGGTATTCCGTACATACGCACGCCCGATGATTTCGTTTTCCGTAGGATGGATAAGAGGTGAAATAGGGTTGTTTAATATTTATAAAAACATATCAGTATATTATGGATAATGATGTTATTACCTCATAATGAAACAAATAAAGAAGAGGGAGTAGAAGAAGAATGGAACTTGAATAAAATGGTAGAAGGTATTACCTCTTTCTTGAAGTGCCTCCTTTAAAATTTCCCTTAAGGCACTAGAGTTGGTCTTATGATAAGACCAGTACCTCTAGTAGGTTTCTAAGGAAGTGGGGAAGTGAAATAGTTAGGGTTTGGCCGAGCTTGAAGGCACAAATTGGTCTGAGGTAGAGAGGGAGGAGGTTCCCTTTTATAATGGAGGAGCGGGGCACCTTTAGAAAGTGTGGAAATATTATTTTATTACAAACTTATCTTCGGTTTCAAAAAGGTCCCAAAATCATTAAAGATGAAGATAAGATGACTCATAGTCAAAATAAAATCATCCAATCAGAATTGGACATGTTTTGGAAAATATTGTAATCATTATAATCTTATTTATTTAAATCATTTATTGTTGAGGTAAATACTTCATCATTATTGTGTCATAAATAATTTCATTTATTTGGTGTCTAAAAATTGAAAAAAATATCATTATGTAGGAAATCATTTTATATTTCCAATGAATATTTATAGTCTAAAATATAATTTATATAACCCCTTATAAAACTTAATTACTAAATGATTTTTGTTAATTTCAATTTTGTCTTTACATTAAATTAATTAATCCAAATTGTAATTGTCACTACCAAGTGGCTCAATGGGGTCCCAAAATAGACCCAAGGATGACCATGGTTGGACACTACTCATCTAATAAGGTTAGGACAAGTTTCAAGGAAATTTTGAATTATTATAATATTCTTTTATCCTTGAATTACCCTATTTACCTTTAACTGTAGTAAATAAAAATTACCGTAGTTACTATTCGTAATATCAAAAAAAATAAAGTTTCCTATTAACCTATTTTGGACCCACTGATTCCAAATATGGAATCAATTTTTAAAAATTCAAAACAAATAGGTTGCAGTAATTAATTTAAAATTAAACCTATTGTTAAGCAAACAGGTTTTAAAAGTTAGAACATTGCCAATAATTGAAATGTTTTTACCTATGAATTCAATGTAAAATTAATGCTAATGACATACATTATATTAAATGGAAAAAATATATTCTATTTATAATTTAAAAACATTCAATATTATAATTTAATCATATAATGTATTGCGATGAAAAAAGTTGTTTTTAATTAAAATATAGCGTGTTTTTACTATTCATTAAAATATGAAAGTTATCAGAATAATATGAAAAAATTATCCAAAGTAAATTTTTATATCTTGATTCTAAATAATAATTTTATTTTTTCAAATTGAACTTATAAACATGTCAAAAAACTAGATTCAATGTGGGTGCGCGATCAAATGGCGGTAAAACTGCATTTTTTTAAAAATACTTCTTTTATCCAAAAAAACTTATTTTGTTTTCATACCACATTATAGAAAATGTATAAGATGAATTAAAATGTTATAAAATTCATAAATCAGTTAATACTATTCATAACATCTAGTATTATAATATATCTTTGTTTAGTGAAACTCGGTATTGCGTACGACGCAAGCTATCGAGGAAGGCCGTGGTTGCATGTAAAGCAAGCCAAGCTAGTGTTGTGTGTAGTGAAAGATTCCTTTGATGATTTATATAACCTAAAAAAGAAATATTTCTCATAAAAGTCTCAGGTGTTACATTATACCCCCCTTAAAATGAATTTCTCCCTCGAAATTCATCACTTCGTAACAAACAGATGAGGATACCTCTCCCTCATCATATTTTCAAGTTCCCATGTAGCATCTTCTAATTGGTGGTTCCTCCATAAAACTTTTACCAAGTGAGTGGTCTTGTTCCGTAGGAATTTTTTCTACGATCCAGAATCTATATCGGTTGTTCTTCATAAGAAAAATCTTGTTCCAGTGGTACAACTTCTAAGCTGAGTACATGTGAAGGATCAGGTATGTACTTTCTCAGGAGAGATACATGAAACACATTGTGAACTTGAGAGAGATTCGATGGAAGTGCCAATCGGTAAGCTACCTTCCCAACACGATCCAGTATTTCAAAAGGACCGATATATATAGGGCTTAACTTTCCCTTCTTTCCAAATCTCATGACCCTCTTCCAGGGAGATATTCGTAAGAACACTTTATGATCCACTTCAAACTGTAAGTCCTTTATTCGGTTGTCGGCATAAATATTTTGTCGACTCTGAGCTTCTCTTATGTGTTGCTGAATAGATCCGACCTTTTCTGCCATTTCATCAACAAGATTAGGTCCTAATAGATTTATTTACCCAACTTCATCCCAGCAAGTTGGTGTCCTACATTTCATTCCATAGAGAGCTTCATATGGAGCAATCTGAATACTGGATTGAAAGCTATTATAATAAGAAAATTACACCAAAGGTAGGTGTTGATCCCAACCACCTTTGAAATCCATAGAGAAAGCTGTCAACATATCTTCTAGAGTTTGAATTGTCCTCTCAGACTGACCATCTGTTTGGGGATGATAATCAGTGCTGAAACTCAACTCTGTATCCATAGTATGCTGAAGACTTCGCCAGAACTTTGAGGTAAACCTCGGATCCCGATCAGATATAATGTAAAGTGGTACTCTATGCAATCTGACCACTTCCTTTAAATATATCCTGGAAATCTGATCAATAGAAAATACCTCCCTAATAGTAATGAAGTGTGCCAACTTCGTAAGACAATCAACTACATCCCAGATAACATTATTGCCTTTGGATGTTTTAGGAAGTCCGGTGACAAAGTCCATAGTGATTTTTTCCCATTTCCATTTGGGTATGGGTAATGGTTGTAACATTCCTTCAAGCTTATGTCTCTCAGATTTAACTTGCTGACAAACCAAACATTGAGAGACATATTCAACAGCATCTCTTTTCATGCCATCCCACCAGAAGTACTCTTTTAGGTCTTTATACATCTTTGTGCTTCCAGGATTAATAGATAATGAAGAACTATGAGCCTCATCCAGCAGCTCCTTCTTTAACTTAGGGATCGGAGGAACACAAACCTGATTCCTGAACATTATTATCCCATCACAATCAAGGTTGAATTCAGGAACATTTATCACCTTTTTTTGTAACTCGACATCTTCTTTCTACACCTCTTTAATCTTCACATGTATAGATGGTTGAACATTCATTTTAGAAACATAAAATTTTTCCCCTTTCATTATAATTCCAAGATACATCCTTTGTAGATCCATAAATATTGGATCTTTTGTAATCCTCATCATGGATAAGCTAGCGTGGTCTTGTCGACTTAATGCATCTGCCACTGTGTTTTCTTTCCCAGGGTGGTAATGAATTTAGCAGTCGTAATCCTTAATCAGCTCCAACCATATTCTTTGGCGCATATTCAGCTCCTTTTGTGTGAAAATATACTTTAAACTTTTATGATCAGTATAAATGTCACACCTTTCTCCATAAAGATAATGCCTCCAAATCTTTAATGAAAAGATTACCACAGCTATCTCCAAATCATGAGTTGGGTAATTTTTCTCATGTATTTTCAACTGTCGTGAGGCATAAGCTATCACCATATCATTTTTCATAAGAACACACCCAAATCCCTTCTTGGATGCATCATTATAGATCACAAAACTTTCTCCACTAAAAGGTAGTGTGAGCACATGTGCACTGGATAACCTTCTTTTCAAGTCCTTGAAATTCTCTTCACATTCCTCTGTCCAAACAAACTTAACTCCTTTCCAAGTCAACTTGGTGAGTGGATTAGATAATCATAAAAAATCTTTCACAAAACGTCGATAATATCCAGCCAAACCCACAAAACATTGGATCTCAGTCACTGTTGTTGGTCTCGACCATCTTTCGATAACCTATGTTTTTGCTGGATCCATAGATATCCCCAATTTTGAGATTACATGACCCAATAATGCAACTTTTTGAAGCCAAAATTCACACTTGGTAAATTTGGCATAAATCTTCTCCTTTCTTAGGGTCTTTAATACAATTCTCAAGTGATCTTCATGTTCTTCCTTGCTATTTGAATTGAAAAGAATATCATCTATAATGACTACCACAAACTGATCAAGATAGTCTCTAAAGAATCTATTCATTAGATCCATGAAGATAGAAGGGGAATTAGTAAGACCAAATGGAATCACAATAAATTCGTAGTGTCCATACCTTGTACGGAAAGATGTCTTTGGTATATCCTCCCTTTTGACCCTTAATTGATGATACCCTGAATGAAGATCAATCTTGGAAAAGTATTGATCTCCACGTAGTTGGTCAAATATTCCATCAATGTGTGGGAGAGTATATTTTTTCTTGATAGTGATCTTGTTATGTTCTCGATAATCAATGCAGAGTCTCATTGATCCATCTTTTATCTTAACAAACAGAACAGGTTCTCCCCAAGGTGATGCACTAGGGAGTATGAATACTTTATCAAGATTATCTTGGAGTTTCTTCTTCAATTCCTGCAACTCAATTGGGCCAATTCTATAAGGTGTCTTTGAAATATGAAAAGCACCCGGTACGAGTTTTATTGAAAACTCAACTTCACGATTTGGTGGAAGACCTGGAAATTCCTCTGGAAAGACATCGTCAAACTCCCGTACAATGGGAATATTCTTAATCTTGAGTTTCTCACCAACCATTTGAGATAAATAACCTTCATTTAGTGGGATCAAGATCCATAAGATGGAAGAAATTTCCACTGGAAGGTTATGTACATCCTTGCATCGAAAGATGATCATAGATTGATCTGGAATATGAAATGTGACTTCCCTTCTTTGGAAATTGATATGAGCTCCATATAAAGAAAACCAATCTATGCTAAGAATCACATCAAATTCTACTATAGGAAGGATCACAAGATTTGTAGGAAGCACTTTCCCACAAACTTCAATCGAAGAAGAATTATAAACTTTTGATGCGACCGTTGTGCCATTAGGAGTTGTCACAACCAACTAAACATCTAATTGTTAAGTTAATACGGTGATACCCTTATAAAATTCTTTAGAAATAAAAGAGTGGGTGGATCCAGAATCAAATAAAACATTTTCTACTTTAGAGTGTATGGTAAGTTTACCTCTCACCACTTCGTTATCGTACTCCACATGGCCGATAGTAATTGCATGTGACTTTCCTTTTACATTGGCCTTAAGAGTTTGTTGACGTCGATTATCATCATCAACCCTTGGATTTGGGCATTGATTGGCGTAATGCCCCATTTCCTTGCACTTGAAACATTGAAGTGTAGTAGGTTCATTCTGTGTATCTATTCCTTTGTTTGCATCATTAGACATCTTCTTCAAATTATTTCGACATTCAATTGCCCGATGACCTACTTTTCCACACTTATAACATTTGATTGTCCCCTTAAGAAAATTTCCTCCATGTTTCTTTCCACACTTTGAGCATAAGGGAAAACTCATCTTCTTTTTTAGTGTGGTCTTTGGATTTTCCTTTGAATTACATTTTCCTCTTCTTATCAAACCCATGTGACTGATGGGTTACACCAATCTCCATCTCAACCTTGAGAGCACATCGAACAATTTCCTCGTAGCTATTGAAGTCCCTTATGGCTAATGCCCTTCGAAGACTTTGTTTTAAGCCACTAAAGAATTGATCGATCTTACTCTCAGGTTGGATAATAATTCCAGAAGCATACCTTGCAAGTCTTGTAAAATTTTCTTCGTAGGTACCAATGGATTCATCATAATTTTTCTTTAGTTCAAGAAACTCCTTCTCCATCTTTGTTCGAAGAATACGAGGGAAATACTTATTGAAAAATATGTTCTTTAACTCATCCCATTCCATGGAATCAATTTCATCCCGTTGCCTCGTATTCTTAATAATATTCCACCATTGATCAGCATCACCTTCCAAACGATATACTAAAAAGATGACTTTATCATGTTCAGAACATTGAAGAACTGAAAATATCTTTTCAGTGGTACTGATCCATTGTTCAGCCACTAATGGATCAGAAGACCCGCTGAATGAAGGTGGATGCTGCCTCATGAAGGATTTGACAGAATGTTGCTCATTCCTTTGCTCATTTGGAAGTCCAGCATGGTTCATAGCATGAGAAAGTTGTGTGAGCGTGGATAAAAGATTTTTCATTCCAGCTCCCATAACGTATGGTTTCTCAGGGGGACAATCATCGCATTACCCATCACATTCCGCATTAACACGGTTTCTTCAGGTTCTGACCATTGACTAAAACCAAGAATAATATTGTGAGAAACACTAATTATAATAGGAAACCCACATAATCAAAAAGAAAATATCACACTTAAGGTCTTATCATAGTCTGTTCATGGCCATTTCTAAAACACTATGATTGTATTCTATGCTTAGACATATCCTTAGGTTTCTTACTAAGGCTTTCACATCCTAGTTTCCAAAGGTTGACTATATCTTTCCTCTGATACCAACTATAACGACCCATACATTAGATACAGGTTTAATACTTAAAAATTGAATCATACTTATTACAACATATAGCAAAACCATGAAAGGACCGTATAGGTATAGTGTCTTTAAAAACTGGAAAACATAAACAAATGGTTAATAAAGTATCTAAAATGTCTCCCATTTATTTCATCATATATATATATTCCCTTATTGGGATATCTTACTTAATAACCATCTTCCTGAACTGGGGAAAGAAAACATACAAAAGGGTGATCTCAAATTCTCAGTAAGGGTAAACAAAAGAAATACCAATCACATCGAATTTATAAGAATATAACATTTTGGAAATCTTACCCTGCAAAATAGATCATAAATTCATAACATGGGATAAATCATGGTAGTGAAATGTAATCCCAATAATTGTAACTTAAAACATAAAACATTGTGGAATATACACATAATCACAGAGAATCATTTCCTATTAGTCAAGACTCATAGCCAAGACTATCTTAGTGGACAAAGTCCATTTCTGAACCAAGTTCACTCCTCGTTTCATTCCTGTTTCGCGGAACGGGTTTAACCTGCCGTTCCATACATGTCTATCTCATGAGATATAAAGTCTTTACCCAATGAATTGGATGGAAATATAGGTCCACCCATCTCATAATTATACCATTCTTATGTGTGCCACAAAATCATAAACCATACATCATAGCATAACCCATGTAATAAAAATGGGAATCTTAAACATCATGACATCATAAACCAATTCATATAAGATAAAGGAATTCATAAAAATATTTCCATCACGACATAATCAAATAAATTTCATTATAGGGATAGAAAAAGAACCCTATATTATCTTATATGGAAAATAATTTTTATAAAACACTTGAACTCCATTCTTGAGGAAAATATCCTTTCTACTTCATAAACACTTTTCCTTTCGTAACATGTCATACAATTCTAAACTAAAATAAGTTGATTAAAAATAAACATGAAAACATGTAAAGGAATATTCTTGGAAATAATTTTTTAAAAATCCATTCATTCCATATAAGTTAAAAAAACATTATTCTCGTACTTTTTTCGGAAAAGTCAAAAAATACCACGTACGAAAAACGACAAAAGATTCCTTTCATATCTTTTACTAAAAACTCACCGAAGGGTAAAATTGGATTTAAACAATTTTAGGTAGATGGAAATAATATTACCTATTGAGGAAACATGGATGTGGATGATAAAATACACTCCAGTAAATTCCAAAGTATAAACAATCTCGGATAAAAAGGAGATTGTGATACTTCCCTTACCTCATGTCTGATATGCTTTGTTCGTGTCTGAAACTCCTGTATAATGATTTAAATAATGTAATTGACTTATTACAGAATCATATTCATTGTTATGATACCATATATGGTCATATTCTTAGCTTCTTATTAGTAATATTTCATTACTACTTGTTATTCAGGTGTTTATTACTTTTTGTTCTTATGCGTGTTTTCTTGAATAAATTCTTATTACTCTTTATAGGATACAGATACATCATTTACAGAATGGTATAAGTGTAATATATATCATATTAATTAATTCAATTCATTCATATAATCATTATTCAATGAAGATCATATAGAACGAGTCACATCACATCGTGGAGACGGTAGGCCGTACGTACGCACGAACGATGATATCGTTCCCATGATCATGGAATTGTATTGCAGTGTATGTATACTATTTCAGAATCAATATCAGTTTACAATTATCATATATAGTTATTATTTACACCATTATACCCATCCATGTAAGGTGGTGGTGGAAAACAGATTACACCACGGCGTGGAGACGATATTCCATACGTACGCACGCGCAGTGATTTCTTTTTCCATAGGATGGATAAGAGGTGAAATATGGTTGTTTAATATTTATAATAACATATCAGTATATGAGGGATACTAATTTTATTACCTCATAATGAAACAACTAATGAAGAGAGAGTAGAAGAAGGATGGAACTTGTAGAAAATGGTAGAAGGTATTACCTCTTTCTCGAAGTGTCTCCTTTAAAATTTCTCTTAAGGCACTAGATTTGGTCTTTTGAAAATACCAGTACTTCTAGTATGATTATATGGAAGTGGGGAAGTGAAATGGGTAGGGTTTTTCTGAGCATGAAGGCTCAAATTGGTGTGAGGAAGAAAGGGAGGAGGTTCCCTTTTATAAGGGAGGAGCGAGGAACCTTTGGAAAGTGTGGAAATATTATTTTATTATAAACTTATCTTCAGATTCAAAAGGTCCAAAAATCATTAACGATGAATATAAGATGACTCATAGTATATATAAAATCATCCAATCCGAATTGGACATGTTTTGGAAAATATTTTAATCATTATAATCTTATTTATTTAAATCATTTAATAATGATGTAAATACTTTATCATTATTGTGTCATAAATAATTTAATTTATTTGGTGTATAAAAATTATAAAAAAAATATTATATTGTTGTAAATCTTTTTACCTTTCCAATGAATATTTATAGTCGAAAATATAATTTATATGACCTCTTATAAAAATTAATTACTAAATGATTGTTGTTAATGTCAATTTTGTCTTTACATTAAATTAATTAATCCAAATTGTCATTGTCACTACCAAGTGGCTCAATGGGGTCCCCAAATCGACCCAAGGATGCCCATGGTCGGCCAATACTCATACAATAAGGTAAGGACAAGTTTTAAGGTAATGTGGAATTATTATAATATTCTTTTAACCTCGAATTACCCTATTTACCATTAACCGTAGTAAATAAAAATTACCGTAGTTACTATTCATAATATAAAAAAATAAAAGTAAACTATTAACATAATTTGGACTCACTGATTCCAAATATTGAATCCATTTTTCAAATTCAAAACACAGAAGTTTCTGTAATTAATTTAAAATTAATCCCGTTGTTAAGCAAATGGGTTTTAAAAGTTAAAACATTGCCAATGTTTGAAATGTTTTTACCTAGGAATTCAATGTAAAATTAATGATATTTACATAAATTATATTAAATGGTAAAAATATATTCTATTTATACTTTAAAACCATTCAATATTATAATTTAACCATATAAAGTATTGCGATGAAAAAAGTTGTTTTTAATTAAAATATTGCGTGTTTTTACTATTCATTAAAATATGAAAGTTATCAGAATAATATGAAAAATTTATCCAAAGTAAATTTTTATATCTTGATTCTAAAGAAGAAATTTATTTTGTCAAATTGAACTTATAAACTTGTCAAAATTAGATTTAATGTGGGTGCGCCATCAAAAGGCGGTAAAACTGCATTTTTTTAAAAATACTTCTTTTATCCAAAAAAACTGATTTTGTTTTCATACCTCATTCTAGAAAATGTATAAGATGAATTAAAATGTTATAAAATTCAAAATTTAGTTAATACTATTCATAACAGCTATTATTATAATATATATTTGTTTAGTGAAACTCGGTATTGCGTACGATGCAAGCTATCGAGGAAAGTCGTGGTTGCGTGTAAAGCAAGCCAAGATAGTGTTGTGTGTAGGGAAAGATTCCTTTGATGATTTATATAACATAAAAACAAAATATTTCTCATAAAAGTCTCGGGTGTTACAGCCTTGTGACAAGACTACAAATATGATTTTCTCAAGGCCTTGTTCCAAGACACTAGTTTGTCTCATTAGACCTACCGATGCATCTATGAGCAATAGCAGGCTCCACCAGTCACATACTAAGTCCAATGCATTCCTCATATGAACAAGTTTAAACATAACATAAACATTCGTATTAAAAGTAGCACACGAAATGTCAATACTTTCTCTATAAACCATGAATGGTGTAAAAAAACACATCCACAGTCAAACATATCACAAAAACTTTAATACAAAATTGAATTTTTGTATCATAATAAATCAATTTCAAATAAGCTTAAATTCCATCAATGAATGTCGACATAGATGAAATCAAAAATATTTGAGAGAAATATCTCTATATATTAAATCATTTAAAAGTAAAATAATTATAAAATAAAAAATTTACTTTGAAAATATTCTTATATGATTTTAAGGGAAGATTGGATGATTTTATAATGGTGAAAAATAGCCACACTCACCGTATAAGTTAAAAAAAAGACATTCATACCTTAATTTTGTCGAAAAGGTTAAAAATGACCTTGTTTGGAAAACATCCAAAAGATTCCATTATAAACATATTATAAAAATTAAAAAAGGGGTATAAATGAATTTTACCCATATTATATAAGATAGTAATGTTGTTTTGAAATACATTTTTAAGAAACATGGATGTGGATGAAAAAGTGGTTCCAGTAGATAATTACATATAAACAACCTCGGATAATGAAGTGATTATGAAATAAACTTTTATCTTGTTCTTTTACTTAGTCGATTGTTTGTTAACCTCCTATATAATAGTTAAATTTTTTTATTAAATTATACAAGAATCATATACATAAATATGATATCATATATGATCTTCTAATATTGCATTGTTTATAATATTTAAGTATTATTGTCGTTTTGGGTGTTAACATACTCATTTTATTTTATATGTTTTGTTACATAATCTATGTTTGTTATGGATAAGTTGTATATTATTCATATCTAGAGTGATATCAAGTCCTTAGACATTATTTTTAATTATCAAATGAAAATTATTCTGGAATGGATACGATGGTGAATGAATCTAATCATCTTCGTGGAGATGATAGACCGTACATATGCACGGGTGACAATATCATTATTTTGATATTAGATTAGTATATAATTGAATCATATATCATATATACAGAATAATTATAATGTTATATTTATTATTTACATCTGCTATAATCATTATTATACCTATCCACATGATAAAATGATTGAATAACAGACTACACCACGACGTGGAGACGGTAAGTCATACGTATGCAAGTGTGGTGATTTTTTATTCATAGGATGGATAAAATAACCAATATGGTTGTAAAATTTTTATAATAACATCACAGTATATAAAATATATTGGAGTTATTATTTTATAATGGAAAAAACAAGGAATGTAGATGTGGAAGAAGAAAAGAACTTGAAAGAGGGTCGTGAAATTATTACCTCTTCTCCAGGTGATTCCTTTTGAGTTAATCAAAATGTCTATGTAGGATGGCTTTCCGACTAGAGGAAGACCTCTAGGATGAAGGGAGGATAGTTTATATGGTATTTTTGTAGAGTTTGGATGATCCAAAAGGCTTTTAAGGTGTGAATTATAGAGAACGGGGAGTGCCCTTTTATAAGAGGGGTGAGGAGCACCTTTGGAAAAGCTAGAAATATTATTTTATAATAAATTAATATTCTGTTTCTAATGACTTAAAATTGATTTATTTCGAGGATATGGTTAGTATGGGTTGAAAACCACTCAACCAATAGGTTTTATACAGGCTTGGGTCGTTATATTAACCTTATCATTTAGATTTAACTCTTAGTTAATTAGTTTGACATTACCATGTATTTTTTTTATTTTTATATAATATTGTTAATAAACATACTATAACAAGCCAAGAGAACCCCAAGTGGTTCATTAATGATACAAATGTAACTATATAAGTTTTTTTCCAAACCTAATATTTTTAAGAATAGAATATCAATTAATAATATAATATTTGTTTTAGAAACACTTTTATGTCAATTTTGACACTATTTGGAAATTCATTTTTCTGAAAATCATCACAACATGATTACTTTCCAAAAAGTAAATTAAAGGAATACTATCATGTCATATTAACCTATAAAATTATTGGAATTTATATGAAGTCTAAAATTACAATTATTGGGATATTATAAAATCAATTATTTTAATATTTCATTATTAAGTTAATTACTGTATCATCATTGTGTCAGAAATAAATAAAATTATCTAATGTCTAAAAATTATAAATAAAATACCATTATGTAGAAAATATTTTTATATTTATAATGAATATTTATAGTCAAATATATTACATGTATAACCCTATAAAATTGTTTTTTTACTAAAATATATATGCTTATGTCATTTTTGAGTTTACTTTAACATAATTAATATAAAGTGTGATTATCACATAAAGGTGGCTGCATGGTGTCCCAAAATTGACCCAAATATGCCCATGGTCGGACATGTATCATCCAATAGGTTTAGGACATGTTTTAGGGTAATTTAAAATTTTTATAATATTATTTATTACCATTATTTACCAGATTTACCTTTTAACCATGGTAAATAAAATATTTACCGAAGTAATTATTCAAAATGTCTACAAAAAGATTTACCTATTTACACAATTTGTACATCCTGATTCAAAATAAGTAATCCATTTTTCTAAATTCAAAAGACATAAGTGGCTGAAATTAATTGAAAATTATTTTTCATTGTCAAAACAAAAAGCGTGTTTTTATGAAATAATATCTACCAAAATATTGACACTTGTTTATGTCAAATTTAAATGTGAAATTACTTATAATGACCTAAAATATATTAAATGATAAAATAATAATCTAATTATAATTCCAAACCATTCAAATTCATAATTTATCACTATTAATTATTTCAATTAAAAAAGTTGTTTGTAATTAAAATTTAGTAATTTTCACTATTCATAAAAATATGAAAGTTATCAGAAAAGTACTAAAAATTCACCCTAATATAGTTTCTCTATTACGAATCAAAAAAATGAAGTGCAATTTTAATATTAAAATTTATATAATTTTAAAAAGTGGGTATTACTATTCAAAATAGCTACTTCGATTTCTTGTAGTGTGTTTTAGAACTCGAAGTTGCGTACAACACATCCTACTGTATTATTCAAAGTGAAGCATACTGTTGAATATTGGGGTGTTACATTCTCCCATCTTTCAAATAATATCATCCTCAAAATTTCTAGAATACTACCACATGAAAATACTCTGGTGGTTCTTCATCATAAGTTTCTCGGGCTCCGACGTTGCCTCTTCCATAATACTATTTCTCCATAGAACTTTTACCAGACGAGTTGTTTGGTTAATCAGCACTTGTTCTCATGTATCAATAATCTTGAAAGGCTCTTCAAAATATGATAGATCGGGTTTCAGTTCTAATTCTTCAATGGTGAGTAAATGCGTTGGGTCAGGCATGTATTTTCTCAAGAGTGATACGTGGAACACATCGTGAACGTTGGAGAGATTTGGAGGCATTCCCAAACGATAAGCTACTGCCCCAATTCGTTCTAGAATTTTGAAAGGACTGATGTACCTGGGACACAATTTTCCCTTCTTACCGAAATTTATAACACCATTCCACGGAGATTAATTCAAGAAAAAATGATCTCCTGCCTGAAATTCCAAATCCTTCCTTTGGTTATCAGCATAGCTCTTCTACCTACTTTGAGCTGCTTTGATGTGGTTTTCGATTACCTTCAACTTTTCCATCGTTTCCTCCACCAGTTCTGGGCCTAAAAGTTTTCTTTCACCAACAACATCCGAAAAGGTTGGTGTGCAACATCTCTTTTCCAAATAATGCTTCATATGGTGCCATCCGAATGCTTTAATGGAAGCTATTATTATATGAAAATTACACCAGATGTAAATATTTATCACACATTCCATGAATGTCAAGTGAGAAAGATCTCAACATGTCCTCTATGGTTTGAGTAGTCTGTTCTGATTGTCCATCCATTTGAGGGTGGTAGGCAGTCCTCAAAAGAAGTTCAGTATCTAGGGCTTTCTGAAGACTATTCTAGAATCTTGATGTAAAACAGGGATCATTATCAGAAACAATCGATAGTGGTACTCCATGATGTCTTAAAAATTCATTCATATGCAGTCTTGCTTATCGTTCAAGTGGTAAATCTTCTCTTATAGAAGGAAAATGTGATGACTTGGTAAGATGATCAATAATGAACCATATTGCATCGGTCTATCTAGGAGTCTTTGGTAGTCCCATGAAACATTCCATTGTAATATTATCCCATTTCCACTAAGGTATCGGAAGAGGTTGCAATACATTTCCAGGTTGTTGCGTTCCAGTGTTCACTTGTTGACAAACCATACATTTAATAAAAATCCACAATCTCCCTCTCCATGTTGTCCCACCAATAATGATCCTTCTAATCTCTATACATTTTGGTGCAACCATGGTGTATAGATAAATTGGAACTGTGACAATCATCCAAAAATTCCCTTTTCAGATCAGGTATATCGGGAACACAAAGTCACTTCCGAAATTTCAGAATCCCATCTTCATACACAAAGTCACTCAATATCCCATTGTTCAAATATTTAATCTTCATTTGAAACTCTTCATAATCGGTCTGATAACTCTTTATCATTTATATTATAGATGGTTTGGCAACCATTTGAGAATGTATCGATGTTTTAACTTCCAAGGTAATTCCTATATCCACCTTCACTAGATCCATGAAAATATGATCCCTTTGAACTCTTATCTTGTTCAATACTCCATGATCATTTCTACTCAAAGCATCTTCCACATTATTTGCTATCCCCAGGTGGTAGTGTATCGTGCAATCATAATCCTTGAGTTGTTCAACCCATCGCCTATGCCTCATGTTGAGTTCTTTTTGTGAGAAAATATACTTCAAACTATTGTGATCAGTATAAATCTCTCATTTTTCATCATATAGATAGTGTCTCCAAATCCTCATATAAAAGATTACAGCTGCTAACTCATGTTCACCAATAGGATAGTTTTGCTAATGAATTTTAAGTTCTCGTGATGCATAGGAAATAACCATATCATTCTGCATAAGGACACAACCAAGTCCTTTCTTTGAAGCATCACAATAAATATCAATCCCATCATTCCCTGATGGTAGAGTTAATATAGGAGCATTGACGAATCTTATCTTAAGTTCTTCAAAACATTCTTCACAGTCTTTCGTCCAAACAAATTTTACCCCTTTACGTGTCAGCTTGTTTAATGGGTAAGCCAATCGGGAAAAATTCTGGACAGAATATCGATAATAACCTGCTAAACCAATAAAACTGCGTACCTCATTTATAATCGTAGGTTTTTTCCATTCTTGGATTTCTCTTCTATTATAAGGATAAATATAGATTCCATCCATAGTGATAATATGGCTAAGAAAGGAAATCTCATGAAGCCAGAATTCACACTTGCTAAACATCTTATATTATTCATGTCTTCTAAGAGTCTTCAGGATAATGGGTAAGTGATTTTCATGATCTCTGTAGATTTTGGAGTATACCATGATATAATCAATAAATACTACTACAAAATCATCACGATATACCTTGAAAACTCTTTTCATTAGATCCCAGAAAACAAAGGGTGCAATATTCATCCCAAAAGGAATTACTGTAAACTTGTAATGCTTGTTCTTGGTTTGAAATGTTGTCTTCGAAATGTCTTCCTTCTAAACACACAACTGATGGTATCCATATTGAAGTTCAATATTTGAGAAGTATTGATCTCTATGCAGTTTGTCAAATAAATCATCAATGTGAGGTAGGTGATACTTTTTCTACATTGTTATAGCGTTGATCTCCCTGTAGTCGATACATAACCTCATAGATCTATATTTCTTCTTATCAAAAAGGAAAGGGGATCCCCATGGAGAAACACTAGGGCGATTAAATCCCTCATTATTGAATTCCTCTAGTTGTTTCTTTAGTTTCAATAATTCCACAGTGTCCATTCTATAAGGGGTCTTCGATATGGGCCTTGATCCAGGAATTAAATCAATGGAAAACTGAATTTATCGTTCAGGAGGATTTCCAGGTAAATCTTCTTGAAACACATTAAGATATTCTTTCCCAATAGGTAAATCCTATATTTGAACACTCATTACTTCACCCACAGTTATTTCATTATCTTCCTCCCCAAAAATTGAATTTATTTGAGTTACTGGGGGTGGATATAGATAAGAATTCTGTGGTGATGATTCTGCTCTAAAGATGAGGTGTTCTTTATCATCATCATCAAAAATTGTAACCATTTTATTCTTACAATAAATCTTCTCATCATGGTCTGAAATCCAATCCATACCAAGGATTATATCAAATTAAATCTTGGGTATGACTATGAGGTCAGCAGATAAAGAACATTTATGTGCTCTAATGGGGACTGATTCCCAAAACCATGTTGCAATGATACTTCCTTTAGGAGTTTTTACTAACAACTCCCTTGTTAAATAAAATTGGAAATATCTAATTTTCTTAGAAAACTGGGAAGATATTAAACAATGCGATGATCCAGAATAAAATAAAGCATTGGCTAAAAATAAGGTAACCATTAAATTACCTGCCACCACATCTTTTGGAACATCAACCTCAGCAGTAGTGATAGAATAATCTTGGCCTTGGTCCGTTGTCCTTTTCTGAGGTTTGATCCCCTAATTCAAAGGAAAATCTTTTGCATAATGTCCCATCTCCCTAATATTATAACATTGAAAATCAGTAGCTTCTTTATTCCCCTTGAAATCATGAGATTGGTGGCATATTTTTCCACACTTCTATGTGACTCCCATTCCCTTCAAGATTGTACCGGGGCATTTCATTCTATATTTATTGTAGGACGGATACTCAACATTTCCCCTCTTCCCCTTATTTATATTTCTAGAGTGATCAACAAATCTCTTTTTCTTTTTCTTTGCATTAAATTCATAAAACATAGATAATTCTTTTTATGTCTTGATAGCACTTGAGACAATATCTTCATATGCTGAGAAGGATTGTGAGAATAATTCTCGATGGAGAAATGGTTTTAACCCATCAAATATACGATAAATATTATTTCTTGGGTAACATATATAATCTGTATCATGCCTTTCTAACCATGTAAAGTTAGACTCATACATTGTAACATTATCATCCTCCTTTTTCCTCAGACTCAGAAATTGTATTTCCATATCCGCTCGATGTTCATGAGGAAAGTATTTTTTGAAGAAAAAATATTTAAACTACCTCCATTACATACTTGATACTTCTTCATCTTCCTTTGTATTTTGAATCAATGACCACCATTCATCAGCATCTCCATTGAGGGATTAAACTGCCATGACAACTTTTTCTCTTTCACTACTTCCCAAAGCCTGCAATATTTTCTCTAGGGAAATTATCCATTTCTCAGATACTAGTGTATTTTTACCCCAAATGAATTTTAGTGGTTGTTACCTCATGAACCATTCTAACATTGATCCTCCATGATGCGGATCAGGGTGCTCCATACGGGTAAGGTTATTATTCATAACATGTGAGAGTTTTTTCCTGTATAGTGATAATTTGATCAACACCAGTTGTATATCCAGATCCACTATAATTATCTTGTGGAAATGGGAAGTCCCTACATCGAGTGCGTGCATTGATAGGGTATCCATTCCTTCCTCTATGCTCCATTTTTAAACAATGTCATAAACTATATAAGTTTAGGAATCGAAATACATAATTCCAATATTGTAAAACACTTAACATAAATTGAACAGTTTATGGATATAATCCATAATCCTAAAAATGTTTTCATTGATGTTGTATATACTCATAAACCCTTAATAATGGTTTATAAAGAATATGAGAATTATCCAATGCATATTTTCTGGGAGTGCCGTAACCAAGAGTGCAACAAGTATCGTTGTCGTGCACCAGTTCCCATTCGACTCTAGCTCGAAGCGGTGCTTTCAAGATTTAACCCTAGGTACATCTATGCCAGAGCTTCCACTACCTGTTCGTATCCAGACATATATTTTTTATCTGCAAAACTCACAAAATATCTAAAATACCAAAATTCTAGGAAGTTCTTCTATACTAATCCTTAAAGTCTATCTTAGGGCTACGTTCTCTAATCAAAGTTTATATAAATCTAGTTTCCAAGGTTTGTACTAAACTTCATGTGATACAAATTGTGATGCACTGACCCTAGTTACGCAGAGTTGGTGCACTATTACATAACATTTTCATGATCACAAAAGATCATTTCTCGAACGATCGATTAGTTTAGTAGCCTTGAAAACACTAGATACATTAATAAGTCTTACATTACATCATACAGTGAAAAACTACAACAACATAGTATCCATAGTCCACACTCATATCCCCTCATAATATCCTTGAACGCTAGTCATAAAATACTTCTTCACATCTTGGGAAAAATAAATCATAGAAAGGGTTGAGCTCAGATGCTCAGTAAGGATAACAATATAGCGGAAACATTCATAAATTAGCATAAACATTTATGGAAATGTATAACTAAAACAAAAACCTTTTTAAACATTAACATCAGTATAATATTGAAAACATACACTGAAATAATGCAATTTACTTATTCACATGGGTATTCTACTAGTCGAATAATAAAATGCAATATCACTAACCACTTTCATAATGATGGAATGCATAATGCTAGACTATCATAACCACATAGTCCATGCCCTTTTGCCAAGACTAAAAATAAGATTTTATCAAGGCCTTGTGCCAAGACACTAGTTTTTCTCCGGATACCTAAAGATGCATCGTGGAACTATAGTGGCCTCCACCCATCTCTTACTAAGTCCAATGCATTCCTTATATGAACACATTAAAACATAACATAAACATTAGTATTAAAACTATCATACGAAATGTCAATACTTTCTCTATAATACTTGAATAGTATAAAAATAAAACATCCAAAGTCAAACATATCACAAAAACTTAAATAAAATATGGATGTTTTGTATCATAATAAATCATCTTCATATAAGCCTAAAACTCTTTCAAAGGATGTTGACATAGATGAAATCTAAACTATTTGAGGGAAATATGTCTTTTTTTAAATCATTTAAAAGTCACATAATTATAAAATAAAACATTTAATTTGAAAATATTCTTATATGATTTTTAGGGAAGCTTCAATGATTTTATAATGGTGAAAAATAGCTTCACCCACCATATAAGTTAAAAAATGACATTATTACCTTAATTTTGTTGAATAAGTTAAAAAGGACCTTGTTTGGAAAACGATAGAATGATTCCTTAATAAACATCTTAAAAAAATTCAAACAAGGTTATAAATTACTTTAAACCATATTATATGAAATAGAAATAATGTTTTGAAATACATTTTTAAGGTATATGGATGTGAATGATAAACAGGTCCAAGTAGATAATTACCTATAAACAAACTTGGATAATGAAGAGATTGTGTAATGAACCCTTACCTTGTTATTTTCCTTATTATATGGTATGTTAAACTCCTATATACTATTTAAAACATTGTTATTATATTATAAAGAAATCATATACACAAATATTATATCGTAGATGATCTTCTAATATTGCATTATTTATAATATTTTAGTATTATCGTCATTTCGGGTGTTAACTTACTCATTTTATCTTATATGTTTTGTTACATAAGTCGTGTTTGTTATGAATGGGTTGTATATTATTCATATCATAAATTATATCAAGTCATTGAACATTATTTTTAAACATCAAATTAAAATTATTCTTGAATGGATATGATGGGGATTGAATCTCATCGCGTTCGTGGAGACGATAGGCCGTACGTACGCACGAGTGACAATATCATTATTTTCATATTAATGTACTATATAATTGAATGGTATATCATATATAAATTATCATTATCATGTTATATTTATTATTTACATCAGTTATAATCATTATTATCCCCATCCAAAGGATGAAATGTTTGAATAACAAAGTACACTACGACGTGGAGACGGTAAGCCGTACATATGCACGTGTGGTGGATTTTTTATTCATAGGATGTATAAAATATATAATATGGTTGTACCATTTTTATAATAACATCACAGTATATAGAAGATAATGGATTTATTATTTTAGAATATAAATAGAAAGGAATTAATAAGTGGAAGAAGAAAATAAATTGAAAGAGGGCCGTGAAATTATTACCTCTTCTTCGGGTGCTTCCTTTTGAGTTGATCAAAAGGACTCCATATGATTGCTTTATGACTAAAGGAAGGCCACTAGGATGAATAGAGGATAGTTGATAAGGTATTTGGGTAGAGGTTGGCTAAGGAAAAATGCTTTGAAGGTGTGAATTAGAGAGAAGGGTGAGTGCCCTTTTATAAGAGTGGTGAGGGGAAGCATAGGAAAAGCTAGAAATATTATTTTATAATAAATTCATATTCTGTTTCTAATGGCTCCAAACTAATTTATATTAAGAATAAGGTGGATATGGTTCTAAAACCACACAACAAATAGGTTTTAGATAGTTTTGGGTCACTATATTAACCTTATATTTTAGATTTAATTCTTAGTTAATTAGTTTGACATTTACCCTGTCTCTTTGTATTTTTATATTATATGGTTAATAAACATAATATAACAAGCCAAAAAACCCCAAGTTGTTCATTAATGATAAAACTATCATTATATAAGTTTTTTATCCAAATTTTAGATTTTTAATAATAAAATATCAATTAATTATATAATATTTATTTAAAAAACTCTTTTATGTCAATTTTGACACTATTTGGAAATTGATTTTTGTCAAAATAATAACAGCATGATTACTTCGAAAAATGTTAATTAAATAAATCCTAACATTTTATATTAACCTATAAAATTAGTTTAATTTATAAAAAGTCTAAAATTACATTTAGTTTGGTAGTTATAATATAAAAAATTTAACATTTCATTATTAAGGTAATTACTCTATCGTCATTGTGTCACAAATAAATTAAATTATTTAATGTCTAAAAATTATAAATAAAATAAAATTATGTAGGAAATAGTTTTATATTTCTAATGAATTTTTATATTAAAATATATAACATGTATAACCCTATATAAATGTTTTTTTACTAAAAGATATATGCTTATGTCATTTTTGTGTTTACTTTTACATAATTAATATAAAGTGATATTATCACTTACAAGTGGCTCAATGGGGTCCCAAAATTGACCCAAATATGACCAAGGTTGGAAATGTATCATCCAATAGGGTTAGGGAATGTGTTAGGGTAATTATTATTATTATAATATTATTTATTTCCCTTATTTACCAGATTTACCTTTTATCCATGGTAAATATAATATTTACCGAAGTAATTATTCAAAATTTCTAAAAATAAAAGATACCTATTTAAAAAATTTGAACATCCTGATTCAAAATATGGAATCATTTATTCTAAATTGAAAATACAGAAGTGGCAGAAAATTTTTTAAAATTATTTCATGTTGTCATAACAAAAAGAGTTTTTTTATGAAATAAAAACTAACAAAATATTGACACTTCTTTATGTCAAATATAAATGTGAAATTACATCTAATGAAAAAAAATTTAAATGATAAAAATATAATCTAATTATAATTTTAAACCATTCAAATTCATAATTTATCACTATTAATTAATTCAATTAAAAAAGTTGTTTGTAATTAAAATTTTGTAATTTTCACTATTCATCAAAATATGAATGTTATCAGAAAAGTACCAAAAATTCACACTAAGATAATTTCCATATTACGAATCCAATAATGAAGTCAAATTTGAATAATAAAATTGATAAACTATCAAAAAGTGGGTATTACTATTCATAACGGCTACTTTGATTCGTTGTGGTGTGTGTTAGAACTCGAAGTTGCATACAACACAAACTACGGTATTATTCAAAGTGAAGTGTACCATGGTAGCTTAGGGTGTTACACCACACCTTGTGATAAAGTGGGTCAGGTGCTGTGATGTGTCCATTTTCCCGTTGAATGGGGAAAATTGAGTTTTTTGAAACCTGGGGGTGCTGACATATCATCCTCCCACACCAGATATGGCTTACGATTAGGCAAGATTTACACTTGTTTAGTATCTTAATCTATGAGGTAGGTGATTAGAGCGACCATTGGATAATCTGGGTGGCAGATACAATCTTGATAGGGATCCCTGGCCACCAGCACATTGGCATGTTCTTTAACACGATAAGCAGGTCCATCAGCTCGTGGAGTGGCTGGTGGAATGACCTACAGATCAGCTGGGGGAACTTTTCTTGGGTCTAGGATATTGTCAAATCAATCAAGATTATTTGCCGAAACATACCGCTCCCAATTTCTGTAAGATCCAGCCTCAACTCTTTTTGCGTGGGCAGGATGGTCATAGTATTCAAGAGGCAGTTCACCGAGGGGATGTTGTGTCTACCCCTGCAGCCCCAATAGAATATCACTGTATTTTGGCCATCACTCCATAGCACATTCAGTAAGGAGGTCATTGAACATCTTCCTATGTTCTGTGAGTTGGTAATGCAACACGGATTTTTCAAGATTGTCTTCCACCTTTTGCACGAAGCCAGACGGGTTAGAGGGTTTGACAGCTCCGAGGTTCTCCATACACTTGTTGGGATTTCGGCTGAGGGACAATGCCTATGTGGGAATGAGAATAACTATTAGATTCTTCTATTGATGATTAATCCTTACTAATAGATCCAAGATGTGTGAAACTCCCTCAGGGGGTTGGTCCTCTCCAAGAAGCTCTAGATCATTCTCACCCCCGAGCATGTCGTCCATGTTAACCGCAGCCCTTCAAGGAGGCATTTCGACTATCTCTCCTAGAAAATCAGGCTAGCGCTGTGTGGAATTGAAATGGAGGGATAAGTAATTCCACAATACAATGATTTTCATGTGGTGAGAATCCTTCTTGATTATCCTACGAAACACTTTAATGCTCAAGACGCATCGTTCTGGGAGGGTCCTATGGCGACTTCGTGACTCAGGGTTTTGGGCCACAGGGAGTGCGGCTAAATCAACCAAATGGAATTTTTCTCCAATTTCTTAAAAGGAAAACTGACTCTTGGGGTAGGAAAATTCTCGATAACGATGATGTAAATGAATCACCTAGAAGGTTTGGCGAAAACAACCAACATCTTCCTGGGTGAGTGATTCCAGCTCACTGAAATTCAGTGCTGCGACTGCCCAAAACATCTCAACGAAATATTCCACTACATGAATGGGCCAAAAGCTCCTCGGAACCGACTTGGGTCTTGCCCTACATCTCCACACTTTTCAACTAGATGTGTTTGGGGAACCAGTATCAGTACTAAGGTAGACCACTGGGACGGTGGGCTGACCGATGGATAATATGGCAATCGAGCTGACAAACCACTACATCATGTGCTATCTTTTGATGAGTGTAGTAACATAGCCACTGAAACATTGTATGAAGAGTTGGAGACTTTAATTTATGTAACAGGGAATACAAATATTGATGATGGGCCACGCTGATGCATGTTTTTCATTGGTCCCCATAATTTCTCTCTTTGATCTCTAGTCAAGGTAGAGAGTTTTTTTAGTGATGATGGTGACAATTGCACGACCAGAACCTGTGATGTTTTCAAATTTTCATCCTCCTGGATATACCTGCGAAGGGTGGAAGGAATCCATTGGACCTCACATTCTAGAAGTGTGAGGATTATATGCCTTATTCTTACCCCATCCCTTGACATGGAGGGTAAATGTAAAGGTTCCATCACTGAGTCATATTCTGCCTCAGAATATGAGAAGCAGACTGGTTTAATCTCGACCTGAATCTTCTCGGTATTCTTTTTGTTGTGGCGATGACCTGAAGTACTACCTCATGATGGTTCTTCGGGACCAAGTATATTTCTATCATGAGGAGGATATTTAGCCTTACTGGTGTCGGGATAGAGAGGATTTCCACCTGAGTGGGATGGGGTGTGAGGAGTACCTAGACATATATCAAGTGAAACATGAGGAGGACCATCATGTTGACTGACTGACGTGTGGAGGGTGTCTCCATGGGGAGTGATGGAGTTGGTAGGATCTCCAATGGTGTTTATAAGATCATTGTTAGGACATCAATGCTTGTATCCCCTAGCTGTATAGGCGTAAGGAGGTCCTCATAATGGTCCTGACGAACAGGGGTAGGACCTTCGCGCTGGGTGTTGGTGAAGTGAAGAAAACCTTCACTCCTTTGATTTCTAAGGTGAGGATGACCATTTCTGGTAGCTAGATGGAAATAGGGAGGGACCCCATTTTGAATATTGGAAACATGTGTTACATCCCCACACCAACGGCCTGTAGTAGGAGGAACAACTCCATAACCGATTTAATGAGCATGGGAGAGCCTTCTGTACCAAGTTTCACTATCATGGGTATATCCCTCATTCATACTATATGTATAATGGAATAGACCTCCTTTATAATCTTGGAAGTGGTGAGGATCTTCATTCTCCATGTTGGCGGTAAGGGGAGGACCTCAGTACTAGGTGTCGTTCCTACAGGTCAATCTGAGGTGGCCACTACCTATGCCGACGACCAGGAGAGTCAACCTACCCTACCCGTTGGGTAGTTGGGGCCTTGATCTGGGTTAGGTATATATATGCCTATGCTCAACATACAAAAGGGATGATGATATATATCGGCGGTGTATCTAGCAATAGTAGTTGTTGACTTTGACACCCCTTGGTGGGCCTCTTCCTCAGCCAGCGCCCATTGCTAGCGTCGCGTCTGCCAGACTGGTACTGGTAGTTCAGACACATGTCTTACCTACTCCTCGACCAGAGGGACTGAGTGGAAACACTGGAATTTCTCAGTGGGTTCCCTCCTTTGGATCCCCTATATTGGGATCCAGAATGGGCTAGCCTAGGCATCCCCAACCTCATCGGCGCAGGTGGGTGAGTCATCAAAACATTCCAAGGAGAGGGTCCTAAAATTATTTTACGTCAGTGTAGGGAGAAGTTTCTCCCTATGCGGCCCTTGGGGGCACCAGTGGCGATGAGGAGAAGACGATTCTAAATCTTGATGGGCCATATCCTGAGTATGGATTATCCCCTCCTGCTCATATCGGTAGAATATGTCATTTATCACCCTTTATTAAAAGAAATTTAAAGGGGAGATGGGGTGTGGGAACCCACCAGCTATGGGTGTGGAGTTATTTTCAGAAGCGGTGGGCCATGTAGGTTTTCCACATTAGCACTTTCCCTGCCCTTGTGTCGGTGGGTAGGTGGTGATTGGTTTCCTATTACAGAAACATGGTTATTGGAAAGCATGGAGATTATAACTTAGTGCTGAAACAAAGAAATTTATTTCCAATGCCCCATCACTATTCCTTCTTCCATTGATGGTAATAATGATCCATGATGAAAACGTCTCAGATCTTGATGTCCAACATTTTAACTACCCCATCTTCTGGTGAGTTTCACCCAAGGCCCACTATTTTCTTGGCAGGACCCGGTGCCAGAGAACTGGATCTGGTGGCACACTAATCCACTGATTTATTGAATTCTAATAATCTCCATTCTTAGGGGATGATCTTTACGTCGGGTTCATAATTTAGGTTTTCAACTCTTTTTCTAGGGTGCACACATCCATCTGTTTGAGGAAGATACGTACGCATTGATTGTTTCCCCGCATTCCTGCTTTCCAAAGGCAGGCGGCATCCATCGCTTATTCATTGATGTATGCTCTATAATTGAAACGAGATGATGGAATGTCTCTTATTCTTTCTATGGATTCCTCATCATATTTTGTCACCTAGTGTGGGTATCCCATATAGATTAACATGTAGTTAATGAAACTCTTCCCGGTGCCACGTCATCATGGACGCTTGTTAATTACACATCTCCCGTCAAGAAATTCCAAGGGGTCGAGTAATGGAATAAACCTTCGGTCAAGGGTAGTAGTCATGCTAGACATCATTTGCATGTATGGACGATGGAAGAATACAGCATCAGGGTTTCTTTCCCTTATGATTAGGCATCTAAAGGGTGCAGAAGCCTGAGGTATCCCACATCAAATGTGGGGAATTATATGTCATTGGTATGTATTTGAGGTTTTTCTCAGCTTCCCATATTTAAAATAGGCTATGCCATAGGTTTAACATCCAAGAGAGATGGATCCAACTAGTCGGAACACAGAATAGAGTGGATCAGATGGGTGCAACCCATTGAGGGAACACTAATGCTAGGAGGTGATTTGACAAGATCTCACCAGGATGTGGCGGCCCGCGTAATAATCTAGATGGATAATGTATGGTTATGTGATGTTGATTGATAATGAGAAGGAGACGACTTGAGGGCGATGATGATGTTAAGTTTTAGCCTTGAAGAGACTTCCACCACTTTCGTGTGGCGTGGAATCAAAGTCCATGTAGTTCAGTATGGTGTATAGGATTAGGGTGTGCACAGAGGATAGTGACTCAATTATATACTAGGGCTTACATGTGGTTAGAAATGTGAAGTTGGACTGATGACACTAGGATATACCCGGGATATGTGTCCCAATAGAAAGGAAGACAATGGATTACCGCTGGGTTTGGGTTGATAATGGCTTACTGCTGAATGGGCATCACAGCGGCCTACCGTTTCATGAGGTTCATAATGGATTACCATTGGGTAGGGGATTACAATAGCCTAAAACTAGATGAGGGCACAATTTATTCCTGCTAAATGGGGTCTACAATGGATTTCCACAGAATGGGGGGCACAACGGCTTACCGATAGATGGGGTCTACAACGTCATACCACTGAATGAGGGAACAATGGATTACTGTTGGATAGAGATATTTTAATGTCATGTGGGACAAAAGGGGTGTACAATTTAACATCATAAGGGATGGGGGTGAATCGTAATGAAGATGGTCAGAACCAATGGGTGGTGGGAATGAACCTCATAAAGGATTCCTACGTACCGTGCCTTGGCAAGGATCAAATTCCATGTAGTTCAGGAGGGGCTTTGTGAACCAATGTGAATATGGTCAGGACCATTGGATGGTGGGATTGAACCTCAAGGAGGCTTCCTACAAAAATTTCCCTGGAAAGGATCAATGTTTTTATAGTTCGGGATAGGTGTTGGTGAACCATCGTGATGTTGGTCGGGACGAGTGGATGGTGGGATTGAACCTCACAGAGGTTTCCTACGTATCATTCCTTAGAAAGGATCATAGTCCACGTAGTTTTGCAGGGTGTGGGGATTACAAGCTATGGTGTCCCAGAAAGAATGTCACGATCGATAATTACTGTAAGCCAACATGAGTCAAGATCGGTGTGAGAAACAAGAGGCAGGAGTGACATGATGATCACATCATGGAAGGTTTGTCTGTGGGGAGTGGAATGGGGCTTACTTGTGGTAAGAGGCCCAAAATAGAAACAGGGGATTACGCATGGTCCGCAACCCAATGAAGAAATAGGGGATCATGGGTGGTTAGCATCCTAGGGAGATGGAGATTGTGACATACTCCAGGGTGGAACCCCAATGGATACAATGCCCAAAAAGTGACAGATTTTGCATGGATGTGAGGGAGGCTCCGGTGGCCATCCCCCCTCTTTGGTATTTGGAAAGGGAGATGATAGGAGGAGGAGAGATTCGACCTCGTACATGAAATTCTAGGGGCTTACTCCTAGGTGGTTTTCCTTTTCCCATGGACAGACGTCGCTCTGTTAAAGATGATCTCATTCCATGTGAGGAAGATCTCACTCTTATGGAAACCAGTGGGAATAGATAATGTCCAAGATGGGTCACCCCACGTATGATACAAAGGGTGTGGTTATAGTTTAACATCATGTACTGAGGACAATAGTTCTTGGCAGTTTAACTTCTTGTATCTCAAACGAGGGGGGTTCACTCTGCACCCCTAATAATTACATAACTGATACCTGCCCACCTCTGAGGAAGGGAAGGCATCAACAACACTATGGTGAGGTGGTGTTATGGAGTGATCCTTTTAGGGGTTCATGTTAGCATGGATATGAAAAGAAGAAACAATTGCTATCATTTCTATGTGAATAAGAATTAGTCGAAGCAACGCAGTGAAAATTACTACCAGAGGGACATTGAAATCACTTCATGCAAACCTAGAGTGTCGCATGTAAAAAGGAGCTATAGAGAAAAGTGGTTCATAGCAAGAAGCCTTTTGAAGCTCTGGTGATCAATGTAGTAGAGGGGCTTCATGAAAAGGTATGCCTTGAAAAGTGAAATGAATTGTCCTAGGCATAGGGAATAAGTGCGTATGTAATGTGATTTGTGAAGTGGAATGAATTCATAGAGAAGTTATTCATGAAGCCAAGGTGCCTTGCAATGCATAGAATTGGAAAGCATTGTGTATTGAGAAGCACAATGGCCCTGGCATAGCATGTGGGTCACATGTTCATGATGGGTATTTCTCAAAGAATAAGTGCTCTGCAAAGACCTGTGTCCCCTTGGGGGTCCCCTTTCTTCATGGAGGCCCATGCGCTCCGTGAAGGGCATCCCTTTTTGAAGATGGATTGAATTCAAGCAACGAGGGAGGCACTTCAAGATGCAAAAGTACCTTGAAAAGTTCAGGGTTCACATAGCAAAAATTTCCTCACTATTTCAGTGCTAAGATGGTGAAAGATCTGAGGATCAATCCTTTTGGATCAAGGGGAGCTTTGTATTTATAGGAAAGAGGTTCCTCTATATAGAATGTGGAGTGGATGGATACATGTGGAATTTTGTGATAATCGCAAAGCCTCTTTACTCGTTGCTCCGTGGCGGCTTCACAAACGTCAAACAGGTTCACAGATCCCCCGGCCTCCTTGCTCCGCAGCGGCTTCACAAATGTCAAACTGGTTCACGGAGCCTCCCGCCTCCTTGCTCCACAATGGCTTCAGAAATATCAAACAGGTTCACAGAACCTCTCGCCTCCTTACTCTGTTGTGGCATTGTATAGGGGATGCTTTTCTTCGGCTGCAATACTACTGGGGCTCTGCAAACAAGCTTCGCAAGGCAACCCCCATGACTTTCTGTTTTTTCTTATTCATCCCAAATGTTGGCAGCAAAAATGGATTACATGTTTTATGATTATATCGTGACAAATGAAACTAGTCATAAAATGACACTACAATTTTATGATACTTATAAAATATTAATAGATATTTATGATTGTGAATAATAAAATTTTATGTGTAAAAGTAATGGGTATCTATGTTTTTTAATGATAACAATGAAATTACATGAAAATTTAGATATGATACATTATGAAGGAGGTAGTCCGTACAAACTCATGAATATCATATTATTATTTCTAATTGAAATAGATGATGATTATTATCTAAATATTTAAATATTTATTATAATATAAATAATTATATCATTATATATTTTTTAGAAAAAATAGATATTGAATCCAATGAAATAAATGAAATTATTATGGGGAAATTTTATTACAAATGTGAAGATAATTTGGTTATCCTATGTTTAATTTCTTATTAATGAGTGATATTGTCCAAATTAGATTATCCAAAACCTTACATATGTGAATGTGAATTGTAGTGGTAGTAAAATGGGTATATAATTAAGTGTAAATTAGAATGTATATAGGGGTTTTAAAGTGGTGTAGAGATGAACTTTTTGTAATTGTTGAGAATGGATTTATTTTAAAATTTTCATATTAATATAAAGAGTTCACATTAGTCACATGTCAAGATGAATAAATAGTAAAATAATAATTTAGAGATAAGTATTTTTCATGCCTGACATCATCCACTCAATTACATATATGTTTATCATTTTAATCTCTTTGTTTAACTATGTTATCATTTTTTCGTATAACTTGATAATTACCATCTAACGTTGTAATAAATTTTTTATTCCTAATGAAATAATTTTCCATATGAAATATTTTGGAATGAATTATTTGGAATTTAAATCCCTTTTAAAAATTTTTGATAAATATAATATCCAAAATATAAATCTATAAATTAATAAATAATTTTATCTATAATACAATTCCATAAGTGATGAAATATCCGATATGGTTTTAAAAATAATATCAACAATTTCAATAAGAATAAAATAATCAAAATAATTTATGTAAATATTTTCATTAATATCATTATCAATATTATACACTAATATTTTCAAAAAATTTCGAATAATTTTGAAAGAAATATTTACTAATTTTAACATAAATTTTTTTTTCATAAAAATATGAAAAATAATTCCCTATAAAGTATTTACATGTTTAATATAAAAATGTTTATAATTGTTGAAATACATATACAATAATATTATAATTTTACATATATTTTAAATTTTAAAATAGAATGAAAAAATAGTTTTTAGGGACAACCCATTTCTATGTAAAAGGTACTCATATTGTTATTTTTAATTAATTAATAATAATTTCAACATTAATAAAATACTATTTTATATTATTGAAATCATGTATTTAAAATAATATACATATTTAAAATAAAATAATTTCCTTATTTCATTAAATAAATAATTTATTATAATAGATGTTCAGTTGAAAAATAAACTAAAATATTTTCTTTAAACTGGCCTTTATGTTAATATATATATATATAGTATTTTTTGGAACTCCTATTCATAAAATCTATTTCAATGTATATTCACTAATTTTCATAAAATAAATTGTGGTCTCATTTATTTTTTCTCATTTATATAGATAATTCTATTAATATAATATTTATTCAAGGAAATTACATTATGAAATGTTGGCTCATTACATTTTCTTCTCCCAAATAAATTTCATTATAACAATTTGAACTTTTAATAACTAAATAAAAATAGGTGGTTGTGAAAATTAAATTCATTACTCAGTATTTAATTCAAAATATTATATAATCCTTAATACGATGTGTTAGCCCCGGAAACTCATATATTACTTCCTTAATTTCATTTAAAAATATTGACTCTCATCCTAACCATGTTTGTTATATAGTCCTGAAGGTCCCATGTTAAGTTAAATATAAGTGAATCAATTGAATTATATTTTATTTATTATTTTTTAATGATATATGATCATATATTCATTTTGTAAAAGAATTATGATTTATCTAATTCATTAATATCCTGATTTTTTTATTATATGTAATAAACTATAAAAACTGCTTCATCTTTATCCATGGATTTGGTAATAAGACTTTCATAAAGAATATTAGGACAAAATGAAACATGGTATTTAATAATCCTATACATTTTATAAAATAATATAAAATAAATGGGGTGTTGATTTTATGGAAATTAAAAATTATATTGTCATACACGAGTTGATACAACCCCAAAATCTAGAGGAAATAATTAGTTTTTATCAATTACCATTTCATTTCACTGGTTTTGTCTAAAACGAATATCCTTATTTCAAATTATTATTTGGTTGTTGATAACTATTTTTCCTGATATTTAAATGATTATGGATAAGTAGTTATAATTCATATAATCCTTGAATATGAATTAGTATACATTTTACCCTTCCATCATGTATTCCATCTCATTCTAGTGGTCTCACATGAATCAATGACATGGTCTTATTTTAAATTATCTTATATACTCGATTACATATTTTTATTATATGGTAAAAAAATATTTATCCTCTCAGTATGATTCATAACAATGGTTCCCACCGATATTATTATTTCAATTTATTTGCGCAAAACCATTTGAGTGATGGGGGTTTTCGGCTTCAATATCGTCATTATGTGATCATTAAAAACAATCATAACAAATTAACTCTCATGTAACAAATGATTTTTTATGATTTGGTTTTATGAAACTATATAGTCATTAAATGTTGACTTTTTTAATTAATAACAAAAAAATCCTTAACATATAAGTCTTCTAAATATATCCTCAAACGTATAAATATATTCATTATCCATTTGTTTAGGTGTAATAAATTTTGTTTTCATTTTATTGTTTATAATAGGGATATATTCTTGGTGAGGAATAAGTTCACGAAATCCTTTTAATATATATAGTCTACTAAATTATTTATATTTTTATTTATAATCTGATTCCACCCTTAGTCAGATTCAAATTAAAATTTAAAAACTTTATGGATAAAAATATAATGTTGAAATCATCGAAGAATAAATAATATCATATTTATCATATTAATATACTATTTGTAATTGCATTGATTAGTTGATCCAATGAATGTGGATATATTTTATCCTACTGATGAATAAATTTAAAGCACTATCATATATGTTGTAATTGAGAACTCATTGTAGCTAGAAACATTATTACATTTTTGGGATGCTTAAGTGAGATGCTTTTCAAGATTCTATACTCCTTCTTCCATTCTATTTGTATACTTATTTTGTTTAAAATTTCATTCCCCATAATGCGCATTTGTAGCACGATATCTCTTTCCTCCAACCAATTCATAAAACATATATACAATAATATAAAATTTTATTGGATCTAATAGCTATTTTTAATTTTACATATCTTATTTGGTTCATTAAAAATAACATATGATATTCCCCATGTCACACCAAAAACACTCACTCATGGAATCTATTTCAAATAAACATATTATATAGATAATTGTATTAATATGAAATGAATATATTTTTTTTAACCATATATAAAAAAACTAATTATAAATAACGAATAATTTATATTTTAATGAACATTTTTGTTTCAAGTTTTAGAGAGTTAGGAAACAAAAAAAATCACTTGACATTACGAACGAATATAATTTGTTATAAAATATAAAAAGTAATTATTCAGAAATATTTCTTATATATATTTAAAATATATATCATCTTATTCAAGTCTTTTAGAAAAAACTTTTATTACATTTCCTTATATGTATAATTTTATTCCATTTATGAATTATATTAATATCAATAAAATTATTGTTTACTGTGATATAATAATTACAATACTTTAATTTTGTCGTACACACATTTAGAATATAAATAAATTACAAAATAATTAATTAAAATAATCCATTAACATAATTATGAAATATACAGAAGAAAAACATAATCCACCTTTATGATTAGTCAATAAAAATGCAGATTGGAGTAAAAATTATAACAATTGATAATATTAATATTTTCAAAAAGTGTAAAAACATTCTATATATGAATACTCAAATTATAATCATATAAATTAATTTTATATATTTAGCTAAATAATTTTACCAATAAATTGTTCTACAGATACTTAATTAAATTTCCTTTATATAATATAATAAAATTAGTTTACTCTTAGAGTAAATGCATTGAATTACTATTCAATCTTATAAAATGTTGATGATTTAGAAAAAAAAAAGATATAGAATTCTTCATGTATCATCCCATATTAAAAATAAGTATGAGAGGATATATATTGTAATCCATGTCAAATAAAGAATCCATAAATAGGAAGTAAGTGGTTTTTATGACAGTTATCTCAATTAAAAAAATTTGTATAATAACACCCCTACACGAATGTAATGACCTAATAACATGAGAGGGATTCAACACAATTCAAATATAAATAAATGGAATTTATTAATTTCATTTATAGAAAATAAGGAATTTAGTGAAAATATAAAATAAATAATAGTGTGAAATATCGTACATGTCCCATACAATTGTAAAATGAGATAAATCACATTTGATGGATTTTTAATGTTAAAATAAAATAGTTTTTATGTAAATAATTTAAAAGTAAATATTAAATACTAAAAATAATGATAAAATGAAGACAAAAAGTTATAAATGGGTCTCATATAGACCATGTAATGGAAAAATGTTCTATAACATAAACATATCACAAGGATTTTAAATATGATATAAATAACCCCTACAAATATCGAATAATTTGAATAATATGGCCAATATTAATATTATTTAAATTTAAAAATTAAATTATAAGAATTATGAGAACATAATGTTAAAAAACCTTAAAGGTTTATTAAATACACCATAAAAAATAAAACTTGATGAAAAATAAGAAATATTTTTCTAGGGGTTAAAATTGATATAGGAAAACAATATATTTATAATAACCTATTACATTTATTTATGTGTTTTCACATAGGTTTTTGAGTACCCAATGGTTATATCTATTTATGGGTTGTTTTCAGTATTTTACTAGACATTTTTTATGGATTCAAGGTCTTCAAATTGTTTTATCATGGTTTGTGATTGGATAAAAAATGTTTCAATCCTGGGTTCTATGGTTTGTGCATGGTTCGAGCATGGTTTAAAAATGTGAGCATCCAATCGAATCGATTATAGAAGCTTGTGGTTGGTGTAATTTTTTTTTTCAATATGTTCTATGATATTCACATGGAATTCAATAACAATGTGACTTGTCCAATGAAATTGTGTGAATGGAATTTAATGTTTTGAAAATTTTTATTAAATTCCTAAAGCTGAACTAATTACCCCTACACTCCATCCACTAAAACCTTAATATATTCTTGGGATATTGTGTCCAAAATAGTTACTTTTGTGCTTCTAAATCATTATCACTTGGTGAATCAATGCTCCAATTGAAATAGGGTTATTCTATTTGGATGAGTTATTATCTTATTAATTTTGTTTCTCTCTTCTTCTCTTGATTACTTCTCCATAGAAGTTATGATAGCCTAGTATTTTTTTGGATAATGGTAGATTGTTACGATATATTTTATCCATGTTCTTTTTTATTGTATCTAATATATATATTTTTTTCTCTCAAGATCTATCTTTATAAATATGGTGATCACTATCGGAGGTGACCCATCATGATTTTTTTGTGGTAGGATTCACTAATTTTTATGTAGGTGTTTCTATGATGATCCTTCATTTTGTGATTCAATGTTTTTTGATAATTAATAGATATATGATTCCCAAATTATAACACATGTTCTATGTGATTTTTCTATATAATTAATTATAAAATCTTTATAGATTCTATTATATTTTAAATCGAAATGGAATTGATTGAAATTCTATAATCGTGATCATTTTCACATTTTTGTGAATTTTATGACACCATGATTTGATTTGATTGGTTTTAAAAAATTTAAACCAAGTTTAAGTAAAATTGGGGGATTTTGAAAGGGTTTTGTTTTATTAAATGATCATCCTAGATTTTATATAAATAAAATGAATTGTTTTATATTTTCTAAATAGTTTTACATGATTGAATTTATTAAATTCCCAAGAACCCCATATGGATGATTTTACCATTTTTCAAAATTGGTGTTAATGGGTTATTATAAATAAATGATTTACCTTCATGAAAATTGGGTGTAAAACCATGTTTGGAAATGTGATCAATCCCTTTTAAATTATATAAATCCTTTAAATTCATTAATTATTCATTGAAATAAATATTAATTTTAAATTTGTTTTTTGATTTATAATCATTATTTAGAATGTAAGAAGGTATGATTACAATTTTTAATGTTGAAATTATTAAAAAGTAATTTTATTGAATTAATGATTCTTAAAGGAATAGTTTTCACTTTATTTTGATCATCTCTTGTGATAATCCATAAATGTACAATTATTGATTATTTTTCCTCACACTATTGGGTGTTGGAAAATGTATTATTTACTTTGAGTGAGTTTTGGGGTGAGAGTGATATGTGATATTAGGTCTATTTCCCACATATGATAAAGATCTATATGTGATTAACATGAAATGAATATATCAATCACCTCATTTGACTATCCATGGGAACCTGGATAGTTAGACGGGATGACCTATATTCTTGATTTACTAGCGGAATCACACCCTTCAAGAGGATCCATTGTGAACGTGAACAGATTGAGCAATAAAAATGCCTCTAGGAATGAAGGTATGAGTTTAACTAGTTTTAGTTCGAAACATGAAACTAGATGTAATTATGATAATTAAATATGTTGTAATTTGATTATATATTCAATAGTAGACTCCCTATCTTAAATAGGTTGTTCCCATGACATTCATATACTTCATCTCGATACATTGTAGTGTTCATTGTCACTAATTGGCACCAGAGATGCCTTGATCCCATGATTTTTTGCTACTATGCACATTGAATCTATCATATTGACCCACGTTTATCTTTCAATATCATGTTCACAATCTTATCTTTACATGAATATCATTCTTCACCCTGTGAAATTATTATCAATTATTTTCATGAAGTTAATTTGTTTTAAATAGGGAAATAGAATGTTGTAAAAGTTGTATTTGATAAATAATTTCTGGATGATTAAATATCTAAATTTAATATAATATAATTATTATTTCATTTAAACTCCACTTTTAGCATATTTGAATTAAATTGTGAAGTAACTACATAGAATAATTAGGTTAATCTTAATGGGATATTTTACTCACACAATTATTATTCCTTCTATTGTGTATGAATTATTGTTTTTATATAGTAGGTGTTCATGATATGATCCTAAATTATATTTTTTGATTTAGGGAGGAAAAGGGTGGGGGACATAGGACCTTGTGGGTGGTCATGGACTATATAGTGGTAGTTTTTTATATTCATATTTTATTTTTCTTATTGTCTCTTTTTTATATTGGTATATGTGTATTTATAGATAAATTTATGATGTTTCATCTTCACTGTACTGTATTATTATAAAACATTGAGGGAGAAATCATTCCCATCAGTTATTTTTCAATTACCACATGGTTTTCATCATCCAGTTGTGATTGGTAAAGCACATGGTGTTTGTGTTTAATCACCTTGGATACTGAATTAGATATTATTCTGGGTTTGATTGTAATAAATGTTGTTAGATTATTTTTTTAGTAAAGGTAAATTATTGAAATTTAAATTAATATAATATTTTTTCTGAGTTTTGGTCAAATGGAGATTAATAATTCTTTGGGACTCTGTAGGTATTTTGTTAGTGGGTTCTTGATCACCACCCCTTCAAGATGGGATTTGAGTTACTTGGGATGTTGGGCCTTTAGTCACTCTATTGATTTATTTCATTCTATTGATAAATTTAATTATATTCTTAATGGTAAAATCATTGATTTGGGAAATCTGTTATGAGTTTTTGAAATATAATTGAAATATGACCATAGTGTCACCATGTTTTCACAGTAGGGTAAACTGTGAGGTATCAGTGTACCTGATTTGGAAATCCAACCATGAATAGTTGTGATGTTTGGGTGGAGTTATCCAACCCATTTGAAAAATAATTTAATTATTATAACTTGAATATAAACATGAATCCAAATGCATTTCCATACATGTTACTTCACTTATGTGGGGATGGTTATGTGGTTTATGGTTGAAGTTTTTTTTCATTATCTTTTCTGGCTGTTTAAAATTAAATCCCTTATTAATATTTTTTAACAATAATTGGAAACTATATTTTGTATTAAAAGATGATTTGGGTATTCATTTTAGAAATGTTTTTAATGAAAAAAACTAAATTTGTTGAAATGTTTCGTTTGAAAAACTAATTATCAGATACTCTAATATCATATTATAAAAAATGTTTTAAGAACAATTTTGGATTTGTAATGGATTTATAATAAGACTGGTTTATAATTCGGAAAAATGAACTACTACTTTTGAAACCATGGAATAATTTACATGTTATTTATTATATTTTTTAAATTTCCATTAATATATAGAAATATTTATTAATTTGAATTTAATGATTAATGTTTTATATGTTTTGAAATATTTCGTGTATTGAAATAAATGTTGTTTTGATTAAATTAGATTGTTACTTTGATTAAAATCATTTTTACTGGGTTTGAGTGTTTTTTATTCTATTATTTATATACCAATGTTTCATTATGTTTAGGAATATATCCAAAATCTCCATCAAGAGGGATAGTATGTTCCTCCCAAAGTCAATAGTTTAGGTTAATTCTTTATTTTTTATATAAGATGAACCCCTTGTTAACAACTCTAACAAAACTAAATATCATGTGTTAGGGATATGAATTATCTATATTTCCAACCCAATACATTAATTCCATGATTTTCAAACACCTTCTTATAATAGAGAACAACATTATCTAAAGGTTGCACACAGGATTGTAAAGGTTTAATAGATATTCGATTATCTTATGACTCATAAATCCATAGAGGTCATGTATATAAAATAATTATATGAGGTAACTGACATGGAGTGGGGGGATGTTTTTATAATCCCCTGATATGAATGAATAAATTTCATGTCAATCCTTCCTGTTAGTATCCATTTTGTGGTAGTATCCTTTGGATGTGTGGAATGGGAATGTTACCGAGTTCTTGAACATTGGAAAAACCAAGCTATATGTTGTGAGTTATCCCAATATGTTATCACATTTGGTATCTATAATACAAGGTATTATTGGTAATGACTTCAAAATGGAAATCTATTTAAAAATGGTGTTCACCTAGACCATGTAACCTCCATGCCTATAATATGTTTAATTTAATATGAGGAGATGCTTGATTAGGGTTTATCAGGTGAAGTAGTGCTAGTGAAGCAACATGACGGGAAGAAATTATTATTCATGGTTGATAATGGAAATTCATATGATTAATATAAAATTCCTCTTGTGTGTTTCCATTGTGTACAACATGGTCATTCTATGAATTTGTTTTATAAATATTTGAGTGTTTGTAAACAGTGTTTCCACAAAGGAAAATTAATGAGGTTCTCTATGTTTTGGAGACTGAAAAGGGATGTTTTGGTCTCCTATATCTTCTCATGAATATAATAAAGGTGACGATTCATGATAATAGGGCTCAATATATAGGACTTGGAGCGAAAATTATTGGTTAGAGGAAGATATTCCATTTTTCAATGTTTGATTTTGACCAAAATTTCTATTTATAAAGAGGATGTGAAAACTGATTGGGTTTTTCTTTCATGTGTATTGACTATTTTTGGATTCATAATTATTTTGGTATCTTTTTAAATGATTTATTTCCTAGATTTATTATAGAGATTTTTGGATTTCTGCAGTAATAAGGGTTAACATCCCTTGAGATGTTTTTCTCGTTTTGTTGTTCATTGGTGTTCCTCTTGTTTTCACATGATGGTTAAAGATCAATTTTCATTTACTGGATGATCATCCATTTGACTCTATGGTTCCCTATTATACACTATCCTGGTTGTGTTAGATCATTTGAATTCGACTTAGATAAACATTGGAAATGTGAAAGTGTAACTAGGATGATGTGGAATATTGATAGACCATGAACCAAATGGTGATAGAATTAGATGTTATTTCCTCATTGAGGTATGTGGCTCAAATTTGATAATACTTGTTTTTATCATGTACTTACACATTGTATAAATAATTTTAAGTTTATACCTTTCTTGTGGATGATTGAACTAAGAAGATTCTCCTTATAGGATTGTTGAAGTCTCTTCTTTGGGTCTATAGAATGTTCTTTTCTTATGTTACACCATTTTGGTGAATTTTATAATGGTGGGGAGACCTATTATAGGTCTCCAATGATCTTTTTGTTTTGAAACGTGTATTTATCTTGGTGTTTTGATGTCGGAGTTTTGTGTGTTGTTATCATTTATGTGAGTCTTACTTATGGACAATGGACTATTCACCTCACAAAATGATTTGATGGGGTTATTATTTTATCCTATTTTTCTATCATTCATACTAGATGATTTAAATTGAAAACATGTCAAATATTGGAGAGGTTGTAACATCCCATTGCATTGTTATGTGTTTTTACATATTTATTTGAAGATAAAATTATTTTATATTTATACTGGTTATTTTATGTATTTTATCAGACTTTGTTGAAGGTTTCATGACCTTTTTAGGGGTTTTTATTATTCTTGTGTGGCTAAAAAATGTGTGGAAACTATGATGAATGGTTTTTAAATGGTTTGTTTGTAGTATAAAAAATTGTGAAAATTATTAAACGGTTCTCACATGGTATAAGTATTGTTTAATCAATGTGTGAAACTTGTTTAACGAATTTTTCATGGTTTGTATATACCAAGGAACATGTCCTAGGAAACTGAGTGAATTGTAATTATTGTTATGAAAATTTTATTTAAATTCTTTAAACCCACCTAATAAACCTAAAACTCCCCCAATCAACCTTAAATCGATTCATTATGTTTTGGGGGATCTAAAAAACTTTTTATGCCCAAACATCATCTCTTGGAATATTGAAGTTTCAATCGAAGAAGATATATTCTCTTTCATCATGTTATTTTTATTTTATTCATTGATATCCTTTCCTATCTTAATTAATTCACCATAGAAGTTATGATGGACTTACAATTAATTATATCCTGTTATATTTTTAATAGATATAGAATATAGGATCTTCTTTTTTGGATCATGGATCTCTTTTCTCTTCTCGCAATATTTATCTTCTTAGATCTAGTGATCATCATCAGAGGAGACACATCTATGATTTTCAATGGTTGGATTTTATAATTTCAATGTTTGTGCTTCTAAACCATTCCCTAATTTTGTGATTCATTATTTCATGAAAATAAATAGAAACATGTTTCCTAATATCAAACACATGTTCTACAATTTTTTCATTTAATTTGTGATGAAATTTTCATTTACCATATTCAATTTGAAATGAATATGGAATAAATTTTATTGATGTATTCATGATCATTATCACCTTTTTGGAATTGTATAATTCCATGTATGTGTTGATTTATTTTCAAAGATATTTTAATGGAGTTGAACAGAAATAGAAGGTTGTGTATGGGGTTTTGATTTATTAATGATATTTCAATGAATTCAATTAACTAAATTGAACTATTTTATATTTTATAAAGTGTTTTAATTTGTTGAAATTATTTAACGACTAATAACCCCCTATGAATGATTTTACCTTTTATTTGGATTTTGGGGTTATTGGGTTTTTAAAAAAAATGATTTTTCTTCTGAGATAGAGGGTGGAAGACAAAGTATTGAAATGTCTTCAATTCCAGTGAAATTGTAATACATACATTAAATTATATAGGAATAATTTGGAATTATTTCTTTTTTAAAAGTACTATTTTGAATTATAATGATGATTTATAAATGAAGTGGTTTTGACAGCCCTTTTTTAATGTTGAAATTTGTTATATAGATTTGATTTGAATTGATTATTCATAAAGGGCTGATTCATACACAATGATGATCCACTCCTATGATAATACCTTAAAGAACAATTATTTAGTATTGTACCACTCACTTTTGGGTGTTGGAAGAAGTGATTATTTATTATGAGGGAGTTTAGGGGTCAGAGATATGTGATATTAGGGCAATTTGACTTGTTTGAAAAGGATCTGCATATTATCCTCATGACTTATTTATCCTTCTCACCTATTTTGACTTGTCGTATGAACCTGTATTGTTAGAGGAGATAAACTAAAAATTGGCATTAGTAGTGTACTCATACCCTTCTTTTTTATCAATAGAGAATGTCAACAGTTCAAGCTATAAATGTGAAACATAGAAAGTGGGTGTTCTTGGAAATGGTTTTTTTAGACTTGTGAGATTAGATGTAAGCCTGACAATTAACCATATTGTAATTTGATTTGGTATTCTTCCATGGAATCACGATCGTACCTAGTTTGTACCTATGACATATATATACATGTTCTTGATATGTGACAATGTTCACTTTCCTCATTTTGACACTAGAGTTAACTTGATTGCATTATTTATTTCTATTATCCCCTTTTACTTTATTGTATTGAATCATCTTTATCTTTCCATGTTCAGTGCATATTCTAATATTTTCATGATTATCTAACATCGAATTTTGAAATTTTCATCAAATCATTAAAAAAAATTCGTATTTAAATGGTAAAATGGTATGTTTTATCAATTTAGTTTAATAAATATATTTTAAATGATTAAAGAGAAATTTTTAATCTAAACTTCTTTCTATCTTATTTGTGATTTTCTATTTTCATATTTGAATTACCCTACGAGGTTACTATATTAAATTTCTTGTGCATTCCAACTAGGCCCTTTAGATCATAGCCTCATTGTATCTTTTGGTGTTTGTAGCCCTTTATTACATTATAGAATTTGTTCATGCTCTCTCTTTCCTTTGTGGTTTTCAAGATAGGGTGAAAAAGGGTTGGTAACATAGGATATTATTGGTGGTCGTGAACCACCAGGAGGTAGGTTCTGGTTTTTATGTTCTACATTTAGGTATCATAGTTTGTCCTTGTACATTGATATATATGTATTGATTGATAAATATTTGGGTATGTTAAAAAAATGTACTTTGTTATTATAATAATTTTAAAGAGAAATCATTCCCCGGGGTTATTTATTCATGCCTAGGTTATTTTTTCCATCTTTAAGGATGAGGACAATCTTTGGGTTTGTGGTGAATCATCTCGGTAACTGGATTAGATGGTATTCCGAATTGGTTCATTTTAACACTTATTTTATATAAACAATAATTTTCTAAATACCATCAATAATAAATATAACTATCTTAATCACCTACTCAAAACCATATTCCAATATATCAAAATTTGTGAAATTATTTTATGGCCATCTATTAAAAATATATTACAATAATATTAATTGTTTCAATTTTATGGTCTTTGGAGATTTTTATTGCCTATTTTGTAAAATTACCACAATGATAGGGAATATTCATACTTATTGGGTCAAATTCAAAAATTCCCAGATAAAGAAATAAATAATTTCGTTTCAATTAGATGATTCTATATATCCCATTATCATTTTTTTAGGATTAGGTTTTCGATTTTGAAAGGAAGTTTTATAAGAATGAACCGTTATATATTAATAAATACGTTTAATATCAATAAAAATATTAATTAATATATTTAATTTCAATATATATATTATAAAATAATTAATTAATTAATTAATTAATTAATATTTAATTATATAATTATTATATAATATTTTCAAATCATATAGTAAATATATATTTTAACACCATTCACATGGGTGGTATAAAAAAATACCAATGAGAGTGTGTCACAACATTTATTAAGAACATTTTTATGATAAAATAAACGTATCCTTAAATAAGATTAAACATATTGTAAATATAATTTATCTCAATAAAAATTTATTCTTAGAACCATGAATATAGGTTTGTGATGAAAATTTAAATCTGATGTCCATGGATGAATATTTTCGAACATATACACAATTAACACTTTCATCTCTCAATAAGTGGGGTGGAGTTAAGGTATTTGATAAATTATAAATAAAAAAATATTTACATATAGAAAATATGAATTCATAAAATACATCCATGTATACATCCATGAGATTCAGAGAATAAAAATTATCCTCATCATGTCTTAGAGGCAGTATTCGGCACAAACACATGGTTGATGATATTTTTTAAGTAGATAAAAAGTATAAAATAATGATTTAATTAGTAAAATTAAATATTGTATTATATTTCTAATATTTTTTTAAAAAATTTAATGTTAATAGATTTATTTTTGATTATAATGCTTATAAAAATATTTAAGTATCTAGAAATACTTGTTTTTAGAATATCAGATTTCAGATTCGAAACTACTTTAAAATAGAGGCATTTTTCATTGTAATTGAAATAAGAGGTTCATAAAATACATAAAAAAATTAATAATTATAAAAAGGGTATAATTTATTTTTAAATTGAACAAAATATTTTTAACATTATGTGATTGAAGTTATTTTTTTCATACGTGGAGAGATTGGAAATATTTGAAGTATCCATTACATTTCAATGATAGAATTACAATATTCAATTGTCAAAGTAACCAGAAGTATAAAATAATGGATTATTGTATGAGATATGGTTTTTAACACCTATAAATATAATTTTTACCTATTAAAATAATTCAAATTCATTTACAATTATATTTTTCCAAATAACATTATTTTTACAATAATTTTTAATTTTTACATAAGTAATTTACTTTTAATGAATAATAATTTATTGGGTTTTATTAAATAATTTTTAGTTACTAATTTTTTATATTAAATTTATTTTATAAAATAATATTTCTTTTAATAATAAATTTTATATTAGAATTATCCTATTTCATGTGTGAAACATGTTTTTATAAAATAAGTGTATTTATAAGAATAAAATATATGTGGAGTACCAAAATATCAATGTTCATGTCTTATATAATAGAATTTTATTTATTATAAACGAAACTAATTTTAAATTGACTTTAAATCAGCTAAAATATTATTATTCAAAAATATAATTTAATTTAGGAAATATATAGAAATAAATATTTGAAGAAAAATATTAATTGTATTAATAAAATAAATATCCATTATCTTATAAATAAATTGTTATTTTTTAGAGTTATTATATTCATCTTTAAATAAGTATTTGATAAGGGAAATTGTTTTTTATGGATTTATTTAATACATAATACTTGATTTATCCATGGATGCTCTGATACTAGTAAAACCACTATTCTTAACAATTGACATAAAAATACAACATTTTCAAAAAAAGTATAAATATTTTTCCTTCAAATATTATTATTATTTTAAGTGATACAAATGATGTGACATTTTTATATTTTAAATTAAAAAATTTGATAATTTAATTTTTTATATAAAGAAATAAATATATAATAAAAATAATTCGAAGACAAATTTTTTAAAAAATGATTACATATTCTTTTTCTTATTTTATATTAATTAAAAATAAAATTTCTTATTTATAATTTATTCGTATCACTAATATCATTTATTTATAATTATGTTAGTGCCTAAAAAGAAATCTACTAATATAAACTTGTTGAATGGAAATATTTTAAGTCACAAATAAGTATTATTGGTAACATATATATGAAAATAAAATTTTTGAAACTCCATAGTCATAATAATGAAACCAATTTTCAATTCTAATTATATTCTAAAATTACAATATTTTTACACCAAAATTTTATGGTTACATTTTAGTGGTAATATATTGTCTCAAATTATATTTTGGTTTAGTGTTGATATTGATGAAGGGTATCAATATAATTTGGATTCCAAGGAAAATATAATTTTAAATAAAAAGGAGTTCCATTATGATGATTTGACTAAATTGAATCCTCATAATAAAAATTATCATACACAAAAACAAATTAGTTATGTTTATCTTATATATATAAATAAACCATCTTATATTTGTAATTTATTTTTTAGTTTATATAATATGTTTGAAAAACCAAAAACTTTTTAATATTTGATGTATATATGTTTCTAGATTTATTCTTTGAATATATTCTCATTTTACAATATTTTTTCAATTATATAATTCAATCTCCATTAAATTAGCATAATTTTCATTCCAACATCCATGAGTCTTCATTCTAATTTTTTTTATATTTTTTGAAAACTAAAATATGCTCATTTTGATATTTTAAATTAATGATATCCTATTAGGAATGGAAATATGATTTCTCACTCGTTATCTTGTCCTAATATGTTTCTCATTATCAAAATATCATCATTATGATTGGTAAAAACTTTTAAAATGGTTCCTTTAGGATAAAACCATTACTAAAACCAAAATTATTTATTCATGGATGATTAACAATTAATATCATAATACAATTATTTTAGGATAATATAAATCTCAAATGTTTTTCCCATTGGTATTATAACATTATATTCTAGATAAATCTAAACCTCAATGATATTAAAATTGGTTTTATTAGTTTTAGTTCACTAATGTTAATTAACCTGATCCCTTAACAAGATTATTTTAGAAAAAAATTATAGAAATTATAATTTTTTTATATCAACAATATCCATCAGGTATGCTTTACTAGGAAATAAGAATACTTCCCTGACATCTTACACATTATATATTGGTAGGTCATTACACACATATTATTTTTCATATTGAATTTTTTTTATCATCATATATTCAATAATTGTATATACATTCCACTATCTTGACTGATTTTTCAATACTTATAATCAAAAAATTATATTATTTACCACCACATCTTCATGTTATCCTATGCATTTAATTATCCATTAGACTTACCAATTGGATTTTCACAAAATTTATCTTTTAAAAATCATCGTAAATATTTTTTCCAATATTACCTCAAATAACTAAAATGGTTATATATACCATTATTGTTATAAAAAACATTAATATATCAACCAATAATTAAATTTACGACCCTAAAAATAAAATCAGTTGATAAGATAATAAACTATAATATTTTTTTAATATGCCTTTGTAGTCAATTATGATTCCAGATACCCCCATAATTAGAATCATATAGAAAAAAATTTACATATGTTGTAATTGAAATGAATCTATGTAACCCAATTATAACCCAAAATTATAACAATCCAACTGACAATGATTGAGTTAGAAATATTTTATTTTTATCTACTGTTTTGATTTTAATAATTTTATTTAAACATTAAAGAATGTAGTCCCACATCTTTCTCATTATATAGACATTTAGTCCATTTTATAATAAACAAATAATTATATAAGAAGTCATCGAAATTCCACAAAAAATTATATACACATCCCCCACTTAAATTTATATAATATTTAGAAATTTTCTTCATAGATAAAGGAAATTGAGACATATGATCAATGAAGAATATAAAGCAATATTTGGCATGGGTAGAAAACATAAAAAATTAGACTCCATAATAATATCAATATATTTCAGCACTTTAAGTCATAAAATTATATTATCAAAGGCTTTCATAAAGGAATGATAAGTAATTACCTTTTCATGATTCCATTTTATTATAAAAATTTACCAGTACATGATACCAATGTTTCATATAAATTTACCAAGGAATTATATTGAGAAATCACAATCCTATCAACAATATAGGTTAAGTAATCCCCCAATGAACATGAATACTATCAGTTCTCACAATTATTCTTCATAAAATCTAAATACATACATGTTTAATATTAGTAAATTAAAAACAATTACATCAATGAACAAATAACTTGAAATGAAATTTCTCACATGATAATTCACCATAATATCAAAAATAATCATGTGCAATAAGTTGGATATTTTCATTACCCTATATCATTGAAATTAATATAAAGGATAATTATTGATAAAAAAAATTTCATGACAATTTTTTAAAACCAATTAATAAATTATTAGAAATTCCCTATTCATTATAAAATCATTCTGAATTAATTTTATATAGAAAAAAATATATCATGATATTTAATCTTTATTAAAATGATTATTCATCACTATTAAATAATTTGATCACATGGAAAATAATACTATTTAAAAAAAACAAGGTTTAATAACTATCATAAATAAATAATATTATGTGTCACATTCAAAAGAAATTTAAAAAATGTGTTCTGAATGAAATAAAACTCATTTCATTTAAAAATGAACATTAAAAATTGAAGCATTGAAAAATATTTAATGATAAATGAAAGAAAATTAGGTTCGTAATATTAAAAAATATTATTTAAAGAAACCCCATTTAAAAGTTTTAATAACATTATGAAATCCCAATCCATGAAAAATTGAGAGTAAAATATACTTTTGAATATTAATGAAAGGAATAATCATATTCACATTTTATAACACATAATTAGGATAAAAAATTTAAATTTAAACATTTAATTGAATAAAACACTATAAAATTTATTAATAATCATAGTTTATTATAATCAAATTTATTCATTATGATGTAATATTTTTATTGGTAAAAATTCATAAAGGGGGAATTTTTTAAGAAAAATAGTGTTTATTCTTGAAGATAAAGGGAACTTAAAATGAAAAATAATAGGACTAAGGTAGTGATATATATTAATTATATTTCAAAGAATAAATATTTTATATCATGATAAAGGGTTTATAGTTAAAAAACCTATCATCTCGGTAAATAATAGAAGAAACACAACAAGTAATCATAAAACACATTTTTTCATTGTATATCCCCATAAATACATGCACAATATAGGAAACACATTCACTTAAAAAAACAATAAATAAATATTGATGTATAAATTGTTTGTAGAATATAACATGTCTCATAGAGCCAAAACTAAGACAACTTAACCCTTTCTATTTTTACCATTTTTTCAGTCTCCCCATAACCTATATGCATGGTAGAATTTTGATTAACTATAATACCAACATTGTATAGTCTAAAGTCATTAATATAGATTTATGGAGGTATATAGTGAAAATATTTATTATTAGTTTATTTGGAATGGATTTGTATGGGAAGATGGGTGGATGTGTCATCCATTTTTATGTGAAAGTAGGGATTTCTATGGAATCTTGTTTTAGTTTAGGAGAAATATTTGAATTGCATGTGGGATTGGTATGATAGGTAATTTATGTGATTCTGGTGATTGTTTTGTAATAATAATTACTTATTATATGTGTGATATTATATTTTTTATATAACTCAACATCATTTTAGTGTCTTAATTTGATATTGATCAAGTTAATGTAAAAAAGAAAATATTTTTAAAACTATTATTTGATAAAATATATGTATTTGACCATGGTAACAAATATTTACCATGGTATCGTATTTGATTTATCAATATAATATATGAACTATTAATTTATTTTAAATTATTTGTAATGATAAAAAATTCATTTAAAGTTACCCATTTTATAAAAATAAAATAAATTCATTTTCATATAATCGTGCATAATAAATTAATTTTATAGGAAATTTTATCTACCATGTCCAAAAGAAAATTATTATGTTCATAGAAAAAACAATTTTATGAATTCGAACTTATTTTATTATATATATTATTGATAAATTTTATAGAAATCATTATCTATCAATAATTTAACAGTATCTACAGTTCGGATAGAGGAAGTGTTTAAAAATAAATATTCAAATATAAAAAAAGAAAATTATATATATTCTGAGAGTTTCATTAATTTTTATAAATTCATCAAAAAGAATTTTCATTCTAAATATATATCAGAATTCGGTAACCACTCTTGATACGCTCAAATATAATGGAAATTGTATTATATTTATATTTACAACCTAAACTTTTTCCTTAAAATTATCATATTAATTTTTTGTTAAATGTTCTATTTCATATAATCTATTGAAAATATTTATCTATGTTAGAAGAATATATATCAAATTACTAGGATTTTAAAGTCTCAATAGTTAAAATAAACTACATCAATGAAATTTTAAAACTCCTATGATGGGTCTAACGACCAGATAGGGGTGATTATTATTAATTAATCAGTATATTTCTATGTGTTTATATATTTCATGTTGTGAGATTTCACAATGTGAAAACTAGTTTTAACTCATTTTAATGTGTATTAATCTATGAATTAAGTGTTTTTTCTATTTTACATAGGGATGAAAAGTTATATGAATATGGATTAGCATCACACAAACACTGAAGAATATTCATGTAGATCATATAAAATAATAATTTCAGTGTGTTATTTAATTTATAATTTAATATCAAATGGTTATTTCATGAAGACATACAAGAGATAAGAAATGAAATCATATAGATTGATGAATCACTATCAATATCAATAATAGTTTTTGCAGGGTATTTTCTTTTATCACATGCCATTATATGTTGTTGATTCCTATTATCCCCATTAGGCATTGGTTTAGGGAATTATTTTTGATAATTGAAATGATTTTATTATTATTTATATTGAAACTTTAGTGGTACATCAAGATGAAATATCTTGAATTCCAATATATCCATTAAAAAATCAATTTTATCTAGATATCATCTTCACTATGTACTCCCTTTCCAGTAATAAAACTTGTCCTTATTCCATTGAGATTTTTTCCTTTGTGAATATTCCTAAATTTTTTACTTTTTGAAAATGGAACATTCATTCCACTATCATCGTAGTGACCAAAACCTCCATGTGAAACTATCCTTATCTACAATGGTATGTTTTAGGACTCTCAATTTGTTAAAAATGAATATAATAATTCAGCATAGTAAGATCTATATAATCCTAAGGTTTCTCACAAAAAATCATATAAATTTAGTTTTCTTAATATGAAAATACATACATTTTATATGTAACACTTCTTTAACATGATTACAATAAAGATCATAAATTCCTATGAAAATTGTTTCAATAGTAATAAATAACCATAATTATATAATTATTTAAATACAATTACTTGTAAAAATCAACCTAATAATTTATATATACCACAAACTGGCCAAGATAGAATGTTACCTTGAAACCAGATTTGGAATTGACATGGACCAAATTTAATTTTTGATTCCCATTAGTTAGAGAATAGAATTTGGAATATACAAGATAAAAGAATCAATTATTCTACCTCAAAATAGTGGAAGATAAAATATTACAAGTCAGCAAGATCGATAGTACAAATGAAAAAGTACAAGAATAAATATGCATAACAAAACCCAAATTTCTATATCATCAAAATAATAAACATAAGGAAAGATAAAACTAACACATCCCAAATGAATCTTCATCCCACTCCACAACCAAATGGATGAATATTATCCCGCACATCTAAGTTTCACTTCCCCTTTTCATAGGCCCAGCATACGAAATATATAAATATCTAAGGGAAAATAAATGTTATGACTAATTAATCTCCATGGGGTCTCACGAAATTTTTTATAATAAATAAAATAACAATTTAAAAATAGAGATATATATTTATAAAAACATGTAATATTCATTCATTTTTCATATTTAAGTGGAAAACATTGGTTCATTTATAAATAGATGTAAAATATATCAAAAATTGATTAATTTTCATCATAAAACACTATATAAAAATAAATTCCATTGAATAATGTATGTAATAAATTATTTCCATTAATATCTAATAAAAAATTATATCATATCACATCACCATGTATTAAATCCAAGTGGTATGTCAGTTTATCAGTTATCACAACTAAGTATGCAATACCTCTTTAGGGAATATTACTATCATTAAGTCCCTCATAAGGGAAAATTAGTATCATTCACTCCCGCATAATATAAAATTGCATAAACACTCTCTTTAGGTAATATTAAAACCACTCTATGATAATGAAATATTACATCCACTATCTACCCATGCAAACATGTGTTTAAATGTTCAATGAACCAAATTAAAATCTAGTCATTTAAAAAATTAAAATTGCATTTCCCAATTAGAGTTCTCAACATGACATGCCCATTTAAAAACTAAGTAATAGGTTTCCATAATTTCATTCCATTTCAAATCATAATTTAATTTAATTCATTTAATTAAAATAAATCATCAAATCATTTTATCAAATCAAATTACAAATCAACCCATCATGTTTCATAAATCCACCCCACAATTCCAATTATATTGGAGTGGGGGAATTTTTTTCCATGTCATTCTCATATTGATTTAATTCGAAAATCATTAAAAAAATATATTTCTTTAAAAAATATTTAAAATAAATTTTGTTTAATCAATCAATTAATAGTTATACTTATAGGGAAATGAATCCTAGAACCACCTACCTTTAGTCAATGATCAAGAATCAACAGATACAATGGTACGTGACAACAACGAATGAAAGTGTGAAAATGATGACAAAAACAAAAATATATATCTAACTTAAAATAGTTTATATCCATCAATTAATTTATCTTCCATCAAACTATATAGTTGAAGTAAGGATAAGTGGGAAGAAATTATATTTTCGGTGATTTACATAAAAGTGGGTAATCAAATATCTCACCGCAACATTGATTCATCAATAAAGGAGGTTATAGGTTACAAATTATCTTCTATATAGAAATATATATCAGGAAAATCACATTATGGGTGAGTAGGGTGATTAGGATTCTATAATTTGGGACCGAGAGTTTTAGGAATATTTATATCATGTGGTAATGGTCTCTGAGAGATGGTCTAATAGTTATAAGAAATGTGCAGTAAATTTTTTCAACCCTACAATCTATGGTTCATAGTTTCTACTTGGTGAGAGCATGTTTTAACAAACTATTGACTAATTTATGAACCATCAATATCCGTTGTTTCATGGTTTGATATGTATGGAAACATAGTTTAGACAATCTGTGGATCCCTTCTAGAGCACCATGAAAGGACACATTGTTTTCTGGGAAAACCAAAATGTTCTTCAATAACCATGAACCAACCTATAATTTCCCCACATATTTCTAAAAATATTGAAATTTCATTCAAAATATTTGATGATAATCCCCAAACAAATAATTATAAAAAAAATTGTTTATGAGTACATGAAAATAATTAATGAGATATTAAAAAATCCAAACCTAAAAACATTCCATTCCAAGAAATTATATCAATAATATTCAGTGTAAATAATATGAAACCACTACACTATAATCAATTCCACCATATCCCATGTCTCATGAATATCAAAACCATTCTTCTATATAATTGGAATAATGTTCGTTTCCTCCCATGATGTACCTTTGTCTAGGAATCAACAATCCTAAATGGAATTCCAATTGTTGATAAATTAGGCTCTATATCATGATCCTCAAAGATCCATACCTTTTTTGGACAAAAATATACTTTTTTTGATGTGATACATAGAACACATTATGTAACAATGTAAGCTAGGATGGATTTATTAAACCATAATCCACTAGGATGAACTTCTCACCAAAATCAAAAGTTCCCATAAAGTGAGGAGAAAACTCACATTTCATCCCATGACATTGATGACCTAAATGAGTTCAAACTCTAAATTACACCTAGTCATTGACAAAGAACATTAATAGTACATGATAATAATCATTAGAGGACTTATAACAGCTCATTTTTATGAATATTTTCAGATAAATCAACTAATCTTTCAACTATACATCTTAGACCAAAATTAGATCAACCACTTTAGTAAAACTAATATCGAACCCTTGAAATTGATATTTACCAAAAATTCCACACAAGGCTTCAAAAAGGATTCATCATGTTTGAAGACTAGAAAATATTTTTTTATGTGAAATCAACTTGTCCCATATTCTCATCCAAAATCCACAAAAATAGTGGAATCAGGAAGGAGCATGTTCTTTAGAATTTATATATCCCAATTTATTTATTCATCCATCTATGGGGGTATTATTTAGTAAAATGAACTAAAGGACACATTTATTATTGAATTCATCAGAAAAAATGGTATAATAAGGATATCTATTATACAATATAATAGATGGTGTTAGAGTTGTTGTCCTGAGAATGAAAACCGTCATGAAGATAGTTTGCAGGATGTTGGGTATGCTGGGTGAATCATGAATGACATGTTATTAATGGATAATTCGAGGAAGGATTTGTCCCATCCATATTTAAGGAAGTTGATATCTCAGGCACTTTGATTAAAATAGAACTGTCACCCAAATTCCATGGCCATGGTATCACGACGAGTTTATTTCTGGAAGTCAAATAATGGCTGATGAAGCATATAGGTTTATGGAACTACCATGAAACATGATTGATGAGATATTGAGACAAAAAGATTAAATTACACGGTATGTGTTCGTATGAGGTTACATGTCAACTTGGCATCAACATCTTTCTGTTGGGATCCTTGACCCGTTGTTAGACAGTAATCTTGGACTTCAGGAAAGCCTGCCTATTGTCAATGAGAAAGAGGCCTAGTGGGTCACACACTAAATGTATCCAAGATTATCAAGAATAATAAATATTATTCTTGTGTGTGGTTTAATAATTAATCAAGGAATCCTAAATAATTTTAATATTGGAGGATGAATAAAATGAAAACAAGTACACGTTGGGTATTAATGATTACACACCATGTGGTTATCATTTTGGAATGGAAATGAAAAACAAGTACACGTTGTGTATTTATGATTACACACAGTGTATTTTTATGAAAAACAAATACACACCATGTATTAATCAATACACGCAATGTATTTTTTCTAATCAGGATTTTGAGGAAATAATATTGTATTATTAAATTATATTTATTATAATCAGCAAGGGCGCATGTCAAGGAATTAATGATTCGACATGAGAGTTTTCAATAAGTGTTAATGAAATAAATAAAACACGTAACATGTTTATCTATTATCATAACCTTATAACTTCAAACCTGATTATAAATATCCTCAATACTCCAACACTTTTCCCTAATTGTTTTTCGCAACAATTCTAAATAATACTCTCATGGTCAAAATAACTCCTCCCTCAAAGAATGCTTTCAAGACCGAGAGAGATCCTCCTCCATCTGATCAAGATGATCTAATGCGACCACTCAAGAAAAGGTTTCTCCATGATAGCACACAGTGACTCATTTGGAGAGATACAATGATATGTGGTGCACATGTGGATCATTACTAGAGGAATTATACCCTTGAATTCTTCAACACAGTGAAAAATCACATCAGAACATGATCAAAAATATCAATGAATAATGAACACCTTATAAGGTACTTCTTCTCAATTAATTTTTTAATTATAATCAACCTTTGATGATCCTCCATTATGGTTCTGGGACTATTCTTCTTCTTTTTCTATTTTTGTGATTCGATCTATGGAGTCTTGTGTTTATAGTCTTATTGATCTCAGATTGATCATTGCAAATGAAAAATGGCCATTGGGGAACATCCACCGATGAGCTTCCACTACACTCAGGACCTTCAATTAGTATCAGAGGGGTCACAACGTTGATTATTGTTATTTTATTTTCATTGGTAATTTATGAAATTATATTTGATTCAATTCAAGATAAATCTTTCTATAAAAATAAATGAATGAGATCTTTTCTATCTCCTTCGTTTCTCAACTCACATCACATAATTGACCATTTAATTTGAATTTTTTTTAAAATAAAAACAAGGAACTCATTTGGAGGAGCCTCCCATTCTTACTGTACAACACAAGAATACACATCGTGTATTAAAAACTAAACGTCATATATTTGGGTTCAATGGACCTATACTGGTTCTCCAAACCCACGCCATGTGAATTGAGCATACTTAAGATTTTATTACATAGAGTTGAGTAGAACTGAACAGTGGGTGGAAACTGGAATACAAATCGTGTATGTTGAATTAACACACCATGTAGTCCGATCCAGCCCAGGTGAATCTGTGTACAAAGAGAATCCATGTACCACGTACATGGGATTTCTAGGCCGATAACCTTTTAACAAGGAAATACAAGTTGTGTTAGATTAATCAACATGCCATGTACTCCAAAATTTCCAATGTACAGAAATCACACCAAATCCCCTGGTGTGTACGTTGGATAAAGGGTGAAAACAAATAGAAATCATGAAATTTAGCCTACATGCCGTGTACTTACAAGAAATGGATTTTTACTACGTCTCCTCCAATGTAAAAAGACCTGTACAAGGAATATGGGTGAGAAGAATCTCATGGAAATTTAGAAAAAAAATTTATGATACAGTATTCATTAATTATAAGATCATAATTAATTGATTTCAAGCTAGACTTATCTTGAATAAATGAATGATTAAATTAATTTGAATACTAAATATTCATAAATGTCATTGCATGCTATGGATGATCATGAGCATGACCAAAGACCATTTCTAGGTGTACGGTTTCATTTAAATTTTTTTAATTTATTTTTTTTGGCCTACGAGCCTTATTTACATCAAATATAGGGTATGAATTTCCATGGTTTCTTTAATATAAGCCCCATGAAATGTATAATCTCCCATGCCAAAGGAGACAGTTCAAAATATGAAGCTGAGGTGAAACCAACTCAAGATGATACAAATGTGGACAGGCGGGGGCTGCAATAACACAAACAATCAGGTTCAAGGTGTTTTTCCCTAGGTCAGGGTTAGCTTATCTAAACCTATAGATAAGCTAACCAATAGATTCTCATAATCATGCCATCGTACATTATTTCTATCTGATTGCTTGGTTTACATATTATGTATGTGTTATCGCGTTAACATAAATAATGAAATAAACAAGCATGGAAATATGGAATAAAAAACCGTACTATGCATAAATATTATCAGAACATGGTTAATCACATAAGCTAGAATCACTCAATATTAACAAGCATGTGATAATGTGAGACATTGAATAAAGGATTAAAATCTCTAAAATACCATATTATGTCAAACCAAGACTTATGTTACTCGATTAAGGGCAAGACTCAATACAACTATGAGTTTGACCAACCCTTGTTGGGACACATACTTTTATTAAAGAATCTCTTATGAACGTTTTGGGATGACTTAGAAATTTTACATTAAGGGGAGAATCCCTTTCTAGAATTATTGTAAAATGGTGGAAGGTGTTGAGGAAATCCAAGTCATGATTTCAGGATTGGGGAGTCTACTAAACAAATCAAGGAAGTCTATGCTCACTGTTAGCAAAGACCTTCCTACAAAAATACCTTTAAATAGCTTGAACAACCCTTGTTTGGGTTATGCGAAGGGGAATATGGATCCTTTCCACTAGAATGTCATCGCAAATGAACATTATGAGTTCAATGGTGAGGGCCATTGGGACATGATAAAATAGTGGGAGAATTAATAAATTCATTTAATATTTTTCATAAAATGTTATCAAAAGGTACGGAAGAATCTTCTCATTTTATTTGTAGAATCAATATAACAAACTTGTCAACAACATTTTCTCTATGATCAATTCTAGATAAAGACAATATCCTCACCGGCATTATCTACCAATAATGGTTTAGGCACCTTTGGGTTGTCCTACTCCATGAAAAAATGTTTTACTTGCTGGAGTCCTCACTTCTTTATTCGCCAGCCCAAGGGGCAAGTGTGGATGATTTCCAAGTATATGATAAACATTTGAGTGATGCACTTGACATTCAATGTTTGATGATGTTATCAATGTCTAGTGAGCTCATGAAGTCTCATGAAGACATGGAGGCCTCTAGAATACTAGAGCACCTCCGTGGTCTGTACGAGGAGAGAGGAAGACATGAAAGGTTTTAGATCTCTAAGGATCTATTTCGGAGCCTGCTTTGAGAGGGTGCCCCAAATCGACCTCATGTAGTCAATTTCATTGGCTACATTAGGCACTAGGAGGTTCTAGGGATTAAACTCCATGAATAACTAGTCACCGATCTCATTCTTGCATCACTCCCCCAGAGCTTCTCTAACATTGTTGTAAATTTCAACATGAACGACATTGAGAAGTCTCTATATGATCTTCTTATCCTCATTCTACATGTGGAAAATGATATAAAGAATGAAATGCCTTATATACTTATGGTGAATAAATGTAATGGGAATGCAAAGATAATCAAGTCCCGAGCTTCTTCAAGGCCTTCCAAGAAAAGGAAGATCAACGGGGAGGCAAGAGAAAAAAAGGCTATTTGTTTCGCATGTAGAAAGAAGGTCCACTGCAAAAAAAATAGTACCCATCCAAGGAAGAAAGAGGAAGCTTCCGGTGCATTTGTTATCGAATTAAATATATCTATTTCTAAAAATTGGATGATATATACTTATTATGGTGCTCACATATATATATATATATATCCAAATATAGGCACTAAGTTGATTCAGAAGGATTGACCAAGGTGAGGTGGATCTGCGAGTAGCCAACGGAGCCAGACATAATGGTGTAGTTGTCGGAGACTACCACCTCACATTTCATACTAGGATGGTCTTGGTATTAAAAGGATGTTATTATGTACCTTATATAACCAAAAAAATTATTTCAGTATCCAGATTAGATACTGAAGGATTTATCATTAAATTTTGAAATGACTGTTGCTACTTTTATGAAGATAGAATTTGTTTTGGTGTGGGGAATTTATATAACTTCCTTTATGTGTAAGACTACACAAACCAAGTAATGTCAATTAATGACAAAGATAATTCACATGTCGCATACCACACCCAAATTTGGCATCACCAATTAGGTCATGTCCATGAGAAATGTCTGAAAAAATTACATCAAGATGGGTATTTAGATTCTTTCAAACTATAACCACATGGTGTATGTCATGCGTGTCTACAAGGAAAAATGAACAAAGCCCCATTTATTGGGAAAGCTAAAAAGGCTAAATAGCTTTTATAATGTTCACCCAGACGTGTGTGGATGAATTATAGGTGAAGCAAGGGGTGGGTTCTTGTACTTCATAACTTTTAATGATGATTTTATTAGATATTGAAATATTTACTTAATGTGGTATAAGTCAGATTCCTTTGATCGGTTCAAAGAATACAAGAATTAATTTAAGAACCATCTTGGTAAAAATATTTGGAAATGCTGCTCAAATAGAGAAAGAGAATATTTTAATATGGACTTCATCGATTTCTTATAGGATTTTGGGATTCTATCTCAACTCACCCCTCCTTACATGCCACAATGGAATGGTGTAAGTGAAAGGAGGAACCAAACCCTTTTGGACATGGTGAGATCAACTATGAGTCATGTAATTCTTCCATGATCCTTTTGGGGATATGTATTACAAACATCTGCACACATACTAAACCAAGTACCCACTAAATCGATAAATTGTATTCCCTAGGATTTATGGAGTGGATGAAAATCCATGTTATCAAATTTACATGTTTGGGGTAGCGAATCATTTGTTAAGGCGTCTTCAGGTAACAAACAATCACCTCAAGTCACAAAGTGTACCTTTATAAGATATCCCAAGGAAAAAAGGGGATATTACATATACAACCCCTTAGATAAAAAGGTTACAGTGGCAAGACACACCATATTACATGAGAGGGAGCTCATCTCCAAAAGAGATAGTGGGAGAAAGATAGACTTCGATGAAGTAGAGGCTCAAGATACACAGGAGTTGGTACAAGAATAGATTCCACAGTGCCCCATGGAAGAACAATCTATTTTAGGGGCACAAGAACTATGTACGAGCATGAGAGAGGAGAGGTAACTTGAGTGATATGGTTTTCATGTCAGTGAGGATGGTGAATCATTATTTGTTGACAATGATGAAACTTTTCCCTACAAAGAAGTAGTTGAAGGCACAAACATTGCCAAGTGGAAAGAAGCCATGAATTGTGAAATGGATTCCACGTACAAAAACCATTTCTGGATTTTGGTAGATCCTTCAGTTGATGTTAATCCTATTGGTAATAAAGGGGTATTGAAGAATAAATTGGAAATTGAGGGACAAGTCAGAACCTATAAGGCATGACTTGTTGCAAAGGGTTTTAGAAAATGTCAAGGATTTGACTATAATGAAACCTTTTCACCCGTTGCAATGTTGAAATCCATCGGAATCCAATTCCCATTACCGCTTACCATGACAATGAAATTTTTAAAATTGATATAAAAAATCATTACATAATGTGAACCACAAGGAAGATGTTTACATTACACAACCAGAAGGGTTTGTGACTCCAAAGGATGCCAATAAAGTATGCAAGTTGCAGAAATCCATTTTTGGATTAAAGTAAGCATCAAGCTCATGGAACATTTGTTTTGATGAATCCGTGATAGAATTTGGAATTGTTAAGAATGAATGTGAGACTTGTGTCTACAAAAGGCTTAGTGGAAGTGAAATTGTTTTCATAATAGTATATGTTGATAACATATTACTAATTGGAAATGAAGTACCTATATTATAGTCAGTTAAGGCATGGATGGTTAAATGCTTCTCAGTGAAAGATATGGGTGAGGCAGCATATATTCTTGGGATCAAGATCCATCATGATAGGTCCAAGATAATGCTGGTCCTAGTTCCGAGTAGATACATTGAAACAATATTGAAGATATTCAGTATGGAAGAGTCCAAGAGGGGATTGTTTCCAGTGTCACATGGCATTCAACATTCCAAGATAATATGTCCTCAAACACAAGAGGAATGGAATAAAATGTCAAGGATCCCTTATGCATCCACGACTGGATAATTCATGTATGCTATGCTATGTAAAAGGTTAGATGTTTCTTACGCATTAAGTGTGGTAGGTAGATATCAAGTTAATACAGGAGACTTCCATTGGATGCTAGTCAAGAATATCCTTAAATATCTAAGGCGTACTATGGATATGTTCCTGTTTTATAGAGGAGATGAGGAACCAGTCATCAAAGGACATTTAAATTCTATTTTCCAGACTGATCAAGATGACATGATGTTGCCGACTAGATATATATTCAGTTTTAAGGGAGTTTTAGTGAGCTTGATGAGCTCAGAGAAAGGTGTGGTCATAGATTATATAGTAGAGTCTGAGTATATCATAGCTTCTGAGGTATCCAAAGAAGAAGTATGGATGCGAAACATCATCTAAGAGCTGGATTTAGTACCTAGAAGTAAATATCATATCACACTCTATTGTGATAATATTGCAACGACGGCACTTGAAAAAGATCCCAAGTCACATTAGTAGAAAAAGCACATACTTCCAAAGAATCATTTCTTGAGGGATTTTTCTCAGAGTGGTAAAGTTCCAATGAGAATTATTTCCACGGATGACAATGTGGCAGACCCCATGACTAAATGCTTTACTCCGTAGAAACATGATCATCATGTGAGGTCTAGTGAACTAAAAGTCATAGGCAGTTGGATCTAGTCCATGTAGGAGTTTTTTAGAGTTGGTGTCATGATAACCAACTGTTTGTACTTTGATTGTGTGAATATACCCTTATTATATATTTTTCATTGTTCTGCATGACTATAATATAATAATGTACTGGAATATTTGTTTCATTTATATGGTTCTGGAAAATCCCCACTATGATGAGAACCATGAAATTGCATAACAATATTATTAAATAACTTTCTATGGTTTGATAACATACTATGATAGTACATATAGTATACAGATCATCATGTGTGAGTATGTGTAAGAAGATGAGACTCTCTCTCATAGAGTTTGCACATGGTAATATCCAAGATGGGAGATTATGAGAACAGATCTTCCAGTAGAAATTCTACATGTCTTATTCTAATCAAAAATTTCTATCTAAGAGTGTGTGTAATGGTCCTTAGATGAGAATATTATAATTAATTCATGTCATGACACTCACACATAGAGTTGCTGATGAAAACTGTCACGAAGACAGTTGGCATGAAGTTGGGTACGTTGGGTGCGTCACAAATGACATGTTTTTAATGGACAACTCAAGGAAGGATTAGTACCTTCTATATTTATAGAAGTAGATATCTTGGGCCCTTTGATTGAAATAGAACATTCACCCAAATTTCATGGCCATGGTGTCAGTAAGAGTTTAATTCTAGAAGTCAAAGAATGATAGATCAATCATATAGTTTTATGACACTACCATGATACCTACTTGAAGAGATTATGAGAAAAAGGGTATAAATTCGACTGTAAGAATTCATATGAGGTGACATATCAATGTGGAATCAACTTCTTTCTCTCAGTTTCCTTGACCCATTACTAGACAGTAATCTTGGACTTTAGGAAAGCTTGCCTAATGCTAACGAGAAAGAGTCCAATAGGGTCACACACTATGTTTTTTCATGTATCTCATGTAGAATAAATATTATTCCTATACGTGGTTTAATATTTATTCATGGAAGCCTAAATCATTTTAATGTTGGAGGAAAAATAAAATGAAAAAAATTACATGTCATGTATTAATGATTACATGTCATGTATTAATGACTACACATTGTGTAGTTTGCATTTTGGAAAGGAAATGAAAAAAATGTATGTGCCTTGTATTAATGATTACCCACCATGTAGTTTTATGAAAATCAAGAACACTCTGTGTATTAATGATTACACGTCGTGTAGTTTTTCCAATTAGGATTTTGAGGAAATAATATTGTTTCATTAAATTATATTTTTTTAAATCTGTGTGGGTTCAAGTCAAGGAATTAATGATTTGACATGGGGGTTTTCAATAAGATTTAATGAAATAAATAAAATTCGTAACACATTTATTTATTATCATAACTCTATAACCTCAAAACTGATTATAAATATCCTCACAACCCCAACACGTTTCCCTAATCGTTGTGCACAACAATTCTGGATAATTCTCTCAAGGATGAAAGAACTCCTTCCTCCAAGAATTCTCTCATGACCGAGAGAGATCCTCCTCCATCGGATCAATACGATCAAAGTTGGACAACACAAGTAATGATTTCTCAATGCTATCACTCAGAGACTCCTTTGGCGACATCTAGAGATATGTAGTTCACGTGTGGATCACTGCTAGAGGATTTATACCCTTGGCTTCTACAACACAATAAAAAATCCCATCGGAACATGACCAAAAATATAAATGAAGAAATAATGTCATAAAAAGTATTTCTTGTCAATTAATTAAATTAACTATATTCAACCTATTATGATCCTCCTTTATGGTTCCGGGGCTGTTCAACTTCTTTGTCTATTTCTATGATTCAATCCGTGGAGTCTGGCGTTTATCATTGTATTGATCTCAGATTGATCATTGCTAACCAAAAAAACAAGTGGGCACATCCAACCATGAGATTTCGCTACACTCGGGACCATTAGATGGAAATCCATGAAAATGAATAATCAATTTCACATATATATTTCAAAACACATCAATTTTTTTTATCATGAATGGATATAACATGAGCTGATTTCTTCATCCTATAAATCAGAACACATATAATGTTATCTTCTATAGTGTACATGGACACCCAACCTTCAATTTTCCCACTTCCTTTATGGATCATGAATTGTGTGAAGAAAATATAAAGGTATGACATAATTGATGGTATAACAACATGTTTGAAAGTCATAATTTTTTTATCTCACACATGGGCACCATAATTTCCACTTCATGTAATATAACACCTTTTCGGTAGAAGGGGGAATATCACATTATTAATTATGTAAATACCTCTTCACAGCTTCTCTTAGAGTAAAATTAACAATACAAAAATTATTAAAAAATACACTATGTAGTGAAAATAGAAATAAAAAAAGACTCCCCATGATAAAGAGAGTTCTTATTCTATGAAAATAATTACCATGATTCTTATAATGAATAATCAACTCAATATAAGATTAGGTAATCTTAAAAATGGAGAATAAAACCTCATCCTAATTATAATAGACTATTTGATGAAACAGTGACAATAAATCCATCAAATTCACATATCCAAATGAATATTTCATAGAACATGTTTGATGTTTCCTTCAAAAATCATCTTCTATGACATTAAACTACCACGTGGTACTGTAAATGCATAAATCAAGATATTTTAGGTAAACCACATAATTCCTCATATAATGACTCAATGATATTTGAAAAAATATATAAATTTTGGTCTTGTGTTCAGATAATAGATTAAAAATTATCTAAAAAGGTAATGTCATAAACTCTTAAGATAATGCATCACAACTTAGAGTTCAATGAAATGGGATAGAAAACTCTTCTCATGTAACCTAATTTATTGATAACTATAGGCTACCACATGACCATCTTTCCTATTAAAGCATCCAGAACTCGGCCATGACACATTAAAAAAGACCACAAGGCCATAACATAGATTTTTAATATTCAAAACCAGGAAAAAAGTAAATATAATTTTTAGTTATCCAAAACACTATGTAATTAATTGTTATATGAAAAAATTACCCAGTTTCAAGTGATACTAGTCATCTGAGAGTCAAAAATGAGGAAATACTTTACAATCCTAGGATAATACCCTATAAATCCAATGAATCTCTATATCTCAAAAATGTGACATTGATTTTCCAATATTATAATATCCTCAATCGTCTCATGATCTACTAAAATACCATTTTTAGACCATTTTCCCCATAAAAATTGCATCCCAAATCAAAAAATCAATTGCGGTGATATTTTAAAAATGTATCTAATTTCTCAACATTTCTTGAATCTCTCTAAGATGATTCATTTAATCCTTATTGAACTAATATTGAAACTGGATTCCATCAAAAAAATTACCAAGAACACATTAAGATACATTTTATGATCCTTTTAATCAATTCCACGAAGATGTAAGGATCATTGGTATAACATAATGGTATAAAAAGACACTCATTATGACCATACATCCTCTATAAAGTAGTTTTTCGGATGTAGAATTATCTTATTCTCAAATTTCTATAATCATATCAAATATCATTCATTTATAAAAACTTCACCACTTTAATATGGTCATAAAGATCATCAATTAGTGTTGATGGATACACATTATTTACTATAACATAATTGAATCTCTGATAATCAAAATAAAGGAAAAGTGTTCCATTGGTTTTACTATAAAATAAAATTGGAACCACACAACTTTACAAACATAGCCATAAAAATTATTTCTCCACTAGACTATCCATCTTACTCATGAATACATTATTTTCAGTTGGTTCCATTTGATTAGAAGGAATTGATAGTAGTTGCGAACAATGTACAAAATAAATATAATACTCAACATCTCTTACTAGTGAAAATCATATAAATATAAACAAAACATGTCAAAAAACAAAATGATAATAGGAGGGTGATAATCACTAAAATATTTCCACATTATAACAAATTAAAACCATGATATCACTTTACCAAACTCCAAATTAGATGTTCTGGCATTATTCATCCTCATGTAGGTATTCTCCCTATATTAAATCCCACAACCAATCATGTTAATTAAAGGATAATGATAAAATAAAATTATAGATGTTTTCCATATTAGAAATTACCCAATATATAGCCAATATGAAATCTTGTGGTTTCATTTCTATGAATATAAAATCTTAGTGAGGAAAAAGAACTCCCATTGAAAGAACATGTTTGGGGGAGAATCGGGAGCCGCGACAGTGACAAATGGTGAAACCCTAACACCATGGTTGATGCAGCGGCCCCTCCTCCTCCTCCGGGGGAGGGGTCTAACCCGAATCCTACTGATGATGCTGCAGGAGTCCAGTACGAGGGCCAAGGTCTTTTTTGTCATCCATGTACAACCTCTCCTCTCTTTCCCAGCATAAATGTTGCTCCGAATGTCCCTGGCTGAATCAATGGCCAGCCCATGGTTCCAATCTCTGTTCAGGAATTCGATGAAGTGTCTTCAATGTTTTCCACAACCTTGATTGAGAGATTTTTGAGGAGGCGGCCTATGTTGGAGGTCTTTTCCAAGCACATTAATGAGGAATGGGGTCTGACTCATCTTGTGTCTGTTGGGATTTTGGGGATGCGACAAATCTTCCTCTACTTTGTTGATGAGGATGATATGTTTAGATCCTGGTCAAGATCTAGTAGATCTTTTCATGGTTTTCATTTTCACCTCCTTCGTTGGTCTTTTTATATTCACATGAATCGGGACTCGCCAAAATCGGCAATTTGGCTTCAAATACCTAGGTTACCTCTACTTTTCTAGAACCTAGTACTCTTACGATCAATTGGGAACTCTATTTGATGATTTCTATGTGGCGATCATCGGACATCTTCACTCTCTCACCCAATGGTTGCGAAGATCTGCGTTGAAATGGAGTTATCACATCCACCTCCTGAGCTGGTGTGGATCATGATTGAAATAGAGTACAGATATGCTCAATCCATTCCATATGATTTATAGGTCAATCTATGCTCCTTCTATCATAGGCAGGGACACCGGGTCTCTGATTGCCACAAGTACGCTAAAAATGGGGGAAATGTTGGACCTTCAGACATAAATGAGACGCCTATGATGAGGGGTGAGCTATGTTTTACTCCAGATGAGAATAAGCAAAGGGTTGATGATATAGAGACTTCTCCTTTTGGTGGGTGGGAGCAGCAACTCGTGGAGTTTCATCCTAGGGACTCTCTGATTAATGAAACCCGTCAGGAGGCCACGAGGAAGGATGAAATTGGGTTTTATGGGCAGAGGGTGAGTGTGGATGCATCAACCATGGGTTGTTCTGTGATGGAAGAGAAAATTCACCAGGAATCCGGGTGTGAGGCTATGCAGAATGTAAATGAAGGGGCTGTTGTGCATGCTATTGTGGTGAAGGAAGTGCGACCTGTTTTTAATCTGTTGGTAAAGCAGATCATTAACCGTCTGAACTCAGATCATAGGAGCAGGAAGAGGCCTATGGCAGATGACACTGGAGCTGGAGAGTTTTAGATGGTAAATGTTTCTACTTGTAAACAGTTTGAGGTATTAGTGAATGAGAATGGTGCCCCTTGGAGGAAGGCCCACAAGATACTAGTCCCGAGGTTTTGCTGAGTAATTCCAATTACCAGACTTCAGTTATCAAGGATAAAATAGGGAAGAAGACCATTTATGGTCTTGTAAATGAGGTGCTTCTTCAATGTCTTCCTCCAATTGATACAAATAGGGAAGCGCAACATCCAGGCAGAGAATGTCTCTCTACGCTAGAGGGTAATTTGATTAGAGGAAATAATGACTGTCACGTGACGAATCATGATCACATCAATGTATGACGGGTAAATGTCTTTTATAGTGACAAAGAAAACGTTAATGTTGTCTCTAAGTAGTCCTACAATGATATTGTGAAAGGAAGAAAAAATAAGGTGTCTGCAAGTGACGGCGGTATGACTGCTCCACCAATGAGAAGGCCGAAGAAAGATTATTCTTACCTTCCGAATCCGATGTCTACCAGATCATCCTCCAAGAAGGATAATTTTCCAGGGGCTGCCTCTAGTTTGAGAAAGGTAATGAAATCTTCTAAGGATTTTATCTCTCTAGAAAAGTTTAATTTGAGAAAGAAATATGCCACGATTCTCAAGCACTATGAAAGCACCGAGTGGGAATCAGCTTCTACGGATGAAGCAGCCTATCTTCAGTATGGTGACGGGTATGATGTTTTCTGATATATTGTTGTTTTTCAGGTGTGTTGTACTATTTTTCTGCACTTTTCCTTTATTTTAATAAATGGTCAGAGGTCTTCCTCTGACTGAGCATTCCTGGTATAAAATCCTAGTGGTGTTCTATCATGACCCATCCCCCGGGGCCCATGCCATGATAACCCAAGCCCTCCTTGCATAGGCCAGGGGCTTGTGACTAGCCCAAAAAGGAATATTCCCTAAAACAATAAGGCCTTTACTTTAATCATGTAGATTATAGGGTCTGAGAACACAATAATAAGTAACTATGAAGTAAATTACTCTAGTAATGGAGTGATTAAATAAAAGTGGATGGAATAAAAGCCCAAATGGAAAAGTAAAAGTACAATTGAAAAGTAAAAAAAATGTGAAAGGGTGAAAAGAAGCTCTTGAATCGTCCACCAAGGATCATGCCTGAAGGGTAGGTATTACTCACGATCAGTATTCCTGGTGTCGTGTCATGTCAAACGGTCCACCCTAGATCCCACCTGAAGGGTAGGTACGGATCATGATCTGTAGTCTCTGTGTCGGGTCAAACTAAATGGTCCTCCTCCGAGCACCATCCAGTCATGGATCCCCCAGCCTCAATTAATTTCGTATGTTGTCTCCATAAGACACAACTAGGCATGAGAGTAGCCTATGCATGGGTGATTATAATGATAGTCAGTACGGACCCCGAGGCCACGTAGGTTTCCTGATGTTACAACAAAGGAAAAGCGACAAATCAAGCCATCATCTCTACTTAGGTACATGCCTATACAAATACCTATGTTATAAAGATATAATCATTTCATACATGAGATAGGTATACAATAATGGTAACACCATGAAGGTTGAAGTACCACACAAGTAACACCGTAAAGATAATACCATGATGGTAAAATACATAGTTAAAATAGAGCCTCATCTCAAACCAGGTATAAAACTTATGGAAACAGGATATATTGCGGACCCACATAGGATCACTATGAATGCTGATAGAAATGAATAGATTCTCTAGGCCTAGGAATAAGTAACATTCCCTATCACAATGTTGAACACCTCATCTTTAGTATAACTCCTCCTCTATCGAGTACAGTGGGCCAGCCGCATCAGACAAAGGTTCTTCCCACTAACATTAAATTGTTGATGTACATTTCCCCATAGTGAACCATGGGTCTTTTGGGTCACACAAAGACGATCCCCCTCCGTTTCCTACTAATGTACTCATCCCCATCGTGTACTATGGTCACTCCACACCATGTCCTTCTAACTTACTCCTCCCCATCGTGTACTATGGTCTTCGAGTCAATCGAGTTGAAAATTCAGCAGTCGTCAGGTTTTAGCCAGTCGCATGGTACCATACATAATTTGCTTGGGATAACCACTACCTAATCCATCATTCATATTTAAACCAGAAATAAGTATCACTATAAAGATAACTGATGATTTTTCATGTCATATGGGTTCCAATGCAATAGACGGTGCATCCACTAAATGCTCGGTCTGTGCATTATTGGCATTTCAGTGCTGAGGGCCCAGTTAGATTCGGGTGCGAACCAACCCGGACATACTCCATGTTCCTCCAAAAATCTCATGAATTTATTCTAAAGGACTATTTCCCTCCAAGGATCCCAAAGTCGCAGACGGTTTATAAGATGGACGTTTGGTTCTTGAGATAAGTCCCTTTAAGTGTTTCAGGGCCCGGTTGGGGCCCTGTCCTGTCCAACCTGGTCGGACCGACCGAGACTGACCCGGTCTAGGATAGGCCACGACAAACTCATCCAGGTATACCGAGGATGACTCGGCCCACTGGGTCGAGGTCCGGTTTTCCTCGTATAGGGCGGCCCACAAAGGTGTGGTCTGACCTATAAAGGGGCCGCCCGATCTGAAGAGGGGTGACCCTAACTTGTTTTGACGTGGCCTGGTTGAGCGGTGGCCAGGTTGTGTCATGGTTCACTAGGGTGTGGCCCGCGGGGCTTCCTCCAGTTGGATCAGGAGAGCAGCTCCCCTGTGATCCCGAACAGCTAGAGTCCATTCAGCCTTTGAAGTGGTGGCGCCTCGTGGGTGCCTCTCGGTCATCGTGGAACCCACCGGAGGTGCATGTTTTGCCTCATCCACTGCAGCTTCGGCCAAAATATTCTTCTCACCGGCCGCACACCATCCATCCCTTCTGCGGAGGATGAACGAGCCTACCACCTTCTTTGGCTGCTTCGACTGATGATATGCGTCACCTTTGTACATCGGCATTGCACGAAGGTGCGCCACACCTCCTCCGCGTCCAACCGGTGTTGGCCACTCTGATTTCACCACAACATCCTATCACAACCACCTCTAGGGGAATGTGTTGGTGCATCTCCCCCTTTTTATCTGGTTGGTGTCATCACGACAGTGGTCTTCCAAAGTAGGGTCAAGGGTAACAAAGATGGGGAGGGTTTGGGCCGAGTTCATTATGCTCGCACCCTCCATGTTATCTGATGATCAAATGGAAGATAAAATAGGTGTAAAAATTTCTTTTATTAAACCACAAAAAAACCCTCATGGATTCCCTATAATAACCTCCAACAAAACGAATGAATCGTGGATCATCGTATTTGTCGTTTGACCCGTGTTCTTCATATAATTCCAAGAACGGGGAAGAGGAAAATCATTTAAAATATGTAAATGGATAAACCCCCTACCTCATAACCCATTGGAGAGCATCTGTGCTTTATGGTGGTAGGTGTTATTCATACCTGCAATCGGTTCCCAATGATGCCACTCGCAGTTCATCCTTCAGTTCGCGGTTCAGTGTCGTCCATAACCTACCACTAGGATTGAATCTATCCTCTAAGGGTTTAGTGTCGTAGTGACCCTTGAGCACATCGTTTCTTGAAGAACTACGCCGATACCCCTCCCTATTCTCCATATATTTAAGAGAGGGGGAGGGTAAGTAACGATGTCAGAATTTAATGGTATCATAAATTAGTAATCGTCCTAATTCCCCAACAACATTGCTACTTAGGGATGGTGGGACAATATATTTATTGGCTTGACACATCGCTGGCCCCGACCCTTTACTTGTCCGAATATGAAATAAAATAAAAAATTATTTTATTTCATATCTTATAAAAATTAAAAAAATATAACATTTTCCCCGGACCTACTTTAGTCAAATAAATATCCTCTTACGTGGACACTGAAACTGTGGATTCAACAATTCCCTAATATTTTTTAATCCGAGTAACACCTCAAAAGTTATAAAACACCGCTCGTGTGATTACTAAACGTACTAGAAAAAAGGTTCAATAAATTATTACTATTCACCCTCAACCCACAACTGTCAAAGATAGGATTAACATATGGGGAACACACCCCAACTAACTCAACATCACTTTTGCATTTTCAATACATGTTTCCTTTTAGAACTTAGGGATTTTAAAATAAAATAATTGTTTCTTAGTTATTTTATTTACAGACAAAATCTAACTATCACTGGTGGCCCACGCTAACCATTGTTAGTATATTTATAAAGAAATAATACTCTCACAAGATTAGTGGTGGTCTCATATTTTTAATCCAAGTTACCATTTGTGAATTATAATCATTCAAAAGATATAACATTTTTATTTAATTATTTTATTTACCATTATTCCATTTTCATGTTTCCTCACTGGAGACCTGTGATGACTAAACATATGTTTCACCTAGGTTAAACCCACAATCATGAATGTAATGGTGCCCTTAGATTTCTGATCTGGGGAACCGTTTAAGAGTTATCCCACCTTTTAATAAAAACTACTTACGTAAGCTAATTAATTGTAAACAAACCATCAACGGATTATTTCAGGCACTTCGAGCCTTAGAATCACGTTCTGTTAGATTTCACGGTCTTGAAATAATTCCATATAATTATAAAATATATACCAAAATTCCAAGACAATATATTCTCCCCACCTTAGTGATTTCTTTCCCCAAATGTCAAAAAAAGGCAAAACAAAAAAATGATGGTACATAGAACAAATCTAAGACTTCTTCTCCCATGTTCTCTACTGGAGGTCCTCATGCTACTAGTAAACGCACACGTGAGGTATTGATTGACCATAAAGGACTCAATTTTATCAATCCTCAAACACCCCTGGGAACTCTCTAAAAATCACCCTTATCGTAAATTTTTTACAGTCCATAGTTGATAACATGCGATGGATCATGCACTCATCTCCTCAGTTGTGAACCATGGAAAACATTATGCACCCAATTCATCTGTGGGGAAGGAGATATATGATACGCCACCTTGCCCACTCTGCTGCAAATCTAGAATGGACTGATGAACTTCATAGATAACTTGTCACACCTACCAAATCTCCGCAAAGCTCATCGATGTGAGACTCATAGCAAGACATGGTCTCCGTCCCCCTGCCAGCATAATACTTCTACCAGCTCTATGCAGTCCTCACAAGATAACAAGTGAGGGATCGTGATACAAACTCTTCCACTTCTTCCTTCATCCTTGGCCATTAGTACTGATGCTGGAGGTCCTGGTACATCTTCGCTACTCCAGTATGTACCGTTAAAGGGGATATGTGGATCTCCCTCAACACCTCCTCCCAAAGAGTCACCTGTATAATGGTGTGTCTTATGAAGAATATGACATGCTCCCAGTCATCATAGAATCATTTAGAAGACCCTCATAAGGATAGTTGGGAACCTTAGGCCTTGCAGTCAACCTTTCATGCTGTCCCCCCCCCCCCCGCACCCTTGAATCTTGATGAAGAATAGGGGGACTGATAGTCGTTGACATGAGGTAAGTTGCCTCATCATTAACAATGAAGGATATCTACAGCACGTCTAGATGCTCTGATGCCTCAGCCAACAGTTGTAGACAACACCTCATGTTGAGTTCGTCTGTTACCATGTTCACCTTCTTAGGAGTATAGACTATCTCAATGTCATAGTCCTAGATGAACTCTAGCCATCGTTTTTTTATATTCTAGTCCTTCTTTGAGAAGACACACCTGAGACTCTTTTGATCAGAGTAAACAATAAATTGTTCACTCGTCATGTAATGTCACCACACATTCAAGGAAAAGACCATGGATACTAACTCCAAGTTATGGGTAGCATATTTTTACTCATGTTGACTCAGCTACCATGATCCATAGGTAATCACTACATGCTCCTGCATCAGGACACACCCAAGTCCAATACCTGATGCACAGTAGTAGACTACATACCCAATTCCTTCTTTTGGTAGACTCATGATGGGGCATTTTTTAGTCTCTTCATAACTCCATAGAGCTCTTCTGGAATCTCTTTTTCCACTTGAAGGGATGTCCCTTCTTCATCAAAGATGACAATGGTGGAAAAACTATGGAAAAGTTAGGCATGAATCTATGGTAGTACCAATCCAATGTAGATTTAACTTTCCCATTGGGGAGTTAATTTTGAAAAACATATTTTTAAAAGATGTCCCCAAACATTCCTCCCTTAATAGGAATTGAAAACTAAAAACTAATTCTTCTACGAGGGTATGTCTGGTTGACTCAAGAGTGATCTACTGAACCATCCTATGCAAGAGTTTATCATGTGCCGACTTGGTTTCTTTATTCAAAGACCAATGAAAACCCCATTACGACAATGTAGATAAACCAAAAACATTATTCCAAATACATTCAATCTTATTATGAACTTTGGATGTCCAATCCAAACCCAAAGTAAGGTCGTAAGGCCTAAACACTGCCACCATGATGTTCCAATAGAAACTCTTTGCTCAAGGGTCAGATCACACTGTCGGCATAACTGTGATTATTGACTCTCTTCCCAATGGTATATCTAGAATTGAGGGTCAAGTAAATGGTTTATCCGGAAACCCTAGGTGTTGGGAATGAATCGTGGAAGGAAGGAATGATTTTTACCTATGTCTATTAAGAAGGTAGCGAGTAGTAGACACATATTGTACTTTGAATCATTCCTAGAGACCTTAGGTCACACTCCTTTACTGTATGCAGCCACTCTCTTCCTATGTCCTCTAGCTCACTGAGCCTGGTGGGGACCACATAGAGGGTGGTTTGTAACATGTACAAATGTACATCGCCTCAGGCCTATATCCAAGCTCTGCTTCCACGTCTGTATCCCTAATGTTTCGTCTATCCCTATCACATCTTCATCCCAAAATATTTTACACACCCAGGTTTCTGAGACTGGAGTCAGTTTCAGGCTTTCCCATTGTTAACATTCACTGGATTCATTCACTCATACAAAGAACATTCAACCAAAAAAGGTTCTATCATGCACCCTAACATATATAGTAATGCATAGAAGAATAGTGCTGGCTCCGATGTCCTTAAACGCACCTCACTCGGATGTTCGAGCCCCGAAGCACTGACCGTATTGTATTCATCGATTACATAGAATGTCTGGAAGGCCTCAATTAATACTCAGCTACTGAAATGTCATCCTTCCAATACTATTGAAGCTCTAGGGAACACTCATTCCTTATCTATTAATTACAAGAGACCACCTTCTCTGAGGATGGTTCCCATGATTGTCCCCAGAAAAGTCACCTCTTTACAAGATAAGGGTAACCTAAAACCTATCATCATCCTACTGAGCCACATAGAAGGCTCTGTAATAGGACCTACATTAAATCTAATAGGGCCCTGGCATGATGCAAACTCGACTTCATTTTCAAAACAGTCTTTAGGCACCTTTGAGTTCAGCTTACCTCAGTACCTGAGTGGTATCTGATGTTGAAACACATGTAAGGCAGTAACCCTACATGTGTCCTCTACCAGTACTACCGGTTGTAACTGTTGACCAACGATCAATGATATAGATGAAAAACTACCCGATGGTACTATATTAGGAAACAATCTATGTACCTAAGTCTCACTTCCATGTGGACCATCCTCATTGTCACATACTAGTAAAGGCCTGTAGCTAGGATCACCATCGACTCAACTAGTGTCCCAACTATGCGGAAAACTATAGCCACAACCTCTAGCCAGTCCTCAGCTTCCTGGGAATCTGTCTAGTCTGAAAACATTGGAGTCATCTTCCATGGGAACACGTGCAATCCGCTTAGTCGGTGTGCACCATCGGCCAATGCGGCTGGTGGTAATTGCTGCCCAAAAGGTGGGGGTGCAGCTGGTACACCACATGAAGGTTCCAACACTGTAAGAGGGCCCTACACCAGAGCCTCGTCACTCGGTGGGCAATCATCATGTACTCTCTCTGGAATCCTAGTTGGATATCTTATGCAGTGACATAATAATAAGGAACAGGTGCACCACATTAATTAAGTTATACCTGGTCAGTTGACATTAATGAAATCACATAAAAACACTTCAAAAAAACACACAATCAGTTTTTTCCTGCACTGATTCAGAAATCCGAATTCACGGTCTTGGTGTATTGATACATCAACTGCCACACCAACACTAGACTCTACGAACTGAAATCCTCACTCATAACACATAACACAATCGCCATACATAAAAAATCCGAGTCTTAGTTCTTGGGTAGTACCTAACTCAATTGATACAACTTTTTCACAACCCGTCCCCTGTGGCCCGTGTTGTGACAACCCCAAGCCTGCCTTCCATAGTCCTAGGGGTGGTGACTAGTAGTGAAAGGTTTATTCCCTAAAATGGGAAGGAATTTCCTTTAAACATGTACAAACACATGATCCTAGAACACAATAAGAAGAAACTGTGAAGTAAACTACTATTTTAAAAGAGTGTTCAAAGAAAAGGGGCCATAATGTATGCCCAAATTGAAAAGAACAAGTACAAATGAAAAGTACAAAACAGCTGAAAAGGTGAAAATCAGCTCGTGTATCGTCCACCACGAATCCTGTCGGAACGGTAGGTACAACTCATGACTAGTATTCTCTACATCGCATCGCATTAAACAGTCCACCCCAGATCCTACCTGATGTGTATGTGTAACTCACGATCAGTTCTCCCTAAGTCACATCACACAAAATTTTCCACCTCAAAGAACAATCTAGTCCTGGATTCCTCAGATTCGATCGATGCCATATGTCTTCTTCATAAGACACAAAAAAGTAAAGCTGATGCCCAAGATGGGATGTGTATAAAAATACTCATTAGGGACCCCAATACCCTCTAGATATTTTAAAGTTACACAAATGTAAAATCCACAAATCCAGAAATCAACTCTACTTTGGTATATTCCCATACATATTCCAAAGATATCAAGATATAATCATATCGTAAATGAGGGAGGTGCACCACAAAGGTAACACCATGAAGGTAGAAGTACCACACATGTAACACCATGAATATAATACCATGAAGGTAAAAGACTTATTTCAAACAGATCCCCAGATCAAACAAGATATACAATTCAGAGAAAAATGATATGATGTTGACCCACAAAGGATCACTATGAATGCTGATTTCCATCCATAGATTCTATAGGCCTAATAACAATTAACAATCTCTGTCACAGCGTCGAACACCTCAGATTCTAGAGAAATCCTCCTCTATTGAGAATAGTGGGCCTACCGTGTCACATAGAGGATCTTCCCACTAACCTTGAACTATTGTGGTACTCCTCCCCATTACGTACCATGGATCTGTTAGGTCACACAGAGCTGCTCCCCCACCATGGCCTGCTAAGGTACTTTCCCCATCGCGTCCCATGGCCGCTCCCCACCGTGGCATACTGAGGTGCTCCTCCCCATTGCGTACTGTGGCCGTCGAGTCACTCTGAGTTTAAAATTTAGCAGTCATCAGGTCTCAGCTAGTCACGGGGTTTTGTATGTAGCGCACTTGGGATAACGGGTCCCCAATCCATCTGTCGTATTTCAACCAGCTCAAAGACTCACCAAGAAGTAACTTGATGATATATAGTGTCACAAGTGTTCTGGCATAATAGAAGTCACATCAATTGGATGCCCAATATGTGCATTATTGGCATTTTAGTGTCGAGGGCCTGGTTGGACTCAGGTACGATCCAACCCGAATGTACTCTATGTTCCTCCAAAACACTCATGGAGTAAGTCAAAAGGACGGTCTCACTCGAAGAATCCCAAGTCCACTTATTGTTCATTAAACCAACATTCGGTTCTCGAGATAAGGCCCTTAAAGTGTTTCTTGGCCCGGTCGAGCCTAGGTCCAGTCGGATTTGGTCAGACCGACCCGACCCGAACCGGTCTGGGCAGGGTCATCGCGGACTTAGCCCACTAGGTCGAGGTCTGGCCCATCCCATAAGGGGAAGGCCTGGTAGGGAGGCGGCCAGGTTTGGTGGAATCCTGGTTGGCCAATGGACAGCTAGGGGGACATCCCATGGTGCTTCAACAGCGCAGATCAGATGTGCTGTTCCCTGAGATCCCAAACAGCCAGAGACCATTCGGCCTTTGAAGTGGTGACACAACATTGGCGTCTCCCGGTCGCTGCCAAACCCACCAGAGGCAAATTTTCTCCTCCTCCTCCGCGACTTCAGCACTGGTCTCCTGCTCACCTGCGACGCACGATAGTGCGCCGCCCTTCCATTCTGCAGCTGGCTGATGACTCGGCCTCCTTCTCAGACTATCGCAGTTGACAAGCCATGGCCACTTTTCACACCGGCAGTGAACGATGGTGTGCTACACCTCCTTTGCAGCCAGTAAGTGGTGGCCACTCTGATGTCCATCACGACTTCCTATGGAATCCTCCACTAGTTTTGTGTGTTGGTGTGTCGCCTCCTTCATAGTCGGTTGGTGTCATCGCGCCAGCCGTCTTCCACAGAAGGTGTGAGGAGAACAAAGTCATGGAGGGTTGGGGGTAGGATCGTTAGGCTCATGCCCTTCATGTTAGCTCGTGATCAAAGGGAGGATAAAATGGGATTAACAATTTCTTATATTAAACTATAAACGAAACCTCACAAGGATACCTCATAACAACATCACAAAAAATGATTGAATCGCAGATCAACCCGTTAGTTGGTTAACCTACATTCTTTGAATAATTTCAAGAATGGGGAAGAGGAAAAATAATTTAAAATGAGTAAATCAATAGACCCCAACCTTGTAACCAATTGTAGTGCATCCTTGATTGAAGTTGCATCATGTTCTTAATTCCCACAATCGGTTCTCAATGACCCCACTCACATGTCGTCCATCAGTTCGTGGTTCAATGTCACCTATCACCTCCTGCTAGGATCAGATTCATTATCAAAGGGTATAGTATCGTGGTGCTCCTTCAGCACTTCATTTCTTGGAATATTTGAATAGATACCCCTCTCCGAGATCCATATATATAGGAAAAAATGAGGGTATGTAAGGAAGTTAGAATTTAATGGGATCATCAATTAAGAAACTTCTTTATTCCTCAACGACATTGTTAATTAGGGTTGGAAGGTCAAGTCATTTATTAGCTTGACAGGTCACTGGCCCCACCCCATTTACTTATTCATTGGAGGATATGAAATAATAAAATAAAATCATTTCTTTTATTTTCTTTTAAAAATTCACAAAACATATATTTTTTACAAACATATTATGGTCAATTTAAATCCTCCCTTAAGTGAATCATGATGCAACAGATTCAATGGTGCCCTCATGTTTTTCATTCTGACCAATAGTTTAGAAGTTAGAAAATGTAGTCACGTGTTTACTAAATGTAACTGAAAAAAGATCAATAAATTATTATTGTTCACCCTAGACCCACACCAGTTGGAGGTAAGGCTTCGACTAAGGAGATCATTCCCCCAACGAACTCAACTATACTCTTGGATTTTCAATATGAGTTACTTTTTAGAATTTATGGATTTTACAATAAAATAATTGTCACATATTTATTTTATTTATGGGAAAAAACTATCTTTCACTACTTGCTCATGTCGGCCAATGTTATTATCTTCCTAAAGAAATCGAACCCTCACGAGTTCAGTGGTGGTCTCATATTTTTAATCCGAGTTACTGTTCTTGAGTTATAAGCATTTGAAAAATAAAACAATTTTATTTAATTATTTTATTTACGGTTATGCCATTTTTGGGTTTTCTCACATGATACCCGTGCGGACTAAAATTAAGTCATGACTAGGGTAAACCCGCCACCCTAAATGCAACAGTTCCTATAGATTTCTGATCAGTGAAACCTTTTAAGAGTTATTCCACATTTTCAGGAAAACTTCTTTGTCATTCTTATTAAATCTTAACAAAACTTCAACCGATCATTTCTTGCACTCTGGCCCTCAGAATAACGTGCCTTCAGATTTCTCGGTCTCAAAATAATTTCATATAACTCAAAAAATTATACATAAATTCTGAGACACTACAATTTCAATATCTGATAAATAGAACAAACAAGAATTAAAATGGAGACCATGTACCACCTTTATTAAATGTGGAATAATAATATCCATCACATAAAAAAAATATTGGTATGATGATTTATCTTGTTCAAAATATGATTTTATATAATTAAATGTGATGCACCAATATTAAATAAAGATGTCACCACAGATGAAGCTATAATGATAGTAATTTCACGGTCACTAGAAATGTATCAGCTTCATCTACATACTCTTAAATTTCTTGAATTATCTTAATTGTATATTTTTGTGTCATTAAACCCATATATTTTGAGGAGAATAATTCCATTGATATACTATTCATAAATAATGTCACTAGACCACCGTACGAAGAAGAAGAAAATGTCATATGTAGGTGTCCTGAGTTACCACAAGAACATCTGATCTTTAACACCTCAGTACAAACCTATATCAAATAACCATCCTTAACATGGTAGAATAAAGTAAAAGAGAATCTTCAAGGTAATTACAGAGCTCTATGGAATGCATGTTTTTTAAAACCACCACAAGTGTAACACCCGAGATTTTTATGAGTAATATTTTGTTTTTATGTTATATATATATCATCAAAGGAATCTTTCACTACACACTAGCTTGGCTTACTTTACACGCAATCACGACCTTCATCAATAGCTTGCATTGTACGCAATACCGAGTTTCACTAAACGACGATATGCTATTAAAATATTATTTAAAATAGCCGTTATGAATAGTAATAACCACTTTTTGAAATTTTATCTTCAAAAATGGACATCATTTTTGGATTCCGAATACCGAAATTAGCCTCGGGTGAAATTTTGGTATTTTTCTGAAAACTTTCAATTTTTGATGAATAGTGAAACCACTAAGTGGTAGGTTAAAAACTGAATTTTGCATAAAACTTAATTTTACCACTTCTGTGAATGGAATTTCGAAAATCCGACAGACACAATTGATATCAGTAAGTAAAATGTGGTTCAATGAGATAAAAATAATTTTTTGGTGAATAGTAACTTTTTACTTTTTTTACCGCGATTAATTGTAAATAAGGTAACTAAGGGTAAATATGATATTACTATTACCCTAACACATGTCCTAATTCTATTGGATAAGTTTAATTCGACCAAAAACAACCTTATGAATATAATATGACCATTTAGGTCAACTTGGATTAGATTATGACATTTAATATTATTTTATTTAATGAATAGTTAAAATAGGTAAAATCAAAGTTTAATAACTAAAACATTTTTACTATGGGATTATACATAAGATAAATTCGACTATAAATATTCATTAGAAATCTAAAAAGATTTCCTACATAATTATATTTTATTTATAATTTTTAGACATTATATAAATTAATTTATTTATGACACAACGATGATGCAGTAATTACCCTTTTAAGGAAATGTTAACATAATTGATGTTATAAATGCTCAAATAAATGTAATTTGAGACTTTTTATGAATTAAAATAATTTTATAGGTTACTATGATATATTAGTGTTGATTTATTCAACTTTATTCGAACATATAATTCTGTTATGACTTTCACAAAAATCATATATCAAATAGTGTCAAAATTGACACAAAATAGTTTTTAAAGAAAATATTATATTATTAATTGTTATTTTATTCCTAAAAATATAAGGTTCGGCCAAATGACTTAGATAAAGATATATATATTAATAATAAACAACTTGGGGTTCTTTTGGCATGTTATAGTATGTGTATTAACCATATAGTGTAAGAAAATAAAAAGTCACGGTAAAAGTTAAATTATTTAACTTGGAGTTAAATCTAATTGATAAGGTTAAAATAATAACCTAAACTTGTCTAAATCCTATTGGTTGATAGGATTTCGACCCATCCCTACTTTACCTTCGAAATAAGACCCTTTGGAACCATTATAAACAGATTTTGACTTTAATATAAAATAATATTTTGAGATATTCCTAAGGTGCCCCTCTCCTCCCTTATAAAAGGGCACCTCCTCCCCCTCCTCCTCACACCAATTTGAGCACTCAATCTCGGCCAAACCATGCCAAAATCCCTTCTACACTTCCCTATAATAATCCTAGAGGTCCTGGGATTCTTCAAAGACCAATATTAGTTCCCTAAGTGGAGGATTCAAAGAGGCGTTTCAAAGAAGAGGTAATATCCATTACCGATATTTTCAATTTCTTTCTTCTTCAACTTCTTCTTCTTTAGTTTTTTCATGATAAAGTAATAACATCAGTATTACTTACATATTGATATGTTATTATAAATATTAAACAAACCTAATTCCCCTTCTATCCATCCTATGGAAAATGAAATCACTGCGCGTGCGTACGTACGGAATACCGTCTCCACGCCGTGGTGTAATCTATTTTCCACCATCACCTTATAAGGTTGGGTATAATGGTGTAATGAGTAACTATATATGATTATTATAAAGTGATATTTATACTGAAATAGTATAAATACACTTAAATACAATTCCACGATCATGGGAACAATATCATTGCTCGTGCGTACGTACGGAATACCGTCTCCACGATGTGATACGACTCGTTCTACATGATCATCATTACATAGTAATTATATAAATGAATTGAATGAATAAATATGATATATGTTACACTAATACCATTCTGGATATAAGGTATCTATAACCTTAAAAGAAGAATAAGAATTTATTCAGCAAAACACGCATAAGAACAAAAGGCAATAAAGACCCGAGTAACAAGTAACAATGGAATATTACTAATAAGAAGCTAATAATATTACCATATATGATATCATATCAATATGTATGATTCTGGAATAAGTCAATAACATTATTTAAACCATTATACAGGATATTCGGACACATACAAAGCAAATCGGACCTAAGTTAAGGGAAATGTCACAATCTCATTTTATCCGAGATTGTTTATACTTTGGTATTTACTGGGGTGTATTTTATCATCCACATCCATGTATCCCCAATATGTAATATTTATATCCTTCTACAATATTTAATATCAAATTTTACCCTTTGGTGAGATTTTAGTAAATGATATGAAAGGAATCTTTTGACGTTTTTCGTACGAGGTACTTTTTGACTTTTCCGACAAAAGTACGAGAAGAATGTTTTTTTAACTTATACGGCATGAATGGAATTTTAAAACATTATTTCCAAGAATCTTTCTTTAAAAGTTTTCAAGCTTATTTTTAATCAACTTATTTTAGATTAAAATTGTATGACATGTTAAGAGAGGAAAAATGTATTTGAAGTAGAAAGGATATTTTCCTCAAGAATGGAGTTCAAATCTTTTATCAAAATTATATTCCATCTAAGATAATATAGGGTTCTGTTTTTATCCCTATTATTACATTGATTTGATTATGTTTTGAGGGAATTATTTTTATGAAGCCATTTACCTTATATGATTTGTTTTATGATGTCATGATGTTTCAAGAATCCCATTTTTGTTACATGTGTTATGCGGTGATGTATGATTTATGATTATGTGGCACACATAAGAAAGGATTCATTATAAGATGGGTGGGACCTATATCTCCCTCCAATGCATTGGGTAAAGATTTTATATCTCATGAGATAGACATGGATGGAACGGAAGGTTATTTCGGTTCAGTGATACATGACTGAAATGAGGAGTGAACTCGGTTCAGAAATGGACTTTATCTGCTAAGATAGTCTTGGAAATGAGTCATGACTAACAAGAAATGATTTTCCATGATTATGTGTGCATTCCACAAGGTGTCAAGTTTTATGTTATGATTATGGGGATCTCATTTTCTCTTCTATTATTTATTCCATGTTAAGATATTATGATCTCTTTTGCAGGTTATGATTTTCAAAAAGATATGATATGATTTTTATTTCCTTTATTTTCCCTTCCTGAGCATTTGAGCTCACCCTTTTTGTATGTTTTCTTTTACCCAGGTCAGGAAGATGGATATTAAGTAGAACATGCTAAAAGGGACCCTAGATATGATGAAATAAATGGGAGACACTGTAGAAGATTTATGAACCAGTTGTTTATGTTTCCCAGTTTCTAAAGACACTATACCAATACGGTCCTCTGTGGTTTTGTCATATATTGTAATAAGTGTGCTTCAATTTTGAAGTATTAACAATGTATGTAAAGTATGGGTTGTTATAGTTGGTATCAGAGGAAAGGTATAGTCAACCTTTGGAAACTAGGATGTGAAAGCCTTAGTAAGAACCCTAAGGATAAGTCTAAGCATAGAACACAATCTTCGTGTTTTAGAAATGGCCATGAATAACCTAGGATAAGACCTTAAGCATGAAAATTTTATTCTTGAATTATGTGGTTTTCCTATTATAATTAGTGTTCCTAACACTATTCTTCTTGGTTATAGTCAATGGCCGGAACCCGAAGGAACCGTGTTAATGGGGAATGCGATGGGAAATGCAATGATTGTCCCCCTGAGCAACCAAACGATATGGGAGCTGGAATGAAAAATCTTGTAACCATGCTCACACAACTTTCTCAAGCTATTAATCATGTAGGACTTCCAAACGAGCAAAGGAAGGAGAAACATTCTCTTGAATCCTTCATGAGGCAGCGTCCACCTTCTTTCAGCGGGTCTACTGATCCATTAGTTGCTGAACAATGGATTAGTACTACTGAAAAGATTTTTTCAGTTATTCAATGTTCTGAACATGATAATGTCATCCTAGCAGTGTATCGTTTGGAAGGAGATGTTGATCAATGGTGGAATATTATTAAGAATACGAGGCAAAGGGATTAAATTGAGTCCATGGAATGGGACGAGTTCAAGAACTTATTTTCCAATAATTACATCCCTCTTATTCTCCGAACAAAGATGGAGAAAGAGTTTCTTGAACTGAAGCAAAGGGATGATGAATCTTTTGGTACCTATGAAGCAAATTTTACAAGACTTGCAAGGTACGCTTCTGGTCTTATTATCCAACCTGAAAGTAAGATCGATTGATTCTTTAGTGTCTTAAAACCAGGTCTTCGAAGGGTGTTAGCCATAAGGGACTTCAATAGCTACGAGGAAATCGTTCGATGTGCTCTCAAAGTCGAGATGGAGATTGGAGTAACCCATCAGTCATATAGGATTGATAAGAATAGGAAAATGGAATTCAAAGGAAAATCTAAAGAGAACACTGAAAGAAGATGAGCTTTCCCTTATGCTCAAAGTGTGGAATGAAACATGGAGGGAGTTGTCTTAAAGGGACAAGTAAATGTTTCAAATGTGGAAAGGAAGGTCATCGGGCATTTGAATGCTGCAATAATGGGAAGAAGATGTCTAATGATGCAAACAAAGGAAGGGATACCAGAATGAACCTACTACACTTCAATGTTTCAAGTGCAAGGAGATGGGGAATTATGCCAATCAATTCCCAAATCCAAGGGTTGATTTTGATGGTCGACGTCAACAAACTCTTAAGGCTAAAGGCAAAGGAAAGTCACATGCAATTTCTATCAGCGATGTGGAGTACGATAACGAAGTGGTAAAAGGTACACTTACCATCCAATCTAAAGTAGCAAATGTTTTATTTGATTCTGGATCCACCCACTCTTTTATTTCTGATGAATTTTCTAAGGGTATCAACGTATTACCTCAACAATTAGATGTTGAGTTAGCTGTGACAACACCTAATGGAACATCAATCTCATCAAAAGTTTATAATTCTTCTCCAATTGACGTTTGTAGGAAAGTGCTTCCTGCAAATCTTGTGATCCTTCATTTAGTGGAATTCGATGTGATTCTTGGCATGGATTGGATTTCTTTATACGGAGATCATATCAATTACCAAAGAAGGGAAGTCACATTTCATATTCCAGATCAATCTATGATCATCTATCAATGCAAGGATGAAAATAACCTTCCAGTGGAAATTTCTTCTATTTTATGGTTATTGATTCCACTAAATGAAGGTTATTTATCTCAAATGGTTGGTGAGAAACTCGCGATTAAGAATATGCCCATCGTACGGGAGTTTGATGATGTCTTTCCGGAGGAATTACCTGGTCTTCCACCAAATCGTGATGTTGAGTTTTCAATAGAACTCGTACCGGTTGCTTTGCCTATTTCAAAGACACCTTATAGAATGGCCCCAATTGAGTTGCAAGAATTGAAGAAGCAACTCCAAGAGAATCTTGATAAGGGATTCATACGCCCTAGTGCGTCACTTTGGGGAGCACTTGTTCTATTTGTTAAGAAGAAAGATGGATCAATGAGACTCTGCATTGATTATTGAGAACTTAACAAGATCACTATCAAGAACAAATATCCTCTCCCACGCATTGATAAATTATTTGACCAACTACACGGAGCTCAATACTTTTCCATGATTGATCTTCGTTCAGGGTATCATCAATTAAGGGTCAAAAGGGAGGATATACCAAATACGTCTTTCCGTACAAGGTATGGACACTATGAATTTATAGTGATGCCATTTGGTCTTACTAATTCCCCTGCTATCTTCATGGATCTAATGAATAGAGTCTTTAGAGACTATCTTGATCAATTTGTGGTAGTCTTTATAGACGATATTCTTGTCTATTCAAAGAGCAAGGAAGAGCATCAAGATAACTTGAGAATTATATTTAAGACCCTGAGAAAGGAGAAGATTTATGCCAAATTTACCAAGTGTAAATTTTGGCTTCAAAAAGTTGCATTTTTGGGTCACATAATCTCAAAAGAGGGGATATCTGTGGATCCAGCAAAAACAGAGGTTATCGAAAGATGGTCAAGACCAACAACAGTAACTGAGATCTGAAGTTTTCTTGCTTTGGCTGGATATTATCGATGTTTTTTAAAATATTTTTCACGATTATCTAATCCACTCACCAAGTTGACTCGAAAAGGAGTTAAGTTTGTTTGCACGGAGGAATGTGAAGAGAATTTCAAGGAGTTGAAAAGAAGGTTATCCAGTGCACCTGTGCTCACACTGCCTTGTAGTGGAGAAAGGTTTGTGATCTACAGTGATGCGTCCAAGAAGGGATTGGGGTGTGTCCTTATGCAAAATTATATGGTGATAGCTTATGCCTCACGACAGTTGAAAATCCATGAGCAAAATTACCCAACACATTATTTGGAGTTAGCTGCGGTAATCTTTGCATTAAAGATTTGGAGGCATTACCTTTATGGTGAAAGGTGTGATATTTATACTGATCATAAAAGTTTAAAGTATATTTTCACACAAAAGGAGCTGAATATGCGTCAAAGAAGATGGTTGGAGATGATTAAGGATTATAACTGATCAATCCATTACCACCCTGGGAAAGCAAACAAGGTGGAAGATGCCTTAAGTCGAAAAGACCATGCTAGTTTATCCATGATGAGGATCACAAAATATCCAATATTTATTGATTTACAAAGGATGGATCTTGGAATTATAATGGAAGGGGAAAAATATTATCTTTCTCAAATGAATGTTCAACCATCTATACATGTGATGATTAAATAGGCACAGAAAGAAGATGTCGAGTTACAAAAGAAGGTGAGAAATGTTCCTGAATTCAACCTTGATTGTGATGGGATAATAAAGTTCAGGAATTGGGTTTGTGTTCCTCCCATCCCCGAATTAAAGAAGGAGCTGCTGGATGAGGCTCGCAATTCTTCATTCTCTATTCATCCTGGAAGAACGAAGATGTATAGGGACCTGAAAGAGTACTTCTGGTGGGATGGCATGAAAAGAGATGTTGCTGAATATGTCTCTCGATGCTTGGTTTGTCAACAAGTTAATGCTGAGAGACAGAAGTCTAAGGGGATGTTACAACCATTACCCATACCCGAATGGAAATGGGAAAACATCACTATGGACTTTGTCACAGGACTTCCTAAAACATCCAAAGGCAATAATGCTATCTGGGTCATAGTTGATCGTCTTACAAAGTCTGCACACTTCATTGTTATTAGAGATGATTTCTCTCTAGATCAGCTTGCCAGGATATATGTAAAGGAAGTGGTAAGATTGCATGGAGTACAACTTTCTATTATATCGCATCGGGATCCGAGATTTACCTCGAAGTTCTGGCGAAGTCTTCAGCATACTCTGGATACAGAGTTTAGTTTCAGCACTGCTTATCATCCTCAGACAGACGGTCAGTCTAAGAGAACAATTCAAACCCTAGAAGATATGTTGAGAGCTTGCTCTATGGATTTCAAAGGAGGTTCGGATCAACACCTACCTTTGGTGGAATTTTCTTATAATAATAGCTTTCACTCCAGTATTCAGATGGCTCCTTATGAAGCTCTCTATGGAAATAAATGCAGGACTCCAACTTGCTGGGATGAAGTTGGGGAAAGAAAGCTATTAGGACCTGATCTCGTTGATGAATGACAGAAAAGGTCAGATATATTCAACAACACATAAGAGCAGCTCAGAGTCGATAGAAAACTTATGCCGATAGCCGAAGAAAAGACCTAGAGTTTGAAGTGGGTGATAAAGTGTTCTTATGAATATCTCCCTAGAAGAGGGTTATGAGATTTGGAAACAAGGGGAAGTTGAGCCCTAGATATATCGGTCCTTTCGAAATACTGGATCGTGTTGGAAAGGTAGCTTACCGATTGGCGCTTCCACCGAATCTCTCTCAAGTTCATTATGTGTTCCATGTATCTCTCCTGAGAAAGTACATACCTGATCCTTCACATGTACTCAGCTCAGAAGTTGTACCACTGGAGCAAGAACTTTCTTATGAAGAACAACCGATAGAGATTCTGGATCGTAGCGAAAAAGTCCTACGAAACAAGACCACTTGATTGGTGAAAGTTTTATGGAGGAACCACCAACTTGAAGAATCTACATGGGAGCTTGAGGATATGATAAGGGAGAAGTATCCTCATCTGTTTGTTACAAAGTGACGAATTTCGAGGGAGAAATTCTTTTTAAGGGGGGTAGAATGTAACACCAGAAGTTTTTTATGAGTAATATTTTGTTTTTATGTTATATATATATCATCAAAGAATTATTTCACTACACACTAGCTTGGATTACATTAAACGCAATCGCGACCTTCCTTTATAGCTTGCGTTGTACGCAATACCGAGTTTCACTAAACGACGACATGCTATTAAAATATTATTTAAAATAGCTGTTATGAATAGTAATAACCACTTTTTGAAATTTTATCATTCAAAATGGACCTCATTTTTGGATTCGGAATACACAAATTAGCCTAGGGTGAAATTATGGTATTTTTCTGAAAACATTAAATTTTTGAAAAATAGTGAAACCACTAAGTGGTAGGTTAAAAACTGAATTTTGCATAAAACTTAATTTTACCGCTTCTGTGAATGGAATTTTGAAAATCCGATAAACACGTTTGATATCAGTAAGTAAAATGTGCTTCAATGAGATAAAAATAATTTTTTGGTGAATAATAACTTTTTACTTTTTTTACCGCGGTTAATAGTAAATAGGGTAACTAAGGGTAAATATGATATTAATATTACCCTAACACATTTTCTAATTCTATTGGATAAGTGTAATTCGACCAAAAACAACATTATGAATATAATATGACCATTTAGGTCCACTTGGATTAGATTATGACATTTAATATTATTTTATTTAATGAATAGTTAAAATAGTTAAAATCAAAGTATAATAACTAAAACATTTTTAATATGGGGTTATACATAAGATAAATTCGACTATAAATATTCATTAGAAATCTAAAAAGATTTCCTACATAATTATATTTTATTTATAATTTTTAGACATTAAATAAATTAATTTATTTATGACACAACGATGATGCATTAATTACCCTTTTAAGGAAATGTTAACATAATTGATGTTATAAATGCCCAAATAAATGTAATTTGAGACTTTTTATGAATTCCACTAATTTTATAGGTTACTATGATATATTAGTGTTGATTTAATCAACTTGTCTCGAACATATAATTCTGTAATGACTTTCACAAAAATCATATATCAAATAGTGTCAAAATTGACACAAAATAGTTTTTAAATCAAATATTATATTATTAATTGTTATTTTATTCCTAAAAATCTAAGGTTCAGACAAATGACTTAGATAAGGATATATATATTAATAAAAAACAACTTGGGGTTCGTTTGGAATGTTATTGTAAGTGTATTAATCATATAGTGTAAGAAAACAAAAAGTCACGGTAACAGTTAAATTATTTAACTTAGAATAAAATCTAATTGATAAGGTTAAAATAATAACCTAAACTTGTCTAAATCCTATTGGTTGATAGGATTTCGACCCATACCCACTTTACCTTCTAAATAAAACCCTTTGTAACAATTATAAACCGATTTTGACTTTAATATAAAATAATATTTTGAGATATTCCTAAGGTGCCCCTCTCCTCCCTTATAAAAGGGCACCTCCTCCCCCTCCTCCTCACACCAATTGGAGCACTCATGCTCGGACAACCCCTGACAAAATACCTTCTACACTTCCATATAATAATTTTAGAGGTCCTGGTCTTCTTCAAAGACCAATCTTAGTTCCTATGTGGATGATTCAAAGAGGCGTTTCAAAGAAGAGGTAATATCCATTACCGATCTTTTCAATTTCTTTCTTCTTCAACATCTTCTTCTTTAGTTGTTTCATGATAAAGTAATAACATCAGTATTACTTAAATACTGATATGTTATTATAAATATGAAACAACCCTAATTCACCTTCTATCCATCCTACGGAAAAATGAAATCATCGCGCATGCGTACGTACGGAATACTGTCTCCATGCCGTGGTGTAATCTATTTTCCACCATCACCTTACAAGGATGGGTATAATGGTGTAATGAGTAACTATATATGATTATTATAAAGTGATTTTGATACTGAAATAGTATAAATGCACTTAAATACAATTCCACTATCATGGGAACAATATCATCGCTCGTGCGTACGTACGGAATACCGTCTCCACGATGTGATGCGACTCGTTCTACCTGATCATCATTACATAGTAATTATATAAATGAATTGAATGAATAAATATGATATATGTTACACTAATACCATTCTGGATATAAGGTATCTATAACCTTAAAAGAATAATAAGAATTTATTCGGCAAAACACGCATAAGAACAAAAGGCAATAAAGACCCGAGTAACAAGTAACAATGAAATATTACTAATAAGAAGCTATGAATATCACCATATATGATATCATATCAATATGTATGATTCTGGAATAAGTCAATAACATTATTTAAACCATTATACAGGAGATTCTGACATGTACAAAGCAAATCGGACCTAAGGTAAGGGAAATGTCACAATCTCATTTTATCCGAGATTGTTTATACTTTGGTATTTACTGGGGTGTATTTTATCATCCACATCCATGTTTCCCCGATATGTAATATTTATATCCTTCTACAATAGTTTATATCAAATTTTACCCTTCGGTGAGATTTTAGTAAAAGATATGAAAGGAATCTTTTGGCGTTTTTCGTACGAGGTACTTTTTGACTTTTCCGAAAAAAGTACGAGAAGAATTTTTTTTAACTTATATGGCATGAATGGATTTTTAAAACATTATTTCCAAGAAGCATTCTTTAAAAGATTTCAAGCTTATTTTTAATCAACTTATTTTAGATTAAAATTGAATGACATGTTAAGAGAGGAAAAATGTATTTGAAGTAGAAAGGATATTTTTCTCAAGAATGGAGTTCAAATGTTTTATCAAAATTATTTTCCATCTAAGATAATATAGGGTTCTGTTTTTATCCCTATTATTACATTGATTTGATTATGTTTTGAGGGAATTATTTTTATGAAGTCATTTACCTTATATGATTTGTTTTATGATGTCATGATGTTTCAAGAATCCCATTTTTGTTACATGTGTTATGCGATGATGTGTGATTTATGATTATGTGGCATACATAAGAAAGGATTCATTATAAGATGGGTGGGACCTATATCTCCATCCAATGCATTGGGTAAAGATTTTATATCTCATGAGATAGACATGGCTGGAACGGAAGGTTATTTTGGTTCAGTGATACAGGACTGAAATGAGGAGTGAACTCGGTTCAGAAATGGACATTGTTCGCTAAGATAGTCTTGGCAATGAGTCATGAATAACAAGAAATGATTTTCCATGATTATGTGTGCATACCACAAAGTTTCATGTTTTATGTTATGAATACGGGGATCTCATTTTTACTTCTATAATTTCTTCCATGTTAAGATATTATGATCTCTTTTGCAGGTTATGATTTTCAAAATGATATGATATGATTTTTATTTCCTTTATTTTCCCTTGATGAGCATTTGAGCTCACCCATTTTGTATGTTTTCTTTTCCCTAGGCCAGGAAGATGGATATTAAGTAGAACATGCTAAAAGGGACCCTAGATATGATGAAATAAATGGGAGACACTATAGAAGATTTATGAACCAGTTGTTTATGTTTCCCAGTTTCTAAAGACACTATACCTATACGGTCCATTGTGTTTTTGTCATATGTTGTAATAAGTGTTCTTTAATTTTGAAGTATTAACAATGTATGTAAAGTATGGGTCGTTATAATAAGAATCATCACACATACACTTTCCATTAATGGGACTCATATGACAACCACTAGGAGAAAAAATAATTCCATTCAATAATTAATTACCATCTATATCAATAAAAATCATTATTTCCCTTCAACAATTTCAATATTGGAATAAACATTCGTTATAAAATAATTGATTAAAAATTAGTTATAATACCCTTCTCAAAACATTAAATTTTCATTATATTATTGATAAAAAATAATGGAAAAAAATATCAGAAATACATTTTCATAATCAGTTAGGGTCTTTTTTTGAATTTTTGTGTTAAAAACTTCCATTTACATAAATAAAATCATAGTCTTTGGAATGAATTTTTTAGTGAAAAAACCATGATGTCGTTAAACTCTATGCCCTCATGATTATTTGTCATTACAATAAAATCCCACCATTATCGACCTGGTCCCTCTAGCTTAAAGGTTTAATATTTTAACTCAATAGATTCGAGAATTTTGATGTAATTAAATAGAACTATATCATTCGAAAAAAACCCTTAGACTCTTGAGTATCGTAAGATCATTAGAAAACTGGTGGCTTTTGGGGACGGAACGCTTTAACCTAAATCTATAATTCATCCCACTGAGGATACAGAAATGGTGACAGAATGTGGACTAGTGATGTTTCCTATCCTAAATAATACACATCATGAACAATAATCTCAACCAGATTCTAGTCTATAGACGAATTTAGTTGATTTGGCTCCCCAAATTATTCATCTATGTGAATTTTTTCAAATTATATTTGAGTTATGTTGTTTAGAAACATCAACAGAAAATAGTGAAGGAATAAGAATATTACTAGGATCAACAAGTCAAACCATAGGAATTGGAAAATAAATCACATTCGATAAAATATCAGTATTTATATTTTTACGTATCCAAATAAAAATCATGTAAATGAATAGAATCTACCAAAATTATATCTGTAGACACCATTCGAACCCCACAAATGGTGTCTTATTGATCATTATGGTGAGGGATGTCTAGGAACATGATTCTAACTACCACACATGTCCTTAGAAGATTACCCAAATTGCAAACTGGAATCTTAAAAAGACACTCAACGTCCATCATATACAATTTTTTCAAATTATATCCCAAATACCCAAGTATACTGATACCCAATCTAGAATAGACATTGACTGAAGGGTGTTCGAGATCCCTATAGGATAGTGACTATTACCTGGTACCATGCATGAAAAAATAGTGAATTAATTTTTTTTAAAATATTTGATGATAATATATTTAAACTCAGTATTCTCAACAATCCAATTATCGAATTTAAAAGAAATAATAGGCTTAACAAATACCAATGTACTACACCATCAATGTACTAAACAACTAGAATGATTAAACTCAATGAACCTAACAAAATCATCATCTCACTCTAGGGTCTAATGGATGAAGGTCATCCAACATATCCAAGTGGCACATTCCATTTAATTAGATGTAGCATAAGAAAATATACAATCAATAAAGGTAAATGGTTGGGTGTGATATCTAAATCTCATTAATGTATCACCATGATTACCGTAATAAATAATATAAAAATTTTAATTTCATTATAATAATTTAAATAAAATAATGCTTGGAATTTCATTTTTCATATCTAAAACCAAAAAATTATCTCAATTCAAAAAACATGGCAGATAAATCTATAATAGATTAAATAAAAATTATATATATATATATATATAAGTTTTAATGAATAAATAAATTGAAAATAATTGTAATGTATATTAAATAAAATTATATCAAAGTATGGATCCATATCCTAAACATTGAAGTATGTCAGTTTATCGGTGAACGTATCTCAATAAGATGACACACCTTTTGGAAAATTGCTATCATTTACTACCACATAATGGAAAATTTATCATATTCAGTCCCATATATGGGGAAAATAATTCACTCCCATTATAGGGAAATTATATTTACTAACCTCATATACTAATTTTCATTCTACATTAAATAAATGTAATTGGAAATAATGAATTTCAAATATATCCCAATTTCAAATTTCAACATTCATTCCCAATATCAATACCAAATCATGGGTTTTAATAATTTGATGCCAATTAAAACCAATTTTCAATTTATTTAATTTCACAAAATAAATCATCAAATCATTACAAAAACAAAAATCCAAATGGATCCATTATTCTTTTTAAATCCACCAAAAAATTTCAATTTTAATAGAATTGTGTATTTTCTCATATGTTATGCCCATTTAGATCCGAAGATAAAATCATAAAAAATAAAAGTATTTAAATAATTTATAATCTCAATTAAATTTAATATTGAAATATATGGTTTAATTTTTAGGTAAAGGGAACGTAGAACCAAGTATATTTATTTAATGATCAAGAATTAATGCCAGCAATAGGATTTTACAATAAGGAATGATGGCATAGAAGATATTAGAACAAACTAGAAAACATTTCAAATGGAAATGGGTTAGATCCATCCAATACTAAATGATGCATCAAACTCTATGTAGGATGTATGTAGATATCAAATGGAATTATATTAGAGGATATCCACTTACTAGTGGGAGATAATATCTTCCTCTAAAACATTGATTCATCAAATGAGGGGGGTTTTTTGAGACAAACTTTATTCATGGGAGCATTCTCAATCTATGAAATCACATTACAATCATGTAGGTTTATTACTAATCATAAATTGTCACTAATTAATTTTTTAAACAATATTTTGAATAATAGAATCACATTATAATGGTATCCTTGAGATGGATGAATGATTACACAAACAGTGATTCCTAACCATGCGTCCAACTATCTAGGGAGCACTATTTCTCCATGGTTAGTACATGGGTTTTCCAAATAATTCACCAAACTAGAAAACACTCACTTTTAAAGGTTTCAAGGTATGAAAGGTCAAGTCATATGGTTTGGATAATCCATATTACCCTCCTAGTGAACTAGTAAAGGGTTTATAGTTTTATGAGCCAAAAAAATAGTTTCATTAACCATCAAAAAAAATTTCATAGAACCATGGTTTTCCTAAATTTAACAAATTTCACTAGAAATAGCCTTACAAAATTTAAATTGAGTAATGATAAAATAAATTGTCAAGATGTACCAAAAAATGAGTAATGTAATATTATAATAGCTCTTTATCGCTAACATATTAGTCAATATGTCATTCTATATTAAATTATTAATGATTAAATATATGATTCTTTATACTGGGTTCTATCGTACTACTAAACAAAAAACCCAAAATTAATAAATCATTCATAATTTCATAGAAAAAAATATGATTACCAAATAATAATCCCCTAATTGTTTATATCCATGTGTGTATTCATAGGCCCACTCATTATGAACTAATTAAGGATTATGTTGATAATAAACCATCCATTTTCATGTTGATTACCCTAGAGTGATTTTGTGCAATAAGCATGTCCCCATATAAGTAAACCAACTGAGATGTAATTTCGAGGAAAGCCACATTCTCAAAACATCAATAGAATATTAGTTTATTATTTAACACATAGACTTATCATTTATACTTATTCCCATAATCTACCCAAATGTATTATCACACAATTTCCCAAATAAAATAATATACACAATATTTAATCAAATATCTTAATTTTTTTAATAAAAATTGTAAATTATTACTAATATTAACTTATTAACAATTTTTGGAAACTGTGAATATTAAATTACACACGATTGATAACATGCTATGATAAATATTTATCTAAATAGTAAAATAATATAAAATATAGTCACTTCTATGTTATTTGTCCAAAAATAAAAGATTTATAGAAAACACAAAATTAAATACATTACTGAAAAATTATGTTTTTATAGTTTTAGAGAGTTATGGAAAATATCTAACTAATATATTCCAATTATGTGCCACATAAGTTTTTTTTACATCTCTATAAAATTATCTACTAGATTTATAATTAATCTTTAATATATCCCAACAATTTTCAAAAAAATATACTATTTTATATATATACTTGTTATTAATTTTCTTTGTAAACTAGATAAGTCAAAACATAAAATGGGGAGAGCTAAAATAATCTAAAAGGGTAAACATAATGGATACCATTTAATTATCATAACTTACAGTGATATAAATATTTTGTGTATAAGAATATAATTAAATAATATGAACTAATGATAATCAATTAGTACCCTATTTGAATTTTTATCGAGCATTCAAATGAGGCTTTCAACATAATGAAATAGATTTCATAAAATCATTATATCATATAAATAACATGGGTAATAAAATAATTAAATTATGAATAACATTTAAGTGTGTATAATAGAGAAAAATATAATATTCTTAATAATATCAGCAATTATTATCCATATAGTGTCAAAAAATTATATTACTATGATTTTTAATAGACATATCATAATCCCTTACCATGTAATGATCTTGAGGAATCATAAAATACCACCAAAGAATCATAACAGTATGTCACATAAAATGACAATGTTATTCATCCATGTTATCCTAAAATTTTTATCTTTATATATTAATATGTTACCCAACTCATTGGATCATTATTAGGGTTTATCCTTTAGATTTATTAAATGTACTTGAATTTGTGTTCCAAAAATATTTATTCCTAATTAAATAAAAATGCAATTATTTTTAGATAAAATTGAGTTATATGTCTCCTCCCAACATACACATAACATTTATATTGAAATAAATTTCATAATATCATTACTGAATTTTTTTGGAAGGAATCAAGTATGTTGTTATAGATAGATAATAAAATTAGAATATTATTGTGAAAATAATTATGATACAATATTTGAAATATTTCTTTTAATTTTAAATTCGTATGGATTAATTTCATTAAGAAAAATATATTTAAAATATTGAATGGAAACTAATTCTAAAATAATTATGATAAATGTGAGAGAATTTCTACATATAGAAAAACTATAAAAATTATTTTAGGAAACATTGTAAAAAAAGTATAAATATGATGTTATGTGTCATTATCAAAAGATATTTCAAAAAATTTAATGAAAATGTATTTTTATGATTGCATTTAAAATTATAATTCATCAGTTGATCATAGAAAATGATAGGGAAGTCATCTCCTTGAAATTTGAAGTGGAATTCTAAAAAATAATTATTATGGATGGAAAAAACTTTAAGATTTTAAAATGAAATTATTGAATCAAAATATAATAAATTGAACATTAAAATATTAGAATTATTATTTGATGACCATATTAGATAACAAATAATTAGATCTCTATATATATGGTTGATAAATTATATAATGGAAACATATTGAAATTAGTAATAAAACAAATTTAAAGGTGTTGAGAAATATTCATAAAAAATTAAAACAGTTAATTTGAGGTATTAAGTGATGAAATTTTAATATCAATAACTTATAATGTGATTTTGAGGAATTAATTGATGAAATGTTAAAATGAATAATGATATTTTTAGAGAAAATAATTTTTTGAGGTGATAATGGGTTATTACAATTTTGGGATGAAAAATGGAAGGTTCTAGATAACTATTGATGTTAAAATGTTTTATGGTTATTTTTTGAGGATTTTAACATATTTTGTGTTATACGAATTAAATACTTTTAGTAAAAGTAAAACCCATAAGAGGAGGGACAACTCATCACATCCAGTATTGTCGTGGTAATTAAACCCATAAAAGAAGGGAAACAAGGGTGTATCTCCTACCAGTATCCTATGTGATCATCTAGTTAGTATAACTGTTAATTTTTAACCAAATGAATTAATTGGTGAATAATATGTTCATTTTTGTAATATATTTTTTATCTAATAGATAACAATGATATTGTAAAATTATTTTGTGATTATGTGAATAATGTTGTTTCTAAATATGGTTACTATTTTTGGAACCCAATATGATTCAGGTAACCATAATACTATGGGATTTTATTTGAGGCATACATTTTGATTTATCATTTTGAAGATTTTGTGATTTATATTATATAATTATGTTAATTCATGTTATATATTTAAATGATTAACCTATCTCTAATAATAAGTTAATAGGAAAATTAGTTTTTATTATGAGACATTAAGAGTGATTAATATTTTTTGGAGATAAATGTTAAAATTTATATTTTAAGAACATGTGATTAAGTAATTATGATTTTAATTAAATACTGGATATAATATTTTGGAGGAATTTTATGGTTATTAGTTTTTTGAATGGTCTATGTTGAACATTGGGTATTACTGTTGAATTTTTGAATAATTAATGTTATATCTATAATGGTATATTATTTTTAAAGAATTATCTTATCTAATCATAAACATTTTGTTTTTTGTTAATTTATAAATTTAAGATAAATATATAGTTAATCATTTTAGGTTTATGGGATTCACTAAAAGATGATTCTAGTGCTTCAGGTGTGAAAACCTATTCTTTAATACACATCATTTTTTTAAAAAAAGATTTTCTTTGAAAATTTATTAATGCATGTAACTATTTTTTTAATTATATTCATCTTCATATATTCCTCATCTAGGTTGTAAAATTATTACTCAACACCATGAAAATAACATTGAAAAATAAGTCACATGTTTACTTTTCTCACTATGAAATCAATGACCTCTTAACCCATTACAGGTTTATGGTTGTTTATTATAATATTTATCTTTACCTTTTTTTATATAAATCACTATAAACACATTATGGATAGTTTTCTCTTTAATTTCCCATTTTTTATAAAATGTAGACTTATTTTGTGTTTTCTCATGTGACCTTTGTACTTCCCTTTATTTATTTTAATGTGGATGTTTTATTGACCCATATTTCACTGTGGGATTTCAGTAAAGGTATTATGGAAGTTAAACATCCATACATTTAGATCTATTGGTTTGATTTTGAACACTAAAATTATTAATTGGAGGATAATTTAACATACCATGTATTTAAAAGGAAACACTATGATCGATAGTGTGCATAATATGCGATATCTAACTAAAACGAACAACTAAATTATTAATATTTAAATGTTTCCATTAATCCATTTTTTAAAGTGGTGGGATATAATTGTAATAAATGAATTATGAAAATAATGTTTACACATGTATGTATAATTCTTTGACAAATTAATTATAAATTAACATCATACACATTATAAATAAAATGGAAACATTTTTCAAAAATATAATTTATATTTCCAACAGTGTGGTTTACACCAATAAATAAAAAAATAAATATTTTTGGATTAAAATAATAGAAAATATACTTAATATATTCTATATAATATCTAAAATCTATATTTTTTCATGATATTATATAGTAAACAAATCCTCTTTTAAATATAAAAGAAGCATTTTTCTAAAAAGGTACTTTTATATACTTTTGATTGTTCACATGTCTAAAGTCTAGTTTTTATCACTTTTATAAATTATATTTGACTAAATAAGCATATTAATTTTAATAGGATTATTATCATTTACAATGGTTAAAATTTTTTATTTTTGCAAGAACATTTATATTTCGATGAATAATGAATAATAAAAAATATTAGTTCAAATTTTATTTTTAGCCCAATTTATTTATATAGTTAAATTTTGTTTTAAATTGTTTGAAATTATTAATAAATAATTATTTCATCATTTAATACTATTTATGTCATTTTAATCCATTTCATAGTGATATTTAATATAAAAACTTGGGGAACAATTTAATGTTTTTACATTAAAAACTCGATTTCTTATTCCATCAAGTGGATCGATTCCTAATTATTTGTTTCCTCCAAATACGTGTTTTGAAGTTAATAAAATATATTGAATATTTGAAATGAAATGGACCAAATTATTTTAATTGGCCACATTAATTTTATTACCTAATGAAGAGTAAAATTAGTAATTCATGACTAAAGGTAATCTTTGTGATAAAGTGTAAAAATAATATTATAAATATTGAAAAAATATCCAAATACATATCCTAATTTTATTTAATGAGTTATTGTGGACAAAAATAATTTATTCGATGAATTTATGTCCACATGGAGCCACATGGAGGAATTTATTACTTTATATTATTTTATTTAATGAAAAGTCATTTTTGTCACACTTTTGTTTTTACAAGTAATATATTATTAATACGGGGTTACATAAGATATATGTTTGGCAGACATCAAATTTCAAAATAATTTTTCTTTTTGTACATCATGACTTTTTTTATAATTTTTATGAATGAATTTATTAAAATCAATGGTGAAAAAATTATGATGCAGTAATCTCTTAATTAATGGATTATTAAAAAATGACAGTAAAATAATAAATTTAATAAATTTTAAATAAATATATATCTTCCAAGAATTTTATATTTTTATATGAAATTATATGGAAATTTGAATATAGGTTTTCGATGATATCAATTTTTTGAGATATTTTTAGAAAGATAAATTATAATTTGTCAAAAATGATAGTAATGATATTTTAAAATAAATTATATATTATTAAATGATATATAATTTAAAAAAACCAAAATTATGACCAACTAATTACATTAGCTCTAATTTTTTTATAAATGATTCCTTTATTGGTAATTTTTTATTTTATAGTATGTATTTCTACCCTTATTGAGTAGATCACATTATATCACGATAAGAATTAAAAATGTTAAATAAGGATTAATATATTATGATATGGGTTAAAAAAATAATCAAAAAATGTATAATTTTCATTGTATGAAATGGATTCAACCTATAATCATAATATATTTAGTAAATATATATTATGGATCCATTTTTAAAATAATTCATTTTTTAGAATTTAATATTTTCAAGACTTCCATGAGTGCCCCTCCCCTCTCCTATAAAAGGGAGCCCATTCTTCTTGTTCATTCACAATCCAAACTAATTTGGATCAAAGAAATATCTTCTCGAATACCTTCATAAAATTATAATAACATTATATAGGGAAAAGATTAGCCAGAACACTCTCCTTATATGGGTTTAGGATCTAATCAAAGTAGATTATCTGAAGAAGAGGTGTCATTTTTAATTAAGTGTTTAAATATTATTTATTATTCCTCTTCCATCTAATTATTAGCAAATATAATGAAATAATTATTATAGTATCATATTTATATATATTTATATGTTATTATTTTAATATATTAACCTATATCCATCTTATTTTCCATCAAATGGAAAAATAATTAATAGTTTGTGCGTACGTGTGAACTATCACCTCCATTAATCGATATTGATGTCTTCCAAAAATGTTTCTCAATAATAGTAATAATTATGTAATTAATGTTTATATATGATATTAATGAAATATTTATCATTATGAGTGGAGAATATATCAATTATGTTCTAAATTTCTATGCATATAAAAATGATAACATTGTTCATGCATTCATGTAAACTATCACCTCCACGGAGCGATGTGATTGATTCGTAATCCCCACGTAACATGAATAATATATATAAGTATAGTTAAATGAATAATATGATATTAATGATATTATGTTCACTATATAATAAAAAAATATTTCATAACTTATTTTCATAACTATCATTTAAAAAACGAAAAGTTACTCATGTGTACGTACAACTTACTATCTTCGTTATTATAACCTAGTTGAATTTTATGATCCATGTTTAATGGATGGTTTTAAAAGTATAATTTATTTATAAATTTTATTATTATTTCTTAATTATTATTCTGTATATGTTTCAGTAATGACAAAATTTGACTCTAGACATCACACTAAAGTCATTTTAGACTTATGGATCGATTATTATCAAAACGTCTAACGTGAAAAAAAATAAATTAATTGTTATAAAATTATATGATGTGATATAAATTTAATAATATAATTTATTAAGTATCTTATGAAATTAAATAATTAACATATTTTTATTTTAATGAAATATAAATATTTCATGTGACAAGATAGACTCAAGGTAAGGGGCTCTTTAAATAAAACATCATTTTAAATGTTATCTTCTAAATCATTCTTATTTGTTTCAATGATTTCAAAGATAGTTTTTATAGATTTATTTTTATAGGAATGAATATATTAAAATGTTAATTGCATAATTTCTCAGATGTTTTTAAAATTGGTATTGGACAATTTGATTTAAAAAATATCTTTTATTAAATGTATTAAATAATTTTTTTAAAATAGATTGATTATTCCATTGACTTAGAAATTATATACATATACTATATGAATAGAGTTTAAAATTTTAATGATACCTTGAAAAATTAATTTTTCATTTATAAATTTATTTATTTAGTTACAGAAAAAAAAATTTCTTTATTATGTGAACATTTTTTTGATTTTGAAGTGATTTATACACCAAAATGGTATTTTGATAACTGGTAGTGTTTTACATGTGGGTATAAAAGAGCCTTCAAGTGTATAACTAATTATTTGGTAATTAAAAATTATATACAAATGATTTATCCCAATTATAACTCATATGTGTTCCCAATATAGATTGTATGATGGGTTTAGCCTAATTATAGCAAATAAAAATTGGGCAAACCCGATATAGTGGTTACAAAGGGTGAGCACCATTATGGATCTGCAATGCATTGGGTTCTCCAAATATGGAAGTTGAATGTATAGTTATTAAATTTTTATGGGCTAATGTTATAGTATTATGGTAATGATTTCCCAAAGAAACTATGTGATATTAATAGGCTTGATAATGACTTTTCAAGATATTGTTTTTAATGGGTTTTCATCTTTTCACTAGGAAAAACGATTTACAGTATTTATGTCCCCTAATGATATTTTATACTCATTCCTAGTTTCAAAATGTTTTCATGTATTTTAAGGAAGGTTTATTTAATAGATGAGTATAGTGGAAATTATGAAGATATATCGCCATAGGAAATCATGTTTTATTTTAATGATTTTTCTTATATAGAACAAATAGATAAAAACCATAATTGTATGCTTGTAATGTAAGGGTTCACCATGTAACTATTTCTCCTAATTCTCAAAAACACTGAACCAAAATAATATTTATTAAAAAAATTGATATCCTTGATTAAAATAACAAGAGTATGTAATCATTAAAATTGAGTCCATATAGAGAGTCATCACATAGGTCGTATCAGAGTTTTATCTAGTAAAGAATGTAGATATTAGTGAGTATTGTATTTAACATTTCTTGAGATAACCTCCCCATTATCCACATTCTATAATCAAGCAATTTACGGGTGTCTTCTAGAGGGTTTTTTTAATGTTTCTTATTGACTCATATAAGATAATTTTCTACCCACAGGATGTGATAGATGCCATGTGGGATGTTCCACTAGTGATGATAGTAAATAGAAGAAAGGTTGGTGATTTACAATGGTGTTTCACAATACACCGACAGGTCTTTACGAAGCATTCAAATCTATGAACTACTTCATGAGATATTTAGGATATATCAATGATTATTATTCTACGAATAAATTTTTTATATATGTTGTGCCACGGTTTTTATCCCTCTGAGTTTATTCTATATGGTTTAATTTTCATATACTTTTATCATTTCTATTCGATCACCATTTTTTGTTCCTTCTACAGATATTATGTTTTAAACTAGGTATAAAAATGGAAATCTATTTTTGAGAAGTTGAAATTGGTTTTTTTGGTTTTTAAAAAGAAAAATTTGTGTTAGGCTCTTGAAAATGAAAAACGACTATTTTTTATTTTTTCAAATTAACATTTTTGGATTGTTTTATGAATGAAAATGAATGGAAGTATTTGTGTTTAACTACTGAGTTGTTTATTCTAAAGACCAATATGTTCCACCCTGCATAAGTAGACAATGGATGATTTAAAGGATTAGAATTTTTTGGTTCTCCCTTTAAGTATGTTGTTCCTATGTTTATTGGATACCAATAGGATTGGTAGAGATCACATAACACTAGTGTAGTTTTTTTTAGTTTTTTCATTAGATTCTTTTCCACTCAACAGTAGATTCATCTACCTCATGTTAATTTATTTATTGATATTCTCCTCTTATAGTAATTTGATGTTTTCATTGTTTTGGTTTTTCGAAAACTGTTATTTTGGGATTAATCATTCCCATTATGATATCTTAGATCACACGCACTAGTCAATAGCCTGTTTGGATTACGAAATCCTCTTGGGATTTATCATGGACTACATCAAGTGTTAGTTTATATGTGACAATATCCTAGTTCATGAAACCTTACCATTTCCTTCATTATTTATTTAGATTTTATTATGACAAGTCTCTGAAATTGTAATTCTCTATGTAATGGAGGTTGAAGTTATTAATCATTTATATTGATGTTTGGGATAATGATTCATTTGGGATTATTGATATTTATCTATCAAGATGTTGAGTACTCTAATGGTGAATTTTTTGCAGTTTTCTTATGCCGGTTCCTTCTGGTAAATTCCCATTTTGGAATGTGGATCATATTAATAAGTAATCATTTATATTCAACTAATTTATGAAAAATTCATTCTCTATTTTAACATGTATGAGACTTATTTCTAGTCATCAACCCATGTAGATTTAGAATTTCCATCAGTCAATGAATTAATACGATAAAGAATTAGTGTACTAGGTTATTTGTGCTACTATATAACAATATACTTTAAAAAATAAATATGGTTCATAAAGGCTCAATCATAAACTAGTTAACCTATGGGAATGAAATAGGTTTAATAATATTTTCTTCTAACCATATTCATTATTAGAGATCCAAATAATTATTGTGGACAATATAACTGCACAATATCCCCAATAATGATTAATTAACCTTGATAATGTTATCATAAAAAATAGTTTTAGAGATAAATTTATCATCTCACAAAGAAAATTTTCATCTCAGTTTAAAAATGAAAATGTAAACCATTAAATAATACCTAATATTAATATAACCATTTCTATTGAAGATAAAATAGAAAAAATATAATTCAATTTTAAATTATTTTATTTGTCAATTTATGGGAAATTACATTCATTCCATATATATAAAAATGAAACTTTTATTCATTTTTTTGAAAAAAAAGTTGAAACTACAACATTAAGAAAATTCTACGAATAATACATTAAAAAAAATTATAATTCAAAAAATTATAATACTGACATTAAAAATACAATGTGTAATTTTGATAACAGTATAATAATCAACTTTAGAAATCATGATCAAGAGTAAAAGTGAAATTTTTACCGAAATGTTAAATACAATTATATTTATTTAATAATTATCTTTCATCTTCAAAAGTAAATAAAGAGAGGAAAATGAATGGAAACAATCTACTATAAATATATAACCATATGAGAATAAATTCCATGAGATTCAAGATAGGTTGATCATGAAATATCATCAATAGTAAATTAATCATAAAAAACTCAAATAAATAATGAGATTGTGGAAGATATCAATACATCATCATTTTCATTATCAAGTTGAAATATAACCCCTTATATAATATATTTAAATTGAGTATACATGTATTATAGAAAAATTTATAGGATTATTATATCATATTTGATCCTCTTAGAACATATTAATACCCATTTAAAAATAATTGCATACTAAACACTCCATCATAAGGGGTTAAATTTATTTCCATATATCATCATTTTCATACATCCGGTCAATGAACATTGATTATGGTTACATAAACTCAAAATTTTATTCAAAACATAAATATAATATATATCATCATATATATATATAGTGTTCTATCCATAAAATTTATATTTAGAGAATTCATTTTATCTTTCTTGGTTATTTTAGGATGTACCAATGTAGGAAATATTTTCCCACTTTTCTATGGATGGAATAAAATAAAATAAATAATAATATTTCTAAATAGTGATCATATTTTTTCAAATGAATTATTTTTTTACAGCTTCTGTTATACACGATAGTGAGTTCACACAATACACCATCTTTTATTAACATATTATTATTTGATATCTTAGTTATAATATTGAAGTTAAATTTTATGGTACTAAAATATGTTGAAAATTTCAAATTATTAATTAATGATTAATGTTATGAAAATATTTTAAATAAATAGTAATTTATTATTTGAATTGTCACTATATACATTAAACAAATTTAAAATAATATAATATTATAAATATTTTTAATCAATCATTATTGTTAATTATGGACACATTTAGAAAATATTTTTGAAAAAATTAATGTCATTTAATGTATCAACATGTCAAAATTTTCATGATTTTCAATATTTTATAATTTTTTTAGAACATGTACTTTTGATTAAAAGTGAAAAATACATATTATTATGGAATATGTCCATTTCTATTAAACAATTTAAAATGATATAAATTATTTTAAAATTAATTACAAATTAAATAAGATCAATTATATTTGGATCTATTCAACATAAATCAATTGAATTAAATTCATTTTATATTTTCATCTTAATTAATTTTATACCTATGAAAATGATTTCTTTGGAAAACAATTCTATTATCATGTCTATATAATTAATTTTAAATGATATTATTCTACATTCATGAATTGAATTTTTTAATGGATTATATATTTTTAATCATCGTAAAAAGTTTTACAGTAATTCAATGGTAATTTAATCTCGTATGTAATAGTAAATAATGTAAAAAAAATTAATTGTTTTGCTTATGGTTAATACACGATTATCTTGGGGTTTTTAAATAAAAATGTTTAAATTTTCAAATAAAATATTAAAACATAATATTGGATGTCCATTTCCAACATATCCTATCCAAAACTAAAATCTATTGAAATTGTTCAACATTTGATTAATATTTAATTTATCATTTGTTAATCATTATGAAATTTCGATGTAGTTTCCAAGTGGGTTCATCTCTCCAATTATATAAATTCATTTCATTTACTCTCCTAACCACATTTCGAATTCCATCTGGTTCATCCAAACCCTATAAATTCAATTGCATAATTTCCTTCCCAAATTCTAGAGGATACATGTTGGATAATATACATTCACATGAAGGTTTCTAGTTTTAACTGAAGGAGGTTGTCTGGAGAGGTGTTGTTTATAAAAGAGCATTTTTAATGTTTATTTCTAAAAATTATAAAAATATTATTTAGCAATGATTATATTATATCATCAATATATCCCATATACTATTTTAAAAATAAATTTGTAATAGTGTATATCAATCTCCACTTTCATAAAATGGGAAATGAAACTGCAATCATTTTTATAGAAAACTACCGCCTCACAAACTGATGTAATTATTTTTCTTACACTTCTTATAATTGGATAATATAATTATGTATTCATTGTATATATATTATATTTATGAAATATTTACACTCCATGAATTATAATATCACAGCTATATTATTACATTCCAATACATTAGAAAAATACAACACTACTCGTTTGTTTGTGTAAACTACTGCCTCCAGGATATAATGTGACACATTTTTTAAATTATTTGAAATGATGCAAATACAGATAGATTTCAGGAAAAATTATCATTTCTATAAAATAATTTTTTTCATGGTGAAATATTCATTATATTTCCTTTATTAAATCTGTCAAGAAACTACAAATAGAGTTCATGCATTTGTATGAAAAACCATCTCTATGAATGGAGTATTTAACTTTATATCTATAAATATTAGTTATTAATATATGTATATATATATAAGTAATATATGCTATAATTATATCACAAAAAAATAAAAGTGAATATGTTACACTGATCAATGAAAGAGGACTAAACACTACACCAAAGCATAGCTAAAAAGGGTTAATTATTACCCGAACATGCTTCTAAAATGGAAATTATTAATAAAAAAGTAGTAATATTAAATAATTATATAATATATGTAATGATATATACGATTATATATATGTAATAGATTTATAATAAATTAATATATATTATACAATATGTTTGAATGTGTATGATGAATTTGAGACATGAGGTAATGAATTTTCATCTCTCTTTTATATATATTGGAAACATTCCCTATTCACCACATGTTCCTTCTATGTCATGTTTATAAATATAATGAATTTGATATAGTTATTATTCACATGATAGTTATTGGATATATAAATCAATAAAACTTTCTATTTTATTGGGATTACAATTCCAATGTTCCCAACGTCGTTTGGTATTTGAGATACAATCTCATTGTTTGTTTAGATTGTTTATGATTATGATTCCAATAATGAAATAATAAGTTATATTTCTTACGACACTAATGAATTTTATTATAATATATTTTTATATTGAAATTAAATATTATAATTTTTTTACTCTCTTTAATAAACAAACAAAAAATCATTTTGATGAAATAACTGACATCATTTTTCACTCAAGGGGAAATCTGTTTTCTTCAATATAATTTGTTTTTTAAAATCATGGATTTTTTTACTATTCTCCAAATATTTTTGAAACAAATTTTATAAAATTTTATAATTTAAAAAATGGTCTTGATGGTATAATTTCTTAGACCCCTCTATCCAATTAATTCGTGAAAATACAAGGTTTTAAGTTTTTTTCTAGGTCATGATGGCTCATTTCATGATTTTTATATAACTATAAATTTTCCAATGGTAGGTCATCCCTATAACGAGTCATATTTGTGACTCATGATAGTGACCCACAATGGTGGATCAGGACTAGTGAGTCATGAATTGTGGGTTATGACCAATAGGTCATGATAGTGAGTTTCAATGGGGACACAGACTGGTAGGTCACCAACAGTGACTCATGATGGTGAGTCGCTAATGGTAGCTTCCAATGGTGACTTGCACTAGTGAATCATGATGGTGATTCATTCAACAACGACTCATCTGAAGGTAAATCAATATTTTAGGTCGTACACCATAAGATCATCCAATTCCTAGTCACCTAATCGTGACTCATCCATTGGTATCTTTCATTGGTGACTCACGAAATTGACTTACCCACTAGTTAGTCATTTTTGATAGGCTTTAAAAATTAATGATTTCTCCAGTTTTCCAATCTTCCTCCAATTTTATATATTAATGTTTTTTCTATGTAAAATGAGTTTAGTAACATATTTAATAGTTTTTTCAAACATTACAACCAATATATATCTTTTAAAACCTGAACCTTCCATTGACATCAAAACTATGTAGTCTTAGTAAAGATCATCCTTTAATGGAATTTAAATACTATTTATCAGGTCAATATAGGATCTTTCATTTCTAATGATAATAAATCATCTTCCTTGTCTACTTTTCATTTTTATTAACTTTAAGGAATCTTGAACCTTTCTTCCCCATAGAGTCATGTCATTTTTCTAAGGCCTTGGGATCATATTTTAGCTAGAGCTTTCTGATGCATGTAAACCCCCTAATTTTATGAAATAATGAATTAAAGATCACATGTTCTTCCATGTAGGGATCCCTTTGACTGTATTAATAATGTATAATGAAAGGTGGGTCTATCAATGACACTATTGTGATGATAGAAGAATATTAACTTTAGAAGTTAATAGAAAAATCATTAAATCAATTGGGAGTAAATAGGAAAAATTGATGCATCTTTCTATTTCTGTTTTTGGATTCATTGTCACTGTGATCTGTATGGGCTAACCACCCACTAAAAATCGTGGTCATTGGGGGTCTATATTTGAGAACCTATGATGGATTGTGAAGTTTCATTGATTATGATTCTGTTGAATGACTATATTTTTAAAATTGATTAACCACTTATATCATGGTAATTAAAAATCGATGCCCCAGGATTAAATTGATTTAGTGATCACCCCTAAATTAATAAGAATAAATTTTGTGAGGCATGACTTGATAAATATGAATATTCCTTTTATTGTTTTGTGCAATGGTGTGTTTTGTGTGTGGATTTGTTTTGTCTTGTGTTGTAGTGGGGATGTGGGCATTATTGGGTGTTGGGGGTGGTTCAAGTGGTGTAATGAAAACTAAGGTTGATTTATTATCTGGTCAGGGGATTCATGAGAATTGTTATGCATGGGAATGCCACAATGGTTGCAGTGACTTATGTTGATGGTAAAAACCTTGAGTTGATGAAATTTTCTATTATGGGGATGGATTAGGTATGAAGACTTTGATGAATGATGTTTATAGTAGTTGGTAGGGGTGCATCACCATTAATAACATGAATAAAGCTTCACCATGTACCAAGGAATTGATATTTTGTAGTATGAATCTATTTTAATTGATATGTATGTGAATCAAATTAGTTTATATGGTTCCTCACCCTCTAAGATGTCATTATTTGTGTTTCTTTTTGTGTATTGGGTTATGTAGTTGCATGGTTTGTGATGAGATGAGTAAATTAACTATTTTATAAATAATGAGAACAAGTTAATTGAGTTGATTGGGGGTTTTGTTTTGTGTGGGGATTGTTTTTATACAACTTTCATTTATCAATATCCAGTGTGATTGTTATTGGTTTCAAATAAATGCATTTAGATGTAGCGATAGGGTTGGTCGAGAGACAATTTAAGGTCCTATATGAGGATGGACTTAGGGGTCATTATCTCTCTATATTAATCTTGATGAAGGAAGTTCATGAAATATTTAATTACATTCTCCATCAAGAATAAGGCGGTTCATGATAGAATTGTATTAGTGGATGGTGGTTTTGAGATAGGATGAAGTTTGGAGTTAGCTATAATGAGGATTTCATGGGTTGGTAGGGAAACAATTTCAGGTGCTCTTGGTTCATGACATAGGGAAAGGATTAATATCTAAGACATGGGATTTTAGGGACCCCATGATCCGATTAAAGGACTATGAGCCTTCCGAACAACCATGTGAGGCTACACCGCTAATACGGTAGAGACCCTAGGAATGGTACATGCATCATAATCACATTTATTCTAGTTTGAATTGGATATTCTTGGAGATTTTAATTGAATTATTTATTTTTTTTCAAGTGAAATATTTTAAATTAAAACATCATACTACATAGGATTTGGACCTCTTTGATTACACTTTTAGTTATGAAACATTCTCATTATATATGTTTGGCTTAGTTAGTTGAGGTTCAGCAATCCAATCTGGTTGTTTAGAAGAGGGATGATCCTTTGGAGGATGATGACTAGTGGAAAATACCTTTATCATTTTTATAGTGAATGGTCATGGGAATGTATGACAGTAGTGTTTAAGACATGTAGATAGAGAGCTGACATAAGGAGCTTGTGATCACCTCCATCTAGATCTGGGTTATGACATAGTACTATGTTCTTTTAGAGGTAAACCAAATGTTAGGATCCATGAATTAGTGGTGGATGTTGTACCCCGGTTAGAGGAAGGATTCACATGTACTATTTGTTGATTTTGATATAGATTTTTGGGTAGAGTTCCTTTCAATGAAAATGAAGGCTATGAAGAGGTATGGGTAACTCTCCTTCTATTATGGGAGTATGTTGGAGCGGGAACATTGTATCATGTTCCATGATATCCTTCATGTTTTCCTAAATATCATTCTAGATACGGAGTCTTGTGAGGGATGCCTAAAGGTGGCACATTTTCCTTCTCTCTAGTATGTGGTTACTCTCTTTACATTGGTGACATACATGGAGGTTTATAATTATGAGTAGTTATTTGAGTATATATTTTTGAAAGGAGTATACCACAAGAGAGAAGACAATATTGTTCTTCAATGGGAATCTATTCTAGCAGTAGATATCAGGCTTTGAGTCCTTTGTGGTTCCAATGGTTGGGGATTTGACCTCAGAATATCCATTTCGATGTTATATCGATTGTCCCTTTTTTGTGAACATGGGACTGAGGTGTTTTGAGTATATAGCTAATGGAAATCATTAAAATACATTTGAATTTACCGTTCAAGATTAGTATGGTGGGGGTGGGATACATTATCTTCCACCTCAGGCGCAGTTTCTAGCAAGGCCATTTCTGCAATATGGATAGTTGGCTCATGCTCCCCCAAGAGGAGACAGATCAGGTGCAGGTTGAAAATTGGGTGTTCCTCAGGGACCTCCACCCAGGCTTGGTGGTAGGGATGACAGTTAGTAGATGGGAATAGTAGGTGGGCATGGTTAGTTGTAGGTGGTAGAGGAATCATCTACAGTGGGACCAGATATTATTCGACATAGGATTGGTTTTTTTAACAATGTTTCTTGTGATTTGAATGATTGGGGAGCCCCACACTCCTTTGATTCACCCATTCTAGGCAATGATTTTGTACTCTAATTAGAGAGTATTTCCATGCTGCTGGTGTTGAGTAATTTATTTATAGCTCAAAACAACTTATTTGATGTGTTCTAGGGATATAGAATAAGCATGGGGGCACATCATCTTTTAAAGGATAACTTATTTCTACATATGCATCCATACAATGTTATTCTCCTTTTCAACAAGTTGTTTTCAGTGCGTTTCATTATCCACTTCATTTATGGAAGTTTTTTTTGAAGTGGATGACCCGTGTCTAGTTTTCCTTGTTGTGATGAGTTATCATATAGGTAGTCGACATGTGTAGCCTCTTCAATCCATGTTGGTCGACCACTGCCTCTTATGTGACATTGATGGGTTCACTATACACAACAATGCCTCTCACACCAATTTGCATGGGATTAAACTACCCACCTCACTAGTGTAAGAAGTCCTCCTAGGATAGCTTATTGGGAAATGCCATGTTTTTTACAAAGTCCCCCAAAAAATAATATTCAAATAAACCAAATGCAATACTCACATATTTGAAAAACTAGCATAGATTATTCTTCTAACCATTTTATAATGGTTAATGTTTTTATTAAAAATATTGGTTTAAACACTGTATATCCTTTGTAGAAGTCTTCAAATACGAAATCATCACATTTAATGTTTCTTCATCTAAATAAACCTTTCCAAAATAATAAATTTAATGAATAATTTAATGATATAAAATCCATACTGAAATAATTGTAACATTTAATATTAATTAAACAATTATATTCACTTAATAACTCCCAAGACTGATTCAATGGTAGAAACTCTACTCTTTAATAATTTTAATGTTGACTTTTCATCAAACATGTATGTTGAAAAAAACTACAATGAAAATATTATTTCAATAAATTTGTGTTATTCAGTATCACCCATTGGATTCGTTGTCAGTACCCATTTTAAATTCAAAATCAATGTCTTCTTTTCCCCCTTTACATGACAATAAAACCAAAGATATATGTATAATAAATAATTAAACTCATCTCATTATGTAACAACTGATAATTTCTTCTTCTCTTACTTATATCTCCTCATTTCATAAGAGATGTTACATAAGTGAAATTGAAATTGATTTTATTGAGAGAAGGAAAGAATCACCTCTCATAATGTAATTATTCATTAATTAATTAGATTCAAGATTTTGTGTAAACAAAGGTAATGGACACCCACATTTGATAAATTATTCTTCACATGATGTATTACATGATGTCACCAACCAGATAGCGGGAGTAGTGTTATCCCAGAAGGTCAATAGACACCCACGTGTGATAAATTATTCTTCACAGACCCTAGATTCATCTCAGAATAATTATAAAACGTCTAATAAATAGTTTTTTTCTATGTTTTTTTCATTGGAAAATTTTCATTAATATTTATTGGGATGTTAAATAACAATTTATTTTGGTCATCCAACTCATGCGATTTTAATGGAGAAAACATAGGCAAATCCAAGGTCAGTAAGGTTGACGGTTCTCCATTAAGAATTTAAAATGGAAATAAAGGATAATAAGGTCTATGAAACCCTATTGTCAAACAACATGAATAGATTTCCATACATTTCAAATATATATACACCTACTGAAACATCCCTGAATGATGCACTCCCTAGTGTGTGGCTCTATGAATGCATTGATAATGTGCCCGGATATGCAGAAATGTATAACTGCTTGGAAAATCAAATGTATAGTGTTTTCTAAGCATGTGTTCCTTTAGATAAAATCTAAGTCAAAGTTCTATGTTTTTTAGGATCCATACTTTTAGAAAATCCATAGTTACCAAGTGATTATGAGGTGTATGACAAATGAAGAGGTAACTTGTGTCCTTAAATTTTGTTATACAATTACCTACAGAGGCCATTTTAGACTTTAGAACATTGCTAGGAATGTTTTGGATGTTGGATTATTCTATGTAATAGTATTTAAGGATGTCAAATATTTTTATAAATCATGAAAGGATTTCCAATTCTTTAGATGTATTTTGAAAAATAGGAAATTCCGCAACCCCCATTGATTTTTTGAAAAATATTTGATGTAGGGGATATAGAATTCAAGGATCCATTTCCTATTTCTTTTTGAAATAATTCAAATATATTGGGAGAATATTATGTTTCTAAATGGATTGAATCTCAAGGAACAATAATTGATGTTATTTAGTATTGGGATGTTCATATCAATCTGAATACTCTTTGTTCTCTATTGTTTATGGATTCATGTATCATTTATCATGTTTAGTTGACACACTGATCACATATATATAAGAAGTTATATCTCACCTCTTTTCCCATTATTTCTTTTCAGGTGGTTTCATATGATGCAAGTTCATGGACAATCGACTTCTGTAATAGACCAATGAAGTCTATTTGCTTAGCGGTTCGTATTTTACTATCCACAATTTTATAAACCTTTACACTCGATACAAATTTCGTGAACTATATTTCATTTTATTAATTCATATTCTTCTTTGTAATACTTGGATTCATTGACAACATAATTTCTAATACCTATAATAATATCCTTTTGTGAATTCAGCATACTATGGTCAAATCCCCAACATCTTATTAAGATATTTTTACTATTAATAATTCAATATATCACAGTTTTAGACTGTCATCTTACTCCTTTGAGTTTTCTTTAGGCTGATAAGGAATTTATTGAATCTATAAAACTTTTTTCATGGGGTAATTGATCTGATTTAAACATTTTATTTTCTTACATTCTTTTCTTTAACATTATTTTCTTAATCCATCATGTATACAGTGCTGCTTGATGATTTAATTGAGTTGATAATAAATACATTAACTGACGAGGACTACAGGAAGAATGTAAGCATATCAACATCCATATTCCTAATACAACAAATAGATAATGATTTTTTGTTTCCAATATATGATTTTATGTCACTGTTATGTTATATTTGTTATTGGATCAACATTGTACTATTAATATAAGCATTTTATATCACTATAAAAACTTATGTAATTTAAGTTATATAATAATAAATGTATGATTAACTTCTCAAAAAAATTGTTGTTAATAAAAATATTCTATTACACTTGCATATTTATTACTCACAGATAATCCAATGTGGGTATATGCTAGGCATTAAATTGATAATATGATATAGATTATTGAAATGTCATTAAAATATTACCCTTCTCTATTATTACTAGATAACACCTCTTCATACTAGGGAAATATGCGAGTTACATAAGAGTGCTTAATTACTAAATGCGAAATCTATAAAAAGAGTATAATCATCTAGAATGTTAACAGGAAACTAAAAAAGTAATACTACTTACTATAATGACTATAACAATAGATTCTACTTGGGTTTTTTTATTTCTTCATGATTATGGTGGTATATGAAAAATATATATAGAGAGGGATTTATGTTTTTTATTTCCACATTGTAAGAAAATATCCCTGTAAATTGTCCTTTTAGAGTTCTTTCATATTTTTATTTTCATTTATTGGGTCCACTTTTTTCATTTCTTAATCTATTATGTTAGAAAGTTCTTGTTCAATTGAATATTATTTAATAATGATTTGTTTCACATATAGGGATCTCTCATACAACTCAATGACGGGGAAGTTACCTCATAGTTTTGGGTCTCTTTCAAGCCTTGGTAGACTATAAGTAATTGAGACATTAGTTAACATAATTATCATTTTTTAATGTCTTTATCACTTTATTCAGGTAATTACAAATCAATAAATTCACTGGTCTAATTTATTCCCTTTATGGCATTCCCCATGATGATTTATAAGTTAATGGTATGTTTAAACAACACTTACTTGAATAGATATATTTCTAGTTTACATAGTTTTTGTTGCCACGTAATTAATCAGATTTCACTGGATTAGTTTGAATGAAATCTGAGCATCCTTAGTGAAAAGTCTTTAGTCTTTTCATGATTTTACTGATGCTATTATGAATGTTTCAAATAACCAATTTATAGATCTTATTTGTTTATCCTTGTGACATTTTTTGCACTTGGTGGACCAACCTTGTTATCTTTATATAGATTGTTAATATTTTATTTATTTTACTTTATATTCATTAACCCAACATATTATGGTACATATTAATGTAATTATCTTTTGTAAAAAACTTAATGTTATGCTCATTTCCCACATATGTATACAGATGGTTGCTATTTAATTTATTTTACAGGTCTTGTGTTTTTTTATTTTCAAGAGAATGATTTTTTTCTACTTTTTTATTTGAATGTTTGCATCTTTTCTATATTTTTGGTTGTTGTATTATGGGTTTCATGGTTTGGAGGCTTGTAATATAGCATTTTTGGAAGTTATAATTTAATAGTTTGTGCATTACACATTTACATGTTACTAATTTTCTGGTTTTTTGGTTGTTAGGTTTGTGGGTTTTAGTTGCTAGGTTTACAGGATGAAGGTATTCTTGTTTGTAAGGTAAGCATGATGGATATTAAAATGTTTCCATGATTATAGATATCAATGTTTTTAGGATATAATTTTATATATTTTCTGATCATTTTAAAAATTGGTTTACAGGTTTACAGATTGTTTTACTGGTTTACAAGTTTACATATTGTTTTACAGGTATACTAATTTGCGATGTTTTTAGGTTTTTGGGTTTTAGTTGCTAGGTTTGGATTTTTATAGGTTTATAGATTGTTTTATAGGTTGTAAGTTTACAGGTTATAAGATTACAGGTTTTCCATGAAGGTATTATTGTTTTTAGGATGAAGGTATTATTGTTTTTCAATGCTTTTCTTGGTTTACAGATTTTTTTACATGTATTATTGTTTTTAAGGTATGCATGATTTTTTATAGGATTCCATGTTTATAGATAGTTTTTGGGTTATAAGATTACATGTTTTTGGGTTTTACATATTGTTTCCAATGTTTTCAAAGGCTTCCATGTTTGTTTTTAAGGTATGCATGATTGGTTTACAGAGTTTTTTTATTAATTTTAGGTTACATGTAATGTTTACATGTTGCTTCAGGTTACTGGTTTTCAAATTTAATGTTGTGGGAGGTGTGCAGGAGCAGGGGGTGGGGGTGCTGGTGGGGGTGGGGAGTGGTGAGGGGGAGGGGGTGTATTGAGGAGGGGGCAAGGGGGTTGGGTGTAAGGTGCAGGGGGTGGGGGTGGGGTGTAAGGTGCATGGGGGTGGGGAATGTAAGGTGTATAAGAGCATGGGGTGGGGGTTGTTGGTGCAGGGTGAGGGGCTGTCTAGGTAGAGGGGGTGTGCAGTGAGGAGGGGAAGGGGGTGGGGTGCAATGTGTAGGGGGTGGGGTAGGGGAGGTTTAAAGGAACTGGGGGTGGGGGTGCTGGTTCAGGGTGGGGGAGCTGTGGGTGGAGGGAGGGGGGGAGTTGGTAGTGTCCTTCCAATATCCAGCACAGTGAACCATGCTAGTTTTTTTATGCAGTGAAATGACCTATTTCCACAGTTTTAAACCGTGGCTAAATCCCTATAGCCACGTTTTGAACGATGGTTATAAAACTATATCCACGGTTTAAAACCGTGGGTATAGGGCTTTAGCCACGGTTTTTGGGCCTATAGCCATGGTTTAGAACTGTGGATATAGCCTAAATTTCTAGTAGTGGTTCTTAGTGTGTTGGTGGGTAAAGGCTGAGCACCGTGTACCTGATTGTTTATTTCAGCACATAGATTTCCCTGAGTAGAAATGACATGATATCTCGATGGACTTTTAATGGGTTTTCCCCTTTACAAAGGAGGATTAAACTCAATTAGGTTAGTGGTGGATCAGTTGATGAGGTTGGTCCACTAAACAACAATCATGAAGTTGGGCACATTAGATTCCTTGGAAAAGGGATAAGTGGATGAGGTGGTGCAGCTGCACGTAGTGATGAGATCCATTATCTCAGATTAGTATACCCATTTTACCTCATGAGGTTTTATGGGACTCTGTCATGATTTTGGAACCTAGTTATAGATTAGCACTAACTTCCACCCTCAGACTGATGGGGAGAAAGAGCAGACCATCTAGACATTGGAGAATATGTCCCAAGAATTAATCTTTGACTTTGGGGGATCGTGGGTGTTAAACTATACCATGGAAAAATTAACATACAATAATATTTTTCATTCTTTAATTGGAATGTATCCATTATAATAATTGTATGGAAGACAATTTCATTCACCCTTATGCTCAACATAATTTGGGGAGGCAGTTATTCTTCGTCTAGATGTATTGTAGAGTACAGTAGAAAGGGTCCAGCATGTTCATGAGAGGATGAATGTTACATAGGACTAGAAATTATCATATTCCAATCATAGGAGGAGGCCCATGGGGTTATTTTTTGGTGGCCACATCTTCTTTAGAGATTCCCCTCAATGTTGATTGCAGAGGTTTGGTAGGGGGTAAGCTTTCTCCCAGGTTCATCGGACCCTTAGTGGTGTTTGAGAGTGATGGAGAAGCGGCATATCAGTTGGAATTTCCATCTAAGATTGATAGGATACATAAAGTCTTCTACGTCTCCTAGCATCATCGAAATCTAAATGAGGACTCCCACACCAATTACTGTGGAGGGTTGCATATTGAGGATGACATTACATTTGCGGAGCACCCGATTGATATTTAGGATATTTGGGAGAAGTTGTTGTGTAGACAAACCATTACCATGGTTATTGAGTTTTGGAGGCATGGTGTCCTATAAGAGAGTACGTGGGAGGGATAAACACATATGTGGGACAAGTACCTGGAGTTTTTTTAGTTTTCCATTAACCTACTTTATTTGGAATTGAAATGAATGAACCTTGTTTACTTTGAGATGAGTTGTTTCCTTTCTTTAAAATGTGTGATAAAGTCCTGATATATGAATAGGTGAGGACCTGACCCCTAATCGATTGGAATTAATGAAGATGTGATTAAACCCATGTGGGTGAGTCAAAGCGTCCCAAAGTAGATAGTATCTTGGCATAGAGGATGAGATTGCATAATTCGTGTGTTCAAGACACCATGGTTTCTATGCTTGCAAGATGGTTGGGTGATTTTTTGGGTTTGAAGATGTTAGAGGAGGTGTTCTTGGATTTCAAGATTTCAATCCATCTTTTGGGCAATACGGAGTGGTTTATCGTTGAACACTGATGTGCTAAATTAGAAGTAGTGTTTCAATTGTAAAATAATCCTTAAGAGGTATAACAAAAAGTGATTTTTTGGACACCACATTCATCGATGACTATTTTTGAATAATCTGAGAAGATAATAGTTTAATAGGTATCTGATGTAATGTCTGGGACCCCTCCAGCCTATTACATTGTGAAAAATGATGTTTGAATATTTTTGGGAGGTCATGGAGGCTCGTTCATGAGTTTTTGAAAATTACAGTTTTTCCATTGGTAGGTCATCCCAATGGTGTGTCGTGTTGATGACTCGTGATGGTGACTCACAATGGTGGCTCATGGAATGTGTGTCAGGAATAGTGGGACTAGACTACTAGGTCATGAATTATTGTCACAATAGTGACTCACACCTCTAGGTCACAAATGGTGAGTCATGATTAGTGATTCGCCAATGGTACCTTCCAACGGTTACTCACACTGGTGACTCACAATAGTGAGTCATTAAAGGGAGAATCATCTAGCAGAGATTCATGATGGTGCATCATTCAATAGTGGTTTTTTCAACTGGTACTCATCTAGTAGTGACTCAAAATGAAAGTTCGTCCACTAATAGCTCATCCAATAGTGATTCTCACAATTGTGACTCATCCACTCATATCATACACTATTGAATCTCCCAATAGAGACTCGCAAAGGTTACTCTCTAATGTTGAGCCATTTATGACTATTTTTTAAAATTCTAGTTTTACCCATTTTCTAAACATCCAAAAGTTTCTTCCTTTTAATGTTTTCTTTGACATCAAATGAGTTTAATAACATATTCAATGATTTTTTAAACCATTTCAAATCATATCTAAATTCTAAAAACTGAATCTACCAGTAAATTAAAAACCATGTTGTATCGATCAGGATCCACCTTTAATGCACTTCATAACCTGCTTCTCCCATTGATTTAGGATATGGCCTTTCTGAAGATAATATCTCCCCTTCCCTTTGCACATCCCATTACTATTAACATTGTAGAGTTCTAAACAATTCATCCCTGAGTGGTCATGCGGTTATGTTGAGGCCTTTGATCACATTTTCCCTATATTTTTATTTAACAAGTTCTCCCCCTACATTGGTAAAATATGGAATTTTTTATCATTTATTCTTCCTAGTATGGATCCCATCATCTCTCTTAATCATGTATCATGATGGGTGTGTGTATCAATTAATCTATCGTAATTTTAGTGGAATACCAACCATATCAAGACAATTTAATCATATTTAAAACAATACATATGGGTTGGCGAAAAAATATGAATGTTTCTATTATTTTAAGTTTTTTTATTATTGTAATATATATAGGCTAACTACCCAGTAAAAATAAAGGCTATTTAGGGACTTTTTTTGCGCACCTATGATTGATTGTGAATATTTATTGATTGGATTTTTAATGAATTACTATTTATGTGAAAATGATTAACCACTTATATATGATTAATTAAAAATAGGTACCCTATGATAAAATTGAATTTGTGATCACCCCTAAATTAATAAAATAAATATATTGAGGAATGACTTATGAAATATGAATATTCCTTTCCATGTTTTTTGCAGTGGGTTTTTTGGTGTCTGGATTTGTTCTATCATGTGTAGTACTAGGGTTGTGGGAATAGTTGTTTGATGTGGGGTGGTTTAGGTAATGGGATATAATCTCATGTTGAGAGATTGATTGATCGTGGGATGTATGGGTAGTGTTATTCAATGCATCTGATGATATGGTTGTAGTGGCATGTGTTTATGGGTGTAGTAGTGAGTTTGGGGTTTCCCCTATTATGGGGATCGATTATGTGAGATGAATTTGAATAATGATGTTCAAAATAGGTGGTATGTGTTCTTCTCCATTACTAAAATGTAGAAATCTTCAACCTGTTCCTAGGAATTGATTTGTTATAGTATGAATTGGAGTTAGTGAAGAAGGATGTGAATTACATTAGTTTATAATGTTCCTCACCTTCTGATATAACATTTCTAGTGTTACATGTTGTACCTTGGGTTTAGTAGTTTCTCAGGTAGTGATTAAATGAGTAAATGAAGAGGTTGATAATAAATGAGAACTTTTTAATTGCTTTGGATGGTAGGTATGTTTTTTGTTGTGGCTTGTTGTGACATGGATTTAATTTTTCATCATATGATGTGACTATCACTTTTTTTAAAGAAAATCATACAGAGGCGGAAGCAAGGTTGAAAGTGTTGTAGACCAGTTTCATGTTTGAAAAGACATATGATGGTATGATTGCATTGTACCAATACATATATACATTAAAATTCTTATGGTTTGTGTATGCACCCAACCCTAATTGAAAACATTGTGCCGAACACCCCCATCAACACGAGATAGATTGACTATCCAAATATCTTAGTGGGAGGATGGATGTTAGGTTACCTTCTCTTCCACACTCCCTATTCTAGTAATTGGTATCCATGGTTAATTTGATTAGTTTTTAGCTTGGTTTGTGAGTGCTAGATGTTTCCAGGAGAGTTATGAATTGCCATATATTTTCAGGATGAGGACTGATTTGCTTCCCATGTGTCCTTGTGTTAAGGTGTTCTTGTGGCACGTGTGTCAGTTGGATGATTGTAGTTTGATTTTAGCATAGGTTTCTGTGGGAGTGTTGTGATGAGTATGTTCCACAGGTGTCTGTGGGCTAGATGTTATGTGGTTTTTGCGGTCCTGGTGTATACAGGACTGCTGTGACATGGGTCATATGGATAAGGTAGGAGAACGAAGATATCTGTGGTTTAGGTATGAGGAGATAACCAGTGGGGAGTAGTGCAAGGTACCCATATCTGAAATATTTATATTATATCACATTATTTGACTTGATTTATTTATTGAGTGATCATTGGTGAGTTTGGGGAGGATAGTATACCCATGTTAGATTTTGTTTAGTCCTACTATTTTCTAACAGGGGAATTAGTATACTTCTTCGCATCAACACGATGAACTTTTTAATTTCCTACTAATTATACTTGTATGCTCACTCTATGAATATAAAACTATTTCATGTTTCCAGGAGGATTATGTTGACCTTGAAGGTCTATACTAGCATGGATGTGGGAACATCTACTATGTCAATAGTTATTATTATTTTTTTACTTTGAATATTTATTATAATTTTAATAGTTTTTTTAAATACGCATGTGGGATGGATTTTTCTTTTTATTTACATATAGTGGTTGGAGTCGTTTTGGAAAAAACAATCTTATATATGGATCCTATTTTCAAAAAATAAATTCGAATGCCTCCCATCTTGAGAGTTTGTATACCCTTAGTTCTGATATCCACCATGGTGCCTCTATAATGCGGGACTTGGGGTCATTATCCATCATTAATTATCTTGAAGAAGGAACTTTGCGACACATAACCTTCCTTTCTCCATGTTGAAGAAGGTGAATTGTGATAGATGAAATATTAATTCATTTTATAAATTAGATAATATAAATTTTTTAAAAAATGTAAAATGAATATTTAAATTAATAAAAATTAGATGAATAAAATTTTATTCCATAATAACTACTCAATTATTTTATTCTTAAATTACAAGTAATATATATTCTTTTAAATGACAATATTTTCATTAATATTTTTTATATTTCTTATATTTCAAAAACGTTTTTATGAAACTAAAATGGTATTTTAATTATTTAATTTTACATGTGATCCTTTAAAATAATTTTCTATATAAAATGAAATCATTTGATGTTATATAAGATTTACTAGGAATATGATCCAATGATACTGTCCTTATTTTTTCACTATAGGGTTTATATTCATGATGAAATGATGTTTTTGATACCCATTCCCTTCCACAAGCTATGGTATGATGAATAATTTTTAAATCCTATTTATTTTCTTTTGTTCTATTATGATGAATATTTTATTGTATTGTGGGGAAAATATTTTTTATATTAATTACAGTTTTGTTGTAAACTATATCTGCCTATAATAAATTTTGTAATGATGAGTCGTTTATGAGATCAATAGATAATGAGTGGTTATACCATTAAAACAACATGGTACATGGTAGGTTATCCCATTCAAATAATGTGGGTAAATGGGAGGTTATCTCATTCCCAAAAGAGGGGTATATGAGATGATATCAAAACACTAAAAAAGGAATCATTGGTGGTTACATCATGAATAATGTGGGTTCATAGATGGTTATCCAAAGACTAATATGTTATGAATGTCCATGTTGATATCGTGGAAAAATATTTTCTATTATTATGAATATTCCACAAAACGTTGTTATATGCCAATGTTTTTTTAGCGATCCTGATCATTGATTCAATTGTGATTCATATATTAGGAACTACCATGATTTATTCCATGAATAATGTTTATGATCTATCATATAAAATGTATTGTTTTTAATTTTTTTTCTCTGGTTATCATACCATTATTGTCATGTTGTTATTATATAATCATTGATAATGAACTTTTTTTCCTTACTGAGAATATGAGAAACCCCATTATTATATTTTTTCAACTTATAATGATTGTTATTGTATATTAAAAATCAAAGAAGGGTCATAATTTTTATGATCTTAGAGGGATATGATTAAATTTACTTATGAACCAATCACTTATATGTTAAATATTACAGTGATAATAGACTTATGTGATTATAGAATCGATCTTAATGTTATGTCAGGAATATTTCACAATGAATATATAATATTTATTTATGAAACATATAGATTTATATTACTATAATTAGATAATGGTTTATTTATCCATTGGACGCTATTATAAAAAAATTCCAATGATAACCATAAGAATATGTAAATTTATATGAAAATGTTGTATAGTTTTTATGTTGGATAGAGTTAGTGGTATACCTGAAATAACATACATATCTATATATTACATGTGTATCTGGATCTAGAAAAATTATACCTAGGGGAACAGACACTAAAAATTATGCATTATTCTTTTACTAAATCACCATAGAGTGAACAACAAAGAGACTTACTTCACACAAGGTTTAACTCTACTAGGGGTATTTTTATATATTCACAATATCGTTATTAATCATATGTTAATATTTTAATATGTGATGGCCATGAATGAACTATGTAAATTCTAAGGTTTTATATATTTAAATAAATGTGTAATGATTTAGAAAAACTTCAATACATATTTTGATTGATCATATTGATCAAATATACCTCATTTTCATTCTACCCATTTAGGATTCTATATGGGATTAATTATAGAATGATGATGTTTATATTGTAATATTTAAGAATAAATATTGATTTACCATGCTATAGAATATTAATATTAATTCATGTGAATTAGAAAAAATAACGATGGATGTTATTTCAAAACCATAATTATTAAATGTTGAAATATAATGAAAAAATATAATTTCATGATGATCACATCATATATCTATATTTATTATCAAGTTATATTTTTTCAAAAGTTTCTTCCTATAAATCATTTTACTAACCCTCTAGTTGAATTTGATGTTCTGTTAGGCATGTATTTACAATCCCTAAATAAATAATACATCAATTTCTATGGTTGTGATTCCACATTGGATATTCGGAACCATCCTATGAAATCTAAAAATGGAATGATAAATTTGAAATTCCAATGTAAATTTCACACATTATATGGTTTTTATTCTTATTAGAAAGAAGTTATTATATAAAAGGGTTTGAGAAAAAACTCAACCTAAAAAATATTCATATTGTGTGAGATTCAGTTTATTCTTCCCAAATGTGTATCATAGTCTTGCAATGAAATGTGAAGTTGTGTACCAACAGAGCTCATACCTAGTGATGCAACTACTTAAATGAAAAACTTTATAATGGTCCAAAAGGAGTTTTAGTAAATAAAACATGAAACTCTAGGATATTATTGATATGATTTTTATTTTTCCATATTTTAGCCTTGGATATAGCTATTCTTTTCATCAAGAAGATATATGGATCTATGAGAATGATCATTTTTATTTGGAAAATAACATGATCACAATCCTGATCAATTATCACCTACCTTTTATTGATGACGTGTTTGAAAAATTTAGTAGATTTCAGTACATATCCAAGATTCAACTTCATTCTGAATATAAAAAATTTATTAGTAATAAAGAGGATATAAAAAAGATATAATTACATATGAGGTGTGTAATAATAAATATATATTGATTCCATTTTTTTATTTTAAATCCCATGCTATATTCAGGGTTATCAAGAATATATAATTTAGTGACTATATTGATATTTTTTGAATTTATTTAAAGATGATATATTTTATATTATAAGAAAAATGATGATTTTGAATGTCATTTAATATTTTATGGATGATCCTAAGGACAGATTATATGTATGAAAAATTACAAATTTGTTAATTTTATATACAAAAATCATATTTTTTGGTACTCATTTTCTCAGGAGATGGTATATCGATTAATTCATAAAATTAAATGGATTTCAAATATTCAAACATAAAAACCAATAAGCCATAGATCCCATGTTTTCTATGGATAAGAAGATATTATATATTGTTTTTTTAGAATTTCTCATGACATCATAATCCACTGATAGAATTTTATTGCAATGAATCCATGTTCCATTTGATATAAGAATGTGAGTAAGGTTATAAGAATAGAAGAGAATGTTAGTAGATTAACCAATTATTATATTAACCTCCGTTGAAGATGTTTATGTAATCTTATGTGATTCATCAACTAAGTGATTGGTATGCATTATTATAAATAATCACATGGTTATAAAAAATTCCATAAAAAAATTTAGTATTCAAAAGAAAAAATATTCAACTCTTTATTTAGGATTATATTTGGTAATTTTTTCCATAATGATATGATGGATTAGTATTTATAGAGAAATATGTAATATATATTCTGATAAAAAGAGTTTAATTAATATTTTAAACAAATAGTTGAAAAGTTTCTATAAAATATGGTTATATATAACTATAGATTACAAATACTCAATACACCACAACCCTTGTAAAAATAAAAATGTTGAAGCTACATTTAGTCTATATGATAATTCTTGATTATCTATGATATGGAACATAGAAGATATAATATTTAGGTATTGTCAATGGATAGATCATTAAATATTAATGTAACGTGAGAAAACAAATCTTTCTGAAAATTTTGTTGTACCATTTATCTTTTGATGATTAGAGAGGCATATAATAATGGTGTAGATATGATTTAATGGGTTATATATGTTTCTATGTTTAACCATTATTATCATTTAATGATAAGGTTCAAAAACATATATGTGTCATATCCTACCCTGATATATATAAGGATAAATTTGAATAATCGCTTATTTCTTCGTCCCTTATTCATCTAGTATGTACATAGATGTACAATGATATGAAATTTGATTTCTTGCGGTATGTAATAAAGAGAGATGTGGAAGAGATTTTTATCTTGGTTCATTGTATGTAATAATGTTAATGATAAGATATAAAATCATAAATTTATTTTATAATTTTTATGCATAATAGAATGAGAATGGGAAAACATCAATAAGGAATTTTTCGTCAGACACACAAAAATATTTGTTTGGAACAATGAAATATGTGCAACATTTGATCATGTAAAAAAGCTATTACACACCATCACCATGGGATAATATTTGTCTCTTGATATTATTAAAATAATATAAATTATGGTGGGGGGAATTTTCAACGGAGAACCACATTCAGTTGCATATGATATGAATATGAGGATTTCCATAATGTTATGAGAAAATATTCAACAACATCTAGAAATAGAAAAGAGTTTGAGTATGATGTGTCACCCTCATATAGATATTTAGTATGATTGGAATATTAAAACCCTTGGGTATATTTTGAGATATTTTTCAATGGAATTCATACATGGTTGGGATGAACACCATTTTTAAGATGGTTTTTCATATAAGAATATCTTTCACATTGGATATCAGATTTTTCCATATAAGTATCTATATTTAATGAACTGTAGAAGTCCGATGTTTTGGGATGTTGTTCTGAAAGGACATATATTGGAACCTAATCAAGTTAACATGATTGTAATAAATTTTAGTGACATTTGGAAACACATAATAGAAACAAAATGTAGATAAAAAATTTATAATGATAATAATCAATGTCATTTTAGAGTTTGATGTTGGTGATAAGGTGTTTTTTTAATTTATCAATAAAATAAGTTTTTTAAATTCTTGAAAAAATGGTAAAAAGTCCCCAACACTATTGGTTGTTTAAATTTTCTTTATCATGTTCCAATAGTTTTTATCACATGTCTCTTCTATCAGACATCTCTCAAGGCCACGATGTGTTCAATGTATCTCTTATAAGAAAAAATACATTTGATCATCATCATGTATTAAACTCAGAGGTAATACATATGGATTATGAACCTTTTAATTAAGAAACCCCTATAGAAATTATTTAACATATATATAAATATCTCTCATATATTTAAACTAACCTAGTCATATATTAGTGGTAAAACACAGATTTTGATGATGTTAAATGGGAACCTGAGGATATTGTCATAACCCGTCCTCGGGACCCCTGCCGTGACTACCCCAAGCCCGCCTTCCATAGGCATGGGGCTGGAAACTAGAACCAAAGGCGTGAATCCCTAAGCTTGGAAGGCATTTTCATTATAAAAAGTAAACACACACAATCAGAGTACACAACTAGAAACAAAAAAAAAGAAAAACTATATATAGGAGAATTGCTGGAAAGTAGAGGGTCTGGAAAGACAAGCCCAATAGTAAAGTAAAGGTACAAATTAAAGCAAGTATAACTTAAAAAGAGACAAAAAGATAAAAGGTTACGTGCAGATCCTGGATCGTCCTATGGGGTTTCTACATGAAGGGTAGGTACAGATGGCCACCTCCGCACTCTGTGTCTGTCAGACTCCTCTGTATACCGTATCGTCGTAAGGTCCACCTTCGGGTACTGTCTAGTCATGGAGCTCTCGGCCTCCGTCAGCATTGTCCGTTATCTACATCCAACACAATGAGGTGCGGGCATAGCCCATGTAGGGGTGAGTATAAAGATACTCAGTAGGGACCCTGATACCCTCAATGTCCCACAATATCCAACAAAGATTACCACAAAGTAATGATTCAACAGATAAACCTTACATAGGTATATGCTCACACATATACCTAAGTTATCTAATAACCCATCTGAATCTTGAGGTAAACACACAAGTCATTGACTCATCTCAAAACCAGGATTTTATTATAGGGGTGGTATCATGTAACACTCCCAGTTTATCATTCAAAACCTCGGCTGCTAGTGCACTCTTTTATAGAGTACTGTGGGAATGCTGTGTCACACAGAGGCGCTTCCCACTATCATGGACTGTTGCGGCAGTCCTCCTGTCGAGTATCGTGGTTCTGTCGTGCTAACAAAGAGGCTCTCCCCACCGTGGGTTTTCCGCGTCACACAAAGGTGCTCCCCCACGTAGCCTGTTGTTGTACTCCCCTTGTCATGTACCATGGGTCTGCCACGTCATAAAGAGGTTCTCCCCACTATAGGTATGTTGCGCTCACACAGAGGTGCTCCCCACTAGGCTGGTTGAAACACTCCGAGTTGAAAGGTCAACAATCGTCAAGTATCAGCCAGCTACTAGGTTTCTGTACTCTGCTCGCTCCTCTCTAGGAGGATCTGCTCCACAAGCTACTAGTCGAAACTACAACTATCACGAAGTCCCAAGTTGATGTATCTCAACTATCCGCCACATCATTTGGGACTCAAAGAAATAGACGACACATCAATTGGACACCCGGTCTGTGAGTTATTGGCATTTCCATTCCAGGGGCCTGGTTGGTTTTTACGGTCACACCAACCCGACCGTATCCCAACTGTGTCCAAAACTCAAGTGAAATATGCCAAAAAAACCTTAATTCTCTAATATTTCCATTTTCGTAGAGGGTTCGTCGGTCATACAGATGTAACCCATGATATGGCAAAAAAGGTGAATTCGGTCTAATTGGGTCTGGATGGGGATCCAGCCCGGCTTGCAGGTCTGACCCTGTCCCCGGGTGCCACCCGTCCCTGAAGGGAGTGGCCCGGCCCGAGGGGTGGCCCAACAGGAGGGAATCCCGGCCCAAAGGGTGGTCCGGCCTGAGGGGGAGGCCCGGCATGGCGGCCCACGTGGCCCGGCTGGCCCCACATTGGGGGGGGGTTACACCCACCTGCCTTCTATAATGGTCGGAGCATAGCGCCAGCCCTGGTATCTGTGGAACCCTTCAGGTCCCACTTGTAGCCCATACTGGCAGTCGACTCAGCCAGATTCCCTTCTCTCTATGCCACATCCTATGGTCGTGGTTCTTCTCCGGCACCGCGCCCAGCCCATCCGACCATCGCAGCGTACATGGTCGTGGCTCCTTCTCCTGGTGCGGTGCGATGACACCTCGCCCCTCCGTCACAACCACGGCCCAGTTCTTGGGGCGGTGCAGCACCATCGTGCCCCTCTAGTGGTGCAACAGCCCTTGCGCTTCGCGCTTCTTCCACAGCTGGCTTGTTTTCGGTCGCCACATGTACCGCCACAACCTATCGGTCATGGCCCACTTCTCCGTTGTGATCCTCTCTTCTGGCGGTGATGTCACCCTGCCGTCATTTTCAAAAAATGAGAACATTAAAAGGAGGAGGTTTGGTCTGTGTTCATGTGGTATGAGCCCTCCAAGTTACATTTATATCAATCGGCATAACATAATATGCGGATTGAATGAAAAAATAAAAGAATAAAACATCAACTCAATACCCTACCACGCTTGATGATGATTGTTGACGTAGTCATAGGAAGGCGGCATCATTTCATCAATGTCCAAAGATGAAGATTTCAGAGAATACGGGATGAAGACGACGTTGTCGACATTCTTCATGGGCGGTGGTGCTTCCACTTCTTGCCCCGGTTGAAGAGGGATAGATGTCCATCGTTCCTCATTGGTGGAAGTGATGTTCTTCATTGGGAGAATTTGTTCTTCCATGTTCTCCCAAGTTCTTTCTCCTCTCCCAAAGGATCCACCAAAAAAATGCAATACCAAATATAATAGATGAAGTTCTCTATTATTTTTATTGCACCAAAACACAAATACTTGTGATTAATTAAATGAGACATCTCATTTAATTAATGGAAAGGAATGGTTAAAATTCAAAATTACAGGAGGTGACGAGTTCCAATTAAATGGAGAGAGGTGTCTAATTAATTAATGGGGAGTTTAATGGGGTTAAGAAGGTCAGTTGGGGACTAATTAATAATATCCTCCCATGGGAGGTTATGTGCGAGTGGGCCCCATGACCATAAACTCTCATTGGAGGTTATGGTTTGGTGCCCCCACCACTAACCTTTTCTTGGATGTTTTAACCACTATAAAATAAAAATAAAGTTAAAACATTATTTTTATTCAATGTAATTTAATAACCCCAAAAGCGAACTCCCATTCTCTTCAGAACGCAACTGCGGGGTAGGTTTCACTAAGCGATCACCAACACTATGAGATCAATGGTGCCCTCATATTTCAATTCTGAGCACCATTTCAAATGTTATAAAACCCTGCTCACACGGTTAGTGAACATACCCGAAAAAATGTTCAGAAAATAATTATCAGTCACACTCGACCCGCACCTGTCAAGGATAGGCTCTGCCTAGGTGAAACATGCCCCAATGAACCCAACGATACTCTCAGATTTTCAATCTGAGTTACCTTTTAGATGTTATGATTATTACAATAAAATAATTATCATTGATTTATTTTATTTGCATCCAAAAAGTAACATTATCTGGTGGCCCGTGCCGGCCAAAGTTAGTATCTGCTTAATTAAATCATATACTCATGAGTTAAGTGGTGGTCTCAGATTTTTAATCTGAGTTACCATCTGTGATTTATAATCATTTGGGAAATAAATTAATTTATTAAATTATTTTATTTACAATTATGCCATTTTTGGGTTTCCTCACAGGAGGTCTGTGCCGACTAATCTTATGTCACGCCAAGGGTAAACCCACCATCCTTAGTGCAATGGTGCCCTCTGATTTCTGATCCAAGTTACCATTTACGATTTCTTCTACATTTTCAGGAAAACTACATATGCGCGTTAACTTACGGTTAATAAAAATTTCCATGTATAATTTCAGGCACTCTGAGCATCAGAATCACGCGCCGTCAGATTTCACAAACCCGTAAAATAACAATTTAATTCAAAAAATTGACATGGATATTCTGGATCTTTAAATTCTCCCCACATCAGGGCTCTACGTCCTCGTAAGGCTCAAATCACCACTAAGGGAGGAAGTGGGGGGTACTGAGCATGCATCTGAGCCTCCCTCTCCACATGTTCTCTCCTTGAGGTTCCCGTGCTACCAGTGAATGCGCACCAGAGTTATCGACTTTTCACGAAGGACCCAATCCTATCAATCTTCAATATCTATGGGAACCTCTGTAAACGTATACCCATCGTCAAAGTCCAACTCACCATTGTAGATGATGTGGGGAGGACTGTGCACGTATCTCCTCAGTTGGGATATGTGGAAGATGTCATGCACCTGGTGAAACTGAGGTGGAAGAGCTAAGCGATATAAAACATTTCCAACTCTATTGAGGACCTGAAAGGTTTTGATGAATCCTGAAGATAACATTCCACCTTATCCAAATATCTATAGACCTCATCGAGGTGAGACCCATAGAAAGATGTGGTCACGAACCTCAAACATCAGAGGTATCCATCCCTTATCAGAATATTACTCCTATCTACTCTGTGCAGTCTTCATATGTTCCTGGATTATCTCCACCTTCTCTATGGTAGATCATACCATCTCCGATTGGTATGAATTTGGCTGACATGGTGAGTTGGTCGATGATAACCCAAATAGAGTCATGTCCCCTAGATGTACATGGATGACACGTCACAAAGACCATTTTTATCACACCCCACATCCATATTGGGACCTCTAAAGGCTGAACCAAGCCTGCTGGTACCTGATTCTCCACCTTCACTTGTTTACATGTGATGCATCAAGAGTCAGCCTCCACTGTTGTCTTCTTTATACATGGATACTAATGCTCTCGTCAAAGGTCCTAGTACGCCTTCACCACTTCTGGATGTACAGCTAGAGGGGTTGTGTGAAACTACCTCAGAACTTCCTTCTGATGTGACACTAGTAGCATGGTACATTCTCTGAAGAGGAAGATGTGGTCCCCACATTCAAAAAATCCTTCAGGTTCCTATCCTATGGATATCTGAGCACATCGTGTCTCACAGTTAGCATCACCAGGTTATGCCTCCCTGACTCGCTGAAGAAGTGGGGGAGTGACCGTAAGAGACAGTAGGAAATGATGCTCCATCTCTATCCACAAATGATATCGGTAATGCAGCCAGGTGCTCGGTCACCTCTCCTATAATCTGAATACAATATCTCCTGCTGTGTTAATCAGCAACATTGATCTCCTTCCCAAGGGTATAGATTATCTCAAAGTCATAGTCCTGAAGGAACTCAAGCCATAGTCTCTGTCTCAGGTTCAGGTCTTTCTGAGTGTTGATATACCTGATACTCTTGTGATCAGAGTACACGGTGAAATGTTCTCCCATCAAATAGTGTCTCCACATCATCAAGGCGAAGTCCACTACTACTAACTCCAGGTCATGGGTACTTTTGTTCTGCTCCTGCTATCTCAGCTTCCGTGAAACATATGCGATCACTGCTCTCTCTTGCATTAGGACTCACCAGAGTCTGGTCCCCGAAGTGTCACATTAGACTACATACCATATGCCTTCTTCTAGAAGCCTCAAGATTGGGGCACTAGTAATCCTATTCCTCATCTCCCGAAAGCTCTGTTGTCATCTCTCTGACCACACAAAGTGTTTCACCTTCTTTTTCATGGCTGATAGTGGTGATTCAACTCTAGAGAAGTATGGAACCAACCTCCGTTAGTATCCAGCCAAAGCAGACGTCCCTCCCCCTTTGAGGGGTAATCCTAGAAACATCTTTTGAAAAGATGTCACCTTGTTCTATCACTCCTGTTTAGAAATGAAAACTCAAAACTACAACTTCCACGAGGGTAAGGATGGCCGACTCAATAGTGATCGGTTGTACCCTCCTATGCATCAGTTTAACATATTCTGCATGGGATTCCTTTTTTCACCGACTATGGAAATCCTCATCCAACATTGTAGATACACCAAAACCTTTTTTCATTATAAAGTCATTATGGTTATGAACTGTGGTTGCCCTATCCATACCCAAACTAATGTCATTAGGCCTCGACGCTGCCACCAAGAGGATCCAACCGAAACTCTAACCTCAAGGGTCAGATCACACCTTCGGCGTATGTGTGATTATAGAGTCTACTCCCAAAGGTATCCCTAGACGTGAGGGTCATGTCAATGGTTTAACAAGAAACTCTATGTCCGAGACAATATTTGTTGAAGTAAGTAATTATTGGTACCTATGTAAATTGTTACAGCAGCTAGTAGTAGAGATAGACTGTACCTCAAATCATTCCTTGAGCCCTTGGGTCACACTCTTTGACTGCATGTAGCTACTCTCTTCCCCTACTCTCCAGCTCCCTGAGCATGGAGGGTTCCACATAAGGGGGTGGTTGTAACATTCCAAAATGTACACAACTTCATGCTACTCTCCATGCTCTCCTTCTATATCTTATGCCCTGAAGATTCATCTCTCCTTAACACTTCCTCTTCCCGAAACATTTTTTTACACGCTCAAGTCTCTAAGACTAGCGTCAGATTCCTACTTTCACACTACTAATATTCACTGTGTGTATCTGCTAAGCCAAATAATATTCAACCACAAAGGTTCTCTCTAGCACCCTAACATATGTAAGAATGCATAGAGGAATTTTCCTAGCTCAGATGTCCTTTAAACACACCTCGTTAGGAGGTTCGAGCCCTGAAGCACTGATTGTACCGTATTCATGGAGTATTATAAATGATCGGTATGCCTTGATGATTACTCAGCTATCGACAAGTCATCATGCGAAAGATGTAAAAGTTATAGGGAACTCTCAGCCACTTCCTCTGGTAAGTCCTCTGCCACCTGTGAGTCCGGCTCACCTCGGAACCTGAGGGGTATCTGATGTTGAAACATGTGTAAGTCACTAAGCCTACATGTGTCATCTACCGGTATGGCTGGTTGTAACTACTAACCAACATTCAGTGATATAGCTGACACACTACCTAAATGTACTATCTCGGGTAATGGTCCACATACTGAAGCCCCATCACTATGCGGACCAACCTCATGGTTACTCATTGGAAGACACTAGTAGCTAAGATAACCATCTGCTCTACAAGTGTCTCAACAAGGTGGAAAACTCTATTAATAGCCTCCATCTAGTCCTATACTTCCCAGTAATCTATCTCGACTAGAAACCATCGAGGCCTCTACTACTAGAACTTGTGCATTTTTCTCAATCAGCGTGCACCATTGGCAAGTGCGGATGGTGGAATCTACTACACAATAGGTGGTGTTCCTACTAGTACACAACCCGAAGGTACCAACATAGTAAGAAGGACCTACACTGGAGGCTCTTCGCATGGTGGGCCGCCATCATGTACTCTTTCAGAACTATAACTAGCTATCTGCGTGGAAGCATCTTGAATAGATGTGACACGGTCAAAAGTTATCCTTAGTGAGTTGACCTGGTAGAGCTAACTTAAAGAAAACTTTTGAAAACACACACACACAATCAGTTTTTTCTTGTACTAAGTTAAAAATAAAAATTCAGGGTATTGCTGCATGGATACATCGGCCGCCGCACCAACACTGGATTCCCAAAATTAAAAACAACACTCGATATGCTTAACACTATTTCTTCACAGAAAAAAGTTCAGAGTCCTATGTTCTGCTGTAGAACTGAATCCTCCAATACCAATTTGTATCGACCCATCCCTGGGACCCATGTCGTGACTAACCCAGGCCAACCTTCCATAGGCGAGGGGGTGGAGACTAACACCAAAGGTGTAAATCTCTAATCTAGGAGGGAATTGCCTTTATAAAAAGTAAAAACACACAATCATAGTACACAACTGTAATAAAAACACTAAGAAATACTATATACAGAAGAAGTGTTGGAAAGTAAAGGGGCTGGAAATAAAAGCCCAACAGTAAAGTACAGGTAAAAACTACAAGCAAGTATCACTGAAAATGGGACAAACAGCTTAAAGGTAAAGTCTACCTCCTGGATCGTCCTCCAAGGATCCTACCTGATGGGTAGGTACAGATGGCTACCTCAGCACTCCACGTCCCTCAGACTCATCTGTGTACCATCTCGTCATAAGTTCCACCTCCGGGTACTGACCAGTCCTGGCGATATCGGCCTCCATCAGCGTTGTTTGTCATCTGCATCCATCACAATGAGGTGCAGGCATAGCCCGTGTAGGGGTGAGTATAACGATACTCAGTAGGGACCCTGAGAACCTAAAGGTCTCACAATATCCAACAAGGATAACCACAAAGTAAAGATTCAACATATAACCCATACATAGGTATATTCCCATATATATACATAAGTTATCTAATAACTCATCTCAATCATGAGGTAAACACAAAATCCACTGACTCGGATCAAAACCATTATTTTATTCTAGGGGTGGTATTATGTAACACTCCCATTCTATCTTTTGAAACCTCATAAACTATGTAAGTCTTCTATAGAGTATTGTGGGCCAGCCACATCACATAGAGGGGCTTCACACTATCCTAGACTACTATGGTACTCCTCCTGTCAAGTATTGTGGGTCTTCAATGCTCACACAGAGGTGCCCCCCCCCCGTGGGTCTAACGAGTCACACAGAGGAGATCCCCATCGTAGCCTATTGAGGTACTCCTCCTCTCGAGAACCATGGTTCTTCTGTGTCACACAGAGGCGCTCTCCACTGTATGTCCGCGTGCTCACATATAGGGGCTCCCCACTAGGCTAGTCGAAAAACAATGAGTCGAAAGTTCAGAAGTTGTCAGGTATCAGCCAGCTACTAGGTTTATGTACTTTGCTCGCTCATGTCTGGGAGGATCCACTACACGAACAACTAGTTGAAACTCCAACTGTCATGAAGTCCCATGTATAAGTATCTCAAAGAGCTGCTATACCATAGGGGACTCAATGAAATAGATGACGCATCAATCGGGCGTCCCGGTCTTTGAGTTATTGGCATTTCTGTTCCAGAGGGACAGGTTGGTTTTTAGGTTCAAACCATCCTGACCATATCCCAACTATGTCCAAACCCCAATTGTAATATTCCAAAAGAACCGTCAGTATCTAAGCTTTTTGTCGCCGCAGACGGTTCATCGATGGGACACTGGTAGCCCAAGATATGGTGAAAAAGGTGTATTCAGGCTAATCGAGTTCGGACTGGGGTCCAACCCAGTCCGTGGGTTTGACCCGGTCCGCAGGTCCGACCCGGACCAGAAGGGAGTGGCCCAGCTCGAGGGGTGGCCTGACCCAAGGGCAGCCCGACCCGAGGGGGAAACCCGACCCGAGGGGGCGGCCCAGCCCGGCGGCCCGCGGGGCCCGGCTGGCTGGTGGCCATGAACATGGCTTGACCCTCCCACTTCTTGCCCCGGTTGAACAGGGAGATATGTCCGTCGTTCTTCATTTGCGGAAGTGATATTCTTCATTGGGAGAATTTTTTCCTCCAAGTTCTTCCAAGTTCTTCCTCCTCTCCCAAAGGTTCCACCAAAGGAATGATAAGCCAAAATAATATCAAAAGGTCTATGATATTTTTATGGCACAACAACACAAATAATTCTATATTATTAAATGAAACAACTCATTTAATTAATGTAAAATATTTGTTCAAATTAAAAATTATGGGAGGTGAGAAGTTCCAACTAAATGGAGAGAGGTGTCCAATTAATTAATGGGGAGTTTAAAGGGGTTAAGAAGCTCGGGTGGGCCCCACTGAATAATTTCCTCCCATGGGATGTTATGTGTGGGTGGGCCCCACAAACATAACCTCTCATGGGAGGCTATGGTTTGGTGTCCCCCACCACTAACCTCCTCTTGGAGGTTTTAACTACCTTAAAATAATAATAAAGTTAACACTTAATTTTTATTCAATTTAATTTAAAAACCCAAAAACTAACTCCCATTCTCCTCAGAATGCAACTACAGTGAAGGTATCACTAAGAAATCACTGATGCTACGAGCTCAATGGTGCCCTCAGATTTCAATTCTGAGCACTAGTTCAAAAGTTATAAAACACCACCCATACGGTTATTGAATGTACCAGAAAAAAAGTTCATAAACTTATTATCAGTCACCCTCAACCCACGTCTTTCGAGGTTTGGCTCTGCCTAGGTGAAAGACTCCCCAATGAACCCAACGATACTCTAAGATTTTCATTCTGAGATACCATTTAGAAGTAACTAATTTTACAATAAAATAATTTTCATTTAATTATTTTATTTGCTTCCAAAAACTAACTTTCTCTGGTAGCCCACGCTGACAAAAGTTAGTATCTGCATAAAGATAGAATATATTCACGAGTTCTGTGGCGGTCTCGTATTTTTAATCAGAGTAACCATTTTTGAGTTATAAGCATTTGAAAAATAAAATATTTTATTTAATTATTTTATTTACAATTATGCCATTTTGGGTTCCACACAAGAGGCCCGTGCTGACAAATTTTAAGTTGCGCCAAAGGTAAACCTTCCACCCAGAGCACAATGGTGCCCTCAGATTTCTGATCTGAGTTACCGTTTAAGAGTTATTCTACTATTTCTAGAAAACTACTTACATGGATTAACTTACACTTAACAAAAACTTCTACGGATTATTCCGGGCACTCTGGTATTGGGAATCACGCACTGTCAGATTTCACAGACCCGTAAAATTCCCATTTAATTAAAAAAATCAGATGGAAATTCTAGTTCTTGATACCGTCATCCCTATTGATAAATAATAATCTATTATATAATGCACATAGATCTACTATATCTATATATACTAGAAGTACCAAGAAGAACCGTATTCATTGAGGGAACTTCTCTTGGGAAACATGAAGATCGATATTTAAGAGTATATATCATTTTTCATGGTATGTAAACTTGTTAAAGAGAAGAAACTTATATCAAATGTGATTATAATTCTATTTCCTATAAACTTCTATAAATTGAAAAATATCACTATGGATTTTATTAATGGTCTCAATAAATTATCCAAATGAAAGAACATGACATGGGTTATGGTGGATTGACTCTCCATGTCTTTAAACTTTTTTTATATTTTTTAATAGTTCCCTCCTAAACAAAATTCTAGTATATATGTGAGGGACTCTGTATGGTGTTCTATAGTCGAACATCTCTAATCATGATCCATTATATAACTCTAAAGTATAGATATGTATTTAACATGATTTTAATACTGAATTTAATTTTAGTATGTCTTATCAAAACCTAATTGATGTCCAATCTAAATATACTATTTCCATTATCACGGAAATTCTATGATCCTACTCAATTTAATTCAATGTTGGATGTAATCAATATCACCCATTAGAAATGTTCTAAAAAAACAACATCCTCAACTCAGGTTTTCAAATTTCTCAAAATGAAGCTCTATATAATAAGGAAATTAGAATATCAAATTAATTCCATGAAGTTGGTGGATGAAAGTTACATGGACCGATCCATTTTCATAATACTAGAGAAAATATTAAATCCCTAGAAAATATATAAAATAATCTCAAATTATGAAAAAAAATATGTTTGAAATAGTCTAAGGGGCATGGATTTTAATATTTGAGATATATTTTTTCCTTTGTATATAACCATGTAAGGGGACCATTTGGTTTAGATATAAGTGCATGATTAAACCTAGGTACATGTTCCCCTATTATAACCTTGATCAAATATGATCGATGTCTAATCATCTTGAACTAATACCAGATATGTCTCATTTTTTTGGCTTGTTCTGTGTATCTCTCATGGGGAATGACATACCTAACCCCTCGCATATACTGAATCCATAGGTGGTACAAATAGAAATTTACCAATTTTATATAGAGAATAATTTGAAGATCATGGAACATAGAGAAAAATATATGTGAAATAATAATAATCATCTTATGAATGTGTCATAGAGGACCCATAAGTATAAAGAGGTGGCATTGGATCTAGCGGAAAAAATTAATTAGAAGTATCATAACCTATTCTCAACATTTAAAATGAAATGCATTTGTAGTTATTAAATTTCTAAATGGTTGAATAAAGTTACACCCCAGATTTTATAAATGATATTTTTCTCTTGAATTAAATATTTTTTATACTTTTATATAAATTATAATACACATAAATAATCTGAAAATTATTTTGTTAATAAATACTATTCCATTAATCAGAAATGAATGAAAAAAATTACCATAAAATATAATATGGAAAAAATTATAAAACAGAAATGATTAAATAAGAAGACACAGATCACCCTAAATTACTATAACTTTCACCCCCCATATCAATAATATAAAAAATTATATATAAGTAAACAAACCAATACATTAGAAAATGAAAATACATAAGCATGAGGGGAATTTTATACAATATTATGTGAATTAATTAAGTGGAACTTATAGGTGGTAGTAAAAAAATTATAATTTTTAGTTGACCATTGAAATATTAATACGACTTTGATAACAGTAACCATACATTGGGAATATTACCAAGATCTTTGGAATAGTAACCTAACTATTTAAATAGTAATTTTACCTCAAGAATATAAACTATGATATGAAATATATTTGGAATGATTAATTTAATTAAATATAAATATTATAATTCAAAAAAAGCATGATCTGATAACTCAATTAAAGTATAAGAAAATTTTTAACAAACATTATTTTAATATATTTAGTAAAAAAAATTTATATTAAAAATAAAAATTAACTATTTTTGGTATTTTCTATTAAGATGAATATCATTTGAGAATTTTAAATTTCAAATTTATACAAGGGTTATTTTTCATATTTTTCTAAAATACATTAATGTTCATATGAATAGTAAAAAAATTATTTCTCATAATCATTTTATCTAAAATTACATCATTTAGGATATAATAATGACATAATAATATATATGATGTGATGTTAAACCAAAAAAACTTACATTCTAAAATGCTTCATTATAGTAAATTTAACACAAATTTGAAACCTAAAAATCATTTTACAAAACATAATATCTAAACTGATCGCTTAAAATAAAAAAAATTATATCTACTATCCACGTAAAGAAAATAATTATTTTTAATTATAAATATTCTTAATGTATTTAAAAGAATTATATTATATTTATAAATGATTAATATTGTCAAAAATTACATATTACATTTATTACCTTTGATCTTTTTTTAAATAATATTTTATTCTAAAAATACCTCTCTCCTCAAATATAAAGTAAGTCCCTCCCTCCCCTTGGAACACAAAAAATTCCACATATTTTAAATCCAAATTTATTCCCAAATAATTCATAAAATTCCCATTATAATACCTATATCTGTTTTCCATTTTTTCAACTCTAGTAATCAATGGGTTTTTAGTGTAGTATAAGAGAAGATACAATAAAAATTATGTATGGTTCGACAAACATGTATCTCTTTTTTGTCCTATCTTCCATTTCTCACCACCTATTTTAGATGAAAATATTATAAGATTAAATTCACAATGTGATGAAATTATATTAATGATGTTAACCTACTATAAGTTTTATATTTATGATATATATAAATTTTATACTTCCCTTTCAAACACTCCAATAAATGTCCCCATAAAGGACGGTTGACCACATATAGGGAAATATCATTGAAAAAACATATAACCATAATCATGTAGTGATATTATGAATTATATATAATATATAAATATTTATTTATATTTATTTATGATTATTTAATTTAATCTACTCATGTATAATAACATTGAAAAAAATTAGTGATATTGAAACAAAACAGACAAATTTTATGAAAATATTATATCAAAACAGTTCATATTCAACAAGGAGTGTAATAAAATATTATCTAAAAATTATAATGGATATATATTTGAAAACATTGAAATAATTCACTTCTATAACTATATTTAAAATCATAGGTTTATTATTTAGAAGGCATAAAATTAATAAAATAAATTGAGAAATAAATTAAGGGGATTCTCAATCAAATGTCATTTTAACTAGGTTATCCCATCAATACATCTTTGATTTAGATATTAATATAATATTACCAAAATATAATTTCAATAATAATTTTTTTTATGGATTTGCCTATTTTTTACCATTATTCCATTTCTTAATAAAATGATTTTTCAAAAATATGTTCTTCCAAAAATAAATGTTTAACTCTACATGTGTTTTTTTAGTCAAACATAAAGTTTCTTTAATTAAATTTAATGATATCCATTATTCATTTAGGAACCCTAATGTTTATTCAGGAATGATTTGTTTATGAAAAAAGATTTAAAAACAATTCATTTACATTATTTATTTCATGACTATGGTTTTTATAAGATATATTTTTCTTGAATGATTATGTAAATTTTATGATTCGATGTCCATGTATTGAATTATATAGCCTTCCAATGCATTAAAAAATGTGATTTATCACATGAACTAATGTTTATTATGCAAAAAAATGACTCTATATTTATACCTAATGATGATGCTTCAAATATCAATATCTGTTCATTGTGAACATGGTGATATCTTTGTTCACAACTATGTGTCTTATTTCACCATTACAACATAATGTTTCCTTTTTATGGATTTCCATTTTCAAATCATTTTAATTAATATCCCCCATAATAATTATGATGATCCTATACTTATGATTAAATAAGAAGTAATATTCCCAATTATATTATTTTGATTCATGACCATTACTCTACTATTTACTATTTTTACACCACCAAACTATTTGGTGTATACCCACATGTCACAACTTGTAATACAGAATACATGAGATTTTAGAGGGATAAAAAATATGGATTAAAATAAATACATATGTTTTTATTAAGAAAAGTTTATTTATGGTTATAATTTTCCCATGATACTAAAAAAATTTCATGAGTATATTGATATTAGGTTTTATTAAATTAAAGTTATTTAATAGGAATTTGGGTTTCTATAATTAAAGTAACTCAAAATTTAAATAATTAGATGAAATGATTTGAATGATTCTATATTCTCTCATAAAATAAAATTATTGTGAGTTTAGGTTATTTTTTACCCCTTATAACTTATCCATAACCCATGTTTAAACATATGAAAACTTCTAAAATGTCAAGAAATTCTTATATTTAGAGGTCAAGAATGAAATAATAAAAATAAAAGTGAATAATTTATATAACAGAAGTAATATTTTTAAACATATTCCTTACCTTTTTAAGTGTATATATATAATTTTATATCACATATTGATTTATTATCTTTTATAAATTATCATGACGGTAATTTTTTGAACTCTTCCTTTAATATGGATTTGAATATAACATTTGAGAATATTAACTAAAACATAACATTCTAATCATCCTTAATATGTCTTATTTTCCGATAATATATATATGACAGTATAAATCATTCAAAAAAAATCATTTAGTATATTTAATAATATTTGCATGATTTTTAAACTACACATATAAGAAAAATATCAGTGTTACCTAATAATTCAATTTAATTATATCCCCCCAAAATATTAAAATAAATAATAATGATAGAAATGATTCATTTATAAAGTAATTAACAATTTAGAAGAAAAAATATTATTTCTATTCCTTTAAATTAATATTATTTATATAAAAATAAATGAAGTGATATAATAACACCCAAAGATTTCGTGGTATGTTTCTTTTAGATAAATTTAATAACTTGTGTTGTAAATAACACTGACTTGTATTATGTTACACAAAACATTTATTTTCGCTGAAACAACACTTTAGTATTATAATTATTAAATTGGTATATTTATAAATTATACATTAAATATAGTTATATGAATTGTAATAAATAATTTTCAAATGTTATTCATAATGGTAACACATAAATAAAACATATTGTAAGTAAATGTAAAAGATTTGGTAAAATAGATATATGTTTAGAAATACTATTTTCTTAAGGAAATAACTTTTTCTATCCATTTTTGAACGATAATAAAAATAATTTTAGACAAACATTGAACTTTTATTTTTTTAAATAGAAATCATTTTGGAATTAAAACTATAAAAATTATTTTTAAGAAAAATTTTATTGTATTTTTCTGAAAACATTAAATTTATGGATAAATAGTGAAATTTCGGCATTTTTTTAAAAAAACAGACTATCGTTTAAAAAATAATTTTATTTTAAATTTATTATAAGGTTACGTTAGATATATAATACACATATTTACCCAATTATGTTCATTCAAACTATTTTCATAATATAATTATACATAATTTTTTATTTAATTTTTGAACGTCTCTTTTACCTCCCTTCATGCCACGTTTTTTCAATTAGATTTAAAGTTAATTGTACTAATTCATTTAATTTAATTGTAAAAAAAATAAATTCATGGTTTTAACTAGTATTTTAAATATGGCCTAATGAATTAAAAATAATTTTTTTGAATAGTTACATTTGATTTTTATTTAACATAGGTAAAGGTAATTATGATAATTAAAGTTAAAAAGAATTTTATAATAATATAAAAATTACAATAACACTTTTCTTAATTTAATTAGATTATTATAATCCAAAATCAACTATACATAAAAAATATTATTGTTTTTAGTCCTCTAGTTTGATATTATGAAATTTATTATATTTTATTTTCAGAATAGTAAAAAATGTCATATTCAAATTTTAATAAATAAATCATTCATAATATGGGGTTATAAAAAAGATAAATTTTACTATAATTATTAATTTGAAATATAAGAAATTTATATTAATCATAATAATTACTTTTTTATTTTTAGATAACAAAAAACAAAATTAAAGGCTTCTATAATAATGATGTTGTACCTGTCTAGTTAATTGAGATATCAAATAAATGTTATTTAAAATATTGAAATAAATAAAATTTTACATAATTAAAGACATAAAATAATTTTATAGACAAAATGAATATGTTATTGACATATTTGACATATGCGATTCAAGTTATAATGTTGGTTTGTTGTTTTTGAAAATGAAATTATTGACCAGTATAAAATTGACATAAATAATACTTTAAAATAAATACAATTTTATTAAATGATTTAAAAGTCATAAAAATATGTGGTTCATACAAATAATTTTTTTGTGTTATATATATCATAAATTTTCGAGTTGGGAATTTTTTTTATTTTATACTAACAATATTAACCTTATTGTATAAAATGATAAATAGTCACTATAAGAGTTAAATAGCGCAACTGAGTGTTAAATCAAAATGATAAAGTTACATTTGTGACATATACTTGTCTAAAAGAAATTTTATGTGATAATTTAGAATCATAATTATATTAACATATAAATAACTCACTTTTTATCTATTTAAGATTGAAAATTATTTTATAATAAATTAATAGTTTTGGATTTTCCAAATCATCCCCTCCCATGTCTTATAAAAGGGAACCTCACCATTTCTTTTTTTCACACATCTAATGCCCTTTTTCTCTAAAAAATCATGCCCATATCTCGTCCGAACTTCTATAAATTCTTCGTATATTCCAAAAATTGGGAATAAAAACAACCTAAGGAGTCGTTTTGTGCAAATCAAATGGAGATACTCGAAGTATAGGTAATTGGTTTACCGATTCAATTCAACTTATTTTATTCTTCTTTATTATTTTTCAAATTTGTTTCCATACTAAATTAATAAATAAAAATTATAATATAGTATGAAATTTTTTTATGATTATTTTAAAAAATATTAATCCTTTCACTCATCCTACAAAAAACAACATCACCATGTGCGCATATGTATGACTTACCATCTCCACGCCATAGTGTAAATTTTTTTTCATCTATATATTATTTCAATGGTTATAATGATAATTATAATGGATTAAAATAATACATATAACATGATATTGTTTCTTTATAATTCTTTTTTCTTCCAATTCCCTACCATTTTTCCATTAAAGGGATGATACTGGGGCTCGTGCGTATTTACGACCAACTACCTCCATGAGGCTATGAGATTCTTCTTCCATATAAAACATTCATGAATGATTATAAAAATATATATAATTAATAATAATTATATATATGACAAAATAATATTTTTGGTATAATATATATATACATATATTTCATTTACTTTCTTCTATTCAATACAATAAGAAAACAAATATAGCGGTAATGCATACATACACCTTACTGTATCCCTGAATAGTTTATCCAATTTCATATATTGATATATTATATTTATTTATATTATTAATATATATGATATATATATATATATATATATATATTAAATTCGATAAATATTTAAATCATGATCTATGTAATATAATAATTAATACCAATTCCAAACAAATATGAAATCTAAACAGTTATTACTTGAAATGTAGCTTCGACATAGAATTGTTTACCAATTGGTAATATAATGTCATAAATAAATTTTATATGATATCTTAAATATTTTTTTTATTTTCGGAGAAGTTACTAATATAATCAAAAGCATAATACATGTGTTTCAGAAATAAACATAGAGCATCGAACCTAAGGTAAGGGAATGTCTTCTCACTTTTAATTTTCATGAGATATAAGTCATGTTCATAGCCTATTTCGTGTATGTTGGGTATATATGTAACCTATTATATTTAAAATCAAGAATAATATTATCTTCATAATATTTAATTGTTAATTTTAAGATATTGATCTTATTATTTAAATATACAAAGTAGTGTAAGACACTATAACTGATTAGTTAATTAATCCTTTCTCCATTTCAATAATCATGGTATTACCATATATATTTATTTATATACATATAAATGAATAAAATTTTATGGCCATTTTTAATTTCATTCAAATGTTTTCAAAATTAATATTTTTTAATGTAAGGTACTATTTAACTAAAACATCATTTTAAATTTTTTTTAAAAACTATTCTTTTAAATCTTTATAATTAATGTCCACATTTTCAAAATGGATTTCAGGATTTATTTCTATGTAAAAGAATTTTTTAAAATCATAATTACATTCAAAATATTCATAGTGGTATGGGAATGTTTCATTAAATAATTTATTTCTAAATTTCTTCTTTTATAAGTGTGTGACTTTTGAAAAAATGATTTCAAAGAAAATGTGTGTCTATCTCAAGATATTTTTAATGATTTTAATAGAGTAAATTCATTTATGTAAACATACATTGTTGGATATTAAACTTATTTCCATTTAATATCTTATGATATCATTTACCATATTGAATGTCTAATGATCAGGTTGATGTGGGATGCACTATTTAGATACCATTATTTGTTTATAGTTAAAGTATTTATATTTCATATACTAATTTTTAATACCAATTATTATGTTGTTTATGTTTCACCATTATCATATTATGATTGTATTGGAATTAGTTATTTATGGATTGGGTCTATTATATCCTCTTGATTCATTTGTTAGTTTCATGAGAGAAATTAGCATCTTGGCACGAGGCCCTAATAGTACAGTAACATACTGTAATGGCACAAGGCCTTGATGGTATTCTTATGATTCATAGTATTATACATTCCCTTGTAATGATATTTATTATTTAAATTAAATGTGATTATTCAACTAGTATAATATCCATGTGAATATTCAATATAGTTATTTATTTATTCTTATAATTTTATACTAAATCTTCTATTTCAAAAGGAATGTGTTTTAGTTTTATAACATTCCTTAAATGTTTATGCTTATTTATTATAGAATATACTATATATTTATCCTTTCTGAGAATTTGATCTCACCCATATCTTATGGTTCATTTTCAAAAGGATGCGTAGATTTGTTTTAGGATTTAAATAAATGGTTGTTTTGGGAGAATAATTTAGTTCTCAATGAATTATCCATGTTGTATATTATGTATTTAATTATAATTTAAGGTTTATTTATGTAATATATTTACAAATACTACTAAAATGATCGGTACTTCAATATATGATTCCATTAAATCATGTAAATGTATACAAATAATTCAATACCTCTAGGCATCTAGGGTTGGGGTGTTACAGTTGGTTTCAAAGGTATTTTAGAAACAACCATATATTTTAGATTTAGTAAACATAAATTGATGAACGTAAACATAAGGTAGACTTTGAGGAGAATTCTATCTATAAGATATCATCTGTTGGATTTTGTAGTGGATAACCTATGTTATACCTATATACGTAAGGATTGATATGATGATTTCATTATTTAGATACCCTATAAATGATTATTCTAGAATATAACACTTCGATTAGTGATTTTTAGGTAGTTATTTAGGTTTTTGTCAATAATTAAAATTTGAATGGTTATACATGTAATGGTTTTAGTATTTTTAATAAAGATAATACAAAATAAAAATGTGATGAATGAGGTATTAATGACTAGGATGTTGAAGGGTTGTTTATCGTTTAAGAGTGAAGTATAATACCGATGTTTATTTTGTATTTATATTCAATGATTATTATATTAATGGTTATAAGATTAATTTGGATTTTACTTTTGTACTTCTTCATTACTAATTAGGAAGTATTGGAGTATCCATTTTTTTTAAAGGTTCTATATTTTGTGTGTGACAATAAGAGCTACATAACATTATTTGGATATTTTTATGTTAATATTGATTTTGGAAATTTAGAAACCTTTTTGGATATTGAATTTAGAAAGAAGTATTTTGGAATATTCTAAAGGTTGTAATGGGGTAAGTTCAATGTTGGATGTTATAGTTTGAGGTTACAATATGATTTACCAGATTCATAGTATATCCTTATAAGATTCTATAAACTTTTATAAGATTAATAAAAATCATGTGGGACTTATGATTTATCAAAAGTGCTTTAGGATTGGTAAATTCAATTTGACCATACATTTCAATGAGTAAGGGATGATTTTCAATTATATTGAAGCACAACAAAACAATGAGATTATACTTGTCACATGGAAAAGAATCAATTATGTGCTTATTGGAATTATAAAATAATTCTTCTTCTATAGGGAAAGGATGTTGAATAAAAAAATGAAATCCTAGTAGTTTTTATGATGAATCAAATGGTTCAATAGATAATCATAAATTTATATCTTTGTCATTGTTAACGTTCTCCTAATCATTCTCTCTATCACTCTCTATTAGAACATGATGGATATATTTTTCTTTCGTACGCATGATTTCCTACACGGAACACTTTTATGTTTTATCTTGGGTATCTTTTGTAATTCACTTTATGTATTTTAGATTAGACCTTTTATTTGCACTTTTTCTGATGTTGGATTTCAATAATGGAATTCTTGAATAATAAAACATTAGTTACCAAACCCAAATTTGAAAATTTTAAGGAAGAAATTTTTTAAAGGAGGGGAAATTTTGACACCCCAATATATCATGGTATGTTCCATTAAATAATAAATCATAATATTTATTTGCAAACATCACCGTCATGGATTGTGTTAAACAAAACATTGTTTTTTGGTGAATCAATGCATTAGTATTATAATTATATGAAAGATATACTTTTAATGTATGTATTAAATATAATAATAAGAATAGTAATAAATAATTTTTAAAATTTATTTTTAATTATTTTACATAACTAAATAATATTTATAATGAAATGTATAAGTTTTGGTAAAATTGTTAATTTTATTGGAGAACTATTTTATTAAAGAAACTACTTTTTATATCCTATGAAAAATAATAAAATTAAATATAGAAAATCATATAAAAGTTAATTTTTTAAAAAAGACATCATTTTTGAATTCATAAAATCCAAACTATCATGTGGTGAATTTTTTGGTATTTTTTATAGGTTTCATTTTTTTGGAATAGTGATATTACAGCATTTTAAAAAAAACTAATTTTTAATTTAAATTTTTTTAATTTCAATATATTTTAATGTAAAAATAGATAAATAATAAACATAATTAACCAATTTATTTCATTAGAATGATTTTTATAATGGAAATAGACATAAAAATTTATTGACCTTTTGAATGACTCTTTTACCCGTCTTCCAGCCACATTTGCATGATTTGTATTCAATGTAATTTTACCATTTTATGAATTGAATTTTGAAAAAAATATATATTTTATTAATCTGTATGAAAATTTTTGTCTAATATAATCTAAATTATTTTTATTGAATATTATCCATTGATTTTTATTTACCGTCATTAAAGGTAAATGGGGTAACTAAAGGTATAAAATAATATTAGAATAATATAAAAATTACCCTAACACTTATATTAATATCATAGGATAGGTTTTTTTTCAAAAATCAACCAAATTTCTAAAATAGGATCCTGTTTAATTCACTTGCAGAACATTAAGACATTTATTATATTTTATTTAAATAATATTTAAAAATTTAATATTCAAATTTTAATAAATATATAATTTTTATTATGGGGCTATACATAAGATAAATTCAACCATAATTAATCAGATGAAATATATAAAATTTATATAAAACATTATAATTTATTATTTATTTTTATTGATTAAATTACTTAATTAAAGGCTTGTATAATAATGATGTATTAATTGTTATATTTATTCAGTTATTAAATAATAATATTAAAAATATTAAAATAAAAATGATCGACTTAATTAATGATATAAAATAATTTTATAGATAATTAATATATGTTAGTGAAATTTTATAAATATTGGTTTGAAGTTATCATATTGTTTTTATATTTTAAAAAATGAATATATTGAATAGTATAAAAATTAATATAATTGATACTTTAAAATAAATACTATTTTATTAAATGTTATAAAAGTCATAAAAATCTATGGTTTAGATATATAACTTGGATAGTGTTATATATAACATAAATAATCCAATTTTTGATAGTTTTTTTTATTTTTTAGTATCTATATTAACATTATAGTATCAAAATACCATGAGACACAGTATGTGTTAAACTATTTAACTAAGTGTTAAATATAAAAGATAAAGTTAATTTTGTCACCTAAAACTTTCTAAAAATCAATGGTTGTGAGGATATAGATGAATATCAACCATAAACTCTAAAAAACTAACATTTTATCTATTTTAAATAAAAAATAATTTAATAATAAATTAATAGTTTTGGAGTTTCCAACAGTGGCCCTCCCCTATATTATAAAAGGGAACATATCGTTATCTTTTATTCACACCTCTAAACCCCCTTGGCTTGGCCAAAACCTACCCATTCTACCTCCCAAATCACTTAAATTCACCCAATAGTAAAATTGTTTTGATGAAATCTATCCTATGGAGTCCGTTTGTGTAAATCTAAAGGATATACTCAAAGAAGAGGTAATTGTTTTACCAATGAAATTCTTTTTCATTTCTTCTTCATATTTTTATCATATTTTTTTTCAATAATATGTTAACTACTCCAACATATACATATTGAATGATTTTTTAATGACTATGGGAAGACCATATTCATCCTTTTAATCATCCTATAAAAACAACATCACCATGCGTATGTACGTACAACTTACTGTCTCCACATCATGGTGTAAACTGTTTTTCATCTATACATTCATTCAATGGGTATAATGATAAATATAAAGCATTTGAATAAGAAATATGACATGATATTTTTTATTTTTAATTCATATTTCTTCAAATTTCATACCATTTAACTATTAAGGGAATGATATCGTCCCTTATGTGTATGTACGACCTACTATTTCAGCAATAAAATGAGATTCATCCTCTACATTTACCATTCAAAAAATGATTATAAAAATATATTTAATGATTATTTATGAAATATATAACACTATAATTCTATTGTGATAATATATATTTATATATATATATACATATATGTAATTTACTTGATTCTAATTTATATGGTATGAAAATATAAATTGTGTTATTGCATACGTACGACTTACCGTCTTCATGAACAGTGTATTCAACTTCATATATACATATATATATATAATGTTTAAATTTTGAAAATTTATTATATATAAATCATGTTTTACATTATTTATGTGTGTAAATAATTTCTAATTAATATAATCTAGAATATAAATTCAAAACATGTACGATAAACAAAACAATTATTACATAAAACATTGAATTAAAATAGAATTTTTAATTAATGGGTAATATAAAATATAAAATGAATAATATATGATATCAAAATTATTGTTTTTATTCTTGTAGAATGTTATAATATGTTTAAACCCATTTTATAGGAGTTTTGGACATGTATGGAGAGTATCGAACATATGGTAATGAAATTTCATCTCATTTTAATTTTCGTTATATATAAGTCATGTTCACTACTTATTTCATCTATGTGGTGTATATACTGCACCTATTATATTTGATGTAATGAATAAATTTATCTTTATTGTATTTAATGATTCATTATAAGGTATTTTTATTGTTATTTAAATGTTAAACGTGGTATGAGATGCTTTAAATGTTTAAATAATTAGTCCTTTTTCAATTTCAATATTCTACATATTATCAAACATATTGATTTATATATATTTAAATGATTATAATTAATTTTTTCCTTCTATTTATTGTAACATCCCAGGTAAATAATGAATAAAACATTTTCTTATTTATTAATATTTACCAATTAAATATTAATTTTACTTTAAAGGGGTTACTATGTTCGATAGCGTACCCGATACGCAACGATGAGTTCCTTTGAATACTAACATTGCACACTAGTAATATAATAATATTATTTTAAATGGTAGTTAACATGTAGCTGTTGTATTGGAGGGAATGGATATAAATATCTAAAATATTATTATATATGTTTTTAAATGTTTTTACATTTATACAATAAAATATAAAGGCTTAAAATACGGAAAGAATTCAATTTTAGGCATTTATACCCTAATTTTCACTAAAGGTTCAATTATCACCTTTTGACGAAGAACCGTAATTAAATATAGTTTTGATCAATCTTATAAATTTTATTGGACCAAATATAACTCTTCTTTAGAATCGGGAAATCAAAATTTACTTTGTGTAAATTTTTGGTTTCTTTCGAATAAGGTTCATTTTTTAATGAATAGTGTAAAATGTGGTATTTTAATTCAAAACCTCTTTTTAATATAATTTATATATATGATTATATTATCATTTCAATTGGTTTTAAAGTGAAATTAGAAAATATTTTTACCATTAAATCCAATATTGGTCTTTGGAATTAATTTCACTTTGAAATCGGACTTAAACTAGTGTCAATCTTTTGATACTTATTGTTTCATAAAAACACGCTATTTGTCATGAAAACAGGAATTAATTATTAAATTAATTAATGTGACTTATATGTTTTGAATTTTGTAAAATAGACTTCATTTTTGAATTCGGAATATCAAATATAGCTTAGGGTGAATTGTTTCTATTTTTCTGAAAAACTTAAATTTTTGATGAATAGTGAAACCACTAAGTGGTACTTATAAAAACTGATTTTTCGTTTAAATGAAATTTTACAACTTCTGTGATTTGAATTTCAAAAATCCAACATACATGGTTGTCAATAAGAAGTAAAATTTGGTTCAATGAGATTAAAATAATTTTTTGGTGAATAGTAACTCTTAAGTTCTTAATCGCGATTAGAGGTAATTAGTGTAGTTTAAGGTAAGAATAATGTATTAATTAAATGAAATGACCTAGACACATGTCCTACCCTTATTGGATGTATCATTTCCGACCAAGACATGTCATGGGTCATCTTGGGGACCCCATGGAGCCACTTTGGTTGGGAAATGACATAAATTACTTTTTATTTAATGTTAATGTAAAAATAACACAAACATGAGATGTTTTACTAAAACAATTTTTACATAGGGTAATACAAGTCAGATTTTTGATTATATATAGTTATTGGAAACCTAAAAAGATTTCCTACATCATAGTATATTTTTTTATAATTTTTAGACATTAAATAAATTATATTATTTATGACATCATGATGATGCAGCGATGACCTCATTATTTAACGATTTAAATAAAATGGAATGATAATGTAAAATATAAGACCTACACATTTCCAAAACCTATTGCATGGGTGGATTTAGAACCCTTATCACCTTATCCTAGAATTATATCAATGTGGTACCTCTTAAATCCGAATACCATTTTAACATAAAGTGACTTTTCTTTACCTTCCAAGAGTGCCCCTCCTCTCCTCTTATAAAAGGCCCCCACCTCTACCTCCTTACCCACACTCCCAAAGCCTTTGGCTCGGCCAAATCCTGCCCATTTTGTCTCTAAACTTCCCTCTATTAATCCTTGAAGCCTCACTTTGGGCAGAAGTCTTCCCAAGGAAGCTTTTGAGCTCAAACCAAAGGGAGTTACCCGATTTTAAGGTAATGTCTTTTTTTTGAGTCCTTTTGTTTTATTTTGCTTCTCCAACCCCCTAAAATCTTTTTATTCTTTTATTTTGTAACAAATAAAATATATTCAATATACTAGGATGTTGTTATAAGAATTATTCGAGCTACACTTACACACACCTACATCTAATGGTTAAAGAACATACTGTTTCCGTGGATGGCGAATTTATGCCTCCCGAAACGATGACTGTCCAACATTCTTTTAACACCTTCAAAGGTAGACATTAAGATGAAAATATATTTATATATGATATATAATATTTTTATGTTTTCTTTATTATTATGTATTTTTCATTTTGGGAATACCTTTATGGTTTCCATTATGGGTAAACGCGATATCTTCATTTAAGTAAGTGTGGACTACCGCCCCTCAATGTGATTTGATTCCTTAATTCCATATGTGGGACGTATAAAGGATGGATTTAAAGTTACTATATATGATTTTATACCGGAATTATAATATACCTCTATATAATTTTTATTTATTTCCATTAAAGTGTGAGATAGAAATGAAAGTAGCGTTTATGCGTACGTACGGTTTACCGTCTCCATGAACGGTGCATTTCATTTCTTATCCCCAAATATAATGTACAATTATAAGTACATATATATAATGGATATATATGATTTATGTTACATCTGAATTATTAATATAATTCTGTAATTAAAATATACATACCTCCCATTTAGTTTTAATTCCATTAATATGACATAGAAATGAAAGTAGCGTTCATGCGTACGTACGGCTTACCGTCTCCATGAACGGTGCATTTCATTTCTTACCTCTAAATGATTATGTGATATTATAAATACATGTATATGATAGATATATATGATTTATATGATATCCAAATCTGGAATGTCATTCTGGATATAATGAACTTTTGACCACACGGACAACATGTAATCGTAAGAAGTCCACTTTCAACTTAAGGACCAAATATCGACAAAACAAACATTATTAACTTAAATGATTACATAATATTTATAACAAGGAAATAAATGATATAAAAGGGATAATGAACTTGAAAAAAGTTCTTAATCAAATAGAAATTTACTCATGTTTATTATTCAGGACGTTAAAGAACGATCGAGTCATGTCGGACCCGAGGTAAGGGACTTCGTCTCAATCTCCTTTCATTGAGGCATATTTCGTTTTATACACAACATTGTTTTATAAGGTGTAAAAACCACTTTGAATTTTACTTTTATACATAATGAATCTTTTTCTATGAAGCGTTTTATAAAATGACAAAAAATAATGTTTCTTTTAACGTACATGGTGACAACGACCTTTTCCGCCGCCGTGAGTATTATTTGGTCTTTGGCTTCCTAAACAAGCCGTAATGTTTTTTAATAATGAAATAAATACCATATACTCTTTGATGTATTTTGGTATTGAAAATGGTTTTTATAATGGATTTGTTATGTCAATATATTTATGTGATATATTGTGATCAAAGTGTGGAAATGTTTTCTTTCCATTATATTTGTTTTATGTCTTATGATTTTATAATGGTACTTGGACATTTTACGGGTGGTTACGTGATGAACCATATGACGGGTGGTGCCGTAAATACCAGGATAGGTGGTTACGTTATAACCTCCAATGCATTTGGTATGGAAGTCGCCCATATGGCTATTCCATTAAGTTTGTATGGAAGTTGGCCGTATGGCTATTCCATTAAGTGATATGTGTGGATGTCAACCGTATGATTATTCCACATAAGTATGATTATGTCCCAAGTGACCTTGATATATGTTATGTGTTCTTTATTATGGGTTTTATGGTAATACATTGGTTACAAAAAGGTAAGTAATGATATTTTATTCAGTAAAGAGTTTTTACTACTTCATGAAGGTGAAGGTATTACTTTGATAAAGTATACATGGTTTACTTGATGTTTGAAAAACTAACAGTTTTCATTCTTTGGGTATCCCTTACTGAGCTTTTTATGCTCACCCAATGTTTTTTTTGAAATGTTTTTCACAGGACTAAATGTGGAATAGGGTCAAGGATGGGATCAAGGGAAAGACATGATATATAAAACATGGAACTATACATGTTTCTTTTTAAGAGTTTTTTTATTTTATGGAATCTTAGTAGAAGTGTCTACTTTGTAATCTTTTGAGATGAAATAGTTATGTCCTAATTCTCAAAAACTCTAAACCTGAAAATATCCTCAATGTGAATTATTCATTTAATTCAATATTAAGTATGGTTTAAGGCTGAGGCCTTATATTTATAATTTAATTAAATTTTAGTTTTAAGTGGAAATTTTTTTATTTTTTATGAAAGGGAATCCTTAACTAAAACATCATATTATATTTTTCATAAATTTTTTCTTCTAAATATTTCTAAATAATGTCCTTGTTAGAAAAATGGTTTTATGCTTTATTTATATTTACATGAATTTTTTTACCTAAATGACTTGAAGGCCTTCTTTTTATTATTATGGATAATCCCCCTATTACAGATTGAAGGGGAAACCAAACATGAACTATAGGCCCAAGGCCCATGGCCTGACACGACCTGAAGGCCAATACATGAATTGAAGGCCCAGAGGAATACTATACCCATTAGATGACCGATAGGACCAACCCACTAGAACTGCCCATCCCCATATTTCCATCATTTATTTTCTAGCTCAATACCTTTCATTGATGATCGGATAGCATTTCCCCATACAAAGAACCATGGTGCCCAGTCCCAATGGTTGTTTCCAAACCCTCATGTTCTTCCAATCGGGTTAGTAATTCTTCTTGTGACTACTATTATTTTCTATAATTATCTTCTGGGGGATTATCTGTGTAAATTATTCTACACCATGGTCTATATGGCCTGAAGTCTCTGAGGCCTGAACAAATGTCTTCAAAAATCTCTTTTTTAATGTCTTGTTTTATAAATGTGTGGCATTTGAACATATTACTTCAATGAAAATGGGTATTTGTCTGGAGATATTTTTTATGATTTTAATTAAATAATTTCATCTATGTCTACATCCATTGTTTGGTATTATGATTAATTGATTTTCATCTCTTATGATATCATTTAATATATTAAATAGATTATGATCAGTTTGACTATGGATGTGCTATTTAGATACCATTATTTTTTAATGGTTAAGGTATTAATATTTAAAAAGATAATTTTTAATACAAAGGATAATGTTGTTTATGTTTCACCATTTTCATATGAGGTATGTATTGTAAATAGTTTGTAACGGTATGGTATTTCTATTATCTCATGATGCATCAATAGGTCTCAAGAGATAAACTAGTGTTTTGGACTGAGAACATGATTATATGGTCCTGTGTAGTCTTGGAATGAGGCCTTAACCATTTGGTTATGATGTACAATATTATGAATTCCCTCATTATAAGAATAGTTATTTATATTACATGTGATTATTCAACTGTTAGATTATCCTTGTGAATGTTTAATGTAATTATTGGATTTATTATTTCCAAATTATGATAATGACTGTGTTTTAAAAAAACTATTATTTCAGTTTTCTACCTTGCCTTACAAGTTAATTATTATTTATGATATCTTCTGTGATATTTTTATCCTTACTATGTTTCTTCTATTACCACTTTCTTATGTTTCATTTTTCCCATGATTCAAAAAAGTGTATAGGATTGATATATAGGGTTTCTCTAGGAGAATAATAGCATTATCAAAATCATTCATGTTCCATATTATGTTATGAAATGTAACATAATGTTCGTGTACAAAATCTATTTTCTAAGACTACCAAATTGATCAGCCCTATGAGATATGATTCCTTTTCATCATGCTGAGGTATGAAAAAAATGAACTCGCTTAGTTCTTCTAGTGTTGGGGTTTTACAGATATATTTTAGCTTATCATTAACCTAAATTTTATAAATTTCATATTACATGTTAAATAAATATGACAATTTTTATTTAAAAATATCCGAATATAATGAATTAAATAGACTGAAATGATATATAAATTGACACTATATGAATTATTTTTATGACATTTTATTTTTTTAACTAACAGACCCATTTTATGTTGATACTATTAGAAAAAATTAATTTGTTTCCAATGAATATTGTTAGAAATAAAATACTCCTATTTTACAAATTTGGAACTCATAGTTCAACTTATAGAATCCATTTTTTAGGATTAAATTTATATATATGCAATAAAATATAATATGATAAATCTATAAATAGAAAAAAAAATTGTTTTATGCAATAAATTACTTTTATGTATAAAATTTTTCTAATAAAAAATCCAATGATAGAATTGATTCTAATGAAAAAATTTGGATTACAAATAATTTAAAATATTAAATGTTACATAAAATAAAACTAATACAATAATATCTTCTCAAATATTAGAAAAAAATATTTATCAATGTTTTATTTAATATTTAAATTTAATGTCAATAAAATCCAAAAAAAATTCCAAAAATTAACCCTAAGATAAAATTAAAATATAGATTTATAAAATTCTATCTATTTTTTCATGTATAATTTCTTAAATTTAAAAATAATGATTATGACATATATCACTAAAATCATAAAATTTTTTTGCAAGGTAATTTTGAAGAACGAAATGACTTTCCCTATTTTTAAGTACTTATTCCCTAATAATAAATCCATAAATTTGTATTGAGTGGAGTATTCATATAAGTGAATACAGATATCATATTTTTTTTGATACAATAAATTATTAAATATTCAACATATTGTTTTTATTGGTCCTTCTAAACTCCTTGTTACATATAAATAAAGCTATCGAGTAAATTTATTAAGAACAAAATCATAAAATACAAAAATGTTACAATCTTCATATGTAAAATATTTTATCCATTAAAATTTTGTCACATCGTTAAATAAAATTTATGCTAATTTAGCCTCATAACATCCTAGTGTTCACATTTATCTTCCTATAATTTATGGATTCACCATAGAACATTAATTATTGGATTATTCTTATTTCACAGGTCTTTCTCTCTATGATCCAACATCTCCAATAGTTTTTCCTCATAATAGAGACCATTCACCACTGGTTTTTACTTTTTGTTAGTAAATGTTAATAGTTATATTTGTATTTCCTCAAGAGATATATAATACACATCATTATCTTCAAAAAGATTTATTGGATTCACCCATTTATGAGTTATTATATTGATGTGGATATGAATCTCAGAAGGGAGGATATATAAAGGTTTTATTTTCCCTTCATTTAAAATATCATAACCATATTTTAACCAGAAATTCATTGGAAATCCATTTAAAAAAAATCAATCCCTAAATCTCACCGGTGACTCTCAACAAAAATTTTCTATTGATGCTATGTACCCTTGTTGTGCTACTAAATGGATTTGAACTCCTATACCATCTATATTTCCATCAAATACCCTATATTATTTCTTTCACTAATGTAATCATATCAAATTGTATTTTAATTCATATTTTTATAGAGAGATTTATGAGGAACCATATTAATTCTTCAGTGAATTTAAATATTTTTTTAAAACAATATTATAAGAATTTTTTGATCCCAATAACATAAGAACTCCATAAAATGAGATATTAGAAAACTCATACGCTATTGTGGTTCCTTAAAACAGGATATCTACCAATATATGATAACTAGTACCAAAACAAAACTCAAAATTCAATGTTTGATAAATACTTTTGTTTAACATTGAGATAAATCATATATCATGAACAAATTCAACAGAATTTGGTTCTTCATAAAACCATATTGCATCATCAATGAATTTCAGGGAAATATTATCATGAATAAAATATTATCATATTTAGGTTATGTGTGTTAACATAATAATTCAATCAATTACAACACATATAGATATATGTTGTAAAGACCCGCAAATTTCAAGGAAATTTTTTTCTTAATTTTCTTTGGAATTTTACAAGAGCGCAGCTTCAGACGGCACCTGATTCCGAGGCCCGGTGTGCCCGGAATCAATTTCCGAAGTTTGGCTCGGGTACGTTCAGTGAACGGACGAGCGGGTTTTTCTATCTTTTGAACCGGTGCCCGGAATCGAATTCTGAGGGCACCGATGAAATCGCAGCGCCGGTATTTGCTTAGAAACGCCTCTTCCGGAGTTGCGTTTGCTCAGACGTGGTTTTTAAATTTTACGGCTTTAAGTCAGAAATAAAATAAAGTTTGTGCGACAACTTTATTTTATTTCACTTAAGCTGCTTGGAAGCCACTTAAAGTCACTTAATGGCGGCTTGAACTGAGTTGAACTGGATAGGATACTATCCAGAAATATCCTACCCCCTTGGTAGGATATTTGTGCGGTGGGACCCGCACGAGCCCCGCCGTTTCTTTCGCTAAGTAACGCACCCGCGAAAACCCGTCAAAGTAACTGAAAAGTCAACCGACGCGTTTTCTTTAATTCTTAACAGACCATTTAATTGGGCGGTTTATTTCGTGAATTAAATGGACTGTTTCTTCGTGAATTAAATGGGTCGTTTCTTTCGTTGAATTAATTCAACGAATTGATGGATTGTTTCTTAACCGGTTTCGTGTGTTGACATGTTTATAAAATAAGACCAACCCAAAAATCCTTGGAAAGGATTTGAAAGAATCTTCGTTCCTCCACCTTCTCCGCGAAGAACGCGAAGAACGCGAAGAACGCGAAGAACGCGAAGAACGCGAAGAACGCCGGCGACCGGAATTCGACGACGCACACCAAGATCTGCGACGTCGACGAGATCTACCCGCGACATTCTTCGGCGACGCCTCTTCTTCCGCGGCCGATCCTCGTTCGGCAACTAAGGTGAGAATCGGATCTTTTCTTCTCCCTTTTTAATTTCAATATCAACGGATTTAAACTAATTAAATCCGTTTGATCTTGATCCGGAGATTGGCGACGCGACGCCGGATACCGCGACGACGCGACGATCTCCTTCCTCCGCGACGAGCGATTCCGCGACGACCCCTCGTCCGACGACGACGATAAGGTAAGGGTTGATTGGAATATTTTCCTTCCCGTGATTTATTTCTTTTAAAGTAAAGAACTTGATCTTCGAACAATTTTAACATTTAAAATTGTTGTTGATTGTTTTATTGTTCCTCCCGTGGATTATGACTAACGCGGAGGGTGCGGGTCGAACGAACAAGACCCGGCAACCCTCCGCCGATCTATTTTGTTGTGCGGATTTGGCGGACGACGACGAACCGTGCGGCAAGGGCAATTTGTTGGCTCCGCAGTGAAGATCATCCCCCGGGAGGAGCATCGGCGCAGACGGGAAAGAAATGGGGCCACCGGAGCATCTCCGGCGGCCCGCGGAAGGCGGCGGCGGCGCGGGTCGCCGGCGCGGCGGCGCCGGCGACCGGAGGCGGCGGCGCCCGGCGCGCCGCCGTGGAGGAAGCCCGCCGCGGCTGAAGCCGCGGCGGCAACGGCGGCCGGTTCCGCGGCCGCGCGGAACCGGGACGGACGCGGCGGCCCGGCCGCGTCCGCGTGACAGGCGGCCCCCCGCGGGGCCGCGGTTTCCCTCAAGCCGCGGGTTCAACCCGCGGCGGCGGCGGCAGTTCGGCCGCGCGGCCGAGACCGAGCCGGCCGGTCCGGTCGGCTGGGCCGCGCCCAGGCCGGACCGGACCCGGCCGAGCCGGTTCGGGCCGGGTCGGGCCGACCCGGTTCGGCTGACCCCAGGGGGGGTTCGGGCCGGGTCGCCCCGGACCCGGAACCCCCGTTTCGGGCCCTCTACGGTCTTTCGCCCATATCTTGGGCCTGGGACCTCCGATTGACGAACCGTCAGAGGCTACGCGATCCTTGGATCGAGACGGTCGTTTCGGTGTATTATACTCAAGGTTTCGGAAGACTTTGGGTACGGCCGGGTTGGTTCGTACACGAAACCAACCGGGCCCTCGGAGCGGAAACGCTCATATCTTGAGCTACGGACGTCCGATCGACGTACCGTCAGCTGTGGTAGTTTCCTCTAAGTGAGACGGAACTTTTGGCATACTCCGCCCGAGGATCGGATACAGGCGGAGTACGGTCGGGTTGGTTTTGCCCTAAAAACCAACCGGGCCCCTGGGACGAAAATGCCAATAACTCTCAGACCGGGCGTCCGATTGACGCGCCGTCTGTCGCGTTGAGATCCTGTTGTCGATACGGAACTTTTGGATACATCAACTTCGGACTACGTGTCAGTTGATGTATCAGCCCCTCGGCTCGTGGAGCGGACCCTCCTAAACGAGCTCGCTACGTGCGGGAACCCTAGTGCTGGCTGTGACCTCGACGGCAGAGCAGAGATCCTCCGTGGACTGCGACGACGGCAGAGCAGAGATCCTCCGTGGACTGCGACGACGGCAGAGCAGAGATCCTTCGTGGACTGCGGCGACGACTGTGCAGAGATCCTCAGTGGACTGCATCGACTACTGCACTCAGCGATCCTACGCGGATCAGTGCCCGATCCTATGTGGGTCCTACTACCGGTTCTGTGTGAGCCACTGCCTACCGGTTCTGTGTGAGCCACTGCCTACAGGTTCTGTGTGAGCCCGATCCTGTGTGGGTCTTCTGCGGGGGTTAGTACCTATCGATCCTTCTTGGGTCCGACGACTTAGATGGATCAGTGATCATCTTTGACGTCATCTGAAAAAGTATACCTGGTTGAGCTGAATCTTATGTTACTCTCCTTTGTGGATTGTGTTGAACTATCCTATGTGGATTTACTATTTACTCTCCTTTGTGGATTGTGTTGAACTATCCTTTGTGGATTTACTGTTTACTCTCCTTGTGGATTTGAGTCTTGCTTTCCTTTGTGGATTGAGTTGTTCTTGAGCTCGTGAGCAGAGCTAGAATTGGGGACTTAGGTATATGTATGGGCATATACCTAAGTCGAGTCGGATGTTACTTCGTGATTGCATCTTTCTTTTGTGCTATATCCTTTGTGGATTTCGGGAGACCTTCGGGGGTCTCGGGGTCCTTACTGAGTAGTTGTACTCACCCCTGCACGGGCTATGCCCGCACCTTGTTGTGTTGGTTGCAGACGACGGACAGCGCTGATCACGGTTGGGGCGTGGAGCAGGATGGTACCTGGAGGTGGACCACTGGTCGGGACGTACTCGGAGCGGACGTGGGACCCGAGGATCCTGGAGGCTATCTGTACCCACCCTTCAGGTGGGATTTCCAGTGGACGACACGAGGCCGCCGTCTTTTCTTCAGTTGCTGTACTTTACTTTTCAGTTGTACTTTACAGTTGGGCTTGTATTTCCGGCCCCTTTTCTTTTCTGCACTTTACTTTCCGCTTGCTGACTCTGTGTGGTTGTTACTTATAAGGCAATGCCTTCCCTATTTACTGGGATTTTACGCCTTGGTGCTAGTCGCCAGCCCCTGGCCTATGGAAGGCGGGCTTGGGGTAGTCACGGCACGGGCCCCGAGGACGGGTCGTGACAAATTGGTATCAGAGGCGGTCGGTTCTACCGCAGACTCTGATCGTCCTTTCTTTCTATGTGAAGCAATAGTGTTTAGTGTATTGAGTGTGGTTATCAGTTCAGGGAGCCCAGTGTTGGTGCGGCGGCCGACGTATCCGTACACCAGGACCCTGACTCCTGATTTCCGACTTAATGCATGAAAACATTGATTGCGTGTGTGTTTCAAGTTTTCTTTGTGATTGCTTGTGTCAGCTCACCGGGTATACTGATCTGCTTTATGAAAGTCTCAAGTTTTCCTTGTGATTACTTGTGCCAGCTCACCAGGTATACTGTTCTGACTGTGGTGCTCTTGTTCTCCTTTTCAGGATGGCCCCGCGACGACTGCCAGCTAGGGTTCCGAGTGTAGGGCGCGATGGCAGCCCACCGAGCGACGAGGCCTCGGTGCAGGGCCCTTTGCCAGCAGTGGCACCGGCGGTAGCCTTACCCGCCGAGCCACCGATGCTACCAGTACCAGACGCTGACGATGCACGTCGCCTCAGGGCACTGCATGAGTTTCAGAGCCAGCGACCGCCCAGGTTTCGCGGTGAGGCGGACCCCCAGGCCGCCGAGGACTGGCTAGAGGCGGTGGTACGGATCTTCAGGCTAGGGAGGACACCAGCGGATCTCATGGTGATCCTCGCAGCGAGCCTCCTGCAGGCGGCGGCAGGACGATGGTGGAGCCTGATGCTCCAGGTTCACGATGAGGCATCCCTGCTCTGGACGGACTTCGAGAGCCTCTTCCGCTCTGAGTTCGTCCCGGCCACCCTCCGAGCGGTGCGCATCCAGGAGCTTCTCCAGCTGCGCCAGGGCAGCATGACAGTCGCTCAGTACGCGGCGAGGTTCACGGACCTATCTCGCTACTCGACCGACATGGTACGGGACCCCTTCTTCCGGGCCCGGACCTTCGAGCAGGGCTTGCGACAGGAGATTCGGGCGTCGCTGATCTCCCTCAGCATTTCGACCCAGGCGGGAGTGCTAGAGCGAGCCCTCCTGATCGAGAGCTTCCTGGCAGAGCCTTCTCCAGCAGCGAGACCTAGCGCAGGGCGGCAGGTAGCTGAGTCATCGGCAGCAGGCAGCCGACAGATGACTCACGGGTCCAGGCAGACCAGACCCCCACGCAGACGGCCTCAGGACACCGGCTCAGTAGTACGAGGCACACAGCGGAGTGCCAGCCTTTCGAGAGGCAGGCTGTGCTACTCTTGCGGCGGGCAGGGTCACATGGCTCGTGACTGCCCGACTCGCCGACCAGAGGAGCAGCAGACGGTGGAGGGGCCACCCAGGCAGAGGCAGAGGGTCGACCGTGGCGGTCCGCAGGGAGGAGGCGGACGAGGCAGAGGAGCTGGCCGAGCAGCGGGTGGTGGGCGACGCTTCCAGGCTCTACCCCCACCACCACCAGGAGGGCCACCTCGACCACAGGGAGCTGGCGGGCAGGGACAGGCCCAGCTCCAGGCAGTGGAGGCCTACGACCCCGACTTGCCAGAGATGATTCGAGGTACGATCTGTGTCTATTCCACCCTTGCTGCAGTACTTATAGACACAGGAGCGAGTCACTCTTTCATAGCCTCTGCCCTTGTTCGGAGCTCGGAGATTCCGACTGAGCCGTTGGCTCGATCCTTACGGCTAGAGACTCCTACGGGAGCAGACTCGACGATTACGCACTGGTGCCGGCAGTGTGAGCTTACTCTAGGAGGCGAGAGCTTCGGCTGGGATCTCCTTGTAGCGGCGTCGAGGCCTTACGACGTCATCTTGGGCATGGATTGGTTATCCACGGTTCATGCCCAGATCGACTGTTTTAGGCGCAAGGTGCGATGTGTTCGTACCGACGGGAGCAGGTTTACCTTCACCGGCGAGAAGGGAACCTTTGCAGCACAGGATGGACTTCCGTGGAGGAGAGTGCAGCCCATCTCTCATCAGTTGGCTAGCCTCATCCTAGGAGCAGTGGACGTGCGGAGTCCGGCTTTTCCTGCAGTGGTGGACCAGTACGTGGACGTCTTTCCCGACGACGTTCCAGGGCTACCTCCTCGTAGAGAGGTAGACTTTTACATCGACTTGTACCCCGGGACAGCCCCGATATCTACTCCAGCATATCGGATGGCCCCCGCCGAGCTTCGAGAGCTGCGGGTACAGTTGGAGGACTTGCAGAGCAAGGGGTTTATCCGACCCAGTGTTTCACCCTGGGCTTCCCCGATTTTGTTCGCCAAGAAGGCGGACGGGAGCTTGCGACTATGTGTCGATTCTCGTCGCCTGAACCAGGTGACAGTGAGGAACAAGTATCCGCTGCCACGGATTGATGACCTCTTCGATCAGCTCAAGGGAGCGCGGTGGTTCTCAAAGATAGACCTCCGGTCAGGCTATCATCAGCTCAGAGTTCGAGACGAGGACGTACAGAAGACGGCCTTCAGGTGTCGGTATGGCCATTATGAGTTCTTGGTTATGCCATTCGGCGTAACCAATGCTCCAGCAGTGTTCATGAGCCTCATGAACAGGATCTTCCAGCCATACCTCGACCGATTTGTCGTTGTCTTCATTGACGACATTTTGGTATACTCGACGACTGAGGAGGAGCATGCCTACCACCTGCGAGTTGTGCTAGACACACTCCGAGAGCACCAGCTTTATGGAAAGCTCTCAAAATGCCAGTTCTGGTTACGTGAGGTCCATTTCTTGGGACACGTCATCTCTGAGGCGGGAGTTGCAGTGGATCCCGCGAAGATCGAGGCAGTGCTAGCTTGGGAGCCACCCAGGAGCGTGACAGAGGTGCGGAGCTTCTTGGGCCTAGCCGGATACTATCGGAGATTCGTGCCAGACTTCTCCAGAGTTGCGGCACCACTCTCAGCGTTGACGAAGAAGGGGAAACCCTTCGTGTGGTCAGACAGATGTCAGCAGAGCTTCCAGGAGCTGAGACAGAGATTGACCAGCGCACCTATCTTGAGGTTGCCTGAGGAGGGAGTTGGGTACGTAGTTTACTGCGATGCATCAGGGACTGGACTCGGGTGCGTCCTGATGCAGGAGAGGGCCGTGATCGCCTACGGATCACGTCAGTTGAGGCCGCATGATCAGAACTACGCCACTCATGACCTGGAGTTAGCAGCAGTGGTCTTCGCTCTGAAGACTTGGAGGCACTATCTGATGGGCGAGCACTTCACAGTCTTTTCTGACCACCAGAGTCTCAGGTATATCTTCTCTCAGAAGGACCTGAACCTGAGACAGCGGAGATGGCTTGAGTTCCTCCAGGACTATGACTTTGAGATAGTCTATACTCCTGGGAAGGGGAACGTGGTAGCCGATGCCCTCAGCAGGAGGACGGGCATTCAGCTGCTTGAGGAGGCGACGGAGCAGCTAGCCTCCTTGCAGATATCCTTCGTGGATAGAGACGGAGCAGCCTTTCTTCAGTCTCTCACAGTCTCTCCTCCACTTCTACAGCGGGTCAGAGAGGCTCAGCGTGGGGACGCTGACTGTGAGACCCGGCGTGCACTGATATCCTCAGGTCAGGCGCCTGATGGCTTCTCCCTTGGAGCAGAGCACGACATCCTTTTCAGAGGACGTACCTTCGTACCAGTCGCTTTACGAGAGGAGGTGCTGAGAGAGTTTCACACTTCTCCCTTGGGGGTACATCCCGGAGTGGCGAAGATGTACCAGGATCTCAGACGACAGCACTGGTGGCCGGGCATGAAGAAAGCTGTGGCAGAGTTCGTTTCGCGATGCCTCACCTTCCAGCAGGTGAAGGCAGAGCATCAGGTACCAGCAGGCTTGGTACAGCCCTTGGAGGTCCCGGAGTGGAAGTGGGACGGCATATCTATGGACTTCGTGACTGGACTTCCACGCACTTCCAGAGGTCACGACTCCATTTGGGTGATTGTTGACCGACTCACCAAGTCGGCACACTTCTTACCCATCAGAGAGCAGGGCTCAGTAGAGAGCTTGGGACGTCTTTACGTCCAGGAGATCGTACGGCTTCACGGTGTGCCATCGTCTATCGTCTCCGATCGAGATGCTCGTTTCACTTCCCGGCTCTGGAAGGGGTTGCAGGAGGCGTTCGGGACGCGGCTCCATCTGAGCACAGCCTTCCACCCTCAGACGGATGGTCAGACGGAGAGGACCATACAGACACTCGAGGACATGCTCCGTGCATGTGTTCTCGACTTGGGTCGCAGTTGGGAGGACCACCTACCCTTGGTGGAGTTCGCGTACAACAACAGCTACCACTCCACCATCGGGATGGCACCATACGAGGCGTTGTACGGTAGACCCTGCAGATCACCGTTGTGCTGGACAGACCCTGGGGAGTCAGCACTCGTGGGACCAGAGATGGTCCGAGCCACGACAGAGAAGGTCCAGATCATCCAGGAGAGGATGAGGACAGCTCAGAGCCGGCAGAAGTCATATGGCGACAGGAGGCGGAGGCCACTGGAGTTCGAGGATGGCGACCACGTCTTTTTGCGTGTCTCACCTCGACGTGGTTTACGGAGATTTGGCCGAGGCGGCAAGTTGTCTCCACGCTTCATCGGGCCTTTCCAGGTCCTCAGCAGGATAGGAGAGGTGGCTTATCGCCTGGCTCTACCACCTCAGTTGCACCGGGTGCACGACGTCTTCCACGTGTCTCAGCTGAGGAGATACGTGCACGACCCGACGCACATCATCGACTTTGGGGAGCTGGACGTGGACGATGGGGCGACTTTTGCGGAGGTTCCAGTGGAGATCGAGGATCGACAGGAGCGGGTCCTACGTGGGCGGTCGATTCCTCTTGTGCGCATCAGATGGCAGCACGGGAACCTCCAGGAGAGCACTTGGGAGCGGGAGGCTCAGATGCGTGCTCAGTACCCCCATTTGTTCCCCTAGTTTTTGATGTATCTTTACGGGGACGTAAAGCCCTGAGGTGGGAGTAATGTAAAGACCCGCAAATTTCAAGGAAATTTTTTTCTTAATTTTCTTTGGAATTTTACAAGAGCGCAGCTTCAGACGGCACCTGATTCCGAGGCCCGGTGTGCCCGGAATCAATTTCCGAAGTTTGGCTCGGGTACGTTCAGTGAACGGACGAGCGGGTTTTTCTATCTTTTGAACCGGTGCCCGGAATCGAATTCTGAGGGCACCGATGAAATCGCAACGCCGGTATTTGCTTAGAAACGCCTCTTCCGGAGTTGCGTTTTCTCAGACGTGGTTTTTAAATTTTACGGCTTTAAGTCAGAAATAAAATAAAGTTTGTGCGACAACTTTATTTTATTTCACTTAAGCTGCTTGGAAGCCACTTAAAGTCACTTAATGGCGGCTTGAACTGAGTTGAACTGGATAGGATACTATCCAGAAATATCCTACCCCCTTGGTAGGATATTTGTGCGGTGGGACCCGCACGAGCCCCGCCGTTTCTTTCGCTAAGTAACGCACCCGCGAAAACCCGTCAAAGTAACTGAAAAGTCAACCGACGCGTTTTCTTTAATTCTTAACAGACCATTTAATTGGGCGGTTTATTTCGTGAATTAAATGGACTATTTCTTCGTGAATTAAATGGGTCGTTTCTTTCGTTGAATTAATTCAACGAATTGATGGATCATTTCTTAACCGGTTTCGTGTGTTGGCATGTTTATAAAATAAGACCAACCCAAAAATCCTTGGAAAGGATTTGAAAGAATCTTCGTTCCTCCACCTTCTCCGCGAAGAACGCGAAGAACGCGAAGAACGCGAAGAACGCGAAGAACGCGAAGAACGCGAAGAACGCCGGCGACCGGAATTCGACGACGCACACCAAGATCTGCGACGTCGACGAGATCTACCCGCGACATTCTTCGGCGACGCCTCTTCTTCCGCGGCTGATCCTCGTTCGGCAACTAAGGTGAGAATCGGATCTTTTCTTCTCCCTTTTTAATTTCAATATCAACGGATTTAAACTAATTAAATCCGTTTGATCTTGATCCGGAGATTGGCGACGCGACGCCGGATACCGCGACGACGCGACGATCTCCTTCCTCCGCGACGAGCGATTCCGCGACGACCCCTCGTCCGACGACGACGATAAGGTAAGGGTTGATTGGAATATTTTCCTTCCCGTGATTTATTTCTTTTAAAGTAAAGAACTTGATCTTCGAACAATTTTAACATTTAAAATTGTTGTTGATTGTTTTATTGTTCCTCCCGTGGATTATGACTAACGCGGAGGGTGCGGGTCGAACGAACAAGACCCGACAACCCTCCGCCGATCTATTTTGTTGTGCGGATTTGGCGGACGACGACGAACCGTGCGGCAAGGGCAATTTGTTGGCTCCGCAGTGAAGATCGTCCCCCGGGAGGAGCATCGGCGCAGACGGGAAAGAAATCGGGCCACCGGAGCATCTCCGGCGGCCCGCGGAAGGCGGCGGCGGCGCGGGTCGCCGGCGCGGCGGCGCCCGGCGCGCCGCCGTGGAGGAAGCCCGCCGCGGCTGTAGCCGCGGTGGCAACGGCGGCCGGTTCCGCGGCCGCGCGGAACCGGGACGGACGCGGCGGCCCGGCCGCGTCCGCGTGACAGGCGGCCCCCCGCGGGGCCGCGGTTTCCCTCAAGCCGCGGGTTCAACCCGCGGCGGCGGCGGCAGTTCGGCCGCGCGGCCGAGACCGAGCCGGCCGGTCCGGTCGGCTGGGCCGCGCCCAGGCCGGACCGGACCCGGCCGAGCCGGTTCGGGCCGGGTCGGGCCGACCCGGTTCGGGCCGACCCGGTTCGGCCGACCCCAGGGGGGGTTCGGGCCGGGTCGCCCCGGACCCGGAACCCCCGTTTCGGGCCCTCTACGGTCTTTCGCCCATATCTTGGGCCTGAGACCTCCGATTGACGAACCGTCAGCGGCTACGCGATCCTTGGATCGAGACGGTCGTTTCGGTGTATTATACTCAAGGTTTCGGAAGACTTTGGGTACGGCCGGGTTGGTTCGTACACGAAACCAACCGGGCCCTCGGAGCGGAAACGCTCATATCTTGAGCTACGGACGTCCGATCGACGTACCGTCAGCTGTGGTAGTTTCCTCTAAGTGAGACGGAACTTTTGGCATACTCCGCCCGAGGATCGGATACAGGCGGAGTACGGTCGGGTTGGTTTTGCCCTAAAAACCAACCGGGCCCCTGGGACGAAAATGCCAATAACTCTCAGACCGGGCGTCCGATTGACGCGCCGTCTGTCGCGTTGAGATCCTGTTGTCGATACGGAACTTTTGGATACATCAACTTCGGACTACGTGTCAGTTGATGTATCAGCCCCTCGGCTCGTGGAGCGGACCCTCCTAAACGAGCTCGCTACGTGCGGGAACCCTAGTGCTGGCTGTGACCTCGACGGCAGAGCAGAGATCCTCCGTGGACTACGACGACGGCAGAGCAGAGATCCTCCGTGGACTGCGACGACGGCAGAGCAGAGATCCTTCGTGGACTGCGGCGACGACTGTGCAGAGATCCTCAGTGGACTGCATCGACTACTGCACTCAGCGATCCTACGCGGATCAGTGCCCGATCCTATGTGGGTCCTACTACCAGTTCTGTGTGAGCCACTGCCTACCGGTTCTGTGTGAGCCACTGCCTACAGGTTCTGTGTGAGCCCGATCCTGTGTGGGTCTTCTGCGGGGGTTAGTACCTATCGATCCTTCGTGGGTCCGACGACTTAGATGGATCAGTGATCATCTTTGACGTCATCTGAAAAAGTATACCTGGTTGAGCTGAATCTTATGTTACTCTCCTTTGTGGATTGTGTTGAACTATCCTATGTGGATTTACTATTTACTCTCCTTTGTGGATTGTGTTGAACTATCCTTTGTGGATTTACTGTTTACTCTCCTTGTGGATTTGAGTCTTGCTTTCCTTTGTGGATTGAGTTGTTCTTGAGCTCGTGAGCAGAGCTAGAATTGGGGACTTAGGTATATGTATGGGCATATACCTAAGTCGAGTCGGATGTTACTTCGTGATTGCATCTTTCTTTTGTGCTATATCCTTTGTGGATTTCGGGAGACCTTCGGGGGTCTCGGGGTCCTTACTGAGTAGTTGTACTCACCCCTGCACAGGCTATGCCCGCACCTTGTTGTGTTGGTTGCAGACGACGGACAGCGCTGATCACGGTTGGGGCGTGGAGCAGGACGGTACCTGGAGGTGGACCACTGGTCGGGACGTACTCGGAGCGGACGTGGGACCCGAGGAGCCTGGAGGCTATCTGTACCCACCCTTCAGGTGGGATTTCTAGTGGACGACACGAGGCCGCCGTCTTTTCTTCAGTTGCTGTACTTTACTTTTCAGTTGTACTTTACAGTTGGTCTTGTATTTCCGGCCCCTTTTCTTTTCTGCACTTTACTTTCCGCTTGCTGACTCTGTGTGGTTGTTACTTATAAGGCAATGCCTTCCCTATTTACTGGGATTTTACGCCTTGGTGCTAGTCGCCAGCCCCTGGCCTATGGAAGGCGGGCTTGGGGTAGTCACGGCACGGGCCCCGAGGACGGGTCGTGACATATGTCCCTTATTTGTTTTTGGGAGTCCTATTAAAAAATCCATTATCATGTTTTCCCATTTCTATTCAACCATGGGTAATAGTTGTAATATACCCTTAAAATTTCTCTATTAGGATTTATTTTTTGACATACCATGCTTTGAGATATATACTATATGGTACTTATCTTTATGTTATCCAATTAAAAATAATCCATTATATCATGATACATATTCATTTAAATAGGAAAAATAGACAATGTCAAACTATATTTTTTTATCTAAATAGTCTTTCTAAAATTCTAGTATATATGAGATAAATAATCTATTTTTAAACCTTATGATTCCATCACATTTAGTGTTAAGCTTATTATATTTTCATAACATGATTTTTAACTCTATAACATACATCTATATCTCTTTAATAAAAACATAGATATAAGGATTTAATATTATTTTTGTATGATAATATTTATCCCCTAAATTAATGATTTATATATCCACCCTTTGAAAATTCAAAAATAAAATAAATTTTTTTATAATCATGAATGATATGTTAGTGTTATCCCTTGGAATCAAACCATTTACCATTTTTTCATTTTCCTAGGGTGCGTTTTTAGTATTTATAATCCTTAATAAACACAAACCAAATTATTTTGTTCATATTCGACCCTTTCAAATTAAATATTTACTAAAATAATTTTAGATTAGTATATTTTTTAAAACACATTCCTAATGATTATTTCAACATATAATTGATGGAAAATTTATAATGATTAACACTAAATATTTTGTATTGTATTCTTCATCATGAATATTAAATTTACATCAGACCAATATATCACTACATAATACTGCATGAGGAGTCAACTCAGTACCTGATGTTATATATCTATTAATATCTCAAACCATTCAATAATTTTGGGAATTTTAAATAATTTGAATTATTGAACATTATATTTTATTATATCAAAATTTCATCAAATTTATCTATCCAATGGAACTGGGTTTTCTTACATAATATCTTAGTGGGTGTATTTGATATCTATGTCAATTTATTCATACTTTTTCAATAACATACATCCAAACCACCAAATCACATGATCTTACTCATAGTGGATAATTTGGGCCAACATTTAGTAACATACATTATTAATTGATCCATTGAAAGACACTCTCATTAGAATATGTGACCAAACAATGAAAAATCATTTGTCCAATATTAATAAACCGTATATGATAAATACACATTCTAAATTCCTATAACATCAATATTATCCTTATTTATTTATCATTCAATTCCTTGGTCATGTATTAATAATGATCATCACCTATAAATACTAGCACAAACTAGTCTATGTAATGTATGAAAACTCTATTTATTAAATAAATGAAATAATAAAATAATGAGAAAAACAAAATGAAATCTATATAAATTATCTATGTCTTTACCTCATATAGTATGTTTTTGTGATATCTAATATTTATTTACCCTAATTGATAGTCTATATATTGATGATAAATCATTGAAAAATACTTATTTTTACATATGTTTTCTAATAAATCATTAATAAGATATCAAGTATAATTAATATTTGTTGGTATAATGTGAGTATTTGAAATTAATTTATGAGTTGTATCAATAAAATATTATTCATATAATAAATAATTGGTTCAAATCGTATTGATAATCATGTAAGAATCAAAACAATTTCAATATTATCCTTGAGTTACTTCATTATTTTTTGAAACTCACGTAACAGTATTCTATATAGATTCATAAACATAGCTAAATCACCTCCTATTATTTCTATTGAAAAATCAAATTCAATATTAAAATTAAGGCTTGGAATTAATTATTTAAATACATTCACACACTCCCTCATATAAATTATATCTTGGATGATGAGCTTTAACCTAACCATAAAAGATAAAAACAACTTCTCAATAGAAATTTTGATGCACACTATTGAAAAAATATCCGTGGGATGATCAAATTTATCATCACACCAACAGATGGTCGTTTTTTTATTATATTATACTATTCATCTTCCCATCTTCAAAAATTAATATTAGCATTGTATAAATAAATCACATTCTTATATTAAATAACATCATATTATACAAGGGGGAGAGTAATGATATTTTATATGAATATCAATCCTAGACACAGTAATTAGAGAATAATGATATACTTGGGTTTTGATCATTATTCCATTAGATGTTTTCACTACTAATTCATTATATTATTCTTTAGGTGGTACTACTATTGTCATACAAAATTATTTATATATAAACAATTGGGTTTATCGAAAAATTTAATAATTCATTTAATATTCTATAATGGATTATAAGGGTACCATTCAAAATTTCAATCCTTTTATCTACTTCACCATTCACAATTGAATGATATTTTACATTTTCATTTGGATTAAAAATACATTGTCACTGATCATCTTAAAAAAGATTCATATTAATGAACATGTTGGTAGAATTCCAATACATCATTATCATAAAGAATTAGGGAATAAATTGTTCATTCTATTTTTTTTATTTTCATCTATTGGTATGGTCTTATTCCCATCACATTATAATTTGATTGACCAGTGATATTCATATATACACAGAAAACAATTTTCATTCCAATTATTAAATTTTCCCTCATGGTTCTCACTAAACAAGGATGAAATATAAAACATCTATAGTTTCAATCTATGATATTTGGTATATGTAATTTACTTTTAAATATGTATATATATTTATATTGAACCAAGGAAATTAATATGTGATTCCAATTTCCATCTCCACTCGGATAGCACATTGAACATTTTCATTTAATATACTAATCGATCATATGGAAAATTTCCTTTAAAAATGGTTTCATGAAACAAAATAATTGATAAATTTTATATTCTGTATGGGTGAAAAATTTTAATGTACAACTCATGGGACATGGATCTTTTTCTTCATTGGTACTAATGGATTCATCATTGTTCTATTTCATCTTTTTAATTTTAATATCTATATTCTCATAATTAATATATGAAACTTGATTATGGATATAGAAGCACCTAAACTATTCTAATATCATGGATTTAATTATTTTAGTTGAATTTTTTTCTTCCTAATAGTAAGAACATGACTTATTTTTCAATCACACTAGTAAATAAACAATATATCTTCCATAGGATCTAAATACTAGTGAACAAGAAATATCATTTCTGTGGTACTTAACCATTTCATAGAAATGGAGAGATTGGTTGACCAAATGAAGAGGGTTTAAATTCAATCATTAAGGACCCAATAGATCATTGTTCCATCTTTATATCATTTTGGATCTTAGGAGGGTTCATCATATTATAAATTTTCGTAACCATAGAATAAATATTTTTTATTTAATATCACATAACATTTGGTTTCTCAAAAAGAAAATCAATTAATTTTTAATCAAATTCAACATTGATACTATTCTGTGGGGTTCCAAAAAATGAATAAAAAAATAATCTTCTTTTGAGTAATAAATATCATAGTGAGAATCCATAGAATCTTTATTTTCTGAAAACATATGAATATTCGCTATTTAATAGGATTATTCCAAGGGTTGTAACAAAAATTTTATAAAACTAATCACCAATGAATATCTAAAACTAGTCATGAAAAAAAATTAACTTCAAATACTATAATAACCTGTAAATCCCCAGAGATTTAATTTGAGGGGAATCCAATATTTTATGTGTTTTGGGAGGCAATGTTGACTCATTTCAAGTGTTTTCCAAATTTCTAGTATTCCATCAGCTTGTTAGTGTGTCATCATGTTTGTGTGTCGACAAAATTGTCTGTCGGCATGTTTGTGTATCAGTGAGTCAGAGGCATCGACATCGGTTGGTCTTGGTGTTGGTATGTTTGGGGTGTCGGCATTTGTGAGTTTCAGTGTTAGTAGGTCAGGACATCGGTAGGTCATTGGGTCGGGATGTCATCGTGTCGGTAGGTCATGTTGTTGGTAAGTCATGGTGTCAGTAGGTCAGTGTGTTGGTAGGTCATTGCATCAGTAAATCATCACATTAGTATGTCGGGGAATTAGTATTTTGTTTCATCAGTGGGTTGGTGTTTCTGGCATAGTGTTGGTAGGTAGTTTCGGCGACATGGCGTGGGTGACTCACCCGTCAGTGACTCATTTTTAGTTTATCCAATTTTTTCAATTTCACACCTCTTACATCTTATATGACATAAACTGAGTTCAAAGACTTGTTTGGGGATTTTTAATAGTGTTTTGATATATATTAATTATATTTTTAATTTTCTAATGTTCTTGAGGGCATTTATATACTCAAACTATGTAATCATTACATCGATCCCTTGATTAATGACTTTTGGAAACTGATCTACATTAAAATTGGATCTGTCTCTTCAAGGACATGATCTTCCATTCAATGTCCGTTCTCCAATTCCCATTGGTGTTCCTAGAGACTTCCTCTAAAAGTGAGTTGATTTCTTGTGCTAGAAAACCTCCTGCTCAAGTTCCTTGGAGTTTCGTGCTGCTCACGTGATACCTTGTTCTAGACACATGGGGGAATTTTGATCCTCTGATCATCCGGTAGAGAGTCCTTAAATATCTCATTAATTGTGAATAATGATGGGTGGGTGAACTAATGATCCCTTGAGAACAATATTATAATAAATTCCTAATTAAATAAATAGATACGAAGGATTATGGGGTAATGAAATAACTAGTTGAGATTGGATTGATGTATTATCACATGTTTATTTTATTTAATTTTCATGTTTCTTTATTGATTGTTGGTTGGTGTATATATTCTATAAAACATGGTCATTGATGGCCTAATTTTATGTACTAGTGGTGACCTATTTGTTTTTTATGATGTTTGATAATCGAGCATAAAATGAAATCTACTTAAACATGAAAACTTGATTAATTGAAACAGATTCCCCCAGATAAAAACCCTTGTGTGATCAACGAGATTATAATTAAGAATAATTAAAGAACATTTTATGGTTAAATTTTTTTATATATATATATATATAAACACACACATCATGTTGATAGGTTTGGCTGAGTGCTATGTCCTATTGAGTTTTTATATTGGTGTGTGTCGTGTGATGCTGTTTTGTGGAGCACTGTTGAGGATACAAGGTTAGAAAGAGGAGTTGGTTCTTTGAGAAGGTTTTATTATGTGTTTAACGTGGGATTGTGAGTTAGTTGTAGTTGATTTGGGATTTGTCTGTGAGGAAGTATATGTTGGTGTGTTGGTATCCCAGTTTTAGAAACTGGTTTATTGTGGAATGGGTGGACTTGTATACAACTGAACAATCGTTATTTGTGTCAGGGTAGTGTAACGGATTTGGGATGTGGGAATGAAGTGTGGTTACGAAATTGTATGCAGTTGTACTGCATATGGATATTTTTGGAAATTAAGGAAAAATATTTGGGTTGTGATACAAGGATTGTGTGTGTAGCGTTGAAGGATAATAGTTGGTTGTGGTTGAACGGTGTTTTGAAGTGGGAGTACAAATCTGGTTTTTCTAATGTTTTGGTGTGGTTATGGTGGTAGTTTCTTGGTTGTGATGGAATAAATAAAGGTGACCCCCCTTAAATAAATAATTTGAAAATGGGTAAATGAAAATGGATTGGGTTTAGTCTTTGATGTGGGTGTTTTCTGGTTATGCATACTAGGGTAGCAGCAAAAGTGGTGTTGGTGGGATCATTTTTTTGGTTTTTTGAAACCCAAAGGCTGGGATGAGGGTTTGTTTACAAATATATAAATATTGTAGTTCACTGTAATTTCTAAATACATCCCACCCATTTTGAGTACTATTTTCCAAAAACCTCCATCCCATAGGGGATGGTTTCTTTTGCAACATCTTGGTGGGAGTATGGATGGTTGGTTAATGACTTTCTCCCTTGCACCTTCATTTAGGTTCTTACCATTGGAGCATATACATGATGGTTGTAATGGATTGAGGCTCACCACATCCCATGAACATTTAAGAAAGGTTTTTTGTAATATTTCTTGGTATTTTAAGGCCATGATTTTTTCCCAATTGCTTTTAGGATGAGGCCTAGGTGTCTTCGGGTGAGAGGCATGGTTGTTATGGACCATGTTTCCGTGGGAGGGATTCTGTGTTTTTGAGACACATGTGTATGTGGGTCAGTTGTGGCAGTGATACTATGTATGAGATGAGTGGTAGAATCAAGACATTAGTATTTAAGGATGGGTAGTTAACCAGTGGTAAAGTGGTGCAGGGTTCCCAAATCGTGATGTGATTATACTATTACTTTACATGACATGCGTTATTTGGTGAGTGAGCCTTGGTGAGGCTATGATGGTTAGTATTACATGGTAAGTGTTCTGAGATTCTACACTTTTCTTATTTGGATGTTAGTATTTTCCCTCACTTTGTGCAAGGGTGGATTTATTTTTCATACTAGTATACTTGTATACTCACCCTACATATATGAAACTATTTTATGGTTTACAGGAGGTTATTGATGACCATGCTAGACTTTACTAGCTCATTCATTGGGAATAGTTGATGTTTTTGATTCACTCTTTTATTTTGATACATTACGATATAGTATTTTTGTACCTTTTATCAGCTTTACCTTTAGACATGCATGTGGGAAAAGGATTTTTTATTAAAATTTACTTTTAAAAGTTGGAATTGCATTGGAAATACCATATTATCCCCCTATCATGTTTTTAAATAGAGTAATGCCTTCAATATTGTGTGATATTCTATACATTAGTTCTAGTCGTCACTCTAGAGACTATTAATAGTGGGACTTAGGGGTCATTATCACTCCCTCATCTTGAGGATGGAAGTGGGTGGAACTTTGTTTACATTCACTCATCTTGAATAATGGGTGTCATGAAAAAATGGTATCAAAGGTAGGTTTTGGTAGTTGATGTAAGGGATGGAGTACACAGTTAGGAACAGTGATAACTTCATATTATGGTAGGGAAACGGTGTTAGGAGACCTTCTTTAATTAAATAGGCTAATGAATACCATCTAGAACATTGGATTTTATGGACCCCCATGATCTGATGCACGTACTCTGATCCTATCGAACAACTAAGTTAGGATACACTGATTTCATGGTAGAGACCCTAGGAAATGTACCTTCATCATAATGACTTATTTTCTTGTGTTTCTGAGGTGTTTTGTGAATTTAAAATAAATAAATAGTTAAATAAATTAAAATTAAAATTTTTACGCTTCTCGGACGTTTGAGTTCCTTGTTTACGTTTCAAAGATGGAACCCTGACATCTTCCACGTGTGGTATGAGTAGTTGAAGCCCAATAGGTTGACTTAGCTGATCAATGGAGGGTCGATTGAGATAAGGATGATGACCAGTGGAGGAATATGCATCTTACCTTCCAGTAAAGAACTATAGGGATGTATAAGGGAAGTGTCTCAGACATATAGATGGAGAGTTGGCTGGAAGAGATAATGATCGGGTTTAGCTTGATTTGAACTCCGAAAGAGTTTTTGGTTAAACTAGAAATGAGCTTGATGTGAGGATAAATGGGTTAGTGGTGGAATCTTTGCCATATAGTGAGAGGAAGTAGAATGATGTTTCATGGTATGTCTTTGAGAAAGAGTTCCATGAATAATTCCATTCTCCCATTATGAAGGCCAATATGAGGTATGAGCAACTCTCACATTAATAGGGAGTATCTCAATGAGGGAACTGGGGATCAAGTTCAAGGATCTCCTACACATTGAACTGGATCTTTTCTTGTTTTAGGATTCCTAAGAGATACTCTTATAGGAGGCTCCTTGACCTTTTCTTCAGTATGATGTTACCTCATTCACTCTTCCGACACATATAGAGGTTCATAATAAGGCCATGGTAGGGGAAATGATGCAATCATTGTGAGGTGTTCTATGAGACGGGAGCTAGTTGAGTTCATAAGAATGGAAATCCATCAACAACATGTCTCCATAATCATGGCTTTCAATGTTTGGTCTAGCCGGAAGTATTCCCTAGCAGTTCAAGTTTCGATCTCCGGGTCCTCGTCCATTCCTCATGGGCCTAGGACCAAGGTGATTTGTCTTTCGAGTTCATGGGAATATTTATAACTAGAGACCAATTCAAGTCTCATATGGTGGGTATGGGACGGTCCACCACCTACCTCAGTAGCATCTGTTGCTGGTTAGGCCCTTCCAACAATAGGGGCAGCGAGCTCCCACTCAACAAAGGGTAGACATTATTTGTGGATGCTGAACTCAGGATGCTTCTTAGATAACTAGACCCTGGCATGGTGGGGAACCAATTTGACAATAGAAATGTAGAGAATCTAGGCTTGGGATGTTTCACACCACATAGGTACCAGTTCTAGTAGGGCCAGAGGTTGTTTGAGATGCGATTAGTCTGTTTAGTTATCTTGGGTGTACATTGTTTAATTATAGATCCTCAAACTCCATTGTTTCACCTTGTCTATCCCAAGATCTAGGAATAGATTTAGAGATACTTACCATGGCCCAGTTATTGATTACGCCATTTTTAGGATAGTTCAGTCTATCTGATGTTCGTCGAGAAATTAGACTGAGGATGGGGCTGCATCATTCTAGTGTGGATATTTTTTAGCTATAGATTCAGCTATAAAATTTCATAGTAGTCATAAATTTGTTATTTTAAATGCACTCCATTATTCACTACATCCAAAAAAGGGTCCTATTCTCAGATATTGGTGGCCAGTTTGTAGCTTTTGTTGGTGAGAATAGTTGTGAAGAGGGAAGCTGGTGTATTGAGTTTCATTATTCTTTGTTAGCTAAACTATCAGTTGAATTAGACGATATAGTGATGGTAGAAGTTATAGGGAGTGTCAGTGAGTTTTTATATGTCTTCCCTGAAGAGGTAGTGAATCTACCCCCTCAACATCATGCTGAGATTAGATAGACATGGAACCTGGTGCTCATCCGATTTTGATGGCTCCCTATCGGATGGTTCCTTTTGTGTTGTTGGAGTTGTGGGTTCAGGTTGACGACCTGATGAAGAATGGTTTTATCAGTCAAAGTGTGTAGCTGTGGGGTGTTACATTAATGTTTGCAATGAAGTAGACCTTTGGTCTAAAACTATTCATAGACTACCAAAGACTAAATTATTTGAAAGTGAAGAACCATTAACCCCTTCTAAGGATCAAAGACCTTTACAACTAGATGAATGGAGCATGATGGTTCTCTAAGATCGATTTACGGTTTGTATATATATAGTTGAGGGTGTAAACGTGCGAACTCCTGAAGACACCCTTCTGGTGTAGGTATATGAACTTTGATTTGGTGGTCAAGTCATTTGGCACTACGAATGCATCAGAAGTGTTCATAGGGCTCATGAACTATGTTTTCTGTGAGTACCAGGACCGTTTCATCTTCGTGTTCATCGACAAAATAATGTTCTAATCAATGTTGGAATAAGAGAATATAACGAATCTTGGGACTATTTTGGGGGTCCTATGACATCACCACCTCTATGGAATGTTTTCAAAGTTTATGTTTTGGACATGATAAGTTCACTTATTTTTACATGTGGTGTCTCAAAAATGTATAATAGTGGACCTGTCAAAGTTCAATGTGGTTGTTTCTGGTGTGGCACCCCATAACGTGGTGGAGGATCATAGATTCCAAGGTCTAGTGGGATATTATCATAGGATCATGCCCAACATCCCTCAATGTGTAGCTCCATTGATGGCAATGAACAGAATAGACCAGCCCTTTGTGTGTAGTGAGAAGTTTTAGGTAGATTTCATTTATCTAAAGGGGAATATGGTTAGCACCCCAGTTCATGGGTTTCTGGAGAAAGGGGTGATGTTCATGGTGTTTTTGTAATTCTTCTAGCCTAGGTTTTAGATTTCCTTTAATGGATTAGCGAGGAGTAATCCCTTATTATTCTTGGAAGTTACATCATCATGAACCTAACTATTCCAACGATGATCTATATAATGTTGTGGTCATGTTCACACTGAAATTGGGGTATCATTACCTCATCAGGGAGCACTTTTTTTGGTAATTACATATCACAAGATGTTGTGCTATATCTTTTCCAAACAAGACCTGAACTTGTGGCAACGGAGATGGATGAAATTTATTCTGGATTAAAATATAAAAATATCCTACACCCTAGGGAAGGGGAACATGGTTGTTGATTCCATCAGTATGAAAACACAGAAATATGTTGTTTGGGAATCCACAAATTCTTGGATGGAATTCTAGGAGTTGGTTTATTTATTATTCAATTATTTGGAGGAATGTGGCAGAGGGAACCTGTATCAAATGATAGTGTAGTCTTTCTTAATGTGGTAGGTGGAGGACTCTCAGTAGGCGGACTCAAAGACTGATGTGATGTGTGATCATGTATCCCTAGTTGATTCTCCGAGGGGATGGTTGGAGGATATTTAGAATCATATGATGTTTCATGGGATTTTGTTTTTCCCATTTTCAATGTGTGAGGGAATTTTCTATGTGTTCCATATCTCATCCCTAGCAATATACCGAGGAGTTTCCAAGTGTTACTGAGGCGTAAAGGAATAGTTTTGGTGGCCTGGGATAAAGTGAGAATCGGTAGATTTTTTGGAAATGTACCTTGTATGTCTGAATAAAAATGGTCATCATCATGTTCCCGGGGGTCTGTTACAACCCTTAGATATCCCCAAGTTGAAGTGGAATGAACACTCGATGGATTTTGTCACAGTATTACCCAATACATAGGGCGGATTCTATTCTCTTTAGGTAGTGGTTTATAGATAGACCAAATAAACACACACCTCGGTGATTAAGGTGTCAAGCACAGTGGATACGTTAGCATAGAGGTTTTTGGATGAGGTTTTGTGGCTATATAGAGTTAAAATATCCCTTGTTTTTTGATCAGGATACATGTTTTACGTCATGAGTCTTGATGAGAATTCACCGTGCCTTTGGCACGTAGTTATGAATTATCAGTACCTTCCACCCTCATATAGATGTACATATTGATAAGACCATCCTGAAGTTGGAGGATAAGCTGTGAGCATGTGTTCTCAACATTGGAGGATCATGGATTTGACCCTTGTCTCTATTAGAGTTTGACTACAATAATAGATATTACACTATCATTGGTATGGAACAATTCAAGGATTTGTATGGGAGACTATTTCATTCTCCCATATGATAGATAGAGTTAGGGGAAGCATCCCTACTCGGAACAGAGGTAGGGCAGATCACAATGGAAAAGATTTTACTTGTTCATGGGAGGATGATGGTAGATCAGGACCTATTGAATTTTTACTCCAATATTAGGTGGAGGCCCTAGTAGATTGAGGTTGGGCACCACATGTTCTTAACATTCTCCAATTGGTGTATAAAAAAGAGGTTCGGAAAAAGGAGAAATCTTTCTCTAAGGTTCATCAAACCTTTCGAGGTGTTGGGATGAGCTGGTTAGGTGGAATATCCACTATAATTCCCACCATGGTTGAGAATATCCATTATTTCTTCCATGTATCTTAGCTCTATTTGTATCAACATGATGACTCCCACGTCCTTGATTACTGAGAGTTGGATATAGAGGACAACACGAAATTTGTAGAGTGAATAATATGATTCAAGGATCAAAAAGAGAAACTGCTTCAAAGACGATCCATTATTTTTTTCGTGTGTTATGGAGGAATGGTTGCCTCGAGGAGTGTATTTGGGAGCTAGAAGTGATGATGTGTTTCTAGTACTCAGAGAACTTCTGAGTTTTCTCTTTTGTTTTGATTTGTACTATGATTGTGATGTAATTTTTGACCCCTCTTTATCTATGATAAGTTTTTCCATATTCTACGATTTTGTGTGAAAAATCCAAAATATGGGGAGGGAAGAATATTATAACAAATCAATATGAATTAATATGGATGCAATTAAACATATTTGAACAAGTCAATGTCACCAAAAGTGGATAGTATTTTGACATGGATGAAGGATTATCTAAATTTGTGTATGGATAATATGACCTTTGGTGTTTTTGTGGTTTTTTGGGGTATTAGGGCCTTAGTGTTTTCATATTTACTCATGAGATATATTTCAAGAAGGTGTCCTTGTATTTCAAGGTTTTCCCTCTAGATTTAAAATTAGTACAAGGTGGTTTACTCCTGAGATGTATTTTATATTGTGGTGGTTTATACCACCTTTCATCTATATTATTTTTAAAATTATTAAGGATGAGAATATTTTGAGAGGTATCTGATGTAATAACAAAAAATTCCTCTAACTATTAATTTGTGGAAATCCAGTTTTTTAGGTGTTCTGGGAGGGAATGGTTTCTCATTTCAAGAGTTTTCAAAATTTTTAGTTTTCAATCTATATGTCAATGTGTCAGCATGTTAGTGCATAAAAATTTCAGTGTGTCGGCATGTTAGTGTGTTAGTGATTCAGAGGCATCGACATCATTTGGTTGTGACATTGGTGAGTCAGGGGAATCAGCATATGTGATTCCTGGCATCAGTAGGTCCGGGTGTCTGTAGGTCCGGGGGTCGGTAGGTTGTGGCTTCGATAGGTCCGGGTGTCGGTAGGTGGTGTTGTTAGTAGGTCATGGTGTCTATAGGTCATTGAGTCAGTAGATATCGACATTGGTAGATCATGTCGTTGGTTGGTCATTGTGTTGGTGGGTCGGAGTAGGTGGCTTGAGGACATTATGTCGTGTCCGTAGCTCACCCATCAGTAAAACTGCATTGGTGACTCACCCATCAGTGAAAATGCATTGGTGACTCACCCATCATTGAAACTGCATTGGTGACTCACCCATCAGTTAAACTACATTGGTGACTCACCCATCAGTGAATTATTTTTCATTTTTCCATGTTTTCCAGTTTTTTCAACTAATTAATTATGTCACATAAACCAATTTTAAAATCCTTTTTTGGGGATGTTCAAGAGAATTGTTAAGGATATTAAGTATATCATTAATGTATTTACATTCCATTGTGTTTGAGATACTTAGTTCATGTAATATGGACCACGATCCAATGATTAATGAAATATGGAAACTTTTCTTTCCTTTAAAATAGGATATGGTACTTAAATGTTTGGATCTTCACTTTCTTGGGTGTTTGTCATTTCCCATTGGTGCGCATAGATGCTTCCTCCCTAGATGAGATGTGAACCTATTATAGAGCACCTCTTGTTCAATTTCTGTGGAGTTTCCAACTACTCATCTGATCCCTAATTCTTGACACAAATAGGAACATTGATCATTTGATCATCTGGTTGGGATTACATCTATCTCTCTTTAATTTTTCATCATGTGTGGTGGGTGTACTAATTATTCTGTGAGAAGAATGATTGAATACATTCTTAGGGATGGAAATAAATAAGAATGTTAATTGGATAATGAAATAACTAGATGAGATTATATTGATGTTTGGTCACCTATTAATTTTGTTATCCTTGTTTATTTATGGATTTATTGGGGCTCTATGTATTCTAAAAATCATGGTTGTTAGTGGACTTTTCTAGAACACTAGTGGTGTCCCTTTTTATGTTACAATGATTGATAATCTCGCAAAACATGAAATGTTAATAAACATGTACACTTGGATAACTTAAATTGATTCCCCAAGATTATATCCCTTCTGTGATCATCCTGATTATAATTAAGTGGAATTAAATAATCACTCTTGGTTAAATATAAATATATAAACAATTCTTGTGGATAGGCTTGGTTTGGTGTTGTGTCCTATTGAGTTTTGTGCCTTTGTGTGAGTCGTGTAGTGTTCTTATTGGGAGCTCAATTGTTGGTACATGGTTGGATAAAGGAGTAGATTCCATGAGAAGGGTGTAATATGTGTGTATAGTGGGTTGTGGGTGGATACTAGTTAATGTGGGATTTGTGTGAGGCACAATACAGGGCATGTGTTGGTATACCAATTTGAGAGAATGATTGATTGTGGAATGTATCACCAGTGCAGAAAACGTTATTTACATTGGTCATTTTTCAAATTTTACGTCGGTTTTTAGCCAACGTAAATAAGGACGACGTTATAAATAACATTTTTTTTCGGTTATTTAAAAACCGAGGTAAAAAACCTAACATCGCGGTGTTTATCATGTCGGTTAATTAATAACCGACATGAAATGGCAGAGGGGGGGGGGGTTATAACATCAGTTATTATATAACCACCTTGTTAAACTGGGGGGGGGGGTTATCAGGTCGGTTATTTAATAATAGACGTGACAAACCCTTGGGACATGTTTTATCATGTTGGTTATATAATAAATGACGTGCTAAACCAGTCCAGGGGAGTTTATCACATCGGTTTTTAAATAACTGATGTGATAAACCATTTCTCCGGCATTTTATCATGTCGGATATTAAATAACTGACATGATAAACCATTCCACATGGGTTTATCACGTCAGTTATTAAAAAACCGACTTCATAAACCCTTCATTATTTCTTTATCACGTCAATTATAAAATAACCGATGTGGAAGACAAATTTTGTTTTATAAAAATCGAATGCAGGCCTCTGCTCTCCCCCAGAAACAACCAGAAACCAAATCAAGAATTCTTACCACAAAAATAGAAGTAGATCAAAACAAGAACTAAATAAAAATTAAACATTTACATTAATAACATATAAAACATACCCAACTTGTCATCCCCCATAACACCCCTGGACTGCCCCCAACCCACCGGACATCACCTAACACCCTGGGACAACCCCCCCCCCACTGGACTCCCACCACCCCCTGAACAGCACCCCTTCACCCCACTTGACAGCCCCCACCACAACCCTGGACAGCCCCCTGACCCCTAGACATCCTCAAACACCCCAGGACAACCCTCCACCCCCCTCTTGAACAACACCCCTCACCCGCTCACCCCACGTGATAGCCCCCACCACACCCCTAGACTGCCCCCGCCCCCCGAACCCCTGGACAGCCACAAACACCCCAGGACAACCCCCTCTCCCCCACCCTCATGTATACCCCCCACACCCTGGACAGCCCTCCCCCACCCCATTGGAGCCCCCACTACACCCTTGGATATCCCCCGACCCCCTAGACTGCCCCCGACCCCATGGACATCCCCAAACACCCCGGGACAACCATCCCCCCCCACCCTCCTAAACATCACCCCTCACCCAACTTGACATCCCCCACCACACCCCTGGATTACCCCCGACCCCCTGGAGATCTCCAAACACCCAGGGACAACCCCCCACCATCATGTATACCCTCCCACACCCTGGAAAGCCCTCCCCCACCCCATTGGATCCCCCACCACACCCCTGAACTGCCCCTGACCCCCTGGACTGCCCCCTGACCACCTGGACATCCCCAAACACCCCAGGACAACCCCCATCCTCCTGAATAACACCCACTCACCCCTGGACTGTCCCCCGACCCCCTTGACTTCCCCAAACACCCCAGGACACCCCCCCACTCAAGTATACCCCCACACCCTGGAAAGCCCTCCCCCACTCCATTAGAGCCCCCACCAAACCACTAGACTACCCCCCCCCCCCGACCCCCTGGACGACCCCAAGCACCCCTGGACAACCCCCCACCCTCATGTATACCCCCACCCCATGTACAACACTTCCACACCCCTTTAAGACCCTCCCACATCACTTAAACAGATGAATAAAGTTACTGAAAACAAACTAGACCCCCCTCACCCCACTAAACTTCCCCAACCACACCCCTGGACACTCCCCCCCCCCCACACACCCATGGACATCACCACCACCACCTGGACATCCCCCCACCCCCTGGACATCACTCCTACATCCATGGAATGCCCTCCCACACCCTTGAAACAGAAAAAATTTATCGAAAACAGACCATTACCCCCTCAACCCACTAGACAACCCCCACAACACCCTGGGACTGCCCCCCCCCCATCCCCATGGACACCCTGGACCCCCCCCACTGGACACCCCCCACCCCTGGAAACTCACCTCAACCCAAAAGACACCCCACACCCCTGTACACCCCCTGGACAACCTCAAACATACCTTGACAACCCTTCCACCCTCCTAGAAACGCTCCCACCCCTGGACTCCCCCCACTCTCATGGACACCCAGGACCCCCCACCCCACAGGACAGCCCTCCCAGATCCATGTACACCCAACCCCTCTGAACACCCCCACACCCATGGAAACCCTTGCCCCCATACCAAAATCCATACTAGAAAAACCATCATTAGTAGACCAAAACAAGAATTTGAGAAAAATTAAACATTCACATATATAACATTCAGAACATACACTATCAACTTAAAAAAAACTAAATCCAACCTAAACGACTACCAGTTACTCAATTACAAAGACTATATTCAGAAATAAATTTTACATTACAAACATCTAAAATTCAATTAAACCTATAAAATAATTTGACCACTCCACTTGTAAGTGTTTGCTGTCTTCAGAAGTATAGGGTTTAGGGACACCAAAAATCTAAAAATTAAAGGGATAGTAGTTAATGTGTATAATGAATAAATAATATTGAAATATTATAGAAATTTTTTAGAGAAAATATTACCAGGTCAAAATTCACAACTGTCTGAGTTTTTATTATTTAATACATAAATCATAACATATAATATCGGCATTCGATGATGCCTTTTTGATCATGAAAATTCTGTTTGAATGAGTGAAAATTCTATATATTATTTTTATGTAATAAATAAAAATGTACAAATTATAAATAGATATTTACCTTCGAATTTACATATTTGATCTTTTCACTCCTTTTCTTTGTGTTTTTTCAAAAGTAGTCTCATGCCCTGTTAGTAAATAATATGAATGGGTTAAATTTAAAATTCTTTATAACATATAAAACTATTGAGAAATTTAAACATTCTTTTCCAATATATTCTTAAAACTTTCCCACACATCATCATGGATAGAGCATATCTAATAAAGTGCTTTCTCCCTTTGGAAAAAACCCCAAACATCCAATGAGCACCTACAAAAGGAAATTTATGGTTAGTGGTTTATTATGTTAAAACATAATGAACTCTTTGATAGAGATATGTTTCATACCTCTCACAAAAAGGAATCATCCAACATTGTGTGACTATATTCTTTTCAATTATTTCATCAATATAAAGCATTCATTGTTCTTCATCCAATGAACATGCTTCAGGGGAAATCAATTGCGGGTCCATGAATCCATATACATATTTCATCTCATTCCTATAACAAATTTTATAATGATACATAATACAAAACAGAAATAAGTATACATTTTTAATAAATATAATGTAGGGAAAAGGTGTTAAGACTTACATGGAAAAAATTTGCACCACGTTGAAGCCCAACTTATCTTCAGTAAAAAGATCCATGATATCAGTTTTCATAATCCCCACACTTATTTCATGTCCAAAAACTTGAGATTCCATTGGAAACACATAATGACCCACCGAAAAATTTGAATATCATGACAATCTGTCAAGACTACTAGAATCTGTATCTGATGTCAAAGCCATTTGTCTTTGTTGTTGTCTATACATTATTTCTTTACCTTTGAAGTATTCCTATAAAAATAAATTGAAAAATATATTATTCTTCAAATGATAAAACAACATTAATAAAAAAATAAAATAAAAGATATAACATTCATAACTCTATGGTAATGAGTTGAAGAAGTCTGGATGGCCAAATTTAAAAATGGATGATACTATGTCCAATTGCCGTCACCTCATCTGTAAGTAATGGTACTCGAGCTAATCTATCTATAATATCTTCTACAGTGACCCTCTGATTCTCTACCTATAATTATTGATGATGAACTGTATCTCCTATATAATATACCAACCCATATGCAACTATATGATGTTTAAGATCATCAAGATATAACTCGCAATAAGTAGGAAGCTACGGTGGAGGAGTTGGATAAGAAATGGGGTCTGCAGGCTGGGGTGGGAGAGTGGGAGCTATTGGCTGAGGTGCAGGATAAAAAAGGGGTCTACAGGGGGAGGTGGAGGAGTGGGAGCTGCAGTCTGAAATTGTCTTTTCATGTCTGCAACCATAGACTATACCAATTCTCTAATCTATTCCTCCATCATCGTATTAATATTATGAACATTATCCTCCAAGGATTCTATTTTTTTATAAACCCCCACAACGTTGGAAGTTAAAGAACATGGTGACACTTTTCTTACCAATATACCTGCCCGATATCATCTTACAGAACTAGGATGTTCAGGCATTACCAATGCTATAGATAAAATATCTTGCCTCCCCGTAGCTATAAATGCCCCCTTGTGAACTTTGCTCCTCAAGAGAGTCCTGTATTAATTAATTGAACATTTCTGAAATAATTGAAAATATATGAAGAAAATAGTTAACTTAAATAAATAAAATAGATATCTTACAATCCTATCAGCTAAGATTCTTGATTCTTCAAAAAGATATTGCACTTTTTTTCTCTTCCATGCTCTCTTACATTTTTCATGTAGAGATGGAGGGGATGGAGGGGCTACCTCTCTAGAGCTTGAAGACTCAGCTCTTAGTAGTTGAAATTTTTCCACCATCATTTTTTCTTCCATAAATGCGTACCCTCCCCGAGATAAACTATGAGGGTATACAGTTTTAGATTGGATCTCCAGATGAGCATTCCTTGTTTGTTGTATAATAATAATAATAAATCATTAACAAAACATTAATAAGATTTTTTATATAAGAATGCTTATAAAAATTTTCATTGCCCTTACAAAAAATTACTCTTGTATTCTTCTTTTAAAAAGTCATCTCCATGTGTCTTCATCTATAAAAGGATATATACAACATGGATTGTCATAAATATTATGACCATAAATGAAATCAGATGAGAGGGTTGATTTGAAATCCCTCCATATCATGGCATCCAACGATAATAATTTCTTCCAGACTCGTCCAGTGTCAGGAATATCAAATTTCATCTGATAAGGAAGAGGTTAAACATATTATATATACTAGAAACATTTATGGAATAGTCAAACAATAGCAAAAGATCTTACCAAAATCATCTCACACATCTGAGAGATTATCGCTTTATCCACACTTCTCCAGTCATTATACAAAATACTTACTTTTCTCTTATCCTGAGTTACTACAAAACTCTTAAAATCAATTTCATTTGAAACACTAATAATACCATCAACATCAAAATCAGTGAGTATCCTCTGATCCTTCATACGGGGAAGTGATAATTTTGGTAAACGTGTGCACCCACCTTTACCAACCTTTGAACTCTTTGTCGTAATAGGAGCACATGAGGAACATTGGGGAACATCAAGAGGAGCATGTGAATGTTCCTCCCCAGAGGTATGACCAATATGCTCATCTCTAAAATTATGTGGTTGATCAACTGAATGATCTGGCATTATCCTTCAAATCAAAAAAAATAACATTAGTTCACAATAATACAAATTCAAATAATTTAATACTACTGTAATCAGAAAATAGAAAAGTGTACTAAGTTATGTAATAGTAAAATTTGGTAATATGGTAAGAATGTTAAATAATGGTAAAGATGGTAAGGATGGTCAAGATGGTAATCATGGTAAAAATGGTAAAAATGGTAAACTTGGTAAACATGGTAAATTAATTGTCACTAAAAAAATAATAGATATATAATTCATGTAATGGTAAACATGAAAAAGTAAAATAAACAAACATAAAACAAACAAAAAATTATACATATTTAGTTTTAATACATGTTTCAATAAAGAAAAAACTTACAATATCTACTATTGTTGAAAAAAATAAATGTAAACAGGAAATAAACATATGTTACCTGTAATTTTAGGAATGTACAAATGGATTGTTTGTCACGACCCGACCTCGGGGCCCATGCCGTGACTACCCCAAGCCCGCCTTCCATAGGCCAGGGGCTGGCGACTAGCACCAAGGCGTAAAATCCCGGTAAACAGGGAAGGCATTGCCTTTATAAGTAACAACCACCACAGAGTCTGCAAGCGGAAAGTAACTACAAAGTGCAGAAAAGTAAAGGGGGCCGGAATACAAGCCCAACTGAAAGTACAACTGAAAAGGAAAAGAACAGCAACTGAAGAAAAGACGGCGTCCTCGTGTCGTCCACTGGCAATCCCACCTGAAGGGTGGGTATAGATAGCCTCCAGGATCCTCGGGTCCCACGTCCGCTCCGAGCACGTCCCGCCCAGTGGTCCGCCTCCAGGTACCGTCCTGCTCCACGCCCCAACCGAGATCAGCGCTGTCCGTCGTCTGCATCCAACACAACAAGGTGCGGGCATAGCCCGTGCAGGGGTGAGTATAAACTACTCAGTAAGGACCCAGAGACCCCCGAAGGTCTCCCGAAATCCACAAAGGATATAGCACAAAAGAAAGGGGAAATCACGAAGAAACAACTGACTCGACTTAGGTATATGCCCATACATATACCTAAGTCCCCATTTCTAGCTCTGCTCTCGAGCTCAAGGTCAACTCGATCCACACAGGAAAGCAAGACTCAAATCCACCAGGGAGAGTAAATAGTAAATAGTAAATCCACATAGGATAGTTCAACACAATCCACAAAGGAGAGTAACATAATATTCAGCTCAACCAGGTATACTTTTTCAGATGACGTCAAAGATGATCACTGATCCATCTAAGTCATCGGACCCACGAAGGATCGATAGGTACTAACCTCGGCAATGACCCACACAGGATCGGGCCCACACAGGACCTGTAGTAATGGCTCACATAGAACCGTAAGAGATGACCCACACAGGATCAGGCCCACACAGGACCTGTAGCACTGATCCACGTAGGATCGCTGAGTGCAGTAGTCGACGCAGTCCACTGAGAATCTCTGCACAGTCGTCGCCGCAGTCCACGAAGGATCTCTGCTCTGTCGTCGTCGCAGTCCACGGAGGATCTCTGCTCTGTCGTCGAAGTCACAGCCAGCGCTAGGGTTCCCGCACACAGCGAGCTCGTTTAGCAGGGTCCGCTCCACGAGCCGAGAGGCTGATACATCAACTGACACGTAGTCCGAAGTTGATGTATCCAAAAGTTCCGTATCGACAACAGGATCTCAACGCAACAGACGGCGCGTCAATCGGACGCCCGGTCTGAGAGTTATTGGCATTTTCGTCCCAAGGGCCCGGTTGGTTTTTAGGGCAAAACCAACCCGACCGTACTCCGCCTGTGTCCGATCCTCGGGCGGAGTATGCCAAAAGTTCCGTCTCACTTAGAGGAAACTACCACAGCTGACGGTACGTCGATCGGACGTCCGTAGCTCAAGTTATGAGCGTTTCCGCTACGAGGGCCCGGTTGGTTTCGTGTACGAACCAACCCGGCCGAACCCAAAGTCTTCCGAAACCTTGAGTGTAATATACCGAAACGACCGTATCGATCCAAGGATCGCGTAGCCGTTGACGGTTCGTCAATCGGAGGTCCTAGGCCCATGATATGGGCAGAAGACCGGAGAGGGCCCGAAAACGGGGGTTCTGGGCCCAGGGCGACCCGGCCCGGCCCGGTTGGGCCGGGTCCGGTCCGGCCTGGGCGCGGCCCGGCCGACCGGACCGGCCGGCTAGACCTCGGCCGAGCGGCCAAGGGGCGCCGCGGGTTTGACCCGCGGCTTAGGTGGAACGCGGCCCGCGCGGGCCGCGTGTTGGGTGGCCGGACCGCGGACGCGGTCCGGCGGTTCGCCGCCGCCGCGCCCGAGCCGCGGCGGATCATCTGGCGGCGCGCCGCCGCCGCCTTCCGCGGGCCGCCGGAGTTGCTCCGGTGGCCCGATTCCTCTCCCGTCTGCGCCGTTGCTCCTCCCGGGGGCCGATCTTCACTGCGGGATCAACGGATCGCCCTTGCCGCACGGTTCGTCGTCGCATGCCAAAACCGCACATGAAAAGGATCGGCGGAGGGTTGTCGGGTCTTGTTCATTAGACCCGCACCCTCCGCGTTAGTCATAAACAACGGGAGAAAGGGGCTACAACAATTTTTAATCAAGATAAAAATTGTTCACTTCTTTTTCTTTTAAACGGCAATTCAATTTTAATTAATTGAAAATATTCATGCCGGTTCTTTATTCAAAAATTAATAAAAACACGGGAATGAATCATCAAGAATTAAATCCCTACCTTGTCGTCGTCGTCGGACGAGAGGTCGTCGCGGATTTGGTGATCGTCGCGGAAGAGACGCTCGTCGCACCGCGGGAAGGAGTCGCGCCGGCGATCTCCGGATCAAGATCAAACGGATTTAATTAATTTAAATCCATTGATATCGAATTATAAAAAGGGAGAATTTAGAAGATTCAATTCTCACCTTTAACCGCCGATTGTAGGTTTGCCGCGGAAGAAGAAGCGCCGAAGAAGAAGAAGAAGGTCGCGGAAAAAGTTTGTCGACGTCGCGGATCACGGTGTGCGTCGTCAAATTTTGGTTCCGGCGTTCTTCGCGTTCTTCGCGTTCTTCGCGTTCGTCGCGTTCTTCGCGTTCTTCGCGGGGAGGGTGGAGGCCCAGAGAACAAAGAGTAATCCTCCAAAATAGACACGTTGGTCGATTTTATTAAATCGCCAACGAACGCAAACGCGTAAGTAACGACCCATTAAATTCGTTGAATTAATTCAACGAATGAAACAGCCCATTTAATTCACGAAATAAACCGCCCAATTAAATGGTCTGTTAAGAAATTAAAGAAAACGCGCCGGTTGACTTTTCAGTTACTTTGACGGGTTTTCGCGGGTGCGTTACTTAGTGAAAGAAACGGCGGGGCTCGTGCGGGCCCCACCTCACAAATATCCTACCAAGGGGTAGGGTATTTCCGGATAGCACCCTATCCGCTTTAACTCAGTTCAAGTGGCTTCCAAGTGACTTCTAAGTGGCTTAAGTGAAATAAAATAAAGTTATCGCACAACCTTTATTTTATTTCCGACTTAAAGCCCAAAATTTTAAAAACCACGGTTGAGCAAACGCAACTCCGGAAGAGGCGTTTCTAAGCAAATACCGGCGCTGCGATTTCATCGGTGCCCTCAGAATTCGATTCCGGGCACCAGTTCAAAAGATAGATAAACCCGCTCGTCCGTTCACTGAACGTACCCGAGCCAAACTTCGGAAATTGATTCCGGGCACACCGGGCCTCGGAATCAGGTGCCGTCTGAAGCTGCGCTCTTGCAAAATTCCAAAGAAAATTAAGAAAAAAATTTCCATGAAATTTGAGGGTCTTTACATTACTCCCACCTCAGGGATTTACATCCCCTTAAAGATACATCAAAAACTAGGGGAACAAATGGGGGTACTGAGCACGCATCTGAGCCTCCCGCTCCCAAGTGCTCTCCTGGAGGTTCCCGTGCTGCCATCTGACGCGCACAAGAGGAATAGACCGCCCACGTAGGACCCGCTCCTGTCGATCCTCGATCTCCACTGGGACCTCCGCAAAAGTCGCCCCATCGTCCACGTCCAGCTCCCCAAAGTCGATGATGTGCGTCGGGTCGTGCACGTATCTCCTCAGCTGAGACACGTGGAAGACGTCGTGCACACGGTGCAACTGAGGTGGTAGAGCCAGGCGATAAGCCACCTGTCCTATCCTGCTGAGGACCGGGAAAGGCCCGATGAAGCGTGGAGACAACTTTCCTCCTCGGCCAAATCTCCGTAAACGACGTCGAGGTGAGACACGCAAAAAGACGTGGTCGCCATCCTCGAACTCTAGTGGCCTCCGCCTCCTGTCAGAATATGACTTCTGTCGGCTCTGAGCTGTCCTCATCCTCTCCTGGATGATCTGGACCTTCTCTGTCGTGGCTCGGACCATCTCTGGTCCCACGAGTGCTGACTCCCCAGGGTCTGTCCAGCACAACGGTGATCTGCAGGGTCTGCCGTACAACGCCTCATATGGTGCCATCCCGATGGTGGAGTGGTAGCTGTTGTTGTACGCGAACTCCACCAAGGGTAGGTGGTCCTCCCAGCTGCAACCAAAGTCGAGAACACATGCACGGAGCATGTCCTCGAGTGTCTGTATGGTCCTCTCAGTCTGACCATCCGTCTCAGGGTGGAAGGCTGTGCTCAGATGGAGCCGCGTCCCGAACGCCTCCTGCAACCCCTTCCAAAGCCGGGAAGTGAAACGAGCATCTCGATCGGAGACGATAGACGATGGCACACCGTGAAGCCGTACGATCTCCTGGACGTAAAGACGTCCCAAGCTCTCCACTGAGCCCTGCTCTCTGATGGGTAAGAAGTGTGCCGACTTGGTGAGTCGGTCGACAATCACCCAAATGGAGTCGTGACCTCTGGAAGTGCGTGGAAGTCCAGTCACGAAGTCCATAGATATGCCATCCCTCTTCCACTCCGGGACCTACAAGGGCTGTACCAAGCCTGCTGGTACCTGATGCTCTGCCTTCACCTGCTGGCAGGTGAGGCATCATGAAACGAACTCTGCCACAGCTTTCTTCATGCCCGGCCACCAGTGCTGTCGTCTGAGATCCTGGTACATCTTCGCCACTCCGGGATGCACCGCCAAGGGAGAAGTGTGAAACTATCTCAGCACCTCCTCTCGTAAAGCGACTGGTACGAAGGTACGTCCTCTAAAAAGGATGTCGTGCTCTGCTCCAAGGGAGAATCCATCAGGCGCCTGACCTGAGGATATCAGTGCACGTCGGGTCTCACAGTCAGTGTCCCCACGCTGAGCCTCTCTGACCCGCTGTAGAAGTGGAGGAGAAACTGTGAGAGACTGAAGAAAGGCTACTCCGTCTCTATCCACGAAGGATATCTGTAAGGAGGCTAGCTGCTTCGTCGCCTCCTCAAGTAGCTGAATGCCCGTCCTCCTGCTGAGGGCATCGGCTACCACGTTCCCCTTCCCAGGAGTATAGACTATCTCAAAGTCATAGTCCTGGAGGAACTCAAGCCATCTCCGATGTCTCAGGTTCAGGTCCTTCTGAGAGAAGATATAACTGAGACTCTGGTGGTCAGAAAAGACTGTGAAGCGCTCGCCAATCAGATAGTGCCGCCAAGTCTTCAGAGCGAAGACCACTGCTGCTAACTCCAGGTCATGAGTGGCGTAGTTCTGCTCATGCGGCCTCAACTGACGTGATCCGTAGGCGATCACGACCCGCTCCTGCATCAGGACGCACCCGAGTCCAGTCCCTGATGCATCGCAGTAAACTACGTATCCAACTCCCTCCTCAGGCAACCTCAAGATAGGTGCGCTGGTCAATCTCAGTATCAACTCCTAGAAGCTCTGCTGACATCTGTCTGACCACACAAAGGGTTTCCCCTTCTTTGTCAAGGCTGAGAGTGGTGCCGCAACTCTGGAGAATTCTGGCACAAATCTCCGATAGTATCCGGCTAGGCCCAAGAAGCTCCGCACCTCCGTCACGCTCCTGGGTGGCTCCCAAGCTAGCACTGCCTCGATCTTCGTGGGATCCACTGCAACTCCCGCCTCAGAGATGACGTGCCCCAAGAAATGGACCTCACGTAAACAGAACTGGCACTTTGAGAGCTTTCCATAAAGCTGGTGCTCTCGGAGTGTGTCTAGCACAACTCGCAGGTGGTAGGCATGCTCCTCCTCAGTCGTCGAGTATACCAAAATGTCATCAATGAAGACCACGACAAATCGGTCGAGGTATGGCTGGAAGATCCTGTTCATGAGGCTCATGAACACTGCTAGAGCATTGGTTACGCCGAACGGCATAACCAAGAACTCATAATGTCCATACCGACACCTAAAGGCCGTCTTCTACATGTCCTCGTCTCGAACTCTGAGCTGATGATAGCCTGACCGGAGGTCTATCTTCGAGAACCACCGCGCTCCCTTGAGCTGATCGAAGAGGTCATCAATCCGTGGCAGCGGATACTTGTTCCTCACTGTCACCTGGTTCAGGCGACGATAGTCGACACACAGTCGCAAGCTCTCGTCCGCCTTCTTGGAGAACAATATCGGGGAAGCCCAGGGTGAAACACTGGGTCGAATAAACCCCTTGCTCTGCAAGTCCTCCAACTGTACCCACAGCTCTCGAAGCTCGGCGGGGGCCATCCGATATGCTGGAGTAGATATCGGGGCTGTCCCGGGGTACAAGTCGATGTAAAAGTCTACCTCTCTACGAGGAGGTAGCTCTGGAACGTCGTCGGGAAAGACGTACACGTACTGGTCCACCACTGCAGGAAAAACTTGACTCCGCACGTCCACTGCTCCTAGGATGAGGCTAGCCAACTGATTAGAGATGGGCTGCACTCTCCTCCACGGAAGTCCATCCTGTGCTGCAAAGGTTCTCTTCTCGCCGGTGAAGGTAAACCTGCTCCCGTCGGTGCGAACACATCGCACCTTGCGCCTAAAACAGTCGATCTGGGCATGAACCGTGGATAGCCAATCCATGCCCAAGATGACGTCGTAAGGCCTCGACGCTGCTACAAGGAGATCCCAGCCGAAGCTCTCGCCTCCTAGAGTAAGCTCACACTGCCGGCACCAGTGCGTAATCGTTGAGTCTGCTCCCGTAGGAGTCTCTAGCCGTAAGGATCGAGCCAACGGCTCAGTCGGAATCTCCGAGCTCCGAACAAGGGCAGAGGCTATTAAAGAGTGACTCGCTCCTGTGTCTATAAGTACTGCAGAAAGGGTGGAATAGGCACAGATCGTACCTCGAATCATCTCTGGCATGTCGGGGTTGTAGGCCTCCACTGCCTGGAGCTGGGCCTGTCCCTGCCCGCCAGCTCCCTGTGGTCGAGGTGGCCCTCCTGGTGGTGCTGGGGGTAGAGCCTGGAAGCGTCGCCCACCACCCGCTGCTCGGCCAGCTCCTCTGCCTCGTCCGCCTCCTCCCTGCGGACCACCAAGGTCGACCCTCTGCCTCTGCCTGGGTGGCCCCTCCACCGTCTGCTGCTCCTCTGGTCGGCGAGTCGGGCAGTCACGAGCCATGTGACCCTGCCCGCCGCAGGAGTAGCACAGCCTGCCTCTCGGAAGGCTGGCACTCCGCTGTGTGCCCCGCACTGCTGAGCCGGTGTCCTGAGGCCGTCTGCGTGGGGGTCTGGTCTGCCTGGACCCGAGAGTCATCCGTCGGCTACCTGCTGCCGAAGACTCAGCTACCTGCCGCCCTGCGCTAGGTCTCGCTGCCGAAGAAGGCTCTGCCAGGAAGCTCTCGATCAAGAGGGCTCGCTCCAGCACTCCCGCCTGGGTCGGAATGCTGAGGGAGATCGGCGACGCCCGAATCTCCTGCCGCAAGCCCTGCTCGAAGGTCCGGGCCCGGAAGAAGGGGTCCCGTACCATGTCGGTCGAGTAGCGAGATAGGTCAGTGAACCTCGCCGCGTACTGAGCGACCGTCATGCTGCCCTGGCGCAGCTGGAGAAGCTCCTGGATGCCCACCGCTCGGAGGGTGGCCGGGACGAACTCAGAGCGGAAGAGGCTCTCGAAGTCCGTCCAGAGCAAGGATGCCTCATCGTGAACCTGGAGCATCAAGCTCCACCATCGTCCTGCCGCCGCCTGCAGGAGGCTCGCCGCGAGAATCACCATGAGATCCGCTAGTGTCCTCACTAGCCTAAAGATCCGTACCACCGCCTCTAGCCAGTCCTCGGCGGCCTGGGGGTCCGCCTCACCACGAATCCTGGGCGGTCGCTGGCTCTGAAACTCATGCAGTGCACTGAGGCGACGTGCATCGTCAGCGTCTGGTACTGGTAGCATCGGTGGCTCGGCGGGTAAAGCTACCGCCGGTGCCACTGCTGGCAAAGGGCCCTGCACCGAGGCCTCGTCGCTCAGTGGGCTGCCGTCGCGCCCTACACTCGGAACCCTAGCTGGCTGTCGTCGCGGGGCCATCCTGAAAAGGAGAACAAGAGCACCACAGTCAGAACAGTATACCTGGTGAGCTGGCACAAGTAATCACATGGAAAACTTGAGACTTTCATGAAGCAGATCAGTATACCCGGTGAGCTGACACAAGTAATCACAAGGAAAACTTGAAACACACACGCAATCAATGTTTTCATGCATTAAGTCGGAAATCAGGAGTCAGGGTCCTGGTGTACGGATACGTCGGCCGCCGCACCAACACTGGGCTCCCTGAACTGATAACCACACTCAATACACTAAACACTATTGCTTCATATAGGAAGAAAAGACGATCAGAGTCTGCGGTAGAACCGACCGCCTCTGATACCAATTTGTCACGACCCGACCTCGGGGCTCGTGCCGTGACTACCCCAAGCCCGCCTTCCATAGGCCAGGGGCTGGCGACTAGCACCAAGGCGTAAAATCCCGGTAAACAGGGAAGGCATTGCCTTTATAAGTAACAACCACCACAGAGTCAGCAAGCGGAAAGTAACTACAAAGTGCAGAAAAGTAAAGGGGGCCGGAATACAAGCCCAACTGAAAGTACAACTGAAATGGAAAAGAACAGCAACTGAAGAAAAGACGGCGGCCTCGTGTCGTCCACTGGCAATCCCACCTGAAGGGTGGGTACAGATAGCCTCCAGGCTCCTCGGGTCCCACGTCCGCTCCGAGCACGTCCCTCCCAGTGGTCCGCCTCCAGGTACCGTCCTGCTCCACGCCCCAACCGAGATCAGCGCTGTCCGTCGTCTGCATCCAACACAACAAGGTGCGGGCATAGCCCGTGCAGGGGTGAGTATAAACTACTCAGTAAGGACCCCGAGACCCCCGAAGGTCTCCCGAAATCCACAAAGGATATAGCACAAAAGAAAGGGGCAACCACGAAGAAACAACTGACTCGACTTAGGTATATGCCCATACATATACCTAAGTCCCCATTTCTAGCTCTGCTCTCGAGCTCAAGGTCAACTCGATCCACACAGGAAAGCAAGACTCAAATCCACCAGGGAGAGTAAATAGTAAATAGTAAATCCACATAGGATAGTTCAACACAATCAACAAAGGAGAGTAACATAAGATTCAGCTCAACCAGGTATACTTTTTCAGATGACGTCAAAGATGATCACTGATCCATCTAAGTCGTCGGACCCACGAAGGATCGATAGGTACTAACCTCGGCAATGACCCACACAGGATCGGGCCCACACAGGACCTGTAGCAATGGCTCACATAGAACCGTAAGAGATGACCCACACAGGATCGGGCCCACACAGGATCTGTAGCACTGATCCACGTAGGATCGCTGAGTGCAGTAGTCGACGCAGTCCACTGAGGATCTCTGCACAGTCGTCGCCGCAGTCCACGAAGGATCTCTGCTCTGTCGTCGTCGCAGTCCACGGAGGATCTCTGCTCTGTCGTCGAAGTCACAGCCAGCGCTAGGGTTCCCGCACACAGCGAACTCGTTTAGGAGGGTCCGCTCCACGAGCCGAGAGGCTGATACATCAACTGACACGTAGTCCGAAGTTGATGTATCCAAAATTTCCGTATCGACAACAGGATCTCAACGCAACAGACGGCGCGTCAATCGGACGCCCGGTCTGAGAGTTATTGGCATTTTCGTCCTAGGGGCCCGGTTGGTTTTTAGGGCAAAACCAACCCGACCGTACTCCGCCTGTGTCCGATCCTCGGGCGGAGTATGCCAAAAGTTCCGTCTCACTTAGAGGAAACTACCACAGCTGACGGTACGTCGATTGGACGTCCGTAGCTCAAGTTATGAGCGTTTCCGCTCCGAGGGCCCGGTTGGTTTCGTGTACGAACCAACCCGGCCGAACCCAAAGTCTTCCGAAACCTTGAGTGTAATATACCGAAACGACCGTATCGATCCAAGGATCGCGTAACCGCTGACGGTTCGTCAATCGGAGGTCCTAGGCCCAAGATATGGGCAAAAGACCGGAGAGGGCCCGAAAACGGGGGTTCTGGGCCCGGGGCGACCCGGCCCGGTTGGGCCGGGTCCGGTTCGGCCTGGGCGCGGCCCGGCCGACCGGATCGGCCGGCGCGACCTCGGCCGAGCGGCCATGGGGCGCCGCGGGTTTGACCCGCGGCTTAGGTGGAACGCGGCCCGCGCGGGCCGCGTGTTGGGTGGCCGGACTGCGGACGCGGTCCGGCGGTTCGCCGCCGCCACGGCGGATCCTCCGGCGGCGCGCCGGGCGCCGCCGCCCCCGGTCGCCGGCGCCGCTGCGCCGGCGACCCGCGCCGCCGCCATTTTCCGCGGGCCGCCGGAGTTGCTCCGGTGGCCCGATTCCCCTCCCGTCTGCGCCGTTGCTCCTCCCGGGGGCCGATCTTCACTGCGGGATCAACGGATCGCCCTTGCCGCACGGTTCGTCGTCGCTTGCCAAAACCGCACATGAAAAGGATCGGCGGAGGGTTGTCGGGTCTTGTTCGTTAGACCCGCACCCTCCGCGTTAGTCATAAACAACGGGAGAAAGGGGCTACAACAATTTTTAATCAAGATAAAAATTGTTCACTTCTTTTTCTTTTAAACGGAAATTCAATTTTAATTAATTGAAAATATTCATGCCGGTTCTTTATTCAAAAAGAAATAAAAACACGGGAATGAATCATCAAGAATTAAATCCCTACCTTGTCGTCGTCGTCGGACGAGAGGTCGTCGCGGATTTGGTGATCGTCGCGGAAGAGACGCTCGTCGCACCGCGGGAAGGAGTCGCGCCGACGATCTCCGGATCAAGATCAAACGGATTTAATTAATTTAAATCCGTTGATATCGAATTATAAAAAGGGAGAATTTAGAAGATTTGATTCTCACCTTTAACCGCCGATCATAGGTTTACCGCGGAAGAAGAAGCGCCGAAGAGGAAGAAGAAAGTCGCGGAAAAAGTTTGTCGACGTCGCGGATCACGGTGTGCGTCGTCGAATTTTGGTTCCGGCGTTCTTCGCGTTCTTCGCGTTCTTCGCGTTCTTCGCATTCTTCGCGGGGAGGGTGGAGGCCCAGAGAACAAAGAGTAATCCTCCAAAATAGACACGTTGGTCTATTTTATTAAATCGCCAACGAACGCAAACGCGTAAGTAACGACCCATTAAATTCGTTGAATTAATTCAACGAATGAAACAGCCCATTTAATTCACGAAATAAACCGTCCAATTAAATGGTCTGTTAAGAAATTAACGAAAACGCGCCGGTTGACTTTTCAGTTACTTTGACGGGTTTTCGCGGGTGCGTTACTTAGCGAAAGAAACGGCGGGGCTCGTGCGGGCCCCACCTCACAAATATCCTACCAAGGGGTAGGGTATTTTTGGATAGCACCCTATCCGCTTTAACTCAGTTCAAGTGGCTTCCAAGTGACTTCCAAGCGGCTTAAGTGAAATAAAATAAAGTTGTCGCACAACCTTTATTTTATTTCCGACTTAAAGCCCAAAATTTTAAAAACCACGATTGAGCAAATGCAACTCCGGAAGAGGCGTTTCTAAGAAAATATCGGCGCTGCGATTTCATCGGTGCCCTCAGAATTCGATTCCGGGCACCGGTTCAAAAGATAGAAAAACCCGCTCGTCCGTTCACTGAACGTACCCGAGCCAAACTTCGGAAATTGATTCCGGGCACACCGGGCCTCGGAATCAGGTGCCGTCTGAAGCTGCGCTCTTGCAAAATTCCAAAGAAAATTAAGAAAAAAATTTCCTTGAAATTTGCGGGTCTTTACATTGTTTCCTAAATTCCTTCACTGTGATCGTTCCTTATGTCACAATCCATGTCTTCAACATGCTCATCATTATGTTCTGTTAATCACTCCATGGAAGTAGGGATCTCACATAACTCAGCATCTTCATCAAGTTCATCCTCACCAACATATTGTTTTTCTCTTGGAAAACAACAGCTCACTGTATATCTAATTAATATAATACATAGAAAAATTGTTTTTCATGTGTTTCCATTATAAAAGAATCAGTTGCATCTTCTAATCTATTTAGATTAGCAAGTGTCATTCCAAATTCGTCATGCTTGACACTGTTGTTACCGATAAACCATTTACAGTTAAAAACATGAACTTTAATTTTAAAGTAATCAACCTCCCATATGTCTTAAATCACTCCATAATATGCACTTGATGCAGAAATTGGGTTTTTGTCCTTAGCACTCGAAAAATGAATTGCTTCTTCCGAACCCAATACACCACTATCCTAAATTGCACTTCTGTTGACCTGAGATTTTGTATGAAATGTGTAGCCATTAATGTCATAACTGGACCATGTTATCACATTTAAAAATGGACCACCCACTATCCATTTTAATTTCTCTGATACATTTGATATACCAAGAAAGGTCTTTTTAAACCATGAAAAAAAATTATTGTTGTGCTCATTCAAATTACACATTTCTTTCTTCTTTGGATGACTTTGTTTCAACTCAATAATATGCAAAGTGATATACGGTTGAGAATCAACAATGTTATTCAAGATGTATGATCCTAACTTCTTCATCTGTTCATCTGAAAATGATTTTACATTCAATCCACGAATCCCATTTCCTTCATTATTATCATGTTCATGGAGGGATGGAGGCAAACCTATGTGTTTCACTGCAGCCAAGTAGCTCATAAAAAACTATTCTACCTCCTTATAAATATACTTTTCAATAATTGAGGCTTCAGGTTGATGTGGATTTCTAACATACCCCTTTAATATTTTCAAATACCTTTCAAAAGGATACATCCATCAAAGATATACAGGTCCACAAATCTTTATTTCTCAAACCATATGAATCATTAAATGCACCATTATATCAAAAAAAATGGAGGAAAATACATAACCAATTGGAAAAGTATAAAAATTGCATCATTTTACAATGTGTTAAAAACATTCACATTAATCGCCTTCTTAAAAATAGAATTGAAATAACAACACAACTTCATTATAGTATTTCTGACATAGATGGGAAATATTCCATGCAATGCAACTGGTAGAATTTGTTTCATCATGACGTGACAATCATGTGATTTCATACCTATCAACTTCAAGTCCTTCAATGAGACAAAATTTTTTACATTTGAAGAATAACCTTGATGCACTTTGATATCATGAAGACACTGAAAAAAGCTAATTTTCTCCCTCTTCGATAATGTATGACAAGCCATGGGAAGAAATGTTTGTCTTCTTTTAGGAGTGGGAGCTAACTCCAAATGTATTCCCATTGATCGTACGTCTAATCTGGCATTCAAACCATCTTTTTTCTTTCCTTTAATATCTAACAGTGTTCCGATAAAACAATCACAAATATTCTTCTCCACGTTCAAGAAATGAATATTATGTTTAAATTCATGATACCACCAATATGGTAGCTCAAAAAATATTGACTGTTTCTTCCTAATATGTCTATCCTTACTAGATTTCTGTGTCTTTCCCAATGTCACATCAAGGTTTTTCACCCTCTTAAAATACATATCGGGGGATAAAGTTTTGGGAGAAGTATCAAATTCTTGTGAGCCATTGAATGCCTTTTTACGTCTTCTATATGGGTGATCTATATGAAAAAACATTTGATGAATCATGTACACTGTTTTCCTCCAATGATGCAATTGACAATATGACGTCTGTTGTTCGGAAATTGGACATGCTTTATTCCCTTTAACAATGTATGCAGAAAAATTTCCATACATTGGGAAGTCATTTATAGTGAATAGAATCACAACATGCAGTTGAAAATATTCCATTTTATAATAATCATACACCCTAATACCATTTTCCCATAACAATTTCAAATTATCAATAAATGGTGACAAGTAAACATCAAAATCATTGCCGGGTTGCATTGGAACAGAGATCATTATACTCAACATGACATATTTTCACTTCATACAAACTTCAGGAGAGAGGTTGTAAATTACCAATATAACAGGCCATGAATTATGTGTGCTACTGAGGGTTCGGTATGGATTCATTCCATCTGTACACAACCCAAGTATGAGATGTCTAATTTAATTTCCAAATGTAGAATACTGAGCATCAATTTTCTTCCATTGTGGACAATCAGCTGGATGGCTTATTTTTCCATCACATACCCTTCATCAACATGCCATCTTAACCTTTTTGCAACATGTGAATTAGAAAATAAACATTTGAAACGATGAATTATAGGAAGATACCAAAATACATTTGAAGGGGTATTTGTAATCTCTAAATCAGCCTGTGATTTTTCTTTCACCTTATACCGTGATATCCCACATTTAGGACACTCTGAAAAAAAATCATATTCCTTCCTATATATAATGCAGTCATTCGGACATGCATGTATTTTCTTATATCCCAATCCCATTGGGAATAATATTTTCTTGGCCTTATAATGTGATTTTGGAAGATCGTTATCTTTTGGAAGAATGACTTTCATCAATTTTAGCAGCTCTATAAAACTTCTGTCACACCATCCATGTTTCTCCATCAGGTTAATCAATCTTAACATCATCAAAAAAACCGTAAAATCTATACAACAAGGATATAATGGTTTTTCAGCATCACTATATTGACGCGCAATTGTCGGTTCTATCTCAATTTGTTCTTCTACAATATCGTGAATCATTTTTTCAATTACATCAGAGTTACCATCTTGCGAATCATCATCATCAGTGACATTCCGTCCCATTTCACCATGCCAAATCCAAGGGCTATAACTTGGATTAAAACCACGACAAATCAGACGACCTTTTATCTCACTACTTTTCAACTTCTTCATATTCAAACATTTCAGTCATGGACAGAAATAAATGTCACTACTCGGAACATTTGGTTTAGAAAATTCTAAAAAGGAATCAACACCTTCCTCATATTCATATCTCATTCGATGTGCCGTAATCCAACATCGACACATTATTAACTATATGAAATATCAAAAATATATATATTTTTAAGATAAGGAAAATATATGTTTATATGAAAAAATTCATAATTTGAAAGTAAAAAAATATTGAAATATAAAACAAATCAATGTGTATTTAAAAAAATATTCTTGAATATTATTTTAAAAAAATATAGTTAGATATAACAGTTTCAAATTCCATTGAATCAAAGAAAACCATGGGACCTACAGTGTTTGATAAAAAAATTAGAGAAAATGGAGTAAAACTGAGAATCAAATCATATTTAAAATAAAAATTCAGATGGAGAAAATCACAATGTAAAGCCAATCATCACGACACAATCATCATGTCATAATCTCAGAAACCACGATACAGTAGTAATTCCCAACTGACACTTATCCCCAACCCCCTTGGACACACCCTGGACACCACCACCCCCTTGTACAGCCCCTCACCCCCTGTACACCACCCCCCACCCCTGTGAACACCCCATGGACACCACCACACCCTTGGACATCCCCCCCCCACCCCTCCTGGACAACCCCACCCCTGGATAGCTCCCACCCCTCTAGACAGCACCCCAACCCACCTAGACACCACCGCCACCCCTACCCCCATGGAATCCCCCTGGAAACCCCCTAGCCTTCTGGACCGCCCCCACCCCCTGGATAGCCCCCACCCCTCCTAGACAACACCCCTAACCCTACCCCCTTAGACACCCCTGGAAACCCCCAACCCTCTGGTTAGCCCGCACCACCTGAACAAACCCCAAAACCCTCTGGATAGGCCCCCACCCCCTTGGACAGCCCCCCACACTCACCCACCCCCTTGGAGACCCCCTGGACACCCCAAACTCTCTAGACATGCCTTCACCCCCGTACAACCCCCTTAACCCTCTGGATATGCCCCACTCCTTTAGACATCCCCCTCCCACCCACCCACCCCCCTTGGACACCCCCTGGACACCCCCAAACCTCTGGATATCCCCCACCCCCTTAAACACCCCCAAAACCATCTGGACAGCACCCACCCCCTTGGACATCCCCCCACACCCACCCACCCCCTTGGACACCCCCTGGACACCCCTAACCCCTCCTGGACACCACCCCCACCCCCTACCCCCTTGGACACTCCCGTGGACACCCCCAACCCTCTGGACATCCCCCCCACCCCTAGAAAGCCACCCACCCCTCCTGGATAACACCCCTACCCCTACCCCCTTGGACACCCCCCTGGATACCCCCAACACTTTGAAAAGACCCCACCCTCCGCACAACCACCCAAACCCTTTTGATAGGCCCCCACCCCCTTGGACATCCCCCACACCCACCCACACCCTTAGACACCCCCCATGGACACCCCAAACACTCTGGATAGCCCCCACCACACGAACAACCCCCCAAAACCCTCTGGATAGGCCCCCAACCCCTTGGAACCCCCCCCCACCCCCTTGGACACCCCCCTGGTCACCCCAACCCTCTGGACATCCCCCACCCACCTAGACACCCCCAACCCTCTTGACAGCCCCCACACACCGAAAAACCCCCAAAACCCTCTGGATAGGCCCCACCCCCATGGACAACCCCCCACACCCACCCACCCCCTGGACACCCCCAACTCCTCCGGGACACCACCCCCATGCCCACCCCCTTGGACACCCCCCCCCTGAACACCCACTACCCTCTGGAGAGCCCCCACCCCCTGGACCGCCCATAACCCTCCTGGACAGTACCCCTACCCCATACCCCCTTGGACACCCCATGGATCCCCCAACCCTCTAGACAACCCCACCCCCGGACAACCCCCAAAACCCTCTAGATAGGCCCCCACACCTTGGATGGACCCCCACACCCACCCACCCCCTTGGACACCCCCTGGACACCCCCCTAGACACCCACCCAACCCTCTGGACAGCCCCCCCGGAGAACCCCCAATACCCTCTGGACATGCCCCCACCCCCTTGGACCATGAATTGTATCTCCTACTAGTCCAAAATGCTCTATTGTGCAATTAATCGGTTTTAAATAGCATATGAAGACATATAATAGTCCACAAAAATAAACGACGTAAATATATTATGGAACAACAAAAAGTGATACCCAAAATAGGAACAAATAATCAAGAAACAAACATTCCACCATGAAAAACCATATATATACTTATAAAATAAATCACACTAGTATACGGAATGGGTGTATCACATTGGTTTACATATAAATTTCAGTAATATAGGTGAATGAGATCATTATTTTTCAATAAAAATAAAAAAACCTTCAATGTCGGGCATTCGCCAAAAAAAACGAAATAGAAGTACGTGAGTCTTACGTGAATATTGAGAGTCGATCTAATAGATATGGGGATAATAAATAAGATGATGATTGAAAAACGAGGTAAGAGGGTTTGAAATCAAAGAATCTTACCTTGTTTAAACAAAAAAATTGAAAACGTAAGTATATACTATCCGGGAAAAACATAAATGAAATAAAGTCATGGGAGGCTTACCTGAGAGTTTCAAGTTAAGATGATAGATCCAAGGAGAGTAAAGATGATAAAAAATGATGGAAAAATTAGTTTAATGCAATGATATCGATGAGTCGATTAGGGTTTACCACGAGAGAGAGACGAGTCGCTGGACTGTTGATCGAAAAATCGTAAATGATAATCCATGGGGTGTGTTATGTTTTTAAATGTTTTATAACGTTGTTTTTTTAATAACCAACATCATAAACTGTTTTTATTACATTTATAAGGTCAGTTATTATAATAACTGACGTTATAAATGTATCAGATATGGTTATTTACGTCTTTTATTTTATAACCAACGTAAAAAAATTCCGTGTGTTGGTTTTTTACGTCATTTATAGAATAACCGATGTAAAAAAGACATCCGAAATCACAGTTTTTACGTCAGTTATTTTAGAACGGACGTAAAAAATTATGTGGGTTTATTTGTTACATCGGTTATCAAATAATCGATGTCAAAAATCCTCAAAAGCAACATTTTTTACGTTGGTCATTTTATAACCGACGTAAAAAATTCGTAGATACGTTGTTTTTTACATTGTTTATCAAACAACCAACTTAAAAAACACCGCGCATTGGTTTTTTACATCGGTTAATTTATAACTGGCGTAAAAAAAAGAAACGCACATGATTTTTAATGTTGGATATTAAAACAACCGACGTTAAAAATTTACACACCACATATTTTATGTCAGTTTTAAGATAACCGACATAAAAAAACCACGTCTCATAGATTATCATGTAAGTTCCATAGAACCAATGTAAAAAATGGTGACGTAAATAACGTTTTCTGCACTCGTGTATGGACTTGTACTCAACTAAACTGCCTCTGTTTATGTCATGCTCGTTGAAAGGCATTGGGCATGGGACTGTGGTGTGGTAAAAGAATTGTATACAATGGGACTAAATCTATAATTTTTTGGGAGCGGGGCTATAGATCTGGGTTGTGGGAGATGGAGTGTGTAGTATAACTTAGAAGGATGATAGTTAGAAGTGGTTAAACGAGGTTGTTCATTGGAAAAAAAGATAGTTTTTTATTGTTTTTTGTATGGTTATGTTTGGTAGTATCTCAGTAGTGCTCAAATAAATTAAGGTGATCCCCCCATCGTAAATAATGAATTAGAAAGTGGTTAAATGAAAATTGGATGGGCTTATTCCTAGAAGTGGATGTTGTGTGGTTATTTATATCGGGAAGCAGCAAATGTTGTACTAGTTGGCTCGTTTGTTTTGTTGTTTGAAATCCATAGGCTGGGATCAGTGTTTTCTTTCCAATATATATAAATTGTAGTTCCTTTTGATTTCTTAAATGCACCCCACCCCTATTGAGCATTATGTACTTTACCCCACCATCTCATGGGGGATGGTGTCTTTCCCAACATCCCAATGGGAGGATGGATGGATGGTTACTTACTTTCTTTCTCACACCCTCTTCCGGGTTCTTACCTGTGGAGCATATCTGAGAAGATTGTAATGGTTTGAGGGTTACCATAGCCCAAGATCCATTAGGAAAGGGTTTTTCGTAATAGGCCCAGGTATTTGGGGGACATCAATTTTTTTCAAGTGTATTCATGATGAGTATCAAGTATCTTCAGCTGAGAGGCATGGTTGTTATGGCCCATGTGTTTCCAGAGGGATTGTGTGTGGTTTGAGGCCCAAGTGTGTGTGGGTGCATTGTGGAAGTTGGATTGTTTATGGCAAGAGTGGTAGCATCAAGATGTTATCCATTATGAATGACAAATTAACCAGTGGGAAAGGGGTGTGGGGTACACAAATATCATTTTTCTCATACTAATATTTTACATGACAGGAATTATTTGGTTAGTGTGCCTTGTTGAGGCTAGGCTGGTTAGTATTTCTGGGTAGGTGTTTTCATGTTCTACTATTTTATCATAGAGACGTTTGTACGTTCCATCACTAGTGCATGGGTGGCTTCAGTTTTCCAATATGGTAGACTTGTATACTCACCCTATGTATATAAAAATTATTTTCAGGATTCTAAGAGGATATTGAGGATCATGCTGGACATTACTAGATTGGGCGTTAGGATTATTTTTTGGTGTTTCTTAGTTTATTTTCCTTTTGTACTTTACTTTGGATTTTTTGTGCCTTGAATAAACATTACTTATAAATGTGAATGGGGGAAATGGATTTTGGGATTACTTTTACTTATAGTATTTTGGAATGGTTTGATAATTACCAACTTATCTCTCGATTGTGCTCTATAAAAAGGGCAATGCTTTCTATATTGTGTGATATTATATAACCTTAGTTCTAGTTTCCAATATGGGGCCTATATAAGATGATAATTGGGGGGTCATTATCTCCCTATCATCATGAGGAAGGAAGGGTGTGGCACTTTTCTTTCCCCTCCCTTATCTTGAAAAAGGCATGTCGTGACACATACCATTCATATAATATTATTTCTTACTAAAAGATTAATAATTATTATATAAAATTATAAACCATGCTAGAATAGTAATTTTTATTGTCTTTAGATTCTAGACAATTAAAAATATTATTTAGGTTAATTATTCATTATCATACAAAATATAATTCTCACATTGAATACTTATTTACATACCCTACAAAAAAATTATTCATATCCCAGGGAAATTAATCATATGTAAGAGTGAAATATAATTATTAGTAAGGGTAAATGAGAGATATATAAATTATCTCTAAACAATAACATGATAGAAATGGTTTTATAGTAAGATATTAACATTTTATATCCATAAAATGCATATATAGATCTTATTAATGAATCATGATGTGATGATTTTGAATTCATGTGACAGTAATAACAATAAAATCTAACAATATCGTCATAGAGAGTAAAATATTGGTATATGAAATAATATTTTCATCTACACAATAGAATATATAATAATTTCATTATTTAGGTCTAAAATATATGTATATAATATTTTATTTTGTTCAATTCAACCTATGATATTTTTTTGGGAATATTTTTCTCAAATAAATTTATTTTTCTTGGATGACATTTGTCACAGGTAGCACTATGTTTTGAAGACAGATAATATACTATTAAAATATTATTATTTACAACGATAAAAATATCCATTATATTTAATTAGAGGTTATGAATATGAATAAATAAATTATAATAATATATTTTATTAATATTTATATAAGGTAACCAAATTTGTAAAAAAATAATTAGAAGTGTAAATAAAAACTATTTGAGAATAAAGAAAATCTTTTTCTCAAATAAAAATTCTGAGCACAAATTTTTTTACATTGATAAATTAAAACAATCATATTTTTTAATGATTTTATTAAATTTATATATAATATATTAATTCATATATTAAAAAATCATCTTATTTATTTCCTAGGCATGATATAAAAACATGTCAAATTTGAATCGTACTAATTTATTTTTTTAAATATCCATTTATGTGTATTTTTAAAATTTAATTTAAAAATTAATATTTCAATGTTAAAGATATTCAATTAAAACTATTTTTTGAAATTAACATGTCAAAATTATCATGAGAGGATTTTTTTGAATGTTTTTGAAAAATTTAATTTTTTGTTGAGAAATATTAAATATTGATTATTATTGAAAATTTACGTTTCTCTTAAAGGATTTATAAAGTTAATTTTAGTTTTTAAAAAGAATTAAATGAAAAAAATTAATCCATTATATATTTATTAATAGAATTTATGTAAATGGGATCATTTTAATTTTGAATTTGGATGTAATAACATTTTAATCTTTTAAACATTTTCTCCATAGAAAAATTCTTATTTGTCTTTTCTTTGAGATTATTTTTGTATTCATTTTTGGACAACTGTAAATGAATTTTTTGATTAATGGTTTTTATATTAGAAATTTTGTTAATTTATATTGTCTAATATTTCAAGCATAATTTTTTTCCATATTTAATAATTTAAACGATAAAAATAAATTACCATGTTTATGGAAAATATGGGATTATCAAGGAATTAAAAATAAAGACAATGGGTAAAAATTTCACTAAATATGTATAACATCAATTTTCAAGACATATTTAAACCATATAAATAAAATTATGGATAATGTTCTATTTTGGATACCTTTTCAAGTTAAAAACATTGGTACATCTTTTTTCTATTCAAAAATTACATGTGAGTCACTCACATAATATATAAAAATATAACAGCTCTTCTATTCCCTTTACACTTAAATAAAATTTTATCTAGAAAATATCTACATAATTTACTTTCTTATATTACTTCTATAATATAACAAGCAAAGGTTTTCTCAGAAATCCATTCTAAGATTCACCTTGTTGAAACAAAAAAGAAGATTCTTTGTGAGGAAGAAGTAACATCCCAAACATTTCATTTTATTTTATTTTATCCTCCACCTCCTTTATTAATTTATTAAACAATATGATATAACAAATTCATTTTATTACATATAATTATATTTTATTATTTCAATAGAATAACATAAATCCTTATCCTATTACATAATATGGATTATAAAATAATCATTTGTTTGAATAGAGGACTACTGCATTATGAACCGATGATATTCATTTTCCATCGACACATATCATGGGATGATATAATTATAGAGACCAAAACATCAAATACATGGATACTAAATATTTTAGATTTATATTCATTATTTTACACAAACACACACCTATGGTTCATAATTTTTTAGTGCCTTTTGATACATAGTACGAAATATTCTATTTTTTCAAATTCTCATAAACATATCCCATAATGATCTTCCAATTTTTCAGTATTCATAAACTTTTCGTAAATTAAAACATTCTTTATAACCTGGGTTGGAATCATATGAAATGGTGATATAAAATATTATTAAGTTCAAAATGATAAATTTGTAAACATATTTCAATCATAAGGGTAGGAGAACATGTGTGTAACATATTAAAACCATACCCAACTTATCAATGATAAAAATATTATATCAAGGAATAATGATTGATAGTTCCTAAGAATTGAATCATAATGGAATCAAATAACAATATCCATGATAAACAACATTTTCATATGTAATTGTTTTAGAGGATACAAATAATATTATAAAATATATTGATTAGGGTATACACTATGTCTTTCAAACCATATTTGGCTTCAGCTAATAACCCTTACTCATGCCTCGAGCATTTTATAACCTTCATCATACTCACTTTTGGACTTTAGATAACCTCTTATATTTCCCATTTTGGGTGTTGAAAAACTTATAATGTAACCATATAGATAATATGTAATTAACAATTACCCAATGAATTGAAGGGAGATATTAGTCCAAGGTTCCATGGTCATAATGTAAACAAAATTCACGCTTATAACATAACCACTATCACATAATGAAAACCATACATGTGTGTGTCATAGTAACCTAAAATATCCATCCTATAAGAACCTATAAAATTAAATATGATTCATGATAAATTAAATTACCATCGGGCATGAAATAAAATTTGTTTCATATAAACATAATTATTTACTCATATCTTATCTCATGGAAAATGAAGTGACTTTTAGATAATGTTTATCAAGGAATAATTCATGGGAAACGAATCAACTTTCGTAAGAATTTTTTCATTTTATAACACTTTGAAATAAATGGGGTTTATAAACAAATTTTCATAATAAACATTAAAAAATAAAACAATTAATAGTAATTGTATACATGGATCATATCATTGTTAAATTTTATGTAACATCAAATTATGTCGTCTTATAAGGAAAATTCTTTGGAAGGAATAATCAATTTGAACATTACATGATAAAAATAATATTATATACTTTTAAAAAATATAGAATATATAAAAAATGATTTCAAACTAATTATATTTGAAAATAACATTGAAAAAAAATACGTTATCCTTCAATGAAGATAATGGTTAGGAAGGAATTAAATTTTGTTCATGGAGTACATATAAAAACCACAATTCCATTCATAGTTTCAGTAAAATCCAAACATGAATTGTTTTGAAAATGATATTAAGATTTCATTTTATAATAAATGAAAGGGTGTAAATTTATTTAATATATCATTTTATAATCTTTTTTATAAAATACTATATTTATTCAAAAATAGGGTTTTTAAAGAAATAGGTTTTTTGATTGAAGGGAGGATTAAATATGTTTTTCCTGAAAACATTATCTTGGTCTCTTTAGTAAATAACGGAAGGAAAAATCAAGGAAACAAGAATTATAGTGACCTAACTAGTTGATAAGATAGTTCTTGAGACTTTTGAGAGTTGGATCATATGACTTAATCATCGTAAGCATAAACATAAATAATCATGAAATAGGTTGAGATTATAACATAGGAGCCATAAAAATCAGTTACATTAATTGTAAAACCTCATTAAAATCAACATAATGTGAGAAATACCATATAATTTAAATAAGTGTCATATATCGGGATGGGTAGTAGAAGCCGATTGGTTGGGAATTTAAAAATTTTAAGATAACCGAAGAAACGTTACTACATCGACTCGGGTGAACTATCCCAGTACAGTCCAATGAACACAAATGGATTTATCAGGGGGAAAAAAATTTAAAATGTACCATGTTTGGATCTAACGTGTGCAAGTCTGTCATAGGATGGTGGAGACCATTTCTCAATGAATATGACATCAAAGCCCTCTAGATCATCCACACATTCCTCCCAAATATTTATGTGTATCGTTCATTGGAAACTAGGTGCTAGCACACTACAAAAACGAGCACTTTGATGGAACAATGAACACCACAAGGCAAGAGACATTGATCCAAGAAAGAAGATCTTTATGTTCTTCCTTGCGTGAGAGAATACCTCTCTTATATCCAACAAGAGAGAGAGTCTCTCAAGATTGACACATGAAGAGTCTCTTGGGGATATCATCTCTTTTACTTATATAGAGAATATATAAAATACCTGTTATGTGTTCCCGACACCCTGTTAAATAGATATTCACAGAATAATTTTTTTTAAAAATTTTTTTGGATAAATTATATTATTCCATATTTAATATTTATAATATTTCCCTAATTTAAATAAATATTAAATATATATCGCATGATAAACATGAGTCTATAAATATAATCACTTCTCCTAAAAATATTAAATAAACCCTGTATATTTAAATACATTCGAATATTGTTTTATCATTGTATTTACTTAATAACTTGAAAATACATGTTATAAATAAATTCAACATATTTTTCCAAATATGAAAAACTAAAGAATTTAATTATTACATGGGAATCTATAAAACATGGATAATACATTTACACTTTTGTAGGGCCCACCATGTTCTATATTCTTATTCCTAGAATATGGATGATTCGTAAAGATCTATTCTCTGTGACCCTCTAGGCCCTTATCTCAATAGTAGTTAATAATATTCATCGACCAAGACCAGGGTCTAGAAACCCATCGAGGCCCTTATAGAGATTAGGAAAAGTCAAAGCAATGAATACCTTATTATGAACATGGTTTGTGTAATATAACATCTTCTTCATTGATATCACAATAAAGAAGAATGCATGCTTGTTTCATCATCCATTGTCTTGATTTATTTTATTTGATGATATATACGGACAATCATACCTTCAACTACAATTGCCATGGAATTAGTGATGGTGCAATCATCTTAATCAACCAGGCTTGAGATATCTCTTCCTCAAATTAAAAGCGAAAAATCTTATCCTGATCATTCAATAATTGTTATATCCCCAATGACGTACAGAACACGGACTACCACTCCATGAATTTATCACCATGGCTTTCACCTTGAATCAATGTTCAGAATGAAATGATATACATTGATAATGATCTCATTTCTGGTGACCATAGCACATTTTCGTAGATATGAACGATCAATGACACTGGAAGCCTGTGGTGTTAATATTATGTGGGTTTTCCATCATGATCTCAACTACTAGAGATCTTCAAGTGTGATCTACTTGAGAAGAAGTCTCAATGATTATGATCCCCTATCACCTGATGGTCACACATCAGATGTGTTCTTTATGAATTATGTAACTGGACCGTAAAACATTACATTAAGATTACTTTCATGGAATCTCATGGTTCTCATTATAGAGTGGAATATACTATAACCCTCTGATACAACATGTAATCTAAGGAAACTGTCATAAACAATGTGGATACAGAAGTATCAACACTATTATGGAAAGAAAAACACATTTATATATATATCAAACTGTAGACATGTAGTGGTAATCAAAGTAAAACAGAATTTGGGTCTATGGAACCCACTTTCAACACTCTCCCTTGCACATGATCCAACTGCTAACAGGTTTCATTCCACAAGCTCTCACATGAGAATCATGATTCTAGTGAGAAATGGATTTTGTCTGGGGTTCTATAATGTTGTCATCTATGGCTACTCTACTAACTCTAACTTCACCTCTTTGAGTAAAATACCTTAAGAGATGTGACTTCTGAAGAATATTCCTTGTTCTCTGGTGAGACTCAGGCTTCATGGAAAGCACCACTACAACAGTATTTTCACAAAATAGTGGAATAGGGTATGCACTACTAGGTATAACACCAGTGTATAAGATAAAGTCGCATATCCAAACTACATCCTTTGCTACATCAGATGTTCTAATATAATCGTAATCTCATGTAGAATAGGTAACCATAACACTCTTTGAGATTCTCTAGATCCATGCACCACAATTCAACAAAAAGATGTAGTGTGATTGTGATTTCAGATCATCATGAACTTTATGGAAACTAGAATCAGTGTATCCCATCACTACTAGTTCCTCATCTCCTCCACACACAATGAATATATCCTAAGTATGCCTCATGCACTTTTGGATTATTTTAACATCTTTCCAATGCATCTCTCTTGGATTGGCTTGAAATCTACCCACAATTATTAACGCAAAGTTGACATCAATCCCATTACATATCATGGAATACATGATAGAACCAACTACTAAGTCATAAGGGATTCTACTCATTCTATCAATCTCCTCCTGTATTAGTGGGAACATTATCTTGGAGTTATTTATACAATGTGACATAGGGAACAATCCTCTCTTGAATTGTTCAATATTGCAACATTGGAGTACATTTTAAATATATGTACTTTGACGTATTGCTAGATTCCATTGAGATCTATCTCGATAGTTCTTAATCCCCAGAGTGTAGGATGTTTCACCTAAGTCCATCACTAAAAAGCGTTCATTTAACCATGTCATAACTAACTGTATGACTTGCACCTCATTTCCCATAATTAATTATTCGTCAATATATAACACTTTGAATAAAATCACATTCCCTTAAACCTTTAAATAGACACAAGGGTCACTTTATTTTTTGAAAAAACCAAATTATATTATGGCCTCATCAAAACAAACATTCCATGATTCTGATGCATCCTTCAACACATAAATGGATCTCTGCGTCTTTCACATTTTATTGGTGTTAATTGACATAAAAAATCTTCGTGTTGAGTCATATATAATTATTCAACCAACATCCCATTTTGAAAAGATATTTTGACATCCATTTGAAAAATTGCATAATCTAGAGAGGCTGCTATTACATGTAATATTCTGGTTGATTTAAGAATTTCAATTTGTGATGGGGTTTCATCATAGTCAATGCCTAGAAATTTCCGGAAACCCTTTGCAACTAGTGTTGATTTAATGGTATTAACCTCACCATCCATGAGCATATTCTTCTTGAATACCCATTTTCATCCAATGGCCATTACATCAGCTGGTGTGTATACCAAAATCCAAACAAGAATTTGGTACAAGGACTCCATCTCAAAATTCATGGATTCATTCCATTTAGCAGGTTCTTTTCCATCTACTGCTTCCTTGAAGATTATTTTTTCATCAACCTCATGGACTACTGTGTCACTTGAATCGATGATAATAATGTAATAATTCTCTGGTTCTCTAACCTCTCATATATACCTAAACAATATTTATGTCTCTAGAACAACTTCTTCTTCCACATGCTCTTGTGGAGATTGTTCCTCTACCAAAAATTAATCATCTTGATCAATAAATTCATCGAAGTCAATCTTACTCCACCAATTTCTAATATAAATGTGTTTCCATTATAGAAATATTGTGTATCTTTCCACAATAACATTTTTATCTAAAGGGTTATATATGAAATATCTTATACTTTCTATAGGATAAACTATAAATATTGACTTGGTGCTCTGAATGCTAATTTGTCACTTGATAATGTCTTGAAAAATGCATCACACCCCCATACATGTATGTGTGTCAAAATGGGTTTCATTCCATACCATAACTCATATGGAATCCCACCTACAGTTTTAGTTGGTACTTTTTTAATGGTATATGTTGTTGTCTATGAGGTGTATCCCTAAAATGATAATAGAAGTGTTGTATGACACATCATTGATCTGACCACATCAACCAATGTCTTATTCCTCATTTTACAAACACCATTCCATTATGGTTTATAAGGTGGAGTGAGTTGGGATATTATCCCACAATTCTTTAAGAGATCAATGAAAGATTTGTTTAGATTTTCTCCACCTTGGTATGAGCAGAGTTCTTTTATCTTATTACCATGCTTGTTTTCTACTTCATTTTGGTATTCCATAATAAAAGAAAGGAATTAAACTTATACTGCATTATGTAGATATATCCATACCTATTATAGTCATCAGTAAAAGTAATGAATTATGAAAACCCACCCCTTGACTCTACTAAAAATGGACCACATATATCAGTATGTATTAATTCCAGTACTTCATTGGATCTTTCTCCCTTTCATGTGAAAGGTGCTTTGGTCTTCTTTCCTTATAAACAAGATTGACATACCTCCAAGGGTTCGAAATATAATGCGTCTAAATACACTTCTTTATGTAATCATCATAATCACTTCTCATTTACAGGAGTAATCCAGAAGTGCCATAGGAAGGTGATATATGAGTCATGTTGGCTATTTTTTTCATTGATTTCCAATATGGGGTTCTTGAGTTCTATCATGTATTAACCATTGTTAAGATGTTCCATACCATAACACATGTCATCTATATAAAAGAGACAACATTAATTTCCAAAAATGAAATAAAATACCGTAGTATCTAAACTCGACACCATGGTTATGTTCCTAGTAACAGAAGGCACATAATATCAATTTTTTAAAACTATAACCAAACCACTAGGCAATGTTATGTGATCGTCTCACATTTCCAAGGATACCAGACATGCACCATTTTCAGCTTGAAGATCCACATCACCCTTTGTAATCTTCTAAATCATATTTCTTTTCTGTATAAGAATAAAAATGTTTGATCCACATTCTATATCAAATACCCACATTGTAGAGAAATATATATTTCATTCAATGGAAAAAATACCTGATGAAGAGACATCAATTTTCTTCTTCTTCCTAGCTCTACAATTCTTCTTCCAGTGGCCTTTCATGCCACATCAATAGAAAACAACTTCCTACTCATTAAATTTCATCTGAATTTTTGGCTTCTTTTTTGGAAGATGCATTAGTGGATTTGGGCATGACATGGCCTTATACCCCTTTTCCTTTCCCTTGTTTTTCGTTTCCACCAAAAGGACTGATGAATTGGTATTTTTCATATCCTTTTTATCTTGAAGAACAATATCCAAAATTTCAGAGAGTGACTTTGTCAAATCATTCATGTTATAATTTACATTAAATGTTGAAAATCATAACGGTAAATAGGCATGAGTGAGGTCTACTGCAGGTTCGTGGCTTAATTTGAACCCAAGTGTATCAAGCCTCTCAATATACCCAATCATCTGGAGTACGTGAGGACCATCTTGATTCCCATATGCAATGCTGCACTTATAAAGGGACTAGATATCTCAAACCATTCATGCATGGTCGTCTCCTGGTATAATTGATGGATATGTGAAAGCATCTTTATGTCATCCTAATCCTCATGAATATTTTACAATTGGATGGAAATGGATGACAAGATGATGCCTTGAGCATCAAGTGCATTGTCTACATGCTTTCTCCATTTTTCTTTTTCCAACTTACTTGCTTCTTGAGGAGGATCAACATGAATTGGGTATTCCAGTACATATAACTTACATTAATGGAGTAGTACTATGCACAAGAACCTATACCACTCTAGGAAGTTATTACCAATCAGGATATTTTCATTATCCATAATTGATAACAGTGATAAAGTACTTGTGGTGTTGGTGATTTCCTTTTAAAATCTGCATTAGATAGACATTTAGCAGTTAGTATTTCGTCTTGATTACCTATTTAAATTTATGATAAATAAATTATTATATCATTTTAATGTCTCCCACAATTTTAGGGAACCATCATAGCCCTCCCAATTAGATTCAGTATACTATGTCTCTTGAGTATTCTTGTGGAAAGGATCTGCAAATCATCCCGCATAGTCTACAAGCAATGGCCACTCCACTACACGGAGGGTTTCAAGGTAGTCACTTGGTTGGCCAACTAGTTGACATGTGGTTCCTTGTGTGGTTGAGTAATGTAATAGCTTTTGGAATATGAACATGATTTCATCTACATCTTGCCTGTAAATTCATAGTTAGTCAGCTATGGATAATCCCTAACTACTCACATAGGTTAAGTGGACCCTGTTCTCACATGAAAATGCCTAGATGGTAAGAGGCACTCTCAAATATGGATGACAAGCACCCCACACACCCGGTTTGGTTTAAATGTGTGAAATGGAAGGCTTTGGAATCAATATATCTTAAAGGAATTTTTATATTTATAGAAAAATATAATCATTTTCTATTTATATGTTCAAAATAGATTTCCACACTCACAAACAAACATGAAAATAGAAATATATTCATCACTTATATTTGATTTTTTAAACATTATTATTATTCTATGTGATCAAGCAATTATCCTAAAAAATTATAAAATAATAAACAATGTGTAATGGTATATCATGGAATCAAACTAGTCATGAGAAATCTATTTTGATTGATCCATAATGGACCAATCATGACCTAGGGCCATCCATACATGATTCAACACTTGACTCACATTGCAGAAAGCCCTAGTGCATTGCGCTCGGGCTCATATCTGGATTATTGACTCGACATGGCGTGGTCTGCGTCTCAGATCATCATCATTTAATTAAAAGTCTGTTTTCATATAGGCGAGGGGGTCTAGGGGTACAAAAAAATATAAGATATTGAACCACATGTCCATATACATATTTGAATTAAAATATGATTCACAAACCATCATTTATCTAATTAATTATTACAATCATCACATGCATTGAATAAATAAATAAATAAAAATAAACTAGAAATGCATGGTTTGGTTACTTTCTCAATACATGTCAGTATAAATAAAGTGAAAATAAAAATTAAATTGAAATAAAATTTAAAGATTACGAGGGCACACTAAATAATTAAATGAATTTGAATAAATACAATTAATTTATTTTTATTAGTTCCACTAGAATAATTTAATTTTAATTCCAAAAATAATACTAGACCATTAATTTAATTTTAACTATAAAATTGAATTATACTATTAATTTAATTATAATTATAAATTTAAATAAAAAAATTTATTTAATTTTAATTCTAATTAAATAAATTTTCAGAATAAACTAAACTAAAACCCAAATATACTTATAATGAATTTAATTTAAAAAACCAAATTAATTAAAACTAAACAAATGGTTTACCTCTAGCTAAGGAAGGACTCTGGCTTGACTACAAACCGCTGTGAGGGTGTGTTACTGGAGCAGAGTCAAATCGTCTCGTCACTCTGGCATGACCACCGCGTGAATGCGGCGTGACCGCAACATGATCGCGGTGTATCCAATCGGTCCAGCAAAACCTGCAGTGGCAGTGACTTCTGATGCGGTGCATTGGTGGCAGGGCACCACCCTGGCTTGCGGCGAGTGTAGTAGCCCATGGCTCCAGCCAGTTGCAAGGGCAGGGGCCCGGTAAGATGCTGCACTGAGGGAGGTGAGGCGTCCCAGCCTGGTCTGATAGTGGTGCTACCGGGTAGCAGCGAACGGCATTGGGAAAGCGGGTTGAATTAGTCCAACAGCATGGATAATAGTAGATGTGAAGGTAAGATGTTAGGGTGAGGTGCTCTGATGAGACAGGAATGGAGGCGGCTTAAGGCGGAGGGGAGGATATGCTTAGAAAGGTCCGTGATGAGGCATAAGAGAGGTCATGCTCAGAGAGGGCCAATACGCATGAGGAGGGAGGCGGGAAGGGTGAGTAGCGCGACACCTTGGAAAGGGATTCTTCTAGGGGTATCCCCCCTCTTTCGTGTGGAGGAAGACCCTTAGGGGTCTTCTTTCTTTTTTTTGACTTTAGACAAAATGAACACCCCAAACCCCTTTATTATTTTAAAACTAAAAGGAGAAGATCCAAATTGGGGTCTTGGTCTCATTAATATTTTTGTTTTTTTATATTTCTAATTTCTAAAGTCTTTTAAAAAAGAAATTCTTTACCAAAATTCTTCAATGACCCCTTTTAATTTATTATTATTTATTTGAGTAAAATAATATAATATGACATTATAATATATTTTATTTAACTCTAAAATAAAAATGACTCATTTAATTCGAGTGATCAGATTCTGGCCGTAGTGTGGCCTGATTCGTTTACATTGATGAACGCATTCAAAAAAAATAGTACATGTTCATTAAAAAATATTAATCTGAAAAATTTTATACTGTTAACATCGATCCAAAAAGTTTCAAGTGGGAAAAACATGGCCATTCGGAAACGGATGGAGATACTAAAAGATCCAATGGAACCGATTTTATGCCTCCTTCTAAATTTTAATGATATTTTATTTTTCTTTGACTCTTGGATATCATGCCAACCTTTGATACCACATTTAGGTAGTGGGATGGGAAACAAAAGCCGATTAGCTGGGAATTTAAAAATTTTGACATCACCATAGCCCCATTACAACATAGACTCCAGTGAACTATCTAGGTACAGTCTAAGGACCACCCATTGATTTATCATAGGAAAAAATTAAAAACAAGAAAACAACTTGTCCGGATCTGATGTGTGCATGTCCATCACAATATAATAGCAACCATTTCTAGGAGACTCCAACATCCAAGCCCTCTAGATCATCCAAGCACGCCTCTCGAATCTTCTCCTATGTCGTATATTGGAATTCAGGTTCTATCACGATACACCAACTAGCTCTTCGATGTAACTATGATCACTTCACGGAAAGATACTTAAATTCAAGAAGGATGATCTTGATGTTCTTCATATCTTGAGAGAATATCTCTCTATTATCCAGAAGATGAGAGAGGCTCTCATATTTGACAGATGAATATTCCCATGGGGAGATCCTCTCTTACTTATTTGGATAATATCTAGAATACCTAGTATGGGTTCCCCCTTGTAATAAATATTCACAGTATAAGTTTTATAAATATTTTTTTTATGAAAAATTAAATTTATACATAAATAATATTTCTAATTTTATCACTAATTACAAAATATAATAAATATATATCACGTGTTAAACTTGAGTCTATAACTGGACTCACTTATCCTACAAATATTAAATGAACCCTACATATTTAAATACGTTCAAATAATATTTTATCTTAGTATTTACTAAATCACATGTAAATATATGTTAAAAATTAATTCATTATATTTTTCCAAACATAGATAATTAAAGAATATATTTATTACTTGGTAATCCATAGAGCTTGGATAATACAAGGACCATTTAGTGGGGCCCACAAAGTTTGATATTCTATTTTCCATAATAGGGAAGAATATTAAAGATCTATTGTGTGTGACCCTCTGGAACCTTATCTCAATAGAAGTGAATAATATGCACCAACCAGGAGAGGGGTTTAGAAACCAATCGAGGCCCCTATAGAGATAAAGTAAAGTCAATGAAATGACTAACTTCTTACGAACATGGTCTATGTTATATAATCACTTTGTCATTGATATATCAATAAAGTTTAATGAACACTATTGTTATCATATTTTATCATGCTTTATTTAATTTGTGGATATATCTAGATGGTCTTACATTCCACTACCATGACCAAAAATTTAATCTAGGTACAATCATCATAATAAACCATGCCCGAGATATCTCATCCTCAACTAGGTAGAAAAAAATCATATCTTAATCATTCAATCAATTCTGTTTCACTAATGATGTACCCGACAAAAACTACGTCACCACATCATTATCACCATGGTTTCAAATTGAATCAATGTATGCAATTCAATGACATACATTGATAATGATATCAAGTCTAGAGACCATTACACATGTTCCTAGATAAGAACTACTAATGAAACCTAAAACATGTGGTTTTCCTATTATGCGGGTATGTCCTCATGATCTCAACTACTAGAGATCATCAAGTACCAACTTCATGAGAAGAAGTCTCAATGTATTTGATCCCCCAACACCTGATTGTCATACATCATTTGTGTACTTTATGAATGATGTAACTAGACCATAATAAGTTACCTAATGATTACAATCATTAAATCTCTGGGTTCTCATTATAGCTTGTGATATTCTACAACACTTTATTGGTCATGTAATCTATGAACATTATCCTAATCAAAGTAGATGTAGAAGTATATACATTATTATGGTAAAAAAACACATGTATATATAACAAACTAAATACATGTTGTGTTAATCAATTTACAATAATAAGGTTATTTTTTATATAACAATATTGGGTCTATTATATACACCACATAGATTATGATATTTTCGTAACATAACTTGTGTCCCAAGAAGGCATGTTGACATAAAATACCTTATCAATTTAGTATGGTTTTTAATCATACATACTAATTAATAATAACATAAAATGATACAATATGTGTAATTTAAAGATATATTTTCATTATATTACTTGTAAAAAGGACAATATATACACCACATAAATGAAATGAGAGGTCAATTTTCATATATCTCTTAGAAATTAATGAGATACTTGAAATTTGTTACGATAGTTCTCATTATCCTTTATAAAATTTAATACCACCTTTGTAATTAATATAAATTTATTATAAATACATTATAGAACTATAATTATATATATGACACCATATATTATTTACTTATTAATTTTTATTACCTTTTTATTAAAAATTTCATGTTAAAGTCTCATTCTGGGCAATAACTACTATATTTTTTCATGGATAAATTGACTTTTTTTAAAATTTTAATCCCTCTTGAAATAATCATGTTAAAACCATTTCCAAAATATTATCAATAATATTAAAATAATATATATTTGGAATATATGTGTATTTATAGTAGTCCATAAAAATTTGGATATAGAAATTTAAATACATTACCATAGAAATGGTGGGTCGTACACATGCATGAATAGTTGATCCATTTTCTCAACAGATTCCATGATAGAATACTAAATAATATAGGATAATTAAATAATTATTTTTTTCTATTTAAATCACACATTTTCTTTAAACCCATTCTAATTTCCACCATTTTAAAGTGTGAATAAATCACATCACTATGATGAGGAAGTCTGTCATATAGACGAATGTCATTTTCATATTTTTACCAAATGAAATGTATGTTAACATTTATATAATGATTATAGAGGTAAAATATTATTAAAAATAGCTTATATAAACAATAATTAAAAAATTAAATTTTTTCTAGCTTATGAAGGAAAACAAATGACCGCAGTTCGTGATTCGGTTTTCCTTCATACACGTGAATGATGATTTCATAAACATTTTGATGGATGAGTATAAGTATTTAATTTATTACATTAACATAATTAAAAATCAGTCATATTTTTTTATTATATCAGAATATATTAATTTTAATTTATATATTCTAATATAAAATCAAAATAAAACTCTCAATTTTAGATGTCACATATTCATCGAATAACTTCTTTTGGATTTCACCAAATGAATTCATAGTTAGTATATATGACTAATGTAGGCGATCTAGGATGATAGGATGGTTTTATAAATTTTATTTGGGATGTTATTGTATAACCCAATGCATTTGGGAATATTTAGGACCATATGAGAGGGGTGGCCTTTTTTAAGTGAAGTGAGTGGAAAACATGAAATATTTTGAGAGAAGAATGTGTTAGAATGTTTTTAACCTTAAAAAGGTTATGAAATGGTCCATTATTGATTCTTGAATGTTTAAAGTTTATATTGGTCCCTAAAAATTTGTTATCACATATATTATGTCATTTTTAACACTAATCATTTGAGTTTTACACCACTATAAATGCATTTTCTCCTTTTAAAAAACAATTAATTTTTTGGTTTTTAGTGTCATTTATTTTTTGAAAATAAGTTTATTTTATTAAATAATTTAAATTATTATGATTCCAAATATTTACAAAAATTTAAAAATTACTTTCAAATTAGTTGGAAAGTATAATTTAAAAAAAAATAAAAATATTATGAAAAAATATGTCTTGAAATAGAAAATGATTAAATGTATAAATTGTTTCGATATCATGATACAATATTATATTGATTAAGAATATCTAAATTGGATTAATATTTATAAATTTTCAGTAATTAAAAATTTAATATTCTATAAAATTATTTGATGTTTTTTTATACATTAAATGAAATTTAAATGTATAATAACAACTAGTAGCTTTAACTATTCATAAAAAACGATCTTCTCAAACGAATCACTAAAATTTACAATAATTTATTTATTCAATACTAATTTAAAATGTTAATATATTTTTTTGATACCACATTATATGAAACATAACAATATTATTTGAATATATTATACATAATTTTTTTAAAAAAATAACTCAACCTAAATTATTTTATTAATTTGATAATGTAAAAGGTGTTTTTGTAAATAATTTTTTTTTTTCAGAAAATGATTTCCTCTATTTTCAAATATAATGAATATTAATTTATAATAAAACAGTCAAAAAAAAAATTCAATTTATATACATTTTTAAAAAATATATTTTAACAATTTCATGAATCCCATTCATTCCTTTCATTCCAACATCTCAATGATAACTATAATATTATATAATAATATTATAATTGAAGGTCATATTTGACTATAAATTAATGTTGTGTGTAAAATAAGTTATCGATGTAAGTTAAATTTATTTAAAAACCAATTATTTCAGAAAACAAAGTGGTGTTACATTGTACCCCCCTTAAAATAAATGTTTCCACTGATAGTAATAAATTTATTGACAACAAATGAGTATAATTCTTCCACATTACATCCTCAGATTCCCACATAGCTTCCTAAAATATGTAGTTTTCCCCCCAATCATTTACCAAAGGTGTGGTATTGTTTCATAGCACATTCTTTGTAAAAACCAAAATATCAACTAATTATTCAATTTTATAACATCACGATTCAGCGCTATGACCATTAAATTTAGTACATGTTATGGATTAGGTATAAATATACTCTATAATGATACATGGATGAAATTAGGGACTTCAGAGAGGTATTGTGGAAGTGCCAATAAATGGGATACCTTCTAGATATAATAAATATATAAAAGGGGATAATATACCTAGGACCAATATTTCCTTAATATCTTAATAAAAATTACATGTTTTGGATTTTCTTCAATCTATTTCAATATTCTCTTACTCTATTAAATGAAGATGAATTTTTATATTCCTAAGGAACACAAATATCAATGGATCAGTAATTAAATAGAAAGTATTTCCATATATCTATAATTATAATAGTAATAAATGGTTATTATAAGTCATCCAATATATATTAATATTTCTATCTTCATCCAAATTTCATATTATGCCAATAAATAAATAGATAACCTCATAACCATTCCATGATTGAAAATTTATATCAATGGTAAATAAATTTCATATTACCAACAGAACATTTATCTAAAAAATATCATTATGATGTTTTTAATCGTAATATAAAAATATGATAATCCATTTTTCATATATTCTCTTAAGGCATAGTAGTAACCAAAATTTCCATAAACCAAAAATGAAAACACACATAATACTTCAATAGATAAATAATACCACAGAATATTGAATATAATATATAAATCCAAATATTATGTAAATTCCATCAAGGATAATATAAAACCCTTTATAAAAAATAAAATTGTTACAAATTATTTCATCAATTATATTAAATTTAATATATCCATATCAATCATGTATTTTCTAAAAACACGATTTTCTCAACACGAGGACCACATTATGTCTTATAATCCTAAAATCATATGTTTTATATAATATACCATCTTTCCATTAAATCAAGGTTGATGTTCATCATTTCTACTGAACAAATTCATGAAAATAATTCCAGAAAAACATATCAAACTATCAATATATATTTGATTATTAATATAACATAATTCTTGAATTCCCATCATAAGATGTTTAATCATTCCACATTCATCTTAAATAATTATTAAGTCTCCATCATCTTATTCATTAATTCCATTTTCCATAAATATTAAATATAAATCATTCAATAACATTATAAAAAAAATATATTCATGTTTCTCACCGTTAACGTAACCAACAATTTTTTAATGGAAACATTTCATAAGTCATTTTTACTCTCTTAATCACTAGTAGTAAAACCATTAATCAAACTAGCTTGTGGATTCTCATCATGATAATTACCCCTCGGACATTGAATTTCATAACACTCGTACATTAATCATTAAAATAATCTATCTGATTTGAACACCTTACGGAGCTAATATTACAATCCATTATGTTAATATAACATTCTATCTTACTGCATCATTTTCTTACCTTATTCTTTGCACCCCCCCCCCCACATATGTCAACATCGTGTTCCTTTCGGAGATTCGCTTCAGTGATTATTCCCATATTCTCAATAGAAATGATACCAAATATTCATTCATACATGGCCTCCACCTCCATATATGTCAAAAGACTCCATCGTTATTTTCATTGGGGATTACAAGGTTTGGTTATGTTGGATGTTGTTAATCATAAATCATGACAACTGATTAGTAATAATCATAATATCTAGAACACTAGTCATTATCCAATTTTTTTCATCAACACATTGTATATCAAATTCACTAAAATTCCTACTTCTTAGAGTTACCGTTATTTACAAATATAATTAGTCATAGTATGAGTAACAATATATGTAGTGGGAGTCCACATAATTATGAAAAATAACTTATATGATGTCAAAATAATGAAAAATTATTTTTCATATATGAACGATTAAGATTAAACTATGCTATTTGTGGATGTGGTTTAACACTTTCAACATGTACTGTAATGATTTTTATAATTATTTTATCATTTAATTCATGAGTGTCAATCCAGGTGTGTATAACGGCCCATTTTCAAGTTCCAGGTGATGATCAAGTCCATTTCAATGATCCCTATTCAGAGTTTTTACCCCTATGAGAATCATCACCAAAGATACATCCACATGTATTGTCCTAACAGTTAAGTAATTTCTTATATACCACTCACTCTATCATTTATGAATATTATAGGACATTTTACTATCCTTTTAAAAATTAATAATCATATCCTTGTGAATATAATTTGAAATTTAAATAGGTATCTCACTAATAATTTCTCTTCTTTTTGTCAATATATTAACATATTAATTACATTGATACTACATATATATAAAACAATTCTCATATATATATATATATATATTAAATCAACACAATGATATTAACTAAATTAGACTAAAACATGCCTAATGATAATAATAGTTTTTTCCCATTAGAGAATGGGTATGCATTATATTTTTAATGATATTCAAGAACTTCTATAATGATATTCCTCATATTCACTAATCATAATCATACCCAAATTCAAAATTTTCTTTAGAGCCTACTAAGAAATTATAGAACTGTAATGAACCCAACTTTTAAATAATTCTTGTTTCCTAAATAAATGGTTTTAAATATTATATAATATTATACTCATACAAAATAATGTGAGATTGATAGAATTTTATTTCTTTAACAATGATCATTAGATAAGTCATCATTTTAAACAATTAAAATAAGAAATATTATACATTGAAAATTTTTAAATTATAGAATATATATTTCGAATGTGTGGATCACCACAATTTTCAAGAATCGTTTCCCCCACAAAAAATTATATAGAAATAAAAAACCTATCTATAAAATAATTAATAACTCTTAAAAAAATATATAACCTTCATTTATATTATAGTTATTATTTAATGAATGAATGGGGTGGTACCTATATGGTATAGAGGTAAATTTGACCATTAAGATTCAATTGTTATATGGTCATTGTTCAAATATTACAATTGTTCAATATGAATTTTGGAAATTATACACATTGTTGAATATTTTACGATTGTAATTACTATTTATATATACTAATGAAAAAAAATAATTGAAACAGAAAGTTGAATCTATGGACTATACTAGATGATTAATGTAGTTTGAATTCCATTTTCCAATCATTGGAGGGAGTTAATATCACTGGGATTCATAGTTGACCATGCCTAAGTTGAGCTTCAACATGTGAAGCTTGAACGGAATATCTTACGTCTGATGATATGTTTTTTCGATATTACAACTCATCCAATACTTTTTGTTCCATCCCCATGATTCTACGATAATCACACACTTGGACCATATGGAATATATGGAGTATAATGGGGTTATATGTCAAGGATATGGTTTCATAAAGTTTTATTTTCATTGTATAAATATAATGTTTATTCCATAATTTCCATTATACAAATTGTTTTTCTAAAAATTTCTATTTCTTAAAAAATAAAGATCTTTGTATAAAAAAATTAAAACTAAAATATTTAGTGACTTATTCTTGAAAAATATGCATTATTCTTTGAATTAGAATTTGGAAATTAGGTTAAATTTAATTTATTTGAATTTTCTAAATTATTCTAATATTATACGAATACTAAAATTGTTGTTTTTGGTTATTGATATGTTTAATGAATTTTTATTTATGTTAATGTTATTTAAGAACAAAATATATACATTACGTGATCTAAAATATGTTATTTTCTTAATATTTAGTATTTAAATATATTTTATCCCTTTCAAAGCCTATATGTTACAGTCCAAATCTGAAAATGTAAATTTTGATTTGTAAACAACCATTATGGAAATTTTAATCTTCCATAGTAATAAATTATTAGAAAATGGTGATCGGGTAGGGTGCATCAAAATCATATAAACATTCCCCCAAATGTTGAAAAATGTGAGAAATATTCATGTGTAAGAAAAATTATTTCCATTTTTCATAACAAAGTTTTACAAGGCCTATATTTCAAAATTATTAAACAATACGTCTAATTTGATATTAATACCAACACATTTCTCCATTTCAATTCACTCTCACTATGTATTCAATGAAGTTATTTTTTTCTCTTCCAAGGTGTCATAATGGTGTACATAGTTCCATCTGTTTCCATTCACCATAATCTAGGAGTAACTCTTTATGGTAAGGGAACTAACCTTATTTTACCTTCAATTGAAGAACCTATTTTTTGAGTATTCCTTATAATTAATTTTTTATAGTCTTGTATTCCCCTTTTTGTCATATCCTTACATCCTGATTATGATTTTATTAGTAGGACACCTTTTTCTCTTCTAATTTTCCCTTTTCCAATACCTTGTTTTATATATCTCGTGATTCCAAATTTACTTCTCAGAATTTCTCTATTATCCTTATGAAATTCCAATATTTTATATTGTGAGGATAAAAAAACATTTCTATATTCCATTTGTATAAACGTATACTATAAGTTCATTTATTTTATTTTGGTATTTACACAAAATAAATCCACATTCCCTTTTCATGGGATCATAATTAAGTAATGATAATCTTTAATCACTGTTGTATGAAAATATTTTGAGAAGAAATATGTTATTTTTTCTCATTTGGTTATTAAAGAAATATTATGATCTTTGTAGGTCATATGAAATTAAGACATTTTAAGGGTGAGACCTAATATATCTCTAATTAATTTGGAATTGAATTAGAGCTTTAGATATGTCTTTTTTTATGATAACCAAGTGAATAACCAAGATAATTTTCATTAAGACACCTTGTTGATAAACCACGGTGATATACTTAAGAGTGTCTCATTTATATATTTTAGCCAAATTTTTGTTATCATTCTTGTTATTTTATTATTATTATTATATTACTATCTTATATTTTATATTTTTATTCATAATTTTATTGTTGATATTTCTCATGATCACATTCTTTTTATCTCCTTTTCAAATTCCATTACAAGGCTTCAATGGTCACCACTATATTTTGATGCATTTCCCATGGATATGAGATGTAATAAATGTAACATATTGAGAACCCTTGAAGCTGTATTTAAAGATTATTTAGAATATATTTTTTATATTTTCAGGTATTTTATAACTTATTTCCATGAAAATAAACATTAAAAGATCCATTGTTTTTACCATGCACAAAAAAGTTATTTAACAAAAAGGGAGGATTCCATAAAGAGGGTGATAAAATATGCTCAATAAGGATAAAAATTGGATGTAGATAAAAATAATTTAATCATAAGTATATTGTAACATGAGAATGGTGTTTGGAAACCATGCCGTACATATAAAAGATCAAAATATTGTTTCATTTAAGAAATTTTTAAAGTCCATGATATGAATATCATAATGGAATCAAAGAACATGATCTATGATAACATAAAACTGTCCTAATAGAGATATTTTTTCATATACATATGAATATAATATCTTATTTAATTTATACCCACTATAACATTGCTAACATGTTATTATTGGGATAAGCACCATTGTCTATGCTTTATTCATGGGATAACCTCTCATATACCATCTTTTTGGATTTTGGTTGACCTCCTGTATACCCTCATTTGGGAATGGTGTTATTTCAATGGTACCCATTTAACTAATAAGAAATTATTCATTAAATTGGTTATTGGAAGTAGATATAGGTCACAATTATCATGGTTATAACATAAAAATAATATTTCTTCATAACAAAACCACCGTTACATACTGAATATCATACATGTATATCCACTATGAACGCTAAACATACATCATTTCAGACCCTCTAATATTAAATGGTACTAATAAATAATAAATTATAAAATAACCCATAAAATGAAGTTTTATTATGATATATTTAATTATTTTAATTATATCATAAATTTAAGAAATAAATTTTGGTTTCTTAATAAATATATCATTGTATAACCCATGGAAAAATATGTGGGATTAATTTTAATTTTAAAATTGTATAACCCAAGTATTGAAATAGGTTTCATAGAAAAAGTTTAATCATAAAAAACCCACATTGACAATAAATAACATTTTTAAATATGGATAATCACCCAAATAATTAATAATTAACACCAAAGACTGTCATTATATATTGAAAATGATTTGGAATAAAAAAATCACTTGGAATGTTCCTTGAATAAATTAGTCTTTGTACTTTAAAATAATTCTAGAACATAAATAATATCCAAAATCATTTCATTTAAAATAAAATAGATAAATTATAATTAAATCTTAACATGAAATAATTACCATGAGGGGGTAAAATTAATCCATTCTATAAATGATAAAAGGGGTCAATTCACATTTTTAGTAAAATAAAAATAGGTCTTGATTGGATTATAATAATAGTATTATATTAAAATGAATTTTTAAATTTTCTATAATGGGTTAATTTATCGTTAGGCATTACATTTTCCAATATAATAACATTTTGGAATATAATTTAGGAAACAAGGACATAGAAGTGAAATAATTTTCAATTGAAGGGTGAAATAAATATGATTTTTCATAAAAAGAATATTTTGTCCTCTAGAGTACATAAAAAGTGAAAACTGACATAAATAAATGTGATATCATCAAATAAGTATGAGATAGTAAAATTAATTAGTTTTTTAAAATATGGATCACAATAAATCTTCATCATACGTATCAATATAAACAATATAGATGAATAATTATATGGTATCAAAAAACCATTACCACTTTAGTAACATTAAATATTACTCCTAGTTAAATATAAACACCAAATGAAACTTTTAATATTGTAAAAATAATTAGGATGGTGATATATAATAGAAAAGGAGATGAAAATGCACCTTATAGATGATTATTTTGGAATAACATAACATTATATATAATAGAGGCAATTTGAGACAACAACCATATACTTTATTAGTAATCAAGCGAATTATAATCCCCAATAAATAATAAGATAAAATAATACATTAAATATAAAGAAAATAAGCATATTAATGATATAAAACATTTATGGGTTAGTATATATACCACATAAATGTTATGATTGGTTAATTTACATGTGTATCCATTTAATAAAATAGAGACTATAAATCCATTACCTAATGTCTTGACATTCATTAAAGTCATTTAAACCTCATATATAATAATTATTATTTACTATAAAACTATTAAATAACCATAATTATATATATCATACCATATATTACATACTTATTAAATATTATTTCCTACTTAGTATAAATTTCATTTTAATGTTGCATTTTTTGAAATAACTATTTTTTTCATGTGTGTTGTGAATTGTAATTTTTGGAAGCATTATAATGAGAAGTGATCCATTATCTCCAAAATTTTTAATATGATATAAATATTTTATATATTCATTTTATATGACTTTAGATTACTTTGTATACTTTATATATAGAAAATTAAATACACCTTTGAGGGAAGAATTTTAGAATACATAGAGATAAATGTTTATTATATTTTATGGATTGATTAGACGAATGAATAGAAAATAATATATTATGATTCCATAAATATTTATATATATAAATATATAACATATTATTCTTAAATAAATAGTTATAATTTTCAATAAATTGTTTGATGAAATCACATCGCTTCTTAATATTGTAGTCTTTCATACACACAAATCAGAGTATCATATTTGCATTGAATAGAATGTAAAAAGTCACATGTGATATAATGATTATAAAAACATAATAATATAATAAATATCATATTTAGAAAAAAAATTATATTTATATACATCCATTAGATGTGATGATGAAATAACTAATATCATTGATTCGTGATGTGATAGTCATCTATATACACGAGATATGTTTCTATAAACCATTTCATTATAGAAGAGAAGTATATGAGTTTTATTAAAAAATTTAATATAATATTATTATACTAAATATACTAAATATATTATATCATAATTTTTTAATAATAATATATGGTGGTGGATGATACAATAAAATAAAATTCATGTTTAGGGATACAACCTCTTCTTCATATAAATTCTTTTAGTTTCCACCAAAATGATTCATAGGTTGATTTTATGAATGAAATAATACTTTTGATACAATAATGGGGAAAAAATTATGTGACATTAAAAGTTAATTGTAAAGAACATGGTTCTGAATGTGTTTTGTGAAGATGAGAGGGTATGATATTTTTAAAAGCATGTTCAGTGGCACACATTTAATTTTGAAAAACAAGCTGTCCACATGTTTTCCAAATGCGATAAGGCTAAAAATTAGACCACTGTAGAGATAATATTATATAAGAATGAAATATGTTTATAAAATTGGTTTTGGATATTTTTTTGGGTCATTATTTTCCCGTCCCAATTTAGTTTAACTTCATAATTAATCTATTTTTACCTTAACCACAATAATTCATTTTTACTACTTTTAGTAAACAATATGGTAATAAAATAAGATTTACTGAATTGTAAAATTTAAAATATTAATATTTAACATATTTAATCAATTTTAACAAAATTAAATTCATATATTTTAAAATGATTTTTTTCAAAATTAATCTCACAGATGTGATGAAATAACAATTTTCTAATGAGAAACATTCAAAAAATTCAAAATAATTATTTTTAAATTCCATATGAAATTTATCCTAATTACCTAAATTGGATTAATATATATATAATGGGCAATTTTTTTTTAAATCCATATTCATATAATTTTTATGTTATTAAATTATTCAAATGAAATGAATGTTCTTAATAAAAACAAGAAATTTCACTATTCACTGCCTCATTTTTCTTCTGCGAAAATTAAAATAAATCTATTTTATGATAATTTTTTAATTTTGATTTAAAAAATAATTTTCATTTATTATATAAATTTTATATAAGAAAAATGGTATTTCTAAAATAGTTTTTCAAATGGACGAAAACTCATGTTAGAATAATACAGTTCCTTTAGCATAAAATTTGATTTAATATTATCAAATGTATAGAAAAAAATGAGATAAAAGATTAAATTTATTCATAACATATTTTATATTAATAAAATATATATATTTCTAAATGAAATTAATTAATTGTTTAATACACATCACTATGAATTAAAATTGTATTTATGAAAAATATTTCGTTTATTTTCAAAAATTTATTTTAATATATAAAAAAAATTTATCAAGTAATTCATTTTATATAAAGATATAAAAAATATAATTTCATTATTTAAATAAATCTTTTCATACACATAATTACAAGGGTTATTCAATTACTATAATTTTAATTCGTTTTATTTTAACTGTGCGTCCGTTTTGTTAAAAGACATTGTGGCGTATAACATAAGATATCAAAGAAATGAAATTTATTTGAAACATATATTTCATATAATAATGAGGTTGGATAATAATAGTTCTATTAATATTTATATATTATATTTATGAAATTATTATGCCTATCTAACTATGGTATCATATGTACCTTTTTATATTCAATTTTGTGGGAATTAAACAATGTTATCCATGTATATGACAAGTTATTCCCTAATAATGTGTTTGTATTTGTTAATTATTTATATAGTAAATCATATTCTATTCATTATATTTTATTATTCATTTGATTTAATGAATTTTTGTGGTCTTATGAATAAAAATATTACTTAATAAATATGGGTTTTTATCCCAAATTTCCTTTATTTGGACATATGTTTATAATGCACATATCTTATTATATGAGGTAAATATGCTGAATCATTTACAAGGTATAACATGATTCATATTATTTTATTGAATTTAGTATATTAATCAAATGTTTTTCTTTAATGGGTATTATGATAAAATTTTACAAATTTGTTAATGGTATTATGATAAAATCTCATCATCTATTGGGATTGTTTTTTTTATGACTCCGATGATCAAATTTTATAATCCATCTCTCATTCAAAAAATTAATTATATTTATTATGATGATATAAGGGTAATACATTTTTTATTTTCATATTTATATATTTATGTATTCTTGAAACCAAAATATTTTTTTTACTGAAATGAACATCAATTTTTGTCGTAAGAGATGAAGTGAAAATTAATTGAAGAACAAACACAAAATAAAATTGTTGTAAAAATGTAATAGAAATATATTAACTTGGAATATTTATCCCTTTGATATTATTTATCATATTAGGAAAATATCTTATCTAATGGTACTTCTACTAAACCACTATCATGTCCATGATGTGTTCTATGTATCTCCACTGAGGAAGTACATACTCATCCTTCATATATATAAAACTAAAATATTGTACCAAAAGAAAATAGTATATCCATGAAGGAAGATATATATGAGATTCAATATCACATAGATAGAGAGATAAGAGAAAGACCACTCACCGGGTCAATTTTTTTAATCCACCATCTTGGGGAAGCTATGTCAGAAACTAATAATGTAATTAAGATGAAGTATACTCTATTATTTAGAAAAAGTGATTAATGTCAAGGGAATTTTTTTAAGAAAGTTATAATGTAACACCAAATTGTTTTACTGAATAACTATATTCCTATAAAATGAATTTTCTCATATATCATTCATTAAAAACTAAAACATTGTTTAAAAATCAAGATATAATGTTAAATTTTCATAATCTAATAGGATATTTATCACCATACCATTAGAATTGTGAGTTATAACAGGATTATCATAATTAATGAGTCATACTATTTATTTTATGTAAAATTAATTCTTCCTTGAGAAATTAATTTAAAATTAACATATAAAAATATTCAAAAAATGAAATCATTTTCTAATATTTTGTCACAAAACTCTTTTAATCAAAATAAATATAATATATAAATTTATCTGAATAATTTTTATGTAATTTTTATATTATAATTTCAATCAAATTATTAAAATTTATATTATTTTTTAGGAATTATATAATAGTAATTACAATTTTACACATAAACTTATAATCTTCTAAAAATCATTTTGTCATATTTTAACCCTTAATTATAAATTATTATTTGAAATTTTTAAAGAATCAATTTGATTAAGAATAATATTTTAAACAATATTTATAATAATAATTTAAAAATTATCTTAATCACATTTTTTTAAAATTTTCTGAAAAGATAAAATATTTGATGAATTGAGAAAAATATTGGCTTTTATTGAAAATATATTTTTTCAATAAAGTTATTATCAGGATAAATTTTTAGAATGGGTTTAATAATATAATTAGTTCAATTATAAATATATTAATACAATTTACGTCACTAGGATCATTTTAATATGGAATTTTTATATAAATATAATTTAAACATTTCAATATGATCTCTTTGAAAAAACATATTTTTTCGTGTCTGTAGGGTCAATTTTAATTTTTCCTCCACTAATATAAATTGAATTCTAAAAAATAGGTTCCATTTTTGGATTGATAATAATTTATATTATCTATGAAATTAAACACAATTGTTTTACCATAATGAGTATTAGAATCATTAAAAAATAATTATCACTGTTTAGTTGGAAATGGGTTTACCATGGGTAAAAATAAAATGATTAGTTTTAGAAATGAAAAGAAAAATTATTTTAATCCCACTTTCAGGAAGTATTTTTACCTTACATCTTATAGGATTGATAATGTTCCTTTTTTGGATCCATGTGGTATGTGTAAAATTTGGGAACACCTTTTTTCAATTTTTGAAATACTACTTTTCCAATCGACTCCCTTATAAAAGGTGATCAGCTCTCATCTTCTCTTATCATTTAAAAAAACCCATTCAATTGGAAAATAAAAAAAATTATAAAATCCTTAAATTATTTCTCTCTTATAGGAATCCTCATTTTTTCATAATGATGTCCTATTAATCAATTTGGTTTTAACCAAAAGATGTTGTTTGTAGAAGTGGTAACGTCCATAATCGAGAAATTTATTTTATTTAATCCTCATCCTCATTCAATTATTAGGATAACTTGAATATATAATATCCATATAATACTATACAAAGTGATATATTGTTATATTAATCTAGCATACTAAATTATTTTACTATTACAAAAATTGGTTTATGGAATCATCATTCTTTTGTATGGAGGACTACCGCCTTGCGAACAGATTTTATTGAATTTCCTTCACCAGCTCTAAAATATGGCTCTAATTATGTATATATTAATTATATCTAACATTTAATATACTATTATGAATATTTAATCAATATATAACAATTTTTTACTCATTTTTCATTTCATGGGAATATGATAACACCATTCGTGTATACAGTGGTCTACTACCTCGTACTGTAAAGAGATCCATTCACGCATTACCAGGAAGGTAATAAGGATGGGTTTAATGAAAATATTTGAAACACATGACATAAAAAATATACAGTATTGTTAATATTTTATTTTCCAATAATTATTTCAATAAAATTATAAAATGGAGACAATGTTTATTTGTTGTTACAACCTACGATCTCTATGAATGATGTATTTAATTTTTTATCATTAAAATTTATGGACTTATATTAATATATATATATATACTTAACATATTTGAAATTTAAATCATGGTTAAAATTATTGTGGTTTTGTAACCATTATATATATATGATGAAGGAATATAAAAAATCAAAACATACATGAATAAAGAAAAGTAGTAATTAAATAAAACAATAACATTAGCAAAATATTATTAGTATATAGGCAATGAATGTTCATCAGTAAATCATATATTGTAACATATATATATATGTGTGTGTGTGTGTGTGTGATTATTTAATATTTTAATAATAAAATTATATTTATTATAATTTTTTTTAATGTGTATGATGGATGTCGATTATTATGTTTAGGGATTACTAGTCACATTATCATTCCTAGGAGACATATAAAAAATCACTAGTTTCATCCTTTTGTTAGTTTATATAATGAAATATTTACATTTTATATCATGAATAATGCCTTTTTATTTTATTTAATGTTTCACTATATTTCATTATTTATATCATAGTGTGATTCAAATATTTACAAAATAGGTAAGTGATTATTTTCTCAAATATTCTTCCCTGGAACATAAGGTATGATATTGACCAATATTATTATATGAGTTGTATATAATTCCCAAATAACATGTTATATATTTAATCTAATTAAATTAATGATATTAAAATTTTCATATGATAATTTTATTTAATGGGGCTTGAAAATCAATTTTACCATTGTGATAAAAGTTTTATGATAAAATATCATAGTTAGTCGGGATTGATTATGTTTATGATTTTTATGATTAAATATATATAAATATATATATATATATAATATCATAAATTTTATTTTATTATTTTAATTTAATAATAGATCATTTTTTTCTTTTTTTATTATCACTTTATGTAATCAGGGCACCATAATAATTTAGTTTATAAATTTTTTCATTATTTCTATATTTGGTCAAAAGAAATTTCTTCCAAAATATGGTTTTTTGAATATTTTTTCCAAAAATGGTTTCACATTCCCAAGAAGATTTATTAAAACCACATTTACAAATGTTTGATCTTTTTAATACTCTTTTTAAAGGAATATTCGGTTGTTTTCTGATCAAGTCATGGTTAGTTTTATGGAAAATGCGAATGTAGTATTTTTTTACATAAAAGGCATGAAAAAAATATACAACCTTCATAACTATTATTTTATTTTAATAATATATTAAAAGTGTTTAATTTTAGTTTTAAATTAAATATATTTTGAAACAATTTTATATTTTAGAAATATTTGTTTAATGGATTTGATATTTTAATCATGAATTGTTCCAAGTGATATTTCATTAAAAATTATATTCAATGAAATATGACATAAATTGATATTACCTATAATTTATTGCGTATAGATCCATTGATTTTATTCTTCTTCATTCTCAAAATGGATTATTTTTTTTATGAAATGATATTTAGAAAACACATTTCATTAAACAAGTTATACCCTTATATAATTATTATGAAACCCAGTTCTTTTTAAATGAGTTAGACCATGAAAAATTATTATTAATCCCAGATCATTTTACAAGAAATATTATATGATTTAATGGTGAAATATATATGAAAATAATTTTCGATTATTTGATTATGGTATGGGGAAATGATTATGAAACTGATAATTTCTCTTGGGTTCGCTGATGATGTATTTTTTATGATATTCGTGGAACGCATGCGTAATATTTTCCACATGTGATAGTGTATATGTTATAACCAAGGACACTTTTTTACTTTAAAAAAATATTGGGACTTATATCACAATCCAATTCATAGAGTAATGATTAATGTTATCTGAGATGAAAGGGTAAATAGGATATTATCTGATGCCTAAAAAGGGGTACATTGGAGGTTATCCTAATCTCAAAATTGTGTACATAAAATATTATCTTGTTTATGAATTAGGTACAAGGGTGTTTATCCCATGTTTTACATGTTATGAATTCCTTGGTGGGATTTCATGATATATAATTTTCAATGCTTATGTGTATGCTCGAATTCAATTTGTTATGCCAATGTTATGTTCTGATGACTCATTTTCATTGATTCAACATTGATTCATATCTTATTAACTACAAATATTTATTTGTTAACACAATATTTAGATCTTTTATATGAAAGTTATGGTTTTTATATGTTATTCTGATGTTCTCATAAACAGATTCCCAAGTTATGTTTTCATATTTATCATATTCACAATTACTGAGCTTCTAATATCAAATTTTATTATGAATCCTATCCTGTTAAAAAAGAAAGTTATTTTTTTATTTTATTCTTCTATCTACGTCTGAAAAATGGAATGATATTTATGGAATATATTGAGGAACAATCAATAAATTTGAATATTGTGTACCTAGTATCCAAAGGGACTAAATGATTTTGATCCTTACGTGTGTGTCATTAAGTTTTATAATTAATATTTATCTAAAAGATATAATATCTATGTATGATAATTTTGTGTCATTATAGTTCCCCAAACATTCATTCATATCATTTTTCAAATTTAACACCCAATATTATAAAATTAGATAATTTCCCTTGTTGTACTCTGTTTACTCCCCATTCAATACTGTAACATCCCAGGTAAATAAAGAATATTACGTTTGCATATTTATTAATATTTGTGAACAAAATATTAATATTACTTTAAATGGAACTCTATGCTCGATGGCATACCCAATACGCGATTACGAGTTTCTTTGAAATCTTACGTTGCACTCTAATAATAAAATAATATTATATTAAATGGTAGTTAATGCCTAGCCATTGAAATTGCGGGAATGAACAGAACTAACTACTAAATGATTATATATGTTTATCGAATATTCATTATTTTTACAATAAATGTTAGAGGATTAAAATGCGAATGAATCCAATTTTAAGCGTAAATATTCTAATATTCTTTAAAAGATTGATTAACTACCATTTGATGGAGAAACCTTTTTAAATCCACTTTTTGAAAATTTTATATGTTATATTGGAAAAAATAATATATATCTTTAGAATAAGTACATCAAAATTTACTTTGTGTATGATTTTGTTATTTTTTTGATAAAGATCAATTTAATGAATAAGTGAAAAATGTTGTATTTTAATTCAAAACCACTTTTTAATATAATTTATTTATATGATTAGAAAATCTTTTGAATTGTTTTTAAAGTGAAATTTTAATATATTTTTACCATTTAATCCAATGGTGGTCATTGGAATTAATTTCACATTGAAATTGGACTTAAATTAGTGTCAATCTATTGATAGATTTTGTTTCTTAAAAACATGGTATTTGTTTTGACAACAGGAATTAATTATTAAATTGATTAATGAAACTTATATGTTTTGATTTTTGTAAAATAAAAATCATCTTTTGAATTCAGAATATCAAATATATCTTAGGATGATTTTTTGGTATTTTTCTGAAAAACATCAATTTTTGTTGAATAGTGAAACCACTAAGTGGTAGTTAAAAAACTAATTTTTCGTTTAAATGAAAATTTACCTCCTCTGTGATTTTAATTTCAAAATTCTGACATAAATGGTTGTAATTTGGATGTAAAATGTTGTCAAATGGGTTGAAAATAATTTTTGGTGAACAGTAACTTTTATGTTTTATTACTCGTGATTAAAGGTAATTAGTGTAATTTAAGTTAAATATGATGTTATAATATTTTAAATGACCTTGAAACTTGTCCACCCCTTATTGGATGATCCATGGACGACCATGAAAATTCATGGGTCAACTTGGGGACCCCACAGAGCCACTTTCGTATGAAAATGTCATTAATAACTTTTTATCGAAAGTTAAAATAAAAATTTCACAAACATGTATTGTTTTACTAAAACAATTGTTACATGGGGTTATAAAAGTCATATTTTTGACTATAAATATTCAGTGGAAGATAAAAATATTTCCTAAATTATGTTATTTTGTTTATAATTTTTATAAATTAAATATATTAATTTATTAATGACACCATGATGATGCAGTGACTATCACCTTAATGAATGATTTAAAAAAAATGAAACATTACGTAACATATAAGACATACACTTGTATAAAACCTATTGGATGAGTATATTTTGAACCATTATCACCATATACTCTAAATATTTCAATGTGGGACCTTTAAAATCCAAAACTGATTTTAATATAAAGTAACATTTCTTGACTTTCCAAGAGTGCCCCTCCCCCCTCTTATAATAGGCACCACCTCTACCTCCTTACCCAAACCTCTCAATCCATTGGCTCGGCCAAACTCTGCTCATTTTATCTCTCCATATACCTCTCTTGATCATAGAAGCCTTACTTTAGGCAGAAAACACTTTCAAAAACCCGTTTGGTTCAAACCAGAGGGAGTTACCCGATTTGATGGTAACGTCTTCTCTTATGTTATTTTGTTTTATTTTGCTTCTCCAACCACATAAACACTTTTTATTCCTTTATTTTTTTAAAAACCAGTTTCTTCAATATACTAGGATGTTGTTATTATAAGTATTCGAGCTACTATTACACACACCTCCGTCTAATGGTAAAAGAACATACTGTTTCTGTGGATGGCGAATTACTGCCTCACGAAATGATGATTGTTTAATATTAATTTAACACCTTTAAACGTTTCCATTAAAATGTCAATATATTTATATATGATATATAATATGTTTATGTTTTCCTTATTCTTCTATATTTTTTATTTATGGCATACCTTTATGGTTTCCATTATGGGTAAACACGATATCTTAATTTTAGGATGTGCGGACTACTGCCCCCTCAAAGTGATATGATTCGTTAATGCCATATGTGGGACATATAAGGGATGGGGTTAATGATATTATATATATGTTATTATATTGGAATTATTATATACCTTTTTATCATTATTATTTCATTCCATTAAATTATGAAATATAAATGAAAGTAGCGTTCATGCGTACGTAAAGATTATCATCTCCATGAACGGTGCATTTCATTTCTAATCTCCAAATGTTATGTACTATTATAAGTACAAATATATAGTTGATATATATTATATATATTACATATAAATGATTAATATTATTCTGGAATTATAATATATATATACATATCTCTCTCTCAATTATTTTTAATTCTATTAATTTGACAATTAAATGGAAGTAGCGGTCATGCGTACGTACGGCTTACCCTCTCCATGAATGTTTCATTTCATTTATTTTTATATCCAAATGTTATGGAATAGTATAAAACGAATATATACTGGATATATATGATATTAAAATAATTAATAATATTCTGTAGATCATGTACTTATAACTACATGGACAATTCTTTTCAAACAAGTTCATTTTTGACTCTTGTACCGGACATCGAAAAAAACATCTGATATGAACTCACATAATTATCTAATTATTATATCATTATAATATGTGATATGAATTTAATAATAAACATTAAAGGAGGCCCTTATTAAATTATTAATTGACCAATGTTTATTACTCATGAATATAATGAAACGAACAAGGCAAGTTGGACTTGAGATAAGGGATCCTACCTCTCTCTTTCTTTTTAAGTACTCTCATTTATGTCATTTATTTTAAGCTCATCTTCCTTATGTTTGGGGATGATATTTTATGTTCCTCATTCTTTAATTTTTATGTTCATATTATAATAGACCCTATTTGATCTCATAAATCCATTTTTGTATGTTTTAAGTGGCCTCGTTAGGCTGGCGAGTTTTTGTAAGGGATTTTTCATCTCACTTTTATTCTGGTTGGATTTATGCTATATTTTTCAGCATTTCATTTGAGTGGTGTATGTTCTGCCCATTATTCTAATATTTGTGTAAAATACTTTCATTTATGAGTTTTTACATCAATGTTGTATAGTTATTCTTTCATGGGGTGTACGTTTCGAAAGTTACCCAAGTCAGTAAGGGAACCTTTCACCCTCCTCTTTTTAAAATACTTATTTTGTTAGGTATTTTAATTTACATACTATTATGTTGGGATATGTTTTTCTATATCCTTAGTGATGTAAAATTTAATTCCAAGGGATGATATACCCTTTTTTCTTCATAAACTCGTTTTCTAAATTTCAAAGTCAGGTCGTTAGGCTGTCGAATTTTTACAAGGGAACTTCTTAACCCAATTTCGATTTCTTTGGGTTCAACATGTAGTTATTGAATAAGTCATCCTTTGAATATGTGTGAATTAGATCTGGTTGTTTTACACTTAATATCCACTTATATTTGGTGTATTTATATTTTTCACAAATAATTATGAGATTAATTTATCCTTAATTTAAGGATACATTCTTTATAAGGTATTTTATCTCATTTTACATTTCTATTGAGACTACATTGTTATTATGCACCAATTCACTCTTATATGGTGTATATACTATCCTTTGGAATATTATATCAGTAATACCTTTATTCTCATGATATCATAAAGTTCTGATTAAATTTTATTCCTTAATTATTTGTATTTAAGTGTCTCTCATTTTGTTAAAAACCCTTTAACTAAAATATCGTTTTAAATGTTTTAATGATTTATTCTTATAAATATTTATCATTAATATCCATGATTTAAAAATTGTTTTTATGGATTTATTTTTTGCATATTAATGGTTTAAAATGTTAAATGCTACAAAGTGGTATATGAATTCATCTCAATCTCCTTTCATTGAGGCATATTTTGTTTTATACACAACTTTCTTTTATACGGTGTACAAACCCCCTTGACTTTTACTTTTATTCAAAAGGAATCTTTTCTATACGAATTGTTTTACTAAATGACAACAAGTATGTTTATTTTTAACGTACGCGGTGAGAATGACCTTTCCACCGTCGCGATTATTATTTGATCTTTGGATTCCTCAACAAGATGTAATGTTTTTAAAAGTAAATATATACCATATACTATTTTATGTATTTTGGTATTGAAAATGGTTTTGATAATGGATTTTTTATATCAATATATTTAATTGATATATTTTGATTGAAATGTGGAAATTTTTTCTTTACTTTATAATTGTTTTATGTTTTATGATTTTATAATGGTTCTTGGACATTTGACGAGTGGTTACATGATAAACCAAATGATGGGTGGTGCCGTGAATTCCAGGACGGGTGGTTACGTTATAACCTCCAATGCATTGGGTATGGAAGTCGGCCATATGGCAACTCCATGTAGTGATATGTTTGGATGTTGACTATATGGTTATTCCATTTAAGTATGTTTATGTCCCAAGTTACCCTTATATGTTATGTGTTCTTTATAGTGTTTTATGGTAATCTTTTGGTTAAAAAGGATAAGTAGTGTTCTTTTATTCAGTGAAGAGTATTTACTATTTCATTAAAATGAAAATTATTACTTTGATAAAGTATTCATGGTTTACTTGTTATTTTGAAAAACTAACAGTTTTCCTTCTTTGTGTATCCTTTACTGGGCTTTTTATGCTCATACCATGTTTTTGAATTGTTTTACATAGGACTTAAAAATGAATAGGGTCAAGGATGGGATCAAGGGAAGACAAGTTATATAAATCATGGAACTAGACATGTTTCTTTTAAAAGTTTTAGTTTTATGATAGAAACTGTGTAAAAGTGTCTACTTTGTTATCTTGTGATATGTATTAGTTATGTCCTGATTGTCTAAAACTCTAAACCTGAAAAGATCCTCAATGTGAATTATTCATTTAACTCAAGAATTTGTATTGTACTAAGTTCATGTCCTTATTGTTGGTATCAAAGGGCGGTTTAGATAACATTAGAGGTTATGGTATTCTCTAAGATTAAGTGACATTACCATAATGGTTAGGATTTCAGAAAGAGTCATAGTTTTAGATAAAGTGAATGAGTAAGTATATCTTACTGTTTATCTTCCTCATTAGTACATGATAATTTTGTTGATATACTCACACTGACAATTTTGGTTTTAGTAAATGGATGGATCTAGTAGGCACCAAAGTGAAAATGGGGTGAAGGAAACTGTGGTGGTTCTCTGATTAAGAGACTAGATGAAATGGGGAATTCAATGAGGAATATCGTGGTTATTCTAAACCAACTATCAAGGAGTCATGATTAACCACTAGAACCATTGTGAGTTCTCTGATGCATCATGTACAATAGAACCAACTTGATGTTGATGTTCAGGTAATAATTATAATGGAAACCATTAGGGTTTATATGATCCTTACTTTTGAGGTAATTATGGGTTACTATATGATGGAAAATGAAATGCATGAGGTAAAATTGATGTTAAATTATGTTATGGTTATTTTTGAAGATTTTATCTCTTTTTGGGGATGTTTTATGAATTATATAGTTTTGGAAAAAGGACAACACGCAGACCGTGGGACAACCCATCGCGTCGGACAAAGCTGTGGGAATCAAACCCACAACCAAAGTGCGGCTGGTATTTATCGCTTTCCAATGGACTACGTGAAGTCTTTGGTTAGTATGACAAATTATTTTTAGTTACATAATTTTATGAATCAATAATATGTTTATTTTGGGTTATCTAGGAAAATATTGACCTATCATGGAGGATATATGATTAGGTTAATTACTTTTCAATATGAGGATTTAAGAGAAACTGGTGTTATTTGGAGATAAATGTTAATTTTTACCTTAGATGACTATGTCATTAAATCCTTCAAATATTTAGGTTTCAATATTAGTTTGGTTTACTTTGAATAATTTTATGCACAAATTGTTTATCGAATGGTCTTCGTTGAACTTTGGGTTTAGTTGGACAGATTTTGTAGATTAAGAATAGATTTTCTTTTTATAAAGGATTGTCCATTGGTGGATTATCTGATCTTATCTAACAATTTTGGTTTTGATAAGTGTCTAAAGACATGGGAAATATATATTTCCATTTTTTGTATTAGGTAATTCTCTAGAAGTTGATTATAACTCTCTTAATAAGAACAAGTCATCCTAAATACTCATCTTTTGGAGAAAATATGAGTTTGTGTAAGAAATATAGTAAGAGATGAAAGTATGCATGACAAGTAAGTATGTTTCCTTAGGAATTAGTTAATATCATAAATAAACTCCTCAATGAAAAGTAACTTAAAACAAAAATGTTGTCCGTTAACTTTTCATACTGGGGAATCCAATACCGTTCAACTCATCACAAGATTGTGATTTTCTCGTGGTTAAATTTCTCCAAATCATGTTTCTATCACTCTCCATCAGAACATGACCCTTTTTTTTCTCTTCCATGTCCATGTTTTCCAACATGTAATCCTATTATGGGTTAACTCGGGTGACGTTTTTACATCCCTTTCTTTCTTTTAAAGTGACAGTTTAATTTACTCCTTTTCCTATGTGGGGATTTCAACGAAGTTTCCAAGCCCAATTTTAAAATTTTGAGGATGCAATTTCCAAAAGGGGGAAGGATGTAACATCCCATGTAAATAAAGAATATTACTTCTTCATATATATTCATATTTTTGAATAAAATAATACTATTACTTTAAAGGAAATGCTATGCTCAATGGCATACCCAATACACAACAATGAGTTTCTTTGAAATCTTACGTTGCACTCTAATAATAAAATAATATTATTTTAAATGGTATTTAACGCCTACTAGTTGTAATGGCGGGAATGAATAGAACTAACTACAAAATTATTATATATGTTAGTCAAATATTTTTACTTTTTACAATAAATGTTAGAGGATTAAAATGCGAATGAATCCAATTTTAAGAGTAAATATTCTAATATTCTTTAAAAGGATGATTAATCGCCTTTTGATGGTGAACCCTTTTTAAATCCACTTTTTGAAAATTTTATATGTTATATTGGACCAAATAAAATCCATCTTTAGAATCAAGACATCAAAATTTACTTTGTGAATGATTTTGTTATTTTTTACGATAAAGATCAATTTAATGAATAAGTGAAAAATTTTGTATTTTAATTCAAAACCACTTTTTAATCTAATTTATTTATATGATTAAATCATATTTATAATTGGTTTTATGGTGAAATTAGAATAAATTGTTACCATTTAATCCAATGGTGGTCATTGTAATTAATTTCACTTTGAAATTGGACTTAAACTAGTGTAAATCTATTGATAGATTTTGCGTCTTAAAAACACGCTATTTGTTTTGACAATGAGAATTAATTATTAAATTGATTAATGAAACTTATATGTTTTGAATTTTTTAAAATAGAAATCATTTTTGAATTTAGAATATCAAACATATATTAGGCTGAATTTTTGGTATTTTTCTGAAAAACTTCATTTTTTGATGAATTGTAAAACCACTAAGTGGTAGTTAAAAAACTCATTTTTTATTTAAATGAAATTTTAACCCCTCTGTGATTTTAATTTCAAAAATATGACATAAATTGTTGTAATTAGGATTTAAAATTTGGTCCAATGGGATACAAATAATTTTTGTTGAATAATAACTTTTATGTTTTATTAATCGTGATTAAAGGTAATTAATGTAATTTATGTTAAAGATGATGTTATCATAAATTTAAATGACCTTGACACATGTCGTACTCTTATTGGATGATCCATGTCCTAGAAATACAATCCATGGGTCATCTTGGGGAACCCACAGAGCCACTTGCGTAAGAAAATGACATTAATAACTTTTAATTTAAAGTTAAAATAAAAATGTCACAAACATGTATTGTTTTACTAAAACAGTTGTTAAATGGGGCAATACAAGTAATATTTTTGACTATAAATATTCATTGTAAGATAAAGATATTTCCTAAATAATAGTATTTTTTTTATAATTTTTAGACATTAAATAAATAAATTTATTTATGACACCATGATGATGCAGCGATTATCTCATTAATGAAGGATTTAAATAAAATGAAAAATAAAGAAAAATATAAGACATAAAATTGTCTAAAACCTATTGTATGAATATATTTAGAACCCTTATCACCTTATTCTCAAAATATATCAATGTGGGACCTTTAAAATCCGAAACTGATTTTAATATAAAGTAACATTTCTTGACTTTCCAAGAGTGCCCCTCCTCCCTCTTATAAAATGCCCCCAGCTCTACCTCCTTAACCAAAAATCTAAAGCCATTTTCTCGGCCAAACGCTTCTAATTTTATCTCCCCACATACCTATATTCATCATAGAAGCCTTACCTTAGGCAGAAAGCACTTCAAGAAACCCTTTTGGTTCAATCCAATAGAAGTTACCCGATTTGAAGGTAATATCTTCCCTTATGTTCTTTTGTTTTATTTTGATTCTCCAACCACATAGACTCTTTTTATTCCTTTATTTTGTAATAAAACCAGTTTCTTAAATATAGTAGGATGTTTTTATTATATTTATTTCAGGTAAACTTTCACAAAATTCCATCTAATGGTTAAAGAACATTATGTTTCTGTGGATGGTGAATTACTGCCTCACGAAATGATGATTGTTCAATATTATTTTAACACCTTTAAAGGTGGCCATTAAAATGTCATTGTATTTATATATGATATATAATATGTTTATGTTTTCCTTATGCTTCTGTATTTTTCATTTATGGCATACCATTATGGTTTCCATTATGGGTAAACACGATATCTTAATTTTAGGAAGTGTGGACCACTGCCCCCTCAAAGTGATATGATTCGTTAATGCCATATGTGGGATGTATAAGCGATGGGGATAATGATATTATATATATGGTATTATTCTGGAATTATAATATACCTTTATATCATTATGATTTCATTCCATTAAAGTATGAAATAGAAATGAAAGTAGCGTTCTTGTGTACATACTGATTACCGTCTCCATGAACGGTGCATTTAATTTCTTATCTCCAAATGATATGTACTATTATAAGTACATATATATAATGGATATATATTATATATATTACATATAAATTAATAATATCATTATGGAATTATAATATATAAATATCTCAATTATTTTTAATTCCATTAATATGACAAAGAAATGGAAGTAGCGTTCATGCGTACGTACGGCCTACCGTCTCCATGAACGTTGAATTTCATTTCTTTTTATCTCCAAATGTTATAGAATAGTATAAAATGAATATATACTGGATATATATGATATTAAAATTATTAATACAATTCTGGAGATGATGTAATTATAACTACATGGACAGTTCCTTTCAAACAAGTTCATTTTTTATTCATGTACCGAACATCGACAAAAACATCTGATATGAACCCACAAAATTAACTAATTATTATAACATTACAATATGTGATATGAATTGAATAATTGAAATTAAATGAGGTCTTTATTCAATTATTAATTGACCAATATTTATTATTCTGAAATATAATGAAACGAACAAGGCAAGTCGGACTTGAGGTAAGGGATCCTACCTCTCTCTTTCTTTTTAAGTACTCTCTTTTATGTCATTTCTTTTAAGATCATCTTACGTATGTTTGGGTATTCTATTTCATATTATTAATTCTGTAATTTTCATGTTCATATTATAATAGACACTATTTGATCTCATAAATCCATTTTTGGATGTTTTAAGTGGCATCATTAGGCTGGCGAGTTTTCGTAAGGGATTTTTCATCTCACTTTTATTCCTGTGGGATTTATGCTACATTTTCCACCATTTCGTTTGAGTGGTGTTTGTTCTGCCAATTATTCTACACATTGTGTAAAATACATTCATTTATGAGTATTTACATCAATGTTGTATAATCCTTCTTTCATGGGGTGTACGTTTAGAAAGTTACCCAAGTCGGTAAGGGAACCTTTCACACACCTCTTTTTAAAATACTTCTTTTGTTAGGTATTTTAATTTACATATTATTATGTTGGGATATGTTATTCTATATCCTTATTGATGTAAAATTTAATTCCAAGTGATGAGATACCATTTTTGTCTCATCAACTCATTTTCTAAATTTTAATGTGACTTCGTTAGGCAGTCAAATTTTTACAAGGGAACTTCTTAACCATATTTCGATTTCGTTGGATTCAACTTGTAGTTATTGAATATGTCATCCTATGAATAAGTGTGAATGACCTCTAGTTGTTTTAAACTTAATATCCACTTATATTAGGTGTATTTATATTTTTCACACATAACTATGAGATTGATTTATCCTTAATTTAAGGATACCTTCTTTATAAGGGATTTCATCTCATTTTACATTTCTATTGAGACTTTATTGTAGTTTTTCACCAATTCACTCTTATATGGTGTATATACTGTCCATTGGAATATTATATCATGAATCCCTTTATTCTTATGATATTATAAAGTTCTGATTAAATGTTGTTCCTAAATTATTTGTATTCATGTGTCTCTCATTTTGTTAAAAACTCTTTAAGTAAAATATCATTTTAAATATTTTAATGATTTATTATTATAAATATTTCTCATTAATATCCATGTTTTAAAAATGGTTTTTAAGGATTTATTTTATGGATATTAATGGTTTAAAATATTAAAATATTCAATGTGGTATATGACTTCATCTTAATCTCCTTTCATTGAGGCATATTTTGTTTTATACACAAGTTTCATTTATACGGTGTATAAAACCCTTTGAATTTTACTTTTATTCAAAAAGAAATCTTTTCTATATGAATTGTTTTACTAAACGACAAAAAGTATGTTTAGTTTTAACGTACGCGATGACAACGACCTTTCCACCACCGCTAGTATTATTTGATCTTTGTCTTCCTCAACAAGCTGTAATGTTTTTAAAAGTAAATAAACCCCATATACTCTTTTATGTTTTTTAGTGTTGAAAATGTTTTTGATAATGGATTTGTTATGTCAATATATTTAAATGATATATTTTGATTGAAATGTGGAAATGTTTTCTTTCCATTATAATTGTTTTATGTTCTATGATTTTACAATGGTACTTGGGCATTTGACAGGTGGTTACGTGATAAACCAAATGATGGGTGGTGTCGTGAATACCAGGATGGGTGGTTACTTTATAACCTCCAATGCATTAGGTATGGAAGTCGGCCATATGGCTATTCCATGTAGTGATATGTGTGGAATTTGACCTTATGGTTATTCCATTTAAGTATATTTATTTCCCAAGTTTCCTTTATATGTTATGAGTTCATTATATGGGTTTATGTTAGTCTTTTGGTTACAAAGGATAAGTAGTGATCTTTTATTCAGTGAAGCGTATTTACTACTTTGTAAACATGAAAATTATTACTTTGATAAAGTATTCTTGGTTTACTTGTTGTTTTGAAAAACTAAATGTTTTCCTTCTTTGTGTATCCTTTACTGGGCTTTTTATGCTCATCCCGTTTTTATGAAATGTTTTCCACATGACATAAAGAGGGTCAAGTATGGGATCACGGAATGACAAGCATTCTAAAACATGGAACTAGACATGTTCCATTAAAGAGTTTCTGTTTTATGATGGAAACTTTGTAGAAGTGTCTATGTTGTTATCTTGTGTGATTTAATAGTTTTATCCTAATTCTCTAAAACTCTAAACCTGAAAATATACCCATTGTTAATTATTCATTTAATTCAAGAATATGTTGTGTACTAAGGCCAGGTCCTTATAAATACCATATTTTTTAGTGAGATATATATCATCACCTAATTCTATAAAGAGGTATATAAATATAGTTCAAACATTTTCATAATTAAAATCCTATATATATACTTTATTATCATAAATAATTAATCATAGTACAAACCAATGAAATTATATGAATTTCATAATAATTTCATAACTTCATCATCTCCTTACTAGTGAAAACAGAATGGGTTTCAAACTTGATTCATCTAATCACAATTAACCAAAGGGAAAGAAATGGGTTTCATTGAATCACAAGGAAATACTCATCATTATCAGTAGAAATTAATATAATTAATGATTATGAATAAATTTTATTATATCCACAATAAATCAAAAATAAAATAAAATATTTTATCATATATTAAAATTTTCATTAAATAATCATTGAAGCATTTCTTCATGAAAATACCACTTTTCGTTTATAACGCTCATCTTTAAAATCAAAATATTTCAAAAATGTTATTGGATAAATTTAATTTGGGTAAAATATTTGGAAACATATAATGGCCACATCAAATAATTTAGTTTTCATGATGGAAGGAAATTACATTCATGTATTATATATTAAAATACAGATATTGTAACACCAAACCATTAACTCATGTTCGACAAATATAAAAAGAGCTCTATCAACAAATATAATAAATATATATTGATTTTAATTCTATAACACAATCATTTAAATATTTATCATTTCATATATTTTCTAATTTTAATATTTAAAAATCCATTTATAATTATTTTATTTTTAGAATTATCAATTATTTATGTAATCTGTTTGGTTTTTCATTGGAGTTTATTTTCAGTGGTTCAGGTACATGAACATATATCAATGATTTGTAATCTATTATGTGTTAAAAATGAGATAAAAATGAAATATATATATATATATTTTATTTAAATATATAAAATTTATACATTAATGTTAATAGTTAGGATAGAAAAAACAATTACACCATTCCTGCATACTGTAGCTCAGACATACACATAAATGTAGACTTCACATTTCAACAGATAGACAATAAAAAATGTAAAAACTAATTAAACTATTAAAAGAATATATTATATCATCTATATCATATATATTAATTAAATATTTAAATTTACCAATTTACGTGACACTTAATTTTAAAATGAATCATATCACTTCATGGTGGTTGTAGTCTACATATACGCGTGACTGATGTTTTTATTTTCTAATGGATTGGAAGAATGAGGATAATTTTATAAATATTCTTCAAAATAATTAATTATTATATTTATTATATTTATTTTGTTATATTATAATAGATATCATATTTATATATTGTGTATATGGATAAATAAATTGAAAGAGGATAGGTATGAAATTACCTCATATATGATAGACCTCTTTTATGTGCATTCATAAGGACCATCATAATGGAATTTAAGAATGGATAGCAACACTAATTCATTAATATGTATTTTTATATTATAATTTGAAATATGATGTTCAATATTGAAAGATTGATCATTATGAATAATGAAGGAATGTATGTTCGTTTTTATAAATGATGGTGGAGCACAATTGAAATTAATGAATACATTAAATTAATTTTATATTATTTTATGTCTAAATCCATCCAAATTAGAAGAATTTTATGTTTTGATTGTTTTTGGTTAAAATTATCTTTAAAAATTTTATTTTTTAATGTGATATTTTTTCACCACAACAACATCATTTTAACCCCTTATTCCCCCTTTGAAAAATTGTCATGGTATTAATGTTTTCTATTCTAAAATTTTTATACATATTATCAAAAAAGTAAAAGTTAATTAAAATGTGAAATGGTTGATATTTTAATATATATATATATAATTTAATTGAAAAAATATTTTATTATTATATTTTAAATAATTTGATAAGATAATTTTTTTATTAAATATCATTAATGTCAACTTTGGATCTATTCAATTAATTTGACAGTAACAACATATTTTTTAAATGAATGATTATCATACTACATATTTGATGATTCATAGTATTATATAAGTATCAATAACTTTTTGTAAAAGTATAAGTCATCCCAAAAAATTATTTTTAGAGTTTATAATTATTTACATGATTTTCTACTACATCCACAAGCACAAGAGTAGTGTGGGATCCGATTTTTTTAATTATTTCATCAATACAAATTAAAAATAAAATTCAAGATAAAATATAATGTAAATTCAAATTAAAAAATAGAACCAAAACTTTTTTTTATCCATATAAAATTATATTATTTATATCTAAATCAGTTACGTGACATTTTTGACTTTATAATTTCATTTCATATTATATTTGTAAAAAATAGATATTAAAATTGTAATACGTTTTGAAATATTGATAATTATAAGAAAATTCACGTAAAATCAAATAAAGAAATTAATTATGATGAATTTTAATTTTTACAATATCTGTTTATATATTAACTACCACATTTTTCCATTAACATTCTAAAAAAAATTTATTGTTTCAATCCATATTTGAAAAGTTATAATGTATTTATTCAGAAACATTATACATGATTATTCAAATAATTGAATCAATTTATCATGATAAATTTTCCTGATTTTATATAAATTAGTTATTGGTAAAACATAAAACTTAAAGAAAACCCATTATTTAGAAAATATGATTTTTATGTATGCCATTTTTATACCAGATTCAACAATAAAAATGATTCCAATGAAGGAAATTTGATTATTATTAATATAAAATAATAAATTTTACAATGAAATCATTTTAATTTAAAATTTAACAATGTAATTTCTTGAAAAAAATCAATTGTATTTCTCACTATTTACTAAAAATTAAATCATCTAAAAAATTACCAATAACTCAACATAGGTTGTTATTATATGATTATATATAAAAATACATTTCATAAAATATAAATCCAATTTTTTTTTGAAATTTATTTTTAAATTTGATCATAAAATTTAGTTATAATTTTTATTGGAAAAAGTAATTATTGAAAAATCCAATTATTTTTCTTTAAATTTAATGCTTATTTTAAACGAATTAATCAATAAATTTTTATTTAGTGGGAAATTTTTATATGTAATAAATAATGTGATTAATCATATTCATATATTAAAATCCAATAATTTGTATATAATGATTAGTATAAACTCATTGTTCTGTATATATATATATATTTATGAAATTCATGTTTAGAGAACTATATTAGAATATTTTAGGATGATAATGCTAATATTTGTTTTACTATTATATATTATATATGAAAAAATACAATTATAAAAAAAACAATTAGTTTTTAATATGTAGTAGTTTATTTGATATTTAATGTGATTTTGATTCATAAATTATATATATTTATATATAATATATTTTTTTATCATAGCTATTTTCATTTTCTAATTCTATCTCTATATAACATCCATCAAAATTTGAATTTTTTTGTAAGGTGCTACGCCCAACAATTAGAATGGGATGATATGGATGTTCAAATAACATTATCTGAAAACCCTGAGAAACCCTAAGATTAAAATAGATGAAAATGTATTAGAAATTGGTTCTTAGATGATTTTCTATAAAGTAACATCCCATGAAAAATAAAAAAATATGAGCAACAAAAATCAACAGTATACTTCATTAGTGATAATAATATAAGTAGGATTGAAACCAATAAAACATTACATTAGAGTGGCAGTGAAAAGGTAAAGAAGACAATATAGGAAATCATATGATATCCAAATTTAGTAGCATCGAAGTGGAATTACTCCAACAACACCAACAGATAATTTAAAGCTCTGAAGAGAAACTAAAAGTGATGTATCATGATTCCTCTATAAAAACATGTCATCGTTATATTTCTAGTATCATGGTACATAATATCATAAAATGATCTTATGTTTCCAATAAGTGTGTTAGTATATTATGGTTAGTAAATCACAAGAGATGGTGAAACATAATCTACATGGGTGTGAAGATGCTATTACATTTTATTTAAATCATAAGAGAATAATAGAAATAGTGTATTAAATTTCATAAATTTATTAGATTGATGAAATATTTAACCATAATTTTATGACCATTCTATAAAACATGGAATAATAATTCTATTTTCACTATCTCACATACATTCATGAATCTATATCATTGATATAACTCCTTGAGTTTTTATGAATTATTTTGTTGAATACATTATAATTGTTTAATAGTTGAATTTCACGCAACATCATGTTAATAATGATTTAAATGAAACAATAAATTGAACATTTAATAATAAAAACATAACTTTTATATTTATTTACACACAAAACAAAGTTTGGTTTTTGTTACACAAAATACTATTTTCCATCAACAACATTCCTTAGAAAAAAGACTGAGTATTTCCAAACTATAATATAAAAATAATATTATTAATAAAATATTATTAATGTTCTCACCTATCATTAGGATTAGATTTTGTGAATAATATTAACTATATATAGAATATATTGTTTAAAAATTCATATAAAATGAGTTATTTGGTCACTAATTAATTATAAATCATAATAATAACTATTTCAAAATAAAGAAATTCATTTTCTGAAGAAAAAAATATTTTTCAATGATCAAACACATTTTATCTCAATTAATTGAAGAAAATAATATTCATGAATGATTATAATGAAATGTATATATTATTTCTTAAATATAATATTAAAAACTGTAATTATGTGTATTTTATTCAATGGATAATGATAAATTAAATATTATGCATAAAACGATGTCTGTTTTTAAAATGTAGTTTTACCACCATTAAAAGGAAAGGATATATTAAAATATAATTTTGAAAACATTTATAAATTATTTTATGAATCAAAAAGAATATTTCTTATTTTTTAAGATAAAAATTCACTGATGATGATTTTTTTATTATTTTTTATGATGTTTTATTTTTTAATAAAATGTGAAAAATATTGAATTTTTAATAAAAACTCATTTTTTTAATTTATATATTGAAATTATTGTATTTTCTTTTTCATAATGTATATCTAGATTAAATATATATATATATATATATTAATTTAATTGGGTAAATTAGAATAAATTTGACTTGGATATTGAATTTAAAAACTCTTCAGTCTTACGAACATTTACACTTCCGAATCATGTGGTTTCAACCAATCTTCATGAATAATTATAAGTTATTATTTCTAATTATGTGATCATAATTTAAAAAAATGGATTCCATATTATAAATCAGTTATATTTAAAATATATAATATTTTAAAATAATTGTTTCCAAATATTATTAGTGAAAATATGTAAAATTAATAGGAGTGATTGAGAGAAAACGTGTTTACCATGGGACTAAACATTAATCATAAGTGGCCAAATGATCTGGAATCTGGTATAGAACCATCTGGATGTTATATTTTGACCATATTCCATAAATTATATAATAGTTTTTATCATTTTTCATCACTAGATATGTGATATATTCCAATACTATTTACCTTTTTATTATTTACAATAATGCCACTCCTTCTCCACTGTAAACGGGCGCATACTTCGGCCACGTTTTCAAAACTCCAAGTACCTTTGGATCATCCTTATAAATACACAATAAATTCCAAAAATATCTAATATCATCCAATAATTTTTAGTTTTGGTAGAAATCAAACCATGGAATTCCTTGTGTGAAAACCAAAAGGAGATAACCAAAAAAGATATAACATTCAACAAAGAATGTTTTTGTTTTATTTTTTCATAATTCACTTCAATTATTTTTATATAATTATTATATTACTATCAAATTATATTATGTATAATTATATATTTTTATTTAAATTTTATTATCTAACACTTCACATAATTCTGTCAAATTAGATACTTGATCATCATTTGTCTGTATGACTCACTATTGCCTCATGAACTGGTCTCATTTGATCGTCCATTACAACTGATAATATATTGTAATAATGATAGTTTTATTCACAATATATTATCTATATTATATATTTTATGTTATTAATATTTTTTTAAATCTTATATAACACATATATTTCTACTTTTAATTTTGTAGTAATTTGATAACATTGTTCTTCTGTACGGGGAATAACCATCTTCTGAAGCATTTCGATTCATTCATGCAATACATGGAATTAATTTAATATTATTTTAACATAAATATTTTATATATATTAAATAATTATTTTAATTTAATTATAATATATATATATTTGTCATTTAGTTTTCTTTATTGCTATATAACATGATAATTGAAATTGTGTTCATGTGTACGTACATCCTACTGTCTCCATAAAAAGGGTATGTCATTTTCTATTTATAGATTTGATATATTATTATAAATACATATATAATAAATTTATATAATTATTATATTTGGGATTAAATTATCAAAAATATTAAATCTTGATCTATGTAAATGACCTGAAAATAAGACGTCCAAATATGTGCAAAAAACAAATCTCTTATTACATAAAATGTAACTTTAACATGGTATTGTTAATAAATGTGTACTATAAAATCAAAATTAAGTAAAAATATATAATTATATATATATATTCGGTTATATGGTATATTTATAATATAATTATATCTGTTATACAATATTTTTTCATGTGTATGAAGGATGAAAAGACTTAAGGTAACTAGATTTCTAGTCTCACTTTTATTTTATCTAGGCTTATGCCAACAATAATTAATTTTTTTCATGTACATACCAAAAAATTATATTATATATCATGAATTTAATTTATTTCATTATGTTAAAAGTTTAAATTTATTTTATTATACAAAATAATACATATTTCAAAAGTTACTCAATTAGTAAGTGATTTTGACTCACTTTTTACATTTCTGAAATTGATGCTATATTCACCAGCTCTTTCATTTATGTTGTGTATATATAGCCATTCAACATTTATTATGAATCTTCTAAAATTTTATTTTTTTTAATTTACATAACCATTTTATGATCTCTCTTTCACGGGGTTTTGGGTTCCAAAGTTAACTACTCTATAAAGGACTTTTCCTTCAATTTTCATTCTTTGAGAGGTATATTATTATATGCCCTTATATTACTCCATGATGTGTAGATAAATCCTATTTGAAATGTAATATAATTAATATAATTATCCTCAGAATATTTTATATTCTATTTTATGTTATTCCTTTATCGGACATATGGTTCAAGCTTTCTAAAGTGTTAATAATTTTATGATACAATCTCATCATTTATCAGGAATGTATATGATTATACATATAATGATAAAATATTGTGGTATATCTCTCAATAAATCTCATTAAATTTATTTTTCACTATTTATTAATGATTTCATCGGGTAAGGGTTCCCTTTTCCACTCTTATCCACTTATCATAAATTATAATGTTTTTTTAATAAAAACAGAACTTATTTATCTCTATAGTCAAAAATATGATATAGTAATAAAATATAATTTCAAAACAATTATTCAAAATATTTAAAAATGATAATTTAAGTGAATTTTCAATGAGAAATTCATTTATTTTTAAAAAAATTGTTTAATATTTTTTTCAAAGATTCCTCTATTAAATTTCGAGGTTATTTTAAAAGAAAAATTATTCCAAAATTAATTATGATTTAAAAATTGTTTCTCATAGTAAAAAAGGATAATTTAAACCTGGAAATTTTTAAATGATTGAAAAATATTACATCATATTATTTAAATATTATTTTTAAGGAAAATTATTTTTCAAATATTTTATGTCTTAATAATTTATTTTAAAAGAGATGTTATTTTTCTAAAGAAATTTTCTTGGTGATAATTCGAAACCATTCTCCATATAATATGACATTATATGATATGGTTTATGGTCTAATAAAGATATTATCCAATGAAACAATTCATATTCTATTTCTGAATGGTTTATATTTAAGATGAAATGTTTTTACGAACCCCATCTCTCTTCCACAGGCAATACAATTTTAAAAGTATTATTAAATCCACTACCTTTCATGGGTAATGCTATGATGAAATTATTATTAAACATATCTTTATTCAACATTTAATGATATGATGAAATGATTATAAAAATAATAATTTCATGGGCTTTGATATAGTGAATGTTTATGATCATGTGGTACACATATGTATTATTTCTATATGTAATGGGTGGGACCTATATCTCCTTCAAAATCATTGGGTAATGATGGATTAATCATAATTATTTACATTATACCTAAACTAGAATGCATGTTCACAATGTTAAAAATGAACCTAATTAAAAGTTCATAATGTTAAGTGTGAACCGGATTAGATGTTCATAATGTTAAGAGTGAACCTGGTTATAATTTTGCAATGCAATCTGTGAACCTTATTAATTGTTCACTATTCTATGGGTAAACCAGATTACATTGTCACAGTGTTATAAATGAACCTCATAACATGTTCACATTTTAATTTGTATACCATTATTTCATATTCACAATTATATGCAGGGGGCATACTTCATGTCCTTAACTTAATGAGTGAACCTGTTTATAATTACACATGTTCACAATGTTATGAGATGATATTTATTCCAAAAGTCTATTTCATTTGAAAATGTTATACTATCATGACTCATATTTTCTCATAATGATTCAGGTCTTATTAACTACCAATCATTATTCCACAATTCATGTTTATGATATTTGTTTTGAATGGTATAGTTTTACAATGGTATTTTCATGAACTCATACCCTTAGGCTTATTCCATGCTTATGTATCCTCTTTGTTTTCCCTTATAGAGCTTTTGAACACACCATTTCTTATTTTTTGATTACCTACATTATGTATAAAATTTTATCTATCTTATTCTTTTTAGGAAAAATTAATGGAGAGATAATTTTGGGAAATGATGAAGATCAATTTCCAAGTTAAAAAATTATATTTTCATTTTATATAGGAACCAAACTGTTATAGTAATTAGGTGTATACATTTGTAATGTATTTAGTATTCATTTAAAAGAATGAAAAATACATACTTGAAAACTATTTGTTTATATATTTGGAATCAAAGGAATGTTTTTTTCACCCTTCAGAAACATATATACCAAAATACTACTGAAATCCATAGGGATATTTCTATAGATATATTAATGGATTACTCTAATGACATGCCTTTAGATTTGTTAATGAATTTGAAAACATCCTTGAATTTGGTGAAAGGATTAAGAGAGTATTCTCATATAAACACATCAATATCTAGATAATTAAAGTCGATGTGGCTCTATAATAGATGTAACATGGGGTAAAAACCCAATTAAAAGTATATGGGATGACTCAATCAGGATATGGTGCATGAAAACTAGATTTGTTCCACACATGGTTTGTCACTCTAGGGGATATGTTTTTTAATTCTCAATCTCTTTATAATCCTTAATTAAGTATTTTAAAAGGATATTTATATTAATAATAGAGGATAAACCTAATGTATCACAGTTTAATGAAGAAGGTGTTGTGATTTAGATATCCTATAAGAGTTTTTTATTATATACCAATTTGTGATCTTTATTATTTGTCACCATATTATATCTATTTTAAATCAATAGAATAAATTGGGTTAATGTGGAATGTGATGGAAAATTTAATGATGTGTCGTAAAATGTGATGATAACTTGAGTGAAGGACATTGTAATCATGTTTAATAATTTTTAATGGAACATTATTATCAATGGTTATTTTAATCATTTATCAAACTCATGGAGTAAGAGAATAATGTGGTCAATTTAAATTTAGGTAACAAAGAATGTAGGGTAATGATTATTCAATTTCCTTTCTGTCAAGTATGTGGTACGAAATACCCATGTGGATGTATTATGTGATTCAAAAGATGTTTTGACTATGGAAATGGAAACAAATAAAGTAAATTAAATTGTAAAATGAAAATTCTAGTTAACTAAATGCATGAGAATAATGTAATCCCTAAGGTATCATCAAATTTTTATTTCATTAAATGTTGAATTAGTGGGTAATATAAATATTGAAGACATATGTGAAACGATCATGATGATAATCAGCATGGTTGTGAAAGTAATGGCTATATCACTAATTATGAACATATAAAGAATAAATTATGATATAAATGTGTTATTATGGAATAAGATAACTAATCATTGTTAATATATTAAGGAATAGGTTGAATGATTAAAGTGTTATTGTATTTTAGTTAATGAATTTTGTTATATGAATCAACAATATTATGCGGATTATTTGTTGATGTTTTTAAATAAGTAATTTTTAGAGTATGTTAAATTATACAGGTGAAACAAAAAATGTGATTTAATAGAAAAACCATATTTCATTAAAAAAACATGATTAATGGACGATAACCATTAATATGTTTTAGAAGACGATAAAATGCTATTTATATTGGATAAAGAGTTTATTGATTTGGATAATGTAAATATTATATTATCATTAAACTTATACCTGATAATGTAATTGTTGGAAAATCATTTTATTATATTACATATGGTGTTTAAAAAATATTGGGTATGTTGAATATATTCAGTAATATGTGTTTTTATTCAATGAATGAATAATACTGACTATATAATTAATTTAATATAATGATTTAAATTAATACCATTTTGAAGATATTATATGATGAAGGTATTAACATGTTTGGTACACTAAAATATTAAGAGATATTATTAAATATGTTTTATTATTTTAATGATTATTTTTTTAATGTTTATTTTTTTAAAATTTATTCACCTAATTCCTAATGTATTTTATTTTCATCATTATTAAGCGTTATAAGGAAAAACAATTATTAAATGGTTAATGATAAACTTTGGTTGAGGTTTAAATGATTAATGTAATTCTTCACCAAATTATGATATATTCATATCAGATATTCTATGGAAAAACATTTTCAGTGATGATAACAGATTATATTTGAAGTATCCTATCATCCTCTTAATGGATCTTATGATTTGTTAGTTCTTCACGGATAAAAATGGATACATAATTTCATGGAGTAAGATATGATTTCTAGCTTGATCAAGGAATAACCTAATGGTGAGATTGTGTTTATGAAATGGAATGAAATTATGTAAGTATATCTTCTCATGAATGACCTTTAACTTTTGGAAAAGTATCGGAAAATAAAATGTTGTCCTATTATCATCGTTTTTAGGATATCTATGTACACATTAATAAATATTTTGTTTGGGGTGTTGTGGTTCTTAAATTCATATATATCACCACAAATCTAATGATGGGTATTTCTATCACTCTCTGTATTTATTATTTCATTCTTCTCTGTCCAAATTTTAACATTCCACATATTTTCCCTATATGAAAACCTAGTTATGAGTTACCATTGGTAACCATTATGTTTTATGAAGTGGGTTTCTACTAAAAGAAATATAATTTTCTTAAATATTTATGTCATAGATGAAATTTGATAGAAATATTCATATTGTGGGAGTTATAATATAATAATCTGAGTATCTATGAATTAATTTTCTAAATAAATAAAAAATCATTGATGGGATGCATTGCATGGTAAACCATGTTTTCCTAATATAAAATATACGAATTATTAATTTGTTACATGGAACATGATATTAGAATTAATTAAATATAGCTCTATGGTTTTCTTGTGTTACACAAAAAACCACGTCCCACTAACATCTTGCGTCATAGGTAAGACTTCGTTTTATCGAACTCCAATATGCTATTACTGTTATTATTAATATTATAATTATTATTCACACCTAACTACTAGAATAGACATTATGAATAATATTAGGTCAATTATTAATATAGGTTTTAAAAATGTATTTAAAATGGGTTTTTTGGTTACCAAATAATTATAAATAACGTATGATCTATTTGAAAATAAAAATATCCTTTTCCATAAAACATTTTTTCAACGGACAAACAAATTTTATCTCTATAAATTAAAAATAAACCTCTAAATGATTATTTTAATTTAAATAATATACTATATATTTAATAATTAATATAATATTCATCTTATGTATTTTCTACATAAGAGATTACAATAAATCTATTTTTATCCCAAAAAATTATTTCTGTAAAATATTGTTTTCCTACCTCTTAATGATTCACTATTTTAAAAGTTAAATTGATTAAATAATATAATTTGTTTTTTAAAATAATAATTCTTTTATGTATTAACATCCATATTATCATATTAACTCTATTTGAAATTTTTCTAAGAAGATTCATTTTTGGAAGAATATTGAAAATAGTAATTTTAATTGAAAACTATTTTTTCTTATAATTCATATATATAGATAAATAAAAAATATTAATTTCATTTAATGTGTATTTTTATAAATTATAAATATAATAAATTAATTTTGTCTATTTTATTAAATTTTACATTGAAATGGTATATCAAAAAATTTTAAACATCTAAAAATATTCACAATGAAAACTCATTTTTTTCATCCGGTCTACTAGATTTATTTTAAATTAATAATTTAAAATTATATGATTATAATTTTGAAAAATCTATTTCATATTTCTAATTACAATAATTTAGAGTTTATAATAAGTTCCTCTTAATGCTTCACATAAATTATTATTGAAAACTATTTTAATAAATTATGGAGATTAATAGAAAAATGAGTTTACCAATGGGATAAACTATAATCTTATAGGTCCAAATGGCCATGAAACATGTCCAAAACCCATTTTATGGAAATATTTATAACATATCCCAACATTTATCTACAATGTTTTATTATTGGAAAAACATTAGTAAGGGAGTCCTCCCAATAGTGTTTACCATTTTGGAATTTACAAGATTGACACTCCTCCTCCACTATAAAATGGATCTCACTATCCCCACATCTTCACACCTATTAATCTATTTGGAACATAAAAACCAATAAAAATTTACTTCCAAACATCCTTTATGTTATAAAATATCCCATAATATTATAAAAATTCCATCGGAATATTTTTTTAGAGAAACCGAAAAGAAGACACCCTAAGAATATGTATCGTTCACCCACAATCATTTTGTTTTACATATTCCTAAAAATACATAAATTATTAATATCACGAACATATAATAAATATATTATATTATATATACACATAAATTTTTTTGATATGGTTTTTAATAAACACTTCACAAAATTTCATGAAATGGTATACACAATCATAGTTCATGCGTATAGTGGACTACCACATCACGAACTGATGTCGTCCATTCCTTAATTAAAACCGTTAATAATTGGGAATAATGATGATTTTATTATTAATAAATAATATATATTATATTTATTATTTTATTAATCTTGTTTAATTATTATATAAAACGTAAATTCATGCTGTTAATTTTATGGGAATACGATAATGTCATTCATGTGTACAACAGACCATCGCTTCACAAATTGAAGTGATTCATTCACGCTTTAATTGGAATGTATTATGGATTTTTTAATAGATATATGTGAAATATATGAGATAATACAATTAATATAATGTTAATATATATATATATAATTCATTTACTTTTCATTCTTTCAAAAAAATAAGAAGCAGAATAATACGTTCGTGTGTACGTACGACCTACCATCTCTAGGAATGTTGTATATAATTTAATATTTATATATTTTATATATTATTATAAATAAATATATACTTAATATAAATTCTATATATATTATTTTTTAGGATCATTAAATTATGATATTATTAATAAATTAATAGGACAAAATATAATAAGTCATAAAATATATGAAAAACATAATGTTTGTTACATGAAATTTATTTTTAATATGAAATTGTAAGTAAAAGGGTATTCAAAAGTTGTAATAAAATAATTTATGGTTATATATATAAAAATATATATATGTGGGGGATTCATAATGAAAATAAATTTATTATAAATGTGTTTTGAACTTATATGAGTGAATTCATGACTTCAGGGGATATCTAGTCTCACTTTTACTTATCTGAGATTGATTTCAAATTCACTACTCATTTATTTTGTGTGGTGTATATAAAAACTCTTTGTAATGTGATATAATTACTATTACTAATATCATGAAATTTTATGATCCATTCATTGGTATTACTTCACGCGATTATGATATATTGTTACTAAATTGGAAATTACATTATATTAAAATATCTTTGTTAATCATGATTGTTTATGAATGTGATTCCAACGATAAATTATTACTATGTATCTCTCAGTAATTCTTATGAATTTTAAACCCATATTTTTATTCATGATATTATCAAGTAATGGTTGAATTTTTCATCTCATTGGTATATAATAGAATTAAGGATATTTTTTATGAAAATACGATATTATTTTTTGATTTTGTCAGAAATTTAACTTATTAAAATAGATAATTTTCAAAAAATAAATACATTTAAAAAATGATATTTTTGTTAAATTTTCATGGAAAGGGATTTAAATTTTTTATTTATTAAAAATAATTTAAAATTATTCATAAATCTATCTTCTTATGTTTTCAAGGTTATTTTCAAAGAAAATAGTTTTGAAGATGATTAATGATTTAAATTTGTTTTCTCGAATACAGAATATTTATTTTTCCATGAAATGATTTAAATTACTTTTAAAGATTTCTTCATAAAATTTATAATTTTTAAATATTTAGTTTTATAATATTTTTCTCATAAACACTGATATCCATTGAAAGGTTATTTTCTATATGAAATTATCCATGTGATTTTATGAAAGGATTCTCTATCTAACATGATTAACTTTTAATATAGATTATGAATTACCTGTGATATTATACAAGGGAAAATTTGTTATTCTTTCATTGACGGGTTTATGTTTTTTATGACAAGTTTTTTATAAACCCCGTTTATATTCCATAGGTTATGCCATGTTAACATTATTATAGTTCCCCCTTATTTTAACTGGGTATGCAATAAGGAAATGATTATAAAACATGTCTCATTTCTATAGATAATTATATTTTGAAATTTTTATGATATTCATTTCATCTAATTGGTTATGATATTATTAATTTTTATGATTTTTTGGAAGACATATGCATTATTTAATTATGTGATGGGTGTGAACAATGTATTATTCCAATGCATTGGGTAATGATGGATAACTCATGAGTATATATTTTCTGAATGAACATGATTACATGTTCTCAATATTAATAGTGAACATTATTACATTTTTAAAATGTTATGTGTTTACCTGATTAATATTTAACAATTTTATGATTGAACATTATCAAGTGTTCAAAATTTTATGCATCAAAATGATTACACGTTCACAATGTTTTATGTTAACCAGATTACATGAGCAGAAAGTTATTTTTGGTCCTGTCTTTCATGTCCATTATAATATGTGTGGACAAGGTTTCATGTACATAAATTTAAGTGAGGGCCAAATTTCATGTCCTTTAAATAATGATTAAACCTGTTTCTCTTTACAAAAGTTTTTAATCTCATAAGATTATGTGTATTCTACAAGTCTATATCTTCTGAAAATATAATTATCTCATGACTCATTTTTTTAAATTATACTATTCCCTTATGAACTAACATTGATTTTATAATGATACATGGTTGTTATATTTGATATGTATTTTACGGTTTTCCAATGTTATTCTCATGATCTCATAACCTTATTATTTTTTCATGGCTATTAATATTTCTGTTTTTCATCACTAAGAATTTGGGGTCCCCAAATATATGATTCATTTCTCCATGTTATGAAGAGGGGTTTTAGGTATGGTATTATGGTGAAGATTACTAATGGTGATGATCTTCATGATAAATGTTGAATATATTTTACCATGTTAAAATATAATTTATATATATTTCTGAAGGTAATAAATGTTTATATTCCTCATGTAACATCCCAAAAGGAGGAATCTTGTTAGTTGGAGAATGACATCCCACCAAATTACACAACTTGTTTTTAAATACTCAACATGTATCTAGCAACCAAACCCGTTCACATCATGTAGGGGAATTTCCCTATGAGGGAATGACTGAGTATTTGATGATTTTTCATGCATTTACAGATCATGAAAATTCCAAACCTATATTTTTTAAAAAATTGGATAAGGATTATTTTTTTCTACTGGGGATATTTTTTATTTTCCTCCAATATAGAAGGAGAAACATGTGAGATATACTCTAGCACCTGACATAGACTCTTCGGGATCTCCTACATCAATAAATTTTTTCCTTTTGTACCAGTTGCAATCCAATCCTATGATTACAGCCTCCACTCCATCTGCTCTATTCATTTTTTTTGCTCTACTCTCTTTCATTATTTTGGTGTGATCTCATTTTTGTCATTATCGTGAAATTTTAATGTTTCATTGATTTCATCCAACCCAGTCTAAATCAAAGGCTGACGCTATATGAGGTATGCTCTATAAGTCTATGGTAGGTAGTATTGGATCAATCACCACATCTAATTTCATTATATAAAATGAGTCATTTTGCAGCAAGAATGAACTCCGTAGTGACACCATTATTATTTTTACACTAATAAATAGGTGTGAAAAAGGAAATTTTTTTATCTTTATCACATTCCTTATATTTTTAAAATATTATCTGAGGTGTGAAAAAGGAAATTATAGAGCTATTCCCACATGATTTCCTTGTGATGTATGCCAGAAGAGTGGTGATGAGCATATGTTTATGGTGCTTGGGCCTAAGCCATGTTTGATACCTCTAGTAGTTCCACCTTAGGAACATCCAGTAGATATTCCCTAGGGTTCTATTTCCCAGTTCTAGGACACTAAAAAGTATGATTTCAAATAAAGTTAGGTTGGATCCAATACTACTATTCTTGGTTATAGTTATCTTCTAATCGGAATTTATTTTTATGATCAATCAGGAGATAAATCTCATGGATTTTCCTCTATTTTTTAATCCATTTTTGGACATATTCCACGATGATTTCTCAAGATTACCTCTTTAGAGGGATATTGATTTCACCATCAATCTTGTTACAAGAGTGACACTTTTTACCATTCCTCTTTATAGGATACCACCTATTGAGATCCAAGAATACATGATGAAACCTGAATATCTAGAAGATAATGGTTTCATCTGTACCATAACATCTCTACGAGGTTCACCGATCCTTTTTTCTAAGTAGGGTCATTTTTCCCTCATAATTTTAATGGATAATAATTTCATGATCCAACTCATGGTGAATAACCATTATCTACTACCTAATATAGATGACATCTTCAACTATATATAAAGAGAAATATTTTCCTATAAGATCTAATTGAGATCAATATATCATCAGTTGCATATGATACCATCAAACATAACATATATAACGTTCAAAAGCATATATGGATTCAATGAGTTCGTGCTTATTTGATTCAATCTCATGAACTTTCTAATTGTGTTTATGGATCTAATGAATTAAGTTTTCCACCCATACATTGATTCCTTTATGGTATCCTTCATTGAAAATATCTTTGTGTACCGATGCACCAAACATGATCATGCAAACCATCATGAAATCTTTATGAGTACACTATGATAGTACTAGATATATATGAAGCACAAAAAATTAATGTATTCGATCAAAATGTTTAACTTCATAGGTCATATGATATCTGAATCAATAAAATTAATTATTCGAGAAAAGGTGACTACAATGGTTTTTGGGGAGTATCCCAAGAATGTGTTTTCTATAAGTACATTCTTACAGTTTTCTAGATATTATGGGAAATTCATAAGTTATTTATCCCACATAATGACACCATGTTAAGTATTGAAAATGAAGTGTGTGAAATTAAATAGGAATGAAGCATGTGAGTCAACATTATAAGTGTTAAATGGAATATTGACTATATAGGTGATCATGTATCTTCCAAACCTGAAGAGAATGTATATTGTAACTGTGATGCTTTAGGAATCGATCTGGGTGTAGTTCTAATGAAAGGTTATCTGGTTTTATTATATAGGTCCATCTAACTAAGGCCTCATGTTATGAAAAATATTTTTCATCACCACAAGATAGATATATTTTTTCATTCTCTGTCATTGTAGGAACTATATGTTGGGTGAGTAGTTCATTAATTCCATAGACCAAAAAAGAATCAAATATATCTATACTCAATTATATTTGAATATAAGGCAATATGGGGTGGTGAAATACCTACAATCCTTCAACATTCAGCTCGTTTACATATCCAGAATGGAAAATAAAGTAAATGATGCCTTGATCTAGACGACTAAGATGAAAGCCTTCTATGAGGGTAAAAGTTTGTGTATGTTAATTTATATATTTTATAACATTTTTATGGAGGATCATTTACAAAACAAACAAATAGTTATAGTAGCTCCAATGGTAACTTCCTCTCTTCTAGAGTGGGTCTGAATGATGATATTATACAATTATGAGGGCCTCTGTTTGTGGAAGAGCATCATAGGTGGTAACCCACCTCAATGTTTGGTGGTTAGTGAGAGTGATACCCTAAACATTAGTGTTCACTAATATATTCCTTTCTCTATATAGGAAGTGTAATGATGGAATCATATTCCATTTTATGGGAAGTTATTCATATTATTGTGAATATGTATCTAGACATCCTCTATTGGTACTACTCGCATGGTATGAAGAAAATGATAGAATGATTTATCACTCGGTGCTCTACTTCTCAGAAGGTGAAGGTGGAAAACTTGAAACCTTCTATAATGCTACAACATCTCTCTAATATTGAGAGTATAATTGAGTGACATCACCATGGATTTTGTGACAGGTGTGTCGAGATCACATCCAGGCGGTGTTGTAATCTAGGTGATCATCAAAAGTTTAAACAATGTTGACAAATTAAAATCTATCTAAGAGACCTTCTCTATTGATGATCTAGGAATGAATTATATTCAATAGATTGTGTGACTTCACTGTGTCCCTCATTTGATCATTTTAGACAAAGACACCCGTTTCACTTCATGGTTTTGGAAACAGTTGTAGAATAAACTGATTTCAAATGGGATCTTGAAATCAACATATTCCCCTCAGACGGATGGGTAGTTTTAGCAAAAGATAGTGATGTTATCGGAGATGGTATGTTTCTACAACCATTATTTTGGAGGTTCATATGATAATCATATTCCGCTAATTGATTTTTCCTACAACAATAGTATCCAAAAAATGATTTAGATAGATCCATATTAGGACCCCTGCTGTAGATTTTTCCATTTGCCTCTATGATGGAAAAAGGAAGGTGATGAAACTGTAATGGGTCCTCATCTCATTCAATAGGTATTAGATAATGTCCTGATGATTTAGAACTATATGGATACATATCATTTTGGGTCGAATTACTATACTAATCATCATTGTAGACATCTAGAGTTCTATGATGGATATCCGATATTTTTCATGTATCACCAAGATTGTGTCATAGAAGAATTCAATGATAGGTAATTTTATCACCTAAATATGTTATCCCTTTTGTGAGAGTAATGAGTTTTGGGACAGTAGACTATCAGTTGTGGTTACCTAAGGTATACTATTCCATGAATGAAACCATCCATTTATCACAACATCTATGCTATAATAATGACCAGTCTGATTCCTTTAACACTAAAAATATTGAGCTAGAGGCTGATTCCTAATATATGCATCATTGATTGGATCATGACTGTTATCTGAGGAATCTCCATTTCAATATTCCTGGTTCTATGGAATCACTAATGCATACAAGATGGGACATTAGTGTTGGAGGTTGATGGATGTGTGCAGTGGCCGGAACATTTTGCAGACAATTTGTTACCACCCACATAGGGTAAATGTGAGGATGAATTTTCTTAAGGAGAATAGGCTTTATTGTATTGTATTTTTGATAAGGTATGTTCACTTATAGTTTTGGTTAATTCCACATATAGAGCCTAAGGGATAGTTGGGTTGTTTCAGAAATCGATGATGTGGGTATGATGCAACTTAGCTACAGACCAAATTATATGATGTGTATTATGTTAGCCAGCCCCATTCACATCATGTAGAGTATTTTCTTTCAGATATCAATCCTGAGAATTACACTAAGTTTTGATAATTTATACATCATTTAAATTCTTTATGTTTTTTTAAAGGAAGAATCCTTGATGTGTGAAAGGTGATATTTTTTTATTCTCCCACATAGATAGAGCATCTCTTGAAATATCCTCTGGCACCACACTATGGTTCATGAAGATCACTTTCATCTAGTTTCTACTTCCATTACATCTATGTATTTCTTAATCCTATTGGTAATATCTCAATTCCTTATCCTTCTACTCATGGATACTATTCTCTTAATTTTTTAAAAATATGGTGCAACTTTATTTGCACAATTTACAAGTAATTTGATAGTTTGTTTTATTTCATCCAGCCTAGTTCGAATCAAAGGTCAAAAGTGGACTAAATAGTCTCATTGAGGATAAAGATGGTGGTCTAGGATCTTTCGCTAATATTTATTGATTTACAACATATTTTTTGTTCTGTTGTGAGCTAGTCCTCTTTGGTGACACCATTATTTTGTTAAATAAATTAAATTAGTAGGCATATCATTCCTTTTGATAACCAAGATAACTGTGAATAGACCCCTTTTGTTGATCACTTGAAATTTTTCCACCCCATTGGAAAAGCGACATTTTAGAGGCCTATTTTACCATGTGATATATTCTTTCTTATAGACCCTTTTGTTAAGTTTTCACATATACAAGGGTCTGAGTCTATTTTTTAGGTAAATAAAATGAATAACCATGACATAGACCCCAAACCAAACTCCATAATAGAAATATATGGAAAAAAGGATCTGGTCAAGGGCTTATTAATTTTACTCTCATTCCCTAAATAGTCCATTAAATTAGAATGCCTTGAAAAATATGGTTTTCATGTTATAAATGCTGGAACAATTGTAATGGTCATTTTTCTAAAAATATTATATATATACATTTTTAGATTAAATTATTTCACCTTACTATCAAGGGTGATATAAGGGGTCTGACATACAGACCCATTAGAAGGATTATAATGACATCTTGTTATAATTACTAATTCTTTGTTAATACAATAGAAGATACACTAATAGATAGACTAGTAGATACACTAGCTTTGTCTGGGTTGGGATTGCCGAGCGTTATCTATTTTTACCTTCATACGAGTTGTGTCGGTTCTATAGGGGACACACCATGGACATACATGATGGAATGATGGTCTTCCCATTCCATAAGAGAGACTCTGACCCCTATATGGGATTATAGGTATGAACTCGAAGGTTAGTTCAGGTTTTTTTCTCACCATTTCTTAGAGTGAAACAATATAATTCATTATTGGGATAGCTTAGACGAACTCCCTTGTATTGGACCCATCATATGTCCCTAGAGTTATAGATGGGGTTCCATTAGGATAGCTACGTATGTCATCAGTGTGTCTCATTATATTAAAACAAAAAGGGTGGAATTTAATTTTAATGTAAATGAATGTTTTAAAAAGAGAAATGAACCTTTCGTTTTGTAAATCTGGGGATGTTTTATCCAAGCCGAATCACTAGAATAGGGACATTCCACCTAAAAAATCATTATCAGAATTATTTATCCATTGTTTGATCCCTTGGTTATGTCACATATAATGATGATATAAATGTTAAATTAGATAGGTGTCCAAGTGGGACACAATCCAATGAACTTATTTATTTATTTCATTAATTTAATTATTATGGAACATTTTTCATTTTATAATGCACGTACTTCTTGGATCTAGAAACCGTTGTCTGTAGAATACTATGATTTTATATCATACCCTGCATGGGTTTCCTTTGTTACCCAATATGACTTTTGGGTTGCAAGTATAGATAATTGGAACCCACAAGCTTCCAATGATTCATTGGAAGACCAAAGATGGTGTTTGGGATTAGAGGACATATCATATGCTTGAGATGCTAGTCATAATATTTTCTCATTTTTTATATTTTTATTATGTTTTATATGTTTTTATCCCTTACCACATTCATATTTCTTTGTGGAATAATTATAATACCAAGATGAAATATTTTCATTATTAGTCTTCCACTTATTGAATTACTTAACATTCATGTTTATATAAATTATTTTTCTATTGTATTATAGTCACTACTCCTTATGTTGTTCCTTATTATATTACAATATGAATGTAATTCAATAATTCTCTCTAAACAAATAGTGCATTGTTTCTCCTTTTACACACACTATTACATCACTTATAGTCAGTAAACTGTGGATTTTGTGGAGGCAAGCTTGAGGTATTGTGGCCACCATCTCATGACACCTTGATGTGGCATCTATGGTGGTATGATACACCTCAAGTGTCTAGATTTTTAATTTATTTATTATTCATCAAAAAAATATGAAATATATATCTATGAAATTCCATGTTCACTATAATGGGCATCCCAATAATCTCAAGGTGAATGTAATCCTTTAACCAAGTCTTTTTATGGTGAACCAATTCTATGGTATAACATTTTTACGATAATCTAACCCACACTGATTTTTTTAATCCATGACCATGAGTTTTCCAAAATTCAAATTAACAATTTAAAAAATATATAAAGTAGAATTACATCCAATTGGTCCACATAAAACATTTCAATTTGAAAACCATTTCATTCAATAATATTATAAAATAATATATACGTCTTTTTTTAAAAACAATGAATTTGGTACTAAAATAATATTGGTTTCCAACAACAAATCATGTAATATATTTATTATGACTTAATTTTATAGAGTTAGTACGAAGGTAGTGATTCCAATCTCTTCAAAATGGTTGATGAAAATTGAAAAAAACACAAGGAACCTCTATATATATTACTAAATATTCATTTTCATTATTTCAAGCATGATGATATCAAGAAATAATAATGGAATATAGATATATTTATAAAAAAGTATATCTAATTTATAATGTGATAGATGATGTTGATATTTATGAATTAATTGAGAAAACAATGATATTACAATTATTAAGACGATCCAAAACACCTAGATTCACCAAAAATATCTTCTAGATCAATGGGAATCTCCCTAGATTCATAAGAGGGAAGTATAGATTGATAGAAAAATATAGTATAATAAAAATTAGTGATATTTATCTTTTATCTATGTTTTAGAATCATTTCTGTTGAGTTTGAAGTATGTCACTTGGATTGGATACCTAGTTTCACAAACTATGCACAAATCATGCTCAGGTTACTATCTATAAACTAAGAGACTCGAATAGTTGGGTCACAAAATTTTGCATTTTTTTCCAACTATGAATTACTAATATCTCAATGCCACAGCCTTGAATTGTTGGCTCGCGTGATTTTCCAAAATATTGGTGAAACATGATTATCCAACTATTATTGTTTTTATTTAATCTCTTATCTTGAACATTGTTTTGAATGAAAACATAATAATTGTGTGGCTTACTAGTACTTCCCCACATCACCTCACAAGGATTCCCAGAGATGGGCAAATATTTACTCTAATAGTTCCAAAATCACTCCTCTATGATATCATATCAAAAAAATTCCAGGACTCTTCAAAAACATTCTAAACACATCAAATGTAGTATATAACATCCAAATACATATAACAATGGTATTGTACGTAAAAATGGTTATCTAAAATTCACCATAACATGGTCATTATATCCATGTAATGTGGGTGTCTACCATTTAATTAGAATAGGTAGAGACACTATACCCACATATCCTTTACATATTACCATATCTCAACAAAAATCTAAACAAAAACCATAAAAAACAAACTAATATAAATTTTTCCCTATGTTGTCTTTGTCATATCCTCTTTCATGACCCAGAATTGAGGATATCTATAATGAAGTTCAATCATGGAAATGTATTTACATCATTTAATTTGATAAACATGTCATAAATACATTTTCATGTTATTTATCTTTTTATATTCTCGATATTATTTTTTGACTCTCATTTTCTAACATTATTCATGAAAAAAAATATGTTTACCCTAAGGTGAAACACATTGATGAATGGACCACATTTATATATTCTCCAAGACATTATTTATTAATTATTAAAACTCAATCAATGTAGTTTTAATTTTAGTATTCCAAATTGGTTTTGTATCTAATATAAATTATTTTAAGAACTCAACATCGTGATTCAATGGAAAACTATGAATTTTATCTAGAATGACATCCCCCAACAACAATACAATAGTTATACCTGTAGTTTTTAGAATCAATCCAACTATATGATATAAACACCCCTTTTAAATATGAATCATGAAAAACACATTATATTTAACATTCATTGGACGTTCGTATTTATCCTCGCATTGATATATGGACCTAGGTTAGTTTGGAATATTATGTGTTACTTAACTTCCTCAGTAATTGGTGTTTGAATTATTTAGTGAAAGAAAATAGATTTTTATTTTAAAAAAATTTAAATTTGGGTGAGAATAACAAGATTTTTTGGAATCCCATTCCCACGCACCTCAACGAGACATCAATAATAGACATTTGATGTCATCATCAAAAAATTAGTGGTTTTCAATAATAATTAAAGTTATAAAACATGAGGATATATTTTTGAATCCCATGAAATGTTTAAAGATATACATGAATAGGTATAACTAATCTCAAGAATGGATATTAATTATTTGAGTATACTTATTACCAAAATAACATCATCAATATAAATTCTATATGATACTACAAATTTTTTGTGTGATAAATATTAATTATTAATCAACGTGTTCAATCATATAATCATGAAATATATTTTAGGATGTCTAAATCAAGACACTCATTTTCAATTTATCAAACCTTAGGTTTAAACAATGTTATTCATAGTCAATATCTTATCAAATTGTATATAATGTTTCTAAATGAAAATATGATTTAACCCAAGAATACCCATAGGGAGTGTTAAACTAGGATTATAGTAACGTAAAAATCACCATGTAGTATAATAACTATTGATATATGCTCATATATCTATTTTTGGGTTATTACTCCAAGATTATTAAATTACAAATTAACGTCCACATGTATTATCGATAAATGTTTATTTTTCAAGGATAAACCACACACCTTTCTTATTCATAACATATGATCTTCTCATATACATAATATTATCCTAAGGGTTACCACCTGTGTTTTATCATCAATATTTTCCAATTGTATCTATTCATTTGTTGGACACTAACTATAAAAACCCATAACATTCATACATAAATTTTAAAACATAAAAGATATATATTTATTATTTAACATTAATGTCCATGATATAATTTTATTGGAATAGTTTCATTGTATTTTTTAATATATTAAAAATTGGTGCATAACAAATTTATCTAATGTCCCACAAATTTCCACATATCTAGAAACTTTGTAATAAATATCTTAATTAAAACAATTTCATTATAACTGAGGGAAAAAATTTAATAAATATTGAGATCATGTAATTCATGAGGGTAAAAAAGGGGGTTAAAAGGAATTTGTAAACATAAACAATTATTAATGCTTTGAGAACATTTTCATAATAATAGAAAAATATAAATTTCAAATAAAAGATCATATTATTGGGTAATAGGATGAAAATTTTCTATTCAAATGAAATGAAACTAAAATAGATCAATGAACATTAGATATTGGATCATAACAAAGAAATAAATCTATGACAAAAAAACTTGGAATAATGTTCAATGCCTCAACCCATGTGCCACTAGACTAGTTCCCCAAAAACATTTTCCACAAGACATCATGTAAACCTCCCCATATTCTATATGTTTATAAATAGAAAGAAGGGAATGGGCTGCGATAATGGGATGAATATGCATGCATAACATATTAATAAAATAGTATAACAATAATGATAAAATATCTATTAGTAAAAGATAAATTATTTAAGAAACAAATAAATATAAAATGTATAGTGATATAATAATAAATGGAAGACATTGGAGTCCCAAAAAACTGTGCCATATAGAGAACACTAATCACCCACTCGGATGACCATATATATACATGAGTAAATAAATTAAATAAAAATAAAATTAAAATGACTATGAAATACCACTTAACTAATATCCACATAAATATATGATCCATTATTGTCAATCAATATCGAGCCTAATCCCAATATAGTGCTATTAACCAAGTCAATTTCATCTTGGGAACCATAGAGCAATGGATTCATTTCTAGGGTGTGAGTACAAAACAGAATAGGAACAACAAATGTGGTCCAATATATAGCAAGTAATATATAGTTTTATAATATTTCATCTACTCATCGGTAAAGTAGTTATTCATAAATCATATTCAATTAAATTTAAAAAATCACTAATTGAATATACCATAGAATATTAGTGGGTCTAAGAAGCCAATTGACCACACATGCTTTAGTCTATGGCGGAATGTCTCTGAACAATATGAAAACTCATGTATATATAAATGAAGGATTATAATCTTTTTATATATATATATACAAATATACATATATATATATATATTATAGTGATAATAAAAATAAATAAAATAAAACGATATTTGATTCATTGGTTCTATATTCACATTAAATAAATACCAACATTGAAAATCACGAAAAAAGTAACAGAGTAAGATACGTCACTAACCAGGATAAAATTCCTAGAATTATGATCACCTATACTCAATTATAATCAGTATAATAAAGAATTTGGTATTGAAAATTTCAATCATATAATTATGTAATTACATAAAATAGGTCCAATTCCAGATTTATTTTGTATCATAACTACAGGGGGAAGGAACAAAGGAAATTGACCAAGGAATCCACTTCGATCCCACACAGTGAGTCTAATGAAAAAAATTATAATAGAGACCAACATGGGATATTAACCAAGCCCATTGACCAATAGAATCCTCTATGAGATCAAGGTGTGCATCCATGTTATTCTCTATATAATATAGACATATTTAATATAGGACCTATGACTATTGACCAAGGATACCTATTTGAGTACACATATTGAATCCACAAGAATTTCATTAAACCGTTCCATATCATCAGTCCTTGTCAATAATAAAATGAAATTCCCCTCATTAGTGTCATAATTTTATATCCATAGGCAACAAAAAGGCTCAAAAGTTGTATCTGAGGTACTAACTCTGTGTATACATGTCCTGTGTCACATAACGTTAGGCTCGTCATCCATATTCTAGGAATAACATCCATAAAACATAACCTCATAAATATTAATTAAGTGAAATAATAAAAAATAGATTAAGTGTGGTTAAATGACTAACCGTCCATTTTTTTAGAGATTCTTGGCCCTATAATCTTGGTATAAGTTTCAAGGTAACACCTGATTCCATATCTACCAAAACCTATAATGCACTAGTTTAGGGTCGGTTTAATATCGATGTACCTACTAGGTCCCTCAATTGAAAACATTTGTGATGAATCATATAGGAGATCCTCTAAAAAATCAATTGAATAATTATACCCATCTTTGACTCCACATAAGAATTATGTTAACGGAGTAATTATACATGAGATCCTCTAGGTCAAATCATACATGGAATCAACCCATATGGTTCCCTCAGCCACTAGGTAAGTTGAATTATTAAGTTATTGCATATGGAGTGTATGTGATGTAGAAAACCAGAAATTATATGTGATTTTTTTAAATATATATGAATTTTACGAGTCCTAAAAAATTGATGGTGCATGATTTCGAGGCCCGGTGTACCGGGAATAAAATTCTGAACTTTTTTCAGGTATGTTTAGTAAATGTGTGAGTAGTTTTTTGTAACATTTTAATAGGATCTTGAAATTGAAATCCAAGGACATCATCGAAATCATAGAGCCAATATTTCCTTAAGGAGACCTTCACCTCGACCGCAGTAGGTCAAGGGTGGAAGTAAGTTCTTCTGTTTTTCGTGGAAGAATAGAAAAACAAAAATACCTATAATTTGTATTTATCTTTTAACCTCCTTTTGATTTATAGATGTGGGGATAATAAGAGCTTTAATCCTCCAAATTTTTGAATTCATGGTGGTGGGGACCACCCAAACTACTCTTTAAAAAGGGTATGTCCCTTGGGAAATGTCCCATTTAATTGCGTCAATGTAAATTAAATGCTATGTTACAACATCGTTGGAATTTAAGAAGGTTTCTATTAAATGAACCTTCGTAAATTCCACGATCGTTATTTATCCACCCCTTCCCCTATTTATATGGAGCTTGGGGGGAGGAATTGTCAAAAAAAAACCTATGTGACGAAGCTCTAGTAATATGTTTTGACGGCCAACACATGGAGGAAAGAACTGGTTCCGGCGGGTAGTGAAGAGAGACTCCGAACCATGAATTGAAGAACGAGGAACCAACCCCGAGCTAGGATCGGAAGCGCCTTGTAGATATGTTGAATACCGACATTCTCCAATGGCTTCGTCTTCTTCCTCACGCCTCCTCCTTCGGAACCTTCAAGGTAGTGGTGTGATTTTGATTCATCATAGTTGATTTTTCATTTATGTTGAATCTCTCCCCATGAGCGTCTTGCTACCATTGTAACGCGGAGGGTGCGGGCCAAATGGACATGACCCGACCACTCCACAATCCTATTGATTTTCGGTGAATTCTGTGCGATGGAGGAGGACGGCGACCGGTGCCGGCGACTGACATCAGTGGGGCTCTTGGACAGAGACTGGCACTCTATCCATCTACGACGATGGATGCAGCGCAATCGCACCACCAGAGAAGATTTTCGTCCCCATGGTCGTGATGGAGCAAGGGTGGTGGCCAGTGGCGGTCGGCCGTGCAAAGGGTAAGTGGCACGCGTCTGCGCCTCCCGATGCAGAAGACCCACGGCCTTGTGTTGCGGTGATGAGGGAAGGTCATCCGACTCACTACCGGCCACCGGAAATGGCGCAGAGCATGACTGTATCACGTGGAGGAGAAGATAGACATCCGGCAAGCTGGGGTGCACCCAACGAACCTACTAGCGTAGACCGCACTGAGGGCCGCACAGTGGGTGGCCTAGCGGGTTGGGCAACGTCGGCAGGATGGGATGGACCAAGCGGGTCAGGTCGGACCTAGGGCTGGACTCGGATCGGGCTGGGTCAACCCAAACTGGGTGGGGTTGGCCCAGGCCAATTCAGGTTAGGTAGGTCAGACTGGGTCACACCGGCCCTAGACCAACTTCAACCCCTTTTTTCTCTTTCGGTCATATCTTGAGCTACGGGGTCCATTTGACTAACTGTCAGTGACACTAAAAACCTTGGATCAAGATGGTCATTTTGGAATTATCCACTTGTGTTTTGGGTTGTTTTGGAGTATTGAGGGGTTGGACCGAACTCGGAATCAAACCGGGCCCTCAGAGCGGAATAATTAATACCTTATAGACTGGACGTACGATTGACACACCGCCATTTGCGTTGGGTCCCTTTTGATGTGACATACCTTATGGATACTTCTTTGGGGGACATAGTAAAATTTGTAGTATCGACCTGTGGCTTGAGAAAAAGACCCTCCAGGAATCAATCGAGCATAGTACAGGAACCCTGTAGATGGCTATAACGTGATGAAGGAATATCGATCCTGTGTGGGGCATCATCTAATTATCTTATGTGGGTCAGCACTCAGCGATCTTGTGTGGTTCAGCACATACTGATCCTATGTGGGTCAGATCTTGTGTGGGTTAGCAGAAGATAGTTTCCTATCGATCCTGTGTGGGTCAGATCCTATGTGGGTCAGCGGGGGTTAGTTACCTATTTATCATGAGTGGGCCTCCAACAGTGCTTCATAATAGAATAATCTGATCTAGGCTATGAATAATCATCTGTAATTTTGTACATAAGTTATACCTAGTGTGAGACGAGTCTTTACCTTTGTGATAAACTTTTGTGTGGTGTACCTTTGTGGTACTTACATTCGTGGTGATACCATTGTGGTATTCTTCTGTGTGGTGTTACCTTTGTGGTACTTACCCATGTGGTAATCTTCTGTGTGGCATACATTTGTGGTTCATACCTTCGTGTTGATACCTTCATGGTATTATTCTGTGTGGCGTTACCTTTGGGGTACCTACCTTTCTGGTGTTACCATTTTTGTATGCTTTACTTCATGGAAGAGTTGTAATTTGGCTAAGGATTTGGGGATAGAGTTTCCTCATGAAGGAGATGGGTATACTTGATATCTTAGGTATATGTATGGGCAGATACCTATATAGGGATTTCAACTAATTTTATGATTTTTAGTTTATCTGTTGGGGATTTTGTGCGACCTTTGTGGGTCTCAGTGTCCCTACTGAGTATCGTTATGCTCACCCCAGCACAGGTTACCCCCACACCTTGTTGTATATGGTGAATATGACGAATAACAATGACTGGGGATGAGGGTAATAGGACTGGAGGTAGCTCAGAGGTGGAACTAGATGAGGCATACTGCAAAGACAACAATTCAAGAGCTGTATCAACCCATTAGGTACGATCCTTGGCAGGTGTCCATAGCAGTTCTTCCAGTTTACATGAACTTTCCAGTTTTCTTGTAATTTCTAGTTGGGCTTGTATTTTGGCCCCTTTTTCTTACTACACACACTCTTTTTTATATTCAGTTTACCTATATTTGTATCTTTCTGTGTTTTTGGTTTCATGAGTTTACAGGCTATAAAGGCAAATACTTCAAAATTTTAGGGAATACTCCTTTGGTGCTAGTCGCTAGCCCCTGGCCTATGGAAGGCGGGATTGGGGTAGTCTCGGCACAGGCCTCAGGGGATGGGTCGTGAAAAATTGGTATCAGAAGAGTCTATTATATGATCAACCCTATGACTCTTTTCTTTTAATGGCAACAATGTTAAGTGTTATGAGTATGGTTATCAATTTTGGGAATCCACTATTGGTGTAGTGGCCTACATATCCATACACCAGGACCCTGACTTCTGATTTCTGACTCATTGCATGAAAACACTGATTGCGTGTGTGCACAGAAAAGCTTTCTTTGTGATATCTTTGAGTCAGATCACATGGTATAACATATTTACCATGGTGCACCTGTTTCTTTTCAGGATACCTCCATGTAGACAACCAGCTAGGGTTCCGGGTATAGTATGTGATGATAGCTAACCGAGCGATGAGGCCTCGGTGCAGGGCACTTTCTCAGTAGGGGAAGTAGCAGAGGCACCAGAGGTACCATTACCTATTGGGGAACTGATGCCACTATCCCTAATAGAAGAGGGTGAATGCCACTTGAGCGCATTACATGAGTTCCAGCACCAGATTCCACCTAGGTTCAAGGGGGAGACGGACCCACCGGCGGTTGAGGATTGGCTGGAGGCCATGGTGAGAGTCTTCCGACTGTTAGGGAAACCAGCTGATCTCATGGTGATCCTTTCTGCCAGTCTTCTATAGGAAACAACAAGAAGATGCTGGATCATGATTCTCTAGGTTCACGATGAGGTGACACTTCTCTAGGTAGACTTTGAGAGCCTGTTTCGGGCATTTTTTGTCCCAGAGACCCTTCACGGAGTGTGTATTCAGGATCATTGTCATATACAGTAGGGAAACTTGACTGTGGCTTAGTACTCAGTAAGGTTCAACGACCTCTCATGCTACTCCACTGATATGGTGCGAGACACATTATTAAAGGCTCGGACCTTCGAACAGGGACTCAGGAGGGATATCATGGCTTTGATGATTTCTCTCAGCATCCCAACACATGAAGTGGTATTAGAGAGAGTCCTCTTAGTGGAGAGTTCTCTTGTTGAGAAGTCACTAGCTATGAGACCCACCACTGGGAATCACATCTAGGAGTCTTATACAGCAGGTACTAGACAGATGTCACAGAGGTCCAAGAGGACCAGACCTACAGGTGGATTACTGTAGGATTCAATGTCTGTCGTGCGGGGAAATGAAGAAAGAGCCATTCATGCAAGGAGAAGACAGTGTTTAACATTTGGAAGGTAGGGTCACATGGATCGTGACTACACGACCCCTTGTACGGATGGTCAACAGATGGTCAATTGACCGCCCAGGTAGAGACATAGGTTCAACCAAGGAGGTTCATAGGGAGCAGGCAGATGTGGTAGAGGAGATTGCAGTGTAGCTGGTATTGGGTAATGATTTGAGATGTTACTGCCACCACCACCAAGTGGTCAACCCTGACCAGAGGGAGCAGGTGGATAGGGATGAGCTTAGCTCTCGACCACTGAGGCCTAAGACTATTGCACTCCAGAGATGATATGAGGAACAATTTGTGACTACTCCACCTTAGCAGAAGTACATATAGAAATAGCATCCATTAATTATTTTATTTCCATGACCCTTGTTTGTATATTGGAGATTATGATGGTATCTTTGGCTCAATCCTTACGTCTAGAGACTCCTACGGGAGAGAATTCATCGAATAAGGACTAGTTCCGGCAGTGTAGGCTTACTATAGGAGGCTAGAGCTTCAGCTGGGATCTCCTAGGAGCGGCGTCGAGGCCTTACGACGTCATCTTGGGTATGGAATGGTTATCTAAAGTCCATTCTCAGATTGATAGGATTAGGTGGAAAGTGAAGTGTTTCTACACGGATGGGACCAATATTACATTCACCGATAAGAAGGGAGTCTTTGCAGCACATGATGGACTTACCCCCAGGAGAGTGCATCCAATCACTCATCAGTTGGATTGCCTTACCCTAGGAGTGGATTGTGTGGAGAGTCTCAGCAATCATATAGTGGTGGACTGGTACACGGATGTATTCATTGAAGATGTTTTGGGACTACCTCCTCAAAGAGAGGGGGACTTTTACATTGACCTATGCCCCGGGACGACACCGATATCTACACCAACATATCAGATGGATCCCACAGAGCTTCATGATCTGTGGGTACAACTGGAGGACATAAAGGGAAAGGGGTTAATCTGGCCTAGTGTTTCTCCTTGGGTAGCCCCAATACTGTTTGTGAAGAAGGAGGATCGAGATTTAGACTTTGTGTTTACTATCAGCACCTGAACCAGGTGACTGTGAACAACAAGTACCCACACGCGAGGATTGACGACCTCTTTGATCAGCTAAAGGGAGCATGTAGGTTCTCAAAGATAGACCTTAGGTTGGGATATCACCAGCTTAGTGTATGATATGAGGATGTTAAAAAGATGGATTTCAGAATAAGGTACAACCATTATGAGATTTTGGTCATTCTGTTCGGTGTGTCCAATGCTCCAGCAGTGTTCATCGAACTCATGAATATGCACTTCCAGCCATATCTTGACCGCTTCATGGTGGTCTTCATTGATGACATTCTGATCTACTTGGATACAGAGGAGGAGCATTCCTTTCATTTGTAGGGAGTTCTAGACACACTCAGAGAGCACCAGCTTTATGGTAATCTCTCAATGAGCCAATTCAGGATCCGAGAGGTTCACTTTCTGAGACATGTCATCTCAAAGGCTGGACTTGTGGATGATCTAGTGAATATTGAGGTAGTACTTGCATGTTATCCACCCAGGAGTGTGACGAAGGTATAGAGATTCTTGGGATTGGCCAGATACTACCAGAGGTATGTGCCAAATTTCTCTAGAGTTTCAGCACCATTATCAGTGTTGAAAAATAAGGGGCAACCATTTGTGCGGTCGAAGATATGCCAGTAGAGTTTTCAGAAAATGAGGTAGAATCTATCTAGTTCCCCCATCTTGAGTCTTCTGGAGGAGAAAATTTGGTATGTAGTCTACTGCGATGCATTAGGGACCAGGCTTAGATGTTTCCTGATGCAGGACTAAGTAGTGATCGCATATGGTTCTCGACAGCAGATACAACATGAGCAGAACTACACTACCCATGATATGGAGTTAATGGTAGATGTATTCACCTTAATGATGTGGTGAAATTACTAGATGGGTGAGCATTTTATGGTCTACAATTATCATAAGAGTCTCAATTATATGTTCTATCAAAAGGTCCTGAACCTAAGAGAGAGACACTGGCTTGAGTTCCTCTAGGACTATGAATTAAAGATAGTCTATTCCAAGAAAAGGGAATGTTGTAGCAGATGAACTCAGCAATAGATCTGGTATACAGCTGCTTAGTGATGCAATAAATAAGCTGGCCACTTTGCAGATATCCTTTATTGATCGATATGGAGAAACTTTCCTTCAATCTCTTACAGTCACTCCTACACTTCTTCAATGAGTTAGGGAGACACAACGCAGTGACCCAGATTGCGAGGCTCGACATGCTCATATATCCACAAGAGATGCACCAGATGGATTTTCTAATGGTTGGTAGAATGTCATCCTCTTAAGAGGATGTACCATGGTACCAATGTCACTTCGGGAGGAAGTTTTGATAGAGTTCCACACATCCCATCTATCAGTACATCCTGGAGTGGAAATGTTGTACCAGGACCTCTAACGACATCACTGGTTGTCGGGAATGAAGAAAGCAGTATCATAGTTTGTCTCTCGGTGCCTCACATGTCTGTAAGTGAAGGCAGAGAATCAGGTACCATCCAACATAGTTCATTCTTTAGAGGTCCCGGAGTGGAATTGGTATTGGATATCTATGGACTTCGTGATAGGACATCCATGTTCATCCAAGGGACATGCTTCTATTTGGGTGATAGTCGACCGACTAACCAAGTTATCCCACTTCCTACCAATCAAATAGCAGGGTTTAGTAGAGAGGTTGGAATGCCTCTATGTGAAGGAGATTGTGTGTCTACAAGGAGTACCCTCGACGATTTTCTCTGATCGTGATGCATGTTTCACTTCCCGACCATGGAAAGGGTTACATGAGGCTTTCGGGACGTAACTTCATTTAAACACCGCTTTCCATCCATAAACAGATGGCCAGACTGAGCGGACCATTTAGTCCCCCGCGGACATGTTTCCTGCTTGTGTCCTCAACTTCGGTCACAGTTGGGAGGATCACTTGCCATTAGTGGAGTTTTCATAAAACAACAACTATCACTCAACCATTGGAATGAAACCATTTGTGCTCTGTACGGCCAACCTTGCCGATCGAATTTGTGCTAGACTGACCCTGGAGAGTCAGCACACATGGGATCAGAGATGGTACAGGCTACCACAAAGAAGATGTTGACCATCTGGAAGTGGATGAAAACTGCACAGAGCAGGCAGAAGTCTTATGCCGACAGGAAATAGAGACCTCTAGAGATTGTGGATGGTGTCCACATCCTTCTACGAGTCCAACCTCAACGAGGATTACAGAGATTTAGTCAGGGTGGGAAGTTATCTCTGAGGTTCATCGGACAGTTTTATGTCCTTAGTAGATTTGGCGAGGTATCTTACCGCTTAGCACTTCCTCCTCAATTTCAACTGGTGCAAGATGTTTTCCACATATCCCAACGGAGGAGAAATGTGCATCACGCATCACAAGTCATCATCCATGGCGAGCAAGACATCAATGAGGGGGCGATGTTTACAGAGGTTCCATTTGAGATTGAAGATCAGTAGGAGAGATTCCTTCTTCACAGTCGATAACTTTGTTGAGCGTGCGTTGGCAGCACAGGAGCCTCTAGGAGTGCACAGGGTAGTGGGAGGCTCAGATTCTGGCTCAATACCCCCACATGTTTTAATAGATATTTATTGTGATGTGGATTTCAGGGACATAAAGGCTTGAGGTGGGGAGAATGTAAACACCCGAAAATTCCATGTTAATTTTTTATAATATATGTTAATTTTACAAGTCGACAAAAATTTACGGTGCGTGATTCTGAGACCCGGTGTACCCGGAATGAATTTATGATCTTTTTTCTGGTATATTCAGTGAACATGCAAGTGGGTTTTTTTAACTTTTCAACTGGTGCTCGGAATTGAAATCTGAGGGCACCGTTGAACTCGTAGCACCAGTATTCGCTTACGGAGACCTTCACCTCGACCGTAGTAGGTCAAGGGTGTAAGATAGTTTTTCACTTTTTCATGGAAGAATAGTAAAATTAAAATACATAACATTTTTTCCTTGTAAACTCCTTTTGATTTATGGGGTGGGGACCACATGATCATTAATCCTCCCAATTTGTGAATCCATGGTGGTGGGAACCACATGAACTCTTCATTCATATGGGTACGTCCCTTGGAAAACCTCGCATTTATTTATGCCAATGTAAATTAAATGCTAAGTAATAGCATATTTGGTATTTAATAAGGTTCATATTAAATGAACCTTAATAAATTCCCTGATTGTTACTTACCCTCCCCCTCTCCTATTTATATTGAGCATAGGTGGGAGGAATTGATACGACTTCACCAAGAAATGAAGCTCTGATAAAGTGTCGTGATGCCTGACACTTAGAGGATGGAGATGGTTAAGGTGGGTAGTGATGAGAAACCCCGAACCACTAATCGAAGATTGAGAAACCAACCCCAAGATGGGATTGGATGCGACTTGTGGAGACACCTGTCGCTGATGTTATTCAATGACTTCGTCTTCTTCCTCACGCATCCTCCTTCAAAACGGTCAAGGTAGGGGTGTGATTTTGATTACTATTCATTGATTTTTCATTTACGTTGAATCTCTCCCCATTATTCTCTTGCTAAATCTCCAACATGGAGGGTGCGGGCTAAACGAACATGTCCCGACCACATCGAAATCCTTGTGTTTTTGAGTGTGTTCAACGCGATGGAGGAGAATGGATACCGGTTCTAGAAACTGACACCGGTGGGGCTCGAGAATAGCAATCGGAACATCTGATGGCCATGAAGAAGGAAGTAGTGCAACTTCACCGCCGGAGAAGAGCCTTCGCCTGTCGGACGTAGCGGAGAAAGGAAGGCAGCCGACGGTGGTCGACCGCATGAAAGGCATGCAGTGCACGTCCGCGCCTCCTGGAAGAGATGAACTGAGACCCTGAGCTGTAGCAATGAGGGTAGGCTGGCTGGATCACTACCAGCCACTGGTAATGGCACAGTGTAAAACCATGCCACGCGGTGGAGAGACTGGCCATCCGGCGAGCTGGGGGCGCCCAACGAACCGCCTAGCACAGACTGCAAAGATGGCTGCACCACGGGCCGTGCCGGAGGGCTGGGCAGCCGGGACGGGCCAGACACATTGGGCCGGGTCGGACATAGTGTGGGACTCGGATCGGGCCGCATCATCCCAAACGGTGTTAGGTTAGCCCAGGCTGAGTCAGGTCAGACCTGGACCATCTTCACCCCTTTTGGCTCTTTCAGCCATATCGTGAACGACGAAAGTCCGTTTGATGAACCATCTGCGACGTCAGAAATAATGGATCGAGAAAATATTTCTGGAATACTCCACCTGAGTTTCGAATTAACTTGGAGTATATCCAGGTTGGATCGAAATCCAAATCCAACTAGTCTCTCGAAGCGGAAATGCTAATAACTTACAAATCGGGCATCTGATTGATGCACTGTCAATTGCGTTGGGTCCCTTTTGACGTGGCAGACCATTGGTATACTTCTTCATGGGGATTATTGGAATTTGAAGTATCTAACTATGGATTGTGGAGTGGAACCTCCCAGAATCAAGCAAATTTAGTGCGGGAACCCTGTAGATGGCTGTAACGCGATGGAAGAATATTGATCCCTTGTGGGTCAGCATCTAGCGATCCTGTGTTGGTTAGATCCTATGTGGTTCAGTGCTCAGTGATTCTATGTGAGTCAGTGCATATGATCCTCTGTGGGTCAAATCATATGTTGGTCAGCAAGGGATAGTTACCTATCGATCCTATGTGGGTCAGCAGCAGTGCTTCTGAATAGAATAATTTGATCAAGCCTACAACTAAACATCTATAAATTTTTTCATAAATTATACCTGAGTCTTAAACTTTGTGGAAACTTTCTTTGTGGAATGCCTTTGTGGGATTTAGCCCATGGTTATACCATTGTGGTATTCTTCTATGGGGTGCTACCTTTGTGGTACTTACCATGGTGGTAATCTTGTGTGTGGCATACATATGTGGTACTTACCTTCGTGGTAAAACCTTCATGGTATTCATCTGTGTGGTGTTACCTTTGTGGTACTTTCCTTTGTGGTTTTACCTTAGTGTTATTTTCCTTCGTGAAACAGTTGTTCATTGCGTAAGGATTTGGTCCTTGAGTTTCCTCATTAATGAGATGGGTATACTTGATTGCTTAGTTATATGTATGGGCATATAACTATGTAGGGTGGTCAGATGTTTTGATGCTATTTAGTTTATACATTGTGGATTTTTTGAGACCTTTGAGGGTCTCGAGGTCCCTACTGAGAATCTTAATACTCACCCCTACATGGGCTACGCCCACACCTTGTTGTGTTTGGTGCAGACGATAGACAACGCTAACTGAGGTTGATGGTATCAGGACGAGATGTAGATCAGAGGTGGATGAAGACAAGGCGTACCACAGATACAACTATTCGAGAGTTGTACCTACCCTTCAGGTTGGATATTTTGTGGGTGTCTATAGGATCATTCACGTTTAAATATACATTCTTGTTTTCTTATACTTTCTAGTTGGCCTTGTATTTTGGCCCCTTTTTATTACTTTGCATGCTCCTTTTATTTTTCAGTATACTTGTGTTTGTATATTTTTGTGCTCTTGGTTGCGTGAGTATACAGGTTATAAAAGAAACTCCTTCCCAGTTTGAGGTAATATGCATTCGGTGCTAGTCTCCAGCCCCTGGCCTATGGAAGGCAGGCTTGGGATAGTCACAGCATGGGCCTTGGTGGAGGGGTCCTTAAATGTGTCCTTAGAATTCATCCATTTAATTGAATGTGAAATAATTTATTTATCACTTCCTAGGGTAAATCTTATGTATGTAGATATTCCTAACGATTTATCCCAAGAATACATTTAAAACATAAACATGCATAATGACACTATGTTAGGTAAGAAAAACAACCATTCTTTAAAATGGTTTAAATTTATTATCAAAATTCCAACATGAGCTACCATAAACTATCCAAGCTCAACCAAATCATGTTGGGTCTTGTGTCATGGAAGAACCACTATAATAAATAAAATTTAATAATATTATAATTAATTAATTTAAACAAAATTATTTACTTTAAGGAACCATGTTATTAAAAATATACATTTTACCAAAACTGTTGTCCGGTGAACCCATCTCACTCCAAATAAGAGATTAGGATCTCTAACACCCTAAAAAACCCAACATAAATATGGGAATAAGGACTATAAAAATTCCTTAAAACCCATTCAATAATATAATAATTGGGAAAAATTATTTAAATATTCACCATGGAGAGGTAACATGATGAAACGACATGTGGAGAACTGCAAACATCTCATTAGGTCATCCTATGTTTATAATGATAGAAATACATATCATCAATATACAAATCCACTGTACTGTAATGGAATTAAGTCTATAATTCATAATTAGGTACCCAGTTTAGTAGAACATGCTAAAGAACACAATTGTGGTTAACTATTCAAATTCATTCCTCAAGCATTAAAAAACATTACATCATATGATTTTATCTAAGAATGTGGAAGGACAACAAATTTTTAATGGAGGAAGACATAAGTTTTCATGGGATATATAGGTGGAAGAAACATGGGTAATTCCATTTAGTAATTGAAGTAGATATTGGTAATTTCACCTTATTAAGGGAAAGTAAGTGTGGACGAATTGTTCTCTAACTGTGCACCTCTTCTACATGAGAAACACTCCATCTCAAAGGGCTAAAACAGAGAGTATGTTAAACTATGTGCCTACTAAGCCTCATTTTGGTATAATATTAAAGCCCCCCATATTGTATCTTATGTCTTACTCTGTTTTTTTGGGAAAATCATGCACCTATAAAATATGGTCTTCATAGATAGGAATTATTATTACCACTAACCATAATCCAACCCTATGCCATGAGTTACACCATTCCAAAACAGAAATTTTGGTCATCAACCCACATATATACAATTTAATTCTATAATATTCAGTCCAATCCATATTCCTCATTGAAAAACATTTTTACATGCATCATATCCTTTTAATTTAAATTAAAAATATCAGATCAATATTTAAATAGTCTGTTAAATGAAAATTCAAAAACCTTTGGAAATTTACGATATTGAAAACATGGGATCTTACAGGCTCAATTACATTATACTTATCATTCTCATGTAAAATATTTTGGCATTAAAATGAACAACTATACCAAGTTAGGTCCTGAATTATGTTGGATGGGCCATGGTTCATTTATGAATTCCTAACACACCTCCATACACCACTTTAATCATACGATGCAACACCACAAAAATATAGAAAATTATCTAACACATATTCGAAACACCAAGTGGCACTCACTCAAGCCCATTTAAAATGAAAACTGACTATTCCTTCATCACTTTCGTTAAACGTTGTATGAAGATCCCTCAAAAGATCATACATTCAATAAAAGGTACAACCCATGGTACTTCAACTAGTGGGATTTTCTATCAAAAAATTATCCTAGAATCCAAATGAACTTCCGGGTATATTTTTCAACATGAATCATCTAATCACATATGATTATACCACCATCAATCCTGGAGTATCTCTCAAGGTCACCCTCTACATTTCATGTACTACATAGTTGTGCTAGATTTTCCTTGAAAATACATATCCAAAATATAGTATATGTATTTATCATCCCAAAATTGTGCTCAATGTACTTACAAACTAATCACTTTTTACTACATAAAAGAAGACATGATGAACCAAAAGTGGATGAAAATTCTCCAAATAACTTGTCTTCAGCTGATGATGCATCTTCAAAAATTAAACTGGTTCATTTATCCTATATATACAAAACAATTTTAGAAAATACTCCCCAACTAATTAACCAACAACTTTAGAAACCACTTAATAGACCCTTAAACATTTTAGAATAGTCACTATTTTGTAACATAACCACTGAATAAATGGTCAGTCTAATCAATTAGTTTATTGAAGGCTTCTTTGATTATAATTCCAAAACACAGACTTCATCCAAGTCTATATTTGGTTTTTTACTAGGAATTTAATAAGTATTTCAATAGTTTATTTATAAATTTATTTTATGATATAAAATATCCAAAAAAATATTCAAACAATATATCTCAAGATCCATTACCCTTCTAATATTATGGTCTCCCATTTGATACAAACATCCTACACTGAACCTTCAGAAAAACCATGTTGTTTATATAAATAAAATATAACCTAGTTGCTATAAAATATTCTCTTTCCCTTCATTTCATAAAAATTTTCACCCATTAAAACCAACTCATCCTATATTTCAACATAAAAACCAGTCTGGAATCATGCATACTTCACGAGAATAGTTTCCACTAAAATTTCTAAAATTCAATCCAAAATTAGGGACACTACACTATATTGAAATTCTTGTTTTTGTATTGATAGTTTTATATAAATTATTTTGAATGGTTGATTTGATTTGGTTTGTTGGAATGTTTTCAATAAAATATCTATTTTATTAAAACTATTTAAATACTTGTTTTGGTATTGTTTTGGCATAATGGTTTTTTGTGCTCATGTGAATTTTGGGGTGGATAAGTGTAATTAGTCACCCACATCATTTGTGGTGTGTATATGGGTTGGGGATCTCCCCCATCAAAATTGATTACTAGGTCACTAGTTAGTGAAAGGATGACTCAACACACTCATTTATTTGGTGTTCTATGGTTTCATGCATGGTTGTATATGTTGATAAGGGAAATTGAATGGTTATGCCAAATATATTTGTCATATTTTATTAGAAATTTTTTGTGTTGATTCCATTGAAAAATGATGTTTTTTGAGAAAATGGTTTCATTTGAACTTGTTTATACATTGATATAAACTATATTATAAATAAATTTATTAATTTTTTTTATTAATTTGTTAATATTTTTTATATTAGAGTCATGAGTAAGGAGATCATTGGTGAAAATATTCTGAGTTTCATTACTCAACCATGATTGTGAACTTTAGTGCTTTTGAAGATGTTGTTTTTGATGTGTGGGAAAAAGTAAGGTATAACATTTTTCTAGTGGTTTATAGGGATACATAGGCTACTTTTGTGAAGTTGGGGCATGGATCATGTGTAGATTTGTATTTATGATTCTTTTGGTGTTTCTTTGGTATTATAGTATTCCATAGTTAAAATTGAAATTTTTTAGACTTCCAATATGGTACTATTGATTGATGGAATATGTATAATGTCTTCATCTTGACGTGATTACATTGGCTAACATGTATCATGTTGTGGTTTTCTAATGGATTATTTTCTCAGTTGTTTCATTTCAATGGGAAAATCAACCCCCACCTATTAATGAATCCCTTGGAATATATTTACAAACTTTGGAATCTTGGGGATGTCACCTAAGGCTTGGTAACACCATTCCACCTTATCAAGCCAATAAGGACGAAGATGAACCTTACGAAAGGAATTAGTTTTTTCAGTCCAATGTGTATTTAAGGAAAGGGGTATAATATTTTTCGGTCATTTCCTTACAATTGGGCTTTAATTTCTTCATCTTAGAGTTAATAGTCATTCGGGTCGATTCCTTGTGCTGGGATGGTATAATGCAGTAACATCGTGGGGAATTGAATTGTATGGAATAAAATGACACGACTATCCTTTTTATACTAATCATCCAATTACTAAGGATTTTGGTACGTGATTTATTGGGAGAAACCTATAGGATTTCGAATCTCATGATCATGGGTTAATCGATTTTGATGAGCATGAAATGCATTAGAGGAATGGCATCCCACTAGGATTTCATATTTCTATTTGAGAAATGAATTATGATTTGGGGAAAAAATTATTTTTCATAAAATTTTGAAAATGTTTTTCAAATAAATTATTTTGAAAAAATAATGGTTTGATATTTTATAAATGGTATGATTTAAAAAATGATTAATTTTTTTATCAAAATGGTTGAACATGGAAAAGGTTGATTTTGTAAAGAATTATTTTCATATTATTATGTAGAATAATTTTATATTCTAATCCTTCAGGTGATAGAGAGGAAGACTTGTGTCATTTTGTTATGTTGTATAGAAAATGGAACTTAGTGAGTTTCATAGAAACCAACCAAGAGAATCTATAGAGATTATGGTAGCAACAAATCCATAGGTAAACCAAGAACTAGTTAAAATTATTATCCTAGTGTTTTAGGTTGCATATAGTGGGAAAACGAATGATGAGACAATGACTATGGATCACTTAATCTAGTTCTATAAACAAAATATTCCCAACATTTAGGGTGATTCAGAAGCACAGAAAGCATATAGGAGGGGATAAATATGATAAATTGTATAATTGATTTCATTTTCTCACCAGCAGAGATAAAATTCAACATTTAAATGCATATGATTAAGGATCATGCATGTTAGTGTTGGTATTTTGCTGTGAATGTTAATGCGGATCAAGGCCTTGGTTTGGAGGATTTTGAATAATTATTCAAAAAACCTTTCTATCCTCATACATTAAATATTCATAGAAGAATGGACTATAACATCTTGAATAAGGAAAATCTAAGTCATCATGTATGTTGAAATATTCATGAATTTAGTGAACTATTAACCGGATGTCTCTACTAATGCATCCTTGAAGGTGCGTATCTTTTAATCATGTCCGAGTTAGGAGAATAAATTAAAGATTTTTTTGTTATGAATTACAAACTATAAAGACATATTCAATAGAGTGATAGTGGTTGAAAGGAAAATCACAGTAACTATTTGAGGAAGAATTTTGTTGGAGGAAACTATAATGTTAGGGGAAAGTGGAAGAAGGAAAACTATTTCCAATATGGGAGTGTTAATTATAATCAACCAGCTATATCGATGAATCATATTCCAAAACAAATATTCTCCTAGGTTGTTTTGAATGTGTTTCATTCTACCACATGATGTAAAACTATATGGTACCAACTAGACCATGTCACAAATCTAATTAGATGGGACATCTTTAGTGTTATTTTCATACTTCTCTAAGCTTAGGTTCTCATGACACTTCTCAGGTATCACTGGTGGTGTATGATTTAACAAGATGTGGGTAGAACAATACCTCTCATTAGTAGAACATAGCTGTCCATGGTGATTATAGGATTAAAATGACTCATCGGAAAGCAAAATCGCACCATTGCAATAATGAACAATGAGAAATGATGATGAAATTATATGGGGCTGATCTTGTGATATAGAATAATTAGGTTGTTCGATCTATACTGATAGGTATCATTATATTTAATTCTACACTTGGGGAATTTTTTTGGTATTAGTTCTTCACATTCTCTTATTTCCTCTCATGATTATTATTTTCTACTTATAAATGTTTAGTTGATGAATTTAGTGATAAAATTTCAAAATCATACTGGGAAAATGTAATGTTAACTCATTATGTCTAAGGATGTTCTATAACTTTTGATGATGATAAGATGAAATAGGATTTATTTCTGTTGGAGTTGAATTTCTATGATATAATCTGTGGCCTATATTGGTTTACAACCTTCAAGGATCACATCAAATTTTTTATTGGAAAGGTCTATTTTTCAATTGATGATAGAATTATTCTTCTCTTTCTAGGATACTAATGTGATAATATTGGATCAACATCCTTTTTGGCCCATGATTTTGAACTATATCATACTTATTTTTATCCTTAACCTTACCATCATTGGATGAGATCGAGCGTAATAGTTTTCTAGTAGCGTTCGATCAGTTTCTGGATGTTTTTACTGGCTCAAGGTTACCGCATATCAAGGAAGTGGAGTTTACATTTTTTCTCCTTCCAGAGACCAGTCCTATTTCCCTTCCATTATATAGTACATAACAAACTAACTTAAGGGAATTGAAAGTGTATTTGGAAGACCTAGAAGGTAAATGGTTCATTCTTCCTAGAACATCTCTATTGGAATCACCTATCTTATTTTTGAAAGAGTAAGTTGGAACACTATGGTTATGTGAAGATTATTATAATCTTAGCCAATTAATATAATGAATAGTTATCAACTTCAATGCATTAATGATTTACTTGATAAATTTAGGGGATCTCATTGGTTCTTTAAAATTGACTAGTGATTCGAATATCACCAAATGCGTGTTTGGGAGAACGATATACCAAATATTGCTTCCAAAAGATGTTAGGGACTTTATGAATATTTGGTAATGACTTTATGTCTTATGAATTCATTATATGTATTTATGGAATTGATGAATCCTATATTTCAAGGATATCCATATTAGTTTATAGTGTTGTTTTTGGATGATATATTGGTGCATTCAAGGACAAGGGATGAGCATGAGAAACAATTAGTCAAATAGATTTTAATATTAAGAGACCATCGGTTGTATAAAGATTTATCGAAGTTTGATTTTTCAATATAGTAGTTAATAATTATTAACCACGTAATTTCAGAAATATGAGTTTAATTGGGACCATAGAAGATAGAAGCTATTATCTCTTGGAATCCACCAAATAATTTATTTGATATATTATGTTTTAAGATCCTGGTTAGTTTTTACCGATACTTACAAATGACTTCTCAAGACTAGATTCACCCATAAAAACATTGATAACGAAAAATGTTCCATTTCCATGGGATAATGATTTCATGATTTTTTTTCATGAAAAAAGTTTAACCTTACATATGCACTGATCTTAATTCACCTGGAATAATGCTAAGGGTATGTGGATTATTATGATTCTTGAGGATATTTTCTAGTGTGTGTTCTTATTTATAGAGATCATGTTATTCCTTATTGATCAAGATAGTCATTAGTGAAAAATAATTATTACCCAACACATGATTTAGAGTTAGCAATCGTAGTCCATGAATTTAAGACAATAAGGAATTACGTCTTTGGGGAGAAATTTACTATGTTTATAGTTTATAAAATCTTGAATAATATTTTCTCACAATGGTATTTGAATCTGATGAAAACAAATATTGATGGAGTATCTCCCAATAGTTTAAATTGGCTTAAAGTATACACTGGGAAAAGGAAATTCAGTGGAAAATGGATTAAGTAGAAATTATTATGCTAAATTTGAAAAAAATTCTTCATATAAGTGGTAGTTTTTTTCATTCCTAGCTGACATAAACTTGGAATGTGAATACTAAGGTGATGTTTTGGTTATCCTTATAATTTTTTTGTTCTCGATTTAGTGAATATGGGTAAAGAGACATAGTAATAGGATATAGAATGTATGGATATGAGATAAAAACACAATGGTGGGGATACAATTGATAGATGGAGGCTGGAAGGGATTTTAGTTATGTGGTTATGAAATTTTATGGTCATACATTTGTCTTATTAGGGGAGACATCGTTATGCATAACACAATTCGATATGGTATATCGATCATGGAATAAAGAAGATGCATAAGGAATTGAAAGCATAGTTCTGGTTGTTAAGAATCATAATTAATGTGGATTTGTTTGATTCTAGATTGACCACATGTTAGCAAGTTAAGTCATAGAATCAATGAACAACATGCATGTAATAGTATTTATTTATTATAGTTTGGAAATCGGAGCAGATAGGTAGGTATTTTGTAATATGTCTCCCATGAATGGTGCGTAAACACTATTTCATATGGGTGATTAATGAAAAACTCCAAATTTCAGTTCAATTCATCCCTATTCATGAATCTCATATTGTCGAGGGACCAAAAAAATCTATATCTGATAAGTGGTAAAAATTCATGGAATGACACTTTCAATAGTTTCATTTAGAGATCTGAGGTTTCATTCTCATTTCTGGATATACTTATAGAAAATCAGTGGATCTCAGCTGACATTGAATATGGGGTGTCATACTCAGAAGAATTTCCAATACAAATAGATGATACAACATTGTAAGCCATGTTTTAGGTTTTTTTAAAAGCTTTTGGTGGCACATGGGAGAATCACATACCCTCGGTGGAGTACTCGTTTAACAATACTTAGCTGGACATGATAAATAGATCTCATTCTGAAGAATTGTATGGGTTTCTATATCATTATCCACTTTATTGGGTAGAAATTGGTGATACATCACTGGTTGGGCCAAGCCTTTTCCAATAAAAAACAGAAATGATTCAGTTGATCAAAAAATTGAAGGAGGTGGCTCCAAGTTGTCAGAAATTCTATGTGGATCATCATAGATGATCGTTGATGTTTGAGGGGATTGCTAATGTCCTCTAGAGGATCTCTTCAGGGCTTGTACATCGATGTTTTGGGAAGAAGATCATGTTATCACCCCGATACATAACCCATTCTGAGATAGTGGAATTGGTTGGAGAGGTATATTATCATTGGGAATTAACTCCATGGTTCAGTGCGGTGCATCATGTGTTCCATATATCTGAGTTAAAATATTATTAGCCTAATCCTGATCATGTGATAAGATGGGATAATTTTGACCTAGAGCAGGAATCTTCTTTAGTGCACTTGTTAGTTCGTATTTGGGATATTAAATAGAATGTATTGTGTAAAAAAAGCATCATTATAGGGATGATTTCGTTGAAACATGGTCAGATTCTAGAGGATACATGGGAACGAGGGAAGGAAATGAAAGGAAAATGACCTCAAATACTTTAAGGTGTCGATGGTTTTCTAATTTCTGAGGATGGAAATGTTGATGTAGGTTAGAATGTTTCACCCTCAGTTTCATATAAGAAACCCTTCATTTATGAATTTTAATTATTTAATGAATATCGACAATGTTTGGGATATTTTGGAGGTCTTTTGGAGTGTTTTGTGGATTTTCTATAAGTTCATGGTTTGTCTTCAGTTTGGGAAAACCATACATTAGCTACATGAAACCATGCACAATAAGATAGTGGAAAGGGGAAGGTGCACATGTGTCACACCATTTTTCTAAACCGTTCGGAAATACAAAATAACCCATTGCTCTTATGATATTGGAATTTTATATGGTAGTCTCATGGTTTTTATACTATGGGATCCAATAATACAAGGTTCCTTATTATGATAGAATCTAGGACAATGTTAGATCATGGTTTTCCTAATTGTGTGGCTAAACATTCATGTGTCAAAAGTGAAATTCTGAAACTATAGATCTCTTTTTTGGCCTCCAAATCCCAAATTTTTCCTCGTATAATTCCCTAACTCAATATTTTCTCTATCCAAAGGCTAGGTTAGGTTCTCCCATCACTCCATAGTGGATCTGAAGGCTCTCTTGGTTATTTAATGTTGTATCATCATTTTAATATGTCACTTTGGGTCATTTTTGGTACATTTTTTAGTTATACATCTTTTTCTCTATCATTTATATTTATATATGTTTGATGTGGATACATCTAAGATATTGGATGCCAAATATGATTGCATTTGGATTTTTTTATTATAGATTATGATACATAAAGCGATTTCATTGAGATTCAAATAGATTTCATGGATGGTTCATGTCGGTTTTCATTTTCTCCAATTTCTCAAGGTAAGTAGACTCACTCTTGACTCCTATGTTTAGAATATGACCTCTTAATATAAAATTTATTATTTTGGGAGAAATTGATTTTTAATTTTCTATATAATTATTTTTTAAAACCCTCTTGAGTGATTGTTTGTGAAAAAATGGAAATTATGTGTTTTTATAAAATTTGTTATGTTTTTCATTTTTAAATGATGATTTTAAAGTAAATAATTCTTTGAATTTTGGTTAATGTATTAATTAAATAATTCAATAAATGGTATTATTTTATTTAAATTATTTGAAGTAGTTGATTTATTTGTTGTGTTGGAAGGTTTTCAATAAAAGAATGGTTTTATTGAAATGGTTGAAATGTTTTCATGGGAATTAGATTCCCAAAATGGTTTTGTGTGTTCATATTTCTTTAAGATGGACAAGGGTATAAAGTATACCTTATCATTAGTAGGATGGATAAGGGTCATGGATATCCCCCATCAAAATGGATCACTAGTTGATGGCTTAGTGAAAGGCAGAGTCAACACTTGTGAGTATTGGGAAGTTTATATTTTCATGAAAGGATAGATGTGTGGGTAAGTGAAATTAAATAGTTAAAATAAAATAGATTTTTGAAAATATTTTAGAAACTTTCTTTATTTCATTCCATTTAACTAGATGAATTTTTTATAAAATTGTTTATTTGGTAATAGTTTATATTTTAATATATATTGTTGTGAATTTTTTTTTATAAATTTTTTTATATAAATGTTTTTTACTTGTGTTCTCCTAGTGGTGTGAGTAGAGAAGTCATTGGGGAGAATCTAACAAGTTTCATTCCTCAGCCTTTCTATGGAACATTGGTGATTTTGTAGATTTAGTTTAATGAGACATTATAAATGATAAAGTATCAAATTTTTCTAGTGGTTTATAGTGACACATGGATTGTTTTGGTGATGTTGGGGGATAAATCATTTTTAGATTTGGAGTAATGTGTCTTGTTGAGTATTGTTGGACTTGTAGTCTTAAAATATTTACATTGAAATTTTTTTATCTTCTATTATGGTGATCATGATAGTTTTAATGGGTATAATGTTTTTATATTTAGTTATTTACATCGGTTATCATGAATAATGTTGTAGTTTTATTAAGGAGTGATTGGTTAGTTTTTTTCCATAAAAAGGGAAAATCATCCCCCACATGTTAATGAAACCTTTGTCAATTATTTCAACCGTTGGAATCATTGGGATGTTGCCTAAGGTTCTAAAATTCCCTTCCATACCACCCTATTATCATCACACAACTCTCGATAACATTAGTTATTCACCAATAAGTCTAAGATAACCGTTCTATATGACATGTATTCCATAACATGCAAGGATCTTTCTTGAATCACCACTTAAAAATGTGGTACCATAGTTGTGCCCCATTTCATTCTATGACCTCGTATCTCATGATTTCCTTCCATTCATGATAATAAAAATACACTCTATCAGTGTTAGAAATTTTAGAAGAACTAGTCAATAGGTACACTCATAAAAACATTTATGACTATTGAATCAAATCAGGAAACCAGAACCCCATTGATTCAATCATAGATACAAAAGGAATCAACCTACCTATATTAAAAATCCCACGAACTTATCATGTATCAGTATCATAATGAGCACACAATCAATATAATGTATATAAACTAATCCATAAAAATAGTTCAATGCTCTTATAGGTTTCCTTCAATCAATCCTAAAATTTTCATAAATGTCCCGAGTCACATATTTTGGTATCTATGACATCCACCGTGTAATAAAATTCCCGAATCATAATAGGGGTAGTAGTTATAATGACCTTTACCAATGTTCAAAAAATTCAACAGGGTCACAACTCTTGTGGTTTCATATACGGAGAAGTATCGACATAGGATATCTACTGTTCCTGTCAAATCTCTCTCAAAAAAAAGATATACCATTCAATGATGAACAAGGGTAAAAAATTATTAATCATTATCTTATTTGTTCTATGATCTACAACAAAAGTCCTCATAAGGTACTATCCCATGAGTATCTTGAAATAAATTAGAAAATTTAAATCAAATGAAAATAAACATGAATATATATAAATATATATTTATATATTAATATTTGACCAATATTTAGTATACAAAAAAACATTTAGGTAATTATTATAATTAGACATAGCTATGTAACTGTGTAAACATAAATGAAAATATGAACCTATAAGTTGACTACTATAAAATATTCAATTGTTGTTGTGAAAAGAAAATTGTAAATTATAAATGGTCAATATCATTTTCAATACCCATGTTGTACCACACATATTGTTTAATTATTTTTAACTTCATTAATATCTAAAAATTAAAAAAACATTATAGGTTTTTAATAACTATTAATGTATTAAAGTCTTATATACAATTTCATACATGGGTTTCTACTGCAAGGTTCCAATTTTCCATATCGACCTATTGAATCACTAAAACTCTCATTCATGAGGAAATATTCAACAAAAGCATTGTCAGAAATATCATAATTGATCCACATAGCCTACAATTCAAATAATATATATATATATATATAATTGTGTTAACGATGTATAATTACAGAATGAACCAATATGGGGAAACACTATGTGGGTTTTGGTTGAAATAGAAAAAAATTTACATCTATCATTAGTAGAATCAAACAGTAGTAGACCCATAACATGTCAATGATAAATTCCAAATATGATGTTATAGGGGACATATGTATTTTCCGAAAAAGAGAAAAAAATCAATCACTATCCTTCCTCCAATTGTCTAAGAACAAGGGATCGATAATAAATCATTACATACTAACAACTAGTCCATCACTCAAACTGAATGTCATATACAACTATAACATCATATATCAAATAGTAGAATCCTTGAATATTTAAGAGAATATGTTTCTTGGATGCACTAGTTTATTCTCTGCCAAATATTCTGAAAAATTTATAATAATATTTTCTATTGTATCCCAAATAGTAAAGAAATATGAAAAGAAATTGTTTGATTGCAATTTTAATTTCCTCACCAAGGTGAAACTATACCAGCACACCAATCTAGTCTACCAAAAGGCCTAAAGAATTTAAAACCTTATGAAATAGACTACTAATTATCACCAAGGGAATATGGTTTGATAGTGTGGAGTCTATTCCATCTTATCAGATTAAGAAATCATTAGAATTAACTAGCATACATCTATAGTAGCAAATGAAAAATTTCAGAAGAAAAAATTAAAGTGAAATAATATCATGTAGTAATTAAAAATGGAATGATGTAAATCATCGAATATACTTCCCGTAGACCAAACAAGTTTTCCTAATAAGATATTCATACATATATAATATTAAATAAAGGAAAAAATTAATAATTTTATAAGGAATTAATTTATAACCTGAACCATACGACATACTCGATCTCCACATACATACTTGAGCTATCGTTCATGATCAATATCAGGCCTCATCCAAGTCCTATGCCTGAAACCATGTGAATATCTTCTCAGGTACCCGATTTCAATGGGAATCCAAATAATACATGAGTATAAAACATAGTAACAATATTCTATGTTTTCTTGTACATATCCAGTAATATGGCTTGTTTAAATATATGAGAAACACTACAAAGACACAAAAATAAATAAAAAAGATTCAATAAATAGAAATACTGTTATTAATAAAGTAAAAAATAACTGATCCATGGGTCTGTGATCTTGATCGACCATACCCACTATGGCCTAAATAATAATGTCTCTGTATAAGGTGAAATCCCATGTATGTGTGTGTGCCCACATAAATTCATATACACAATCATATATATATATATATATATATATATATCTGTGTGTGAGTAATGTGACATTTAATATAAATGGGATCACACCACAATTGGTCGATTTTTCCAAAAGGTTAATCAATAAATACCTTCTTAGGCCAGTTCTAGAAAAGTATATTAATAAGATATGTCACCAAGTGGGATAATACTAATACTCTTGAGATCACCCATAATCATCTCCAAACATAATAATTAATTATGTTGTGTATCAATGGAAAACCCTAAAATGGTGGAATTGCATCCGTTATGGCTTACATGGGATGTAATAATTACAATACCATTGAGGGAAAAGGACCCAGTGCCACTGAACAATGTTTTGCTATTGATTTCATTGAGAACATACATAGAAAAAACAATATAAAATATAGAACTACATGAAACTATAACCACAACCATTAAATAAGGAATCCATTTTGAGTCCATGGATAACATCCATACAAATATCAGAATAATATTAACCTTCGAATTCTTAGACAGAATTACATTGACTAGACCATACAATTCAGGTCCATGGATCACATCAATGAAAAACCAAATAAATAGTTCCAAACCATTAAACAATTTCATTGACATACTCTAATTTCCATCATCATTACAATACTATGACAACATATATATATATATATATATATTAAAATTTTTGAGAATATGGATCCCATGAAGTACATACCTATTATGTATCACATTACATTAGGATCATCAACCAAAATCCCTAAAGCACCTCTATAAATCATATCTCTATCCAAAGTAATTATATAGAAGAAGAAATAATAGATTATGGGTGTATGAACACCTAAAACATCGCTTTTATCATAGCCACTAGTTTCGATAAGATTGGTATGGGTTCTACAGTGACACCTACTACCTTCTCTACCCATGGCTCTAATGCACTAGCTTATGGTTGATTAAACAGTAGGGCACACAATGGGCCTCTCATTTTAAAATACATCTTAGGAATCCTACCAGGGATCCTCAATCTCATCACCTAATATATGAATCTCTATTTGGGTCTCCATATTGAGTAATTAAATGTTTGTATCATACATAGTTTCCCTTAGGTCAGGTCATACAAGAAGGAAAACCACAAGGGACCCTCGGTGTAAGACCTCAACCTTAATCATTATATATTCTAGTATAATTATACTTTAATATTATTTCATCATTAAAAAATTATATTTATAGATTATTGTTTTAGATATATCGAGAAATTATTAAAACATAAACCCATATTTAACATGTTAAATATTCTTCACAATATTTATTTTTCTATAAGACAAATATACTTAAAATAAAACATGATTTCTATTCTTCATGATTCGTCAAATGTTTCTTCATTAACTCATAGTTGTTCTTACTCTCCAGTAAAAACTGTTAAAATAATTTTAAAACATGTGATGAGAAAAACAATCTTAGTGATGGATATAAGAAATAAAAACATTTTTTCAATAAAAAATAATAAAACCCCTAAAAACAAATTCATAAAAAATAAATCATTTTCATCTAAAAATCGAATCAATTTTCCATTAAAAATATCATTATATAATATTTCAAAATTAAAATATTTCTATGAAAAATTGTTATCAATATTATAAAATACATGGAGGGACCATTGGGAGCATCATTATATAACCCTTACAAAAACCATTAATAAATTAATTAACAAAATGGATAACATAAAATATAAATACCCTAAGAACATAATCATTACCCAATGAATTGGAGTGATAGTTAGGCACACCCATCAAATAAGATATAACTGGCTCACCTATAACTATTTTTTTCACTCATCATAATTAATTTTAACGGGTCATATCTTGAATAAATCAAATGAAAAAACTTTTAAAAACACATGGAGTACAAAATTTTATTTCAAAATTCATTTTTTAAATCCCTATTAAATTCAAAATCTACACATGTCATAAATAAAAATAAAATCACTAAAATGAACTAAGAAAACTAATACAATTATAATAAAATCCTAAACGTTTTTTAAACCCATTAATTCCACTCATTTCATTTAATTTAAAAAAGTATTTTATAAGTTTATAAATATAATTGAAAGATGAACTTAAAGGAGGATTAATTCAATAAAAGTCACTTACTTATATAATTTCATTTATGTGAGTGTTTATAAAATGAATATATTATCTTAATAAGATATAAATAAACATAAAAAATGTTAATACATATAATATACTAAAATATGATTTCACATGTAATCTCCGTAGGTTATAATAAAAGAAGTTGAATTTTAACAAAATGGATTGAAATTGAGTTAATAAATTCCCTTACTTAAAGTCTGACTTGTAACGTATGTCCTTTATAATTCTAAATAAAAAAAAATTGATAATTATTTAAGTTATTAAGAACATTTATCCATATTTTTATTCATATTATTTCACTTAGTTATATATTATAAAAATTACTTCATTTTTTTTCCATTGGACTTTTTGATGATATTCATTTCTTATGTCCAGAGTGACATATGTAATTTTACTATTGATAAAGTGGTAATTAATCTAAATTATGAAGAATAATATTAATGAAAGAATTTTAATTTTTATACATATAATATAATTTCATATCTAACCATAAATTAGTTTTATGAAAAAATAACTATGTTCAAATAATGAAGAGGGTTGGCTATACATATAGCACTAGCATTTTCATTTTTCAAAAAGCAAGATTAAATGAACTTAAATATGATTTCAACATTATTGAAAGATCATAATGTAATAAATATAATATAAAATCTTATAATATACTTAAATATATTATAAATGTGATTTGGTGATGAAAAAAAATCACCACATTTTGTGAAAGAGGTAGTCCACCTGTATGCAAAAAAACTGTTATCAATTAAATGCGCAGAGAAAGGTATGAATTTAGATGATATATTAAATTTAAAGAATAATGAATATATCTTGAATATCATATCTAATAATTAATTCTATATTTATAATTAGTATTGATAGACAATAATGGAAGATGAACAACATCAATTTGAGTGGTTGTATTCCACCATATACATGAAGAGAAATTATTTTCCAATTTGATGGAGGTGGATATGTATTTATGTAATTACACTAGAATAATAACATCTAATAATATTTTTTATTTTTTATTTGACATTTTAACATGGTTGAAAAAAAATTACGTGTTGTTGGTGGAAATAAAACACAATCATTTCATTAAAAATGATACTTCTTATGTTAAATATTCTTCATTAGTTAACCTCATACGAATTCTATGGTGGGTTTTCAACCTATTAAAATGACTCTATAATTTGGGTAGGTATTATATGAAGGGAATTTGATAGAGGATGGATGAACCAAATGTTTTCTATTTACCTAGAAATTAGCGGAATGACTGCCCATTTATAGTACATGCGAGGGGAACCATTGGAATTTCTAAAAATATTAAATTAATTTATACTAATTTTATATTAAAAATTGATCCAAACATATTATTTTACGATATTAGTTGTTTGCGGGGTGAAAACAACTCATTAATAATATTAAAATTGTTTATACTATATTTCTATCGTTTTCATTTAATTGTAACTCTTATTTTACCCCTTTATCTCATACCTTGAAAACATTGTTTTTCCTATTAGGGGGTTATCATAATTACTATAAAAAACGAACAATAAATGGATAATGGATAACATATTCCACCTTATCCAAATAAACTTATTGAATATAATATTTTTTATAATTTTAGGTTATTTAATATATAATTATTACTATAAAATATTCTAAATGTCAATTAAAAGGACTATTCATTAATTTTACTTTTATAATATAAATATGACACTTGTAATTTAATAAAAACATTTTTATTACTACCATAGATTTTAAATTTCATCATGAATATTTAGTTATTAGGTCAATTTTATCAAATTATATATTTTTTAATATTTCAAATATTGTTTATTTGATATTTCCATTAATAATATAATAACTACATTAGTTTTGGGTAAGAATTTATAGAACCCATTTCTTCAGTAAAAAATAAAAATAAATTACAATGGTGAAGATAAGACTTTTATATTCCAAATGAGTGTATATATCCTAATATAGAATCTATAACACCCAATATTAAGAATTTTTTTGTTATTAAAAACCGTGTTAGACATCTTTTACTTTTTTTAAACAAATATTTTAAATCTCAAAATAACATACAAATGGAAATGAAAATCTGTATCAAGAACCATTAACACTTGTTTATGAATAGTATTCACCTATAAAATAGGATCCTGTGTATAGGAAATTTTATTCTTTTATCATGTTATTTTTATCCTTAATTATATGATTTACTCTTTACCTTGGTAATAAAATTACAAAGCTTACTATTTTTTAGGACCCCATCCCCACAATGGGTACCCCTCCTAGGCCGGTAATACGATAATAGAGATAAAGAATTCTCATTCCCACCTCCAGTAGGCCTCACAATAGAAACTAGTATCAAGGGTATAATAAACACACCGATGGGAGGAATTTACCTATAAGAGAATACATATGAAATCCATAGATAAGACAGACACCAAGAAATTCATACTCAAACTAAAATATTAATGAAATACCATGTAGAAATATGTAATTTCATGTAAAAATACTACAAATTAATGGTGAAAATTTAATTACCAAAGGAAAGGTAAGGATGGTAGGGACCAAGAAGCCTTATCTACTCCTACAACCCCCAATTTAGTTGTAACCATCTTGATCACCAACATACTCTAAATGACATAAATAAAATTTTTAATAATCTAGGATGAGTATAAAATTATACATATTTGTATCCTCCCTAGAGCTTCTTGTTGAAAAATTAAACAAATCATGATAAATCACAATGAAATGAAATTGATACTAACTTGTCACCGGACCTGGTATACAATGTTTCTAACCTCACCCTGGATAAAATTACCATGAATCTCATACTAGAGTATATAATATAACAAATAATTCCAAGGGTAACCCTTTACCACCTTCCAACAAGTTTTCCACTTTTCCCCAACATCATACGTAAAGAGCATCTCTCTTAAAAAAATTATCTCCCACAAACACCAGGGCGAAGCCCCAAAACATGCACCTCATGCGTCAACATGCACCTCGTGCATCACACCACCACATCCATGTAAGAAAATTAATAATATAGCTTCTGGGATACAAGAAATCTCATATAATGGATATCATATATAGGTTATTATACCTCAACCCATCACAACCCATACACTATGTAAGGATCCTTAGGCCCCATAGCATAACACGTTACACCTATAATAGTCCTTATCAAGCTACTTCCAAGATATATGTGTGTGAAAAAACCAACAAGACACTGCATCCCTCTACAAACATATATTGGGATATTTAACCATCGTGCATACCAGCACAAGTAACTACTAAGAGAGGAGAGTGAATCCAAAGGGGGTTATTCGCCATCCTTCCTTTCATCGGGATGTTGTGGAAAACACCCCCAGGGATCAGAATCCTCAGGGTCTTATTCGTCCAAATATATAGGGTGGATTAGTGTAAATAAAGACAAAATTTAAGGGATATAATATATCTCACAAACACCCTATGTGTAAAACCTAGTCATAGACTCAACTACAGTTAACATATATTGAACTCTTTTTGGAAATTGCAAAGACTATATATCCTATAAGCACACAACCATTTAAAGATCTATATGAAGTTACTTATCCCATTTTATTAGTTTTACATTATGTTAATTTATTATTTAACCATTAATAAACAATTATAAAATTCTTCATTACATTCCATTAACATCACAACAAACTTCCATCCCCTCTAGGAATAACCAAACTGATTCAAATTCTCCTAAGAATCATAACCTTATCACTTCATCCCGTAATTCTCCAACACCACATATAAAATAACATTTATTAATTTATTTAACAACATTATAATTTTCCATATTCCCGTGAATTATAAAAAATAATCATAAGATACCAAACAAAAGGGGCTTAATAGGGTGAGTAGATAAGCTACGTATCGAGTCCTTTCCACCTATAGTAGGAGCATAGAACTATCTATCCCCAAGAAGGTAAACCTGGAAAGAAAACGGACCACCCATTGTGTATTCACCAATTTTGGATGGAAGGTAATCCTGAGAATCATCCTCATGTATTGTGGAATGTAAATTAAATAAATGAATAAAAAATTCAACACCAAACACATTCTTATTAATGGGTAAGACTAGTTTCAAAACTTTCCATCATCCTTAATCCCACCACCCAGACAGCCACATTCGTAAACTAATACATCATTCCACTCTAGGCATCAATTTATTCCATAAACTCTCGGCCTCCCTACCCCCACATACAACAAAATCCCTCTAGGCACAACCATCCCATTCTTATGTCACATTCGGGCCTCCCTAACCACACAACCACAAGTCTCGTATCTAATGAACATCACAAGAAGCATGAAAATAACATAGTAATGAGCTCTCAACCCCAAAGAAAGGCATTCACCCTTCACACACAATGAGATCTCAGGGCTATAAAGCTTATGAATTCTTATTTTATAAGAAACTAGGAAACCCATGCTCTAAAAGGAATTAAATTTATCACTCAATCAGTTCATATTCCATCATGAATTAACCAATTCATTATTGATAGGATCCAACTAGGATAAACCAATGAAATAAGCTATCAACAAATTAATTGATCAATAATTATAACATGAGATAAAATTTTTTATCAATAAAAACAAACATGATTCAAGTTTATTAACCAATTAAATTAAACATACTCAGATTCATCAATTTTATTATCATCAATTTATAATAACAACAATAAGATTCATTAAACATAGGATATTATCATTTACAAAATTAATTATCAGTTTATTATGGATTTATGTTATTTACGTATTTCTTTCAATAATGACATGCTTGATCAATTAAGGTATAGATATCCTTATATATATATAAAAAGAGGCAAACTGTTACCATGGTATTAAGCAACAACATTGCTATGAGATTGAAATCAATTTATGTAATATATTTTATATAAATATAGGTTAATTTCATTGTGATACTATGGTATAAATCATGATAACTATACAGTTTCACGTAAGAAAATAGATAATCCATGAATCACTAACCTCAAAAGGTTTTTGACATTCTTTTCACAATAATGGATCAAAGAAATAGATCATGATCACCACTCCCGCAAAAACTGGATCCACCCAAGGATGTCGTGACACAAATTCACCAACCAACCTCCATGAAAAATCTATTAGATACATGGACATCATGCACTAACTCATTGAATGAAGAAACATAAGAAAATATATCAAACAAACCTTAAGAATAGAGTTATATTTGACCTTATATCGAAGACGTATCACTGTAGATTGAAAGAGGGAGCTATGGATTGTTCCTTGATAAAGGAATCACCGAAACACTGATGAAAGGGTTTTTGGGTCCCCTGGGGTTGGGGGATAGCCAATACAACAATAGTTTTTGACACAAACTGAGCATCTATAAAACACATAAAAAATAAATTGTTAGGTCATTACACAATGTGTAATCCCATTTCAGGTTGTGTAATGCCTTAAGTTCGAGTTCCTCCAAAAAAATGAACCAGCTTAATGAACTATTTTATTTTTCAGAAAATGATGTATATAACAATTTTAACCCTTATTTCATGCCATGAAACAACTTTTGATATAGGATATCACATTTTTTATTGTATTTACACAACCTTTAATCTCCATTCCATGCATTTACTTAATTGGTCATCTCTAAATATCGTTTAATCAACCTTCGAGCACCTTGACCATTAGAAACATGCAAATGGTTGATCTGTGTGGATCCAGGCCCTTACATAAAATACCACTCAAAACGTTCTTAACCTCAGGAATCCAAAACCATCCTAGAGAGGAAACGAAATAGGGTCATCTGAACAAACACCCTGTGAGATTCCCCCCAAGGGTCATCCCACCAAAGGAGCTCAACCGCTTCATCAAATATACAATGAAAAAAATGAAAAAAAATACAACCAGATCATAACCACTCTCCCAAGGAATATACCACTCGAACGAGAAAAATACACCTTAAGAAACAAGAGAAATAAATATCATAAATATAATAGGTATATAAAAATAAAATGAACAAAATTTCAAGAGAATATCTAATCATTAAACAACTCGTGGTACCAAGCACATATCAATGACTCATGTTCCATGTTACACTACTCCACAACACCATGTCACCACATCACACGAACTAATGGGATTGAACACCCACAAAACATCTTCTCTTTGTGATCCTAGATCTCTACAAGCCACTCCTTGAATGAGAAATCATCATCTTCATTGATTTTACCCCAATCAATGATGTGATAGTTATAATGGAGATAATGATGGAACTGCAACACATTAAAAACATCATGTATTTTGATCATTAAGGGGGGAATTTCTCTCCAATAGGCAACCGCTCTATCAGAAGAAAACAACATGAAGGGACTAAGAACATAGGAGAGATATTACTTGCATGATCAATCATTCTCTTCCAATGATGTGGATTTACCTTTAGAAATGTGTGATCCCCAATGTCAAACTCAATAAGTCTCCTACTGTGAGCAGAAAATGAATTTTTACGATCCTTTTCTACCTTCTTCCGCTCACAAATCACCCAAACCATATCTACTATACTCTATTAAATTTTTAGAACATGAATTAATGACTATCATTTCCTAATCAAACAAAATAGATAACGGAATGGTCGACCATATAGGGCTCCAAACGGATCCATACGTATGGTAGAGTGAAAAGAAAATCTGTAAGAGAACTATACCAAAGGTAGGTGCCTCATACATGACATAAGTGTGAAACATATATTCAAGAGTATTGACGGTTCATTCTATCTGACCATCATTATATAAAAGAAAAGAAGTGAAAAGGAATATATGATAACCAAATGAATGATGGAGGCCACTCTTCACCCTGGTGGTAAAATGAGGATCTCGATCAGAAATAGTCATCCTTAGTACTCCATGGAGTCTTTCTACCTTTTATAGACACTACATTGAAAAAACCTCCAATAAAAACAAATCCTTGATCTCTATAATGTGGTATGACTACATCAAACAATCCTATACTACCCATACAACATCAAAATCTCCCTGAGCTTGAGGTAATCTTGGAAAAAAGTACATTGAGTGGTCTTTACACTTCCCCTGAGGAATATCTAATGGCTGGAGCATATAATTCAGAACACAATTCTAGAACTTCAAATTTTATAAGACCAAACATCATGACAAAAACTCTGTAACTACACGATTCAACCTATGAAACCGAAGCTAACACGTTAATGCTCGGTATATCTTTTTCACACTAGGATGCACTACTAAGGGATATCTATGGAACTCTATGAGAACCATATCACAAGAAACCAAAGGAATGAAAATACTTATGTGGAAAAACAAATAGTGTTGTTGATCCTCATACCACCCATAAAGGGCCTCTCCATAGGCAAATCAGTCTCGCCAGACCACCACAACAAATCCCCCAACTCGAACTCAATAACCTGGTGCATGAGAGATGAATACACTAGTATCTAAAAATGACATCCTCTAGCCCCAACTTCTCCCATATCCTGATGTAATTCTAAAATCACTTCATCCACTCTCTAAGAATCAACTGATAGACACACTATATCATTGCATGACTTCAAAATCAATACATTGAAAACAATATTACCCTTTTTCAGACGTATACAAAATTTCAATGTTTTAGTGCTATAAGCATCCATCCAACAACATTCTCACAAGTTCAAGTCTCATTGGGAAAAAACATTCCTTAGTATATTATGATCAGTGAGGACCAAGAAAAGAACTTCAATGAGGTATTATATCCATAACATCAAAGAAAAAAACCACATACACCAAGTTGAGATCATGGGTGTCATATTTACATTTTTTGGAATGCAACTACCGAGACCTATAAGAAATGACCAATCTCTACTACATTATAACACAAACTAACCCCATATATGAGACATCTCAGAAACCATATAACTAAACTCCTTATACTGGAAGATGAGGAATCAAAACACTAAATGAGTTCTCCTTCAAATAAAAAAAAGCTTCCTCACACAGATCAGTCAATAGGAATGCCTAATCCTTTCAGTTCAATGATTTTAGAGAAGTCAGAACATTATTAAAATGATCAAGGGACCTCTTGTAATAGCCTATAAGGCAGAGTAATCTCCACACATATACCATTGTCTTCGGAAATTCAGAGACCCAAATGATTCTACATTTGAGGCATCCATAAATACACCTTTCTGGGAAACAACATTCCCCACGAAATGGACTTCTCGAGACCTAAACTCGTACTTTAAAAATATAACACCCCAATATTTCATAGTATGTTATTTTCTTTATAGTAATTTAATAGTTTGTGCTACATGAAACACTGAGTTTGAGCACACCACAACTAACCAAACATGCTTTTAAAAGAGGTGTTATGAATAGTATTAACTGAATATTGAATTTTATATACTCAATATATTTTTAGAATCCATATTATGTGTTTCATAGACATAATATAAGAACACATTCCTTTCTTTCAAATAAAAGAATTAGTTTTCAAAAATGAAAATTTACCACCTCCTAATGCAAAGCCCTTTTTAAAACCAATATTTCCCACTTTTATATATTTAATTAAATGAAATTAAATTAATATTTAGAATCAATACATAAGTGTTTTTAAAATAGTTATGGCACTTTTCTGATTACTTTATTATTTTGATTAATAATAGAAAATACTAAATTTTAATTGAAAAAATATTTTTTAATAGATATAATTTACAGGGTCAAATTATTCATATGAAAAGTTTGGATGTATAATTATATTATATTATTTTTATTTAAGATAAATTAAGTCATTATAAGTAATTTCACATTTAAATTTTACATAAACACATGTCAATCCTTTGATAGTTTTTAATTTATGAAAACCATCTTTTCAGTTTCGAAAACAAGAATTAATTTTAAATAAACTAATGAAAATTTAATGTTTTGAATTTGATAAAATAGAATTTATTTTTGAATTCGTAATATTCAAATTATCTTAGGGTGAAGTTTTGGAATTTTTCTGAAAACATTCATTTGTTCATGAATAGTGAAAAACACCCTGTTAAAGTTTAAAACTGACGTTTTATATAAATAAATATTTATTTTATTTATATTTATTTTCCAAAAATAGATATATAATAACTATATAAGTTCAATGAAATTCATTTTAGTAATTTTATAATAAAATTATATGTATAAAATTTTATTGATCTTTTTACAGACTTTTACCTACCATCTAGGAGCATTTGTAAATTTTCATAAAACATAATTTTATCACTTCTGTGAGTCCAATTTAAATAATATTAGGGACATGGTTTACATCTATATGAAAAATTTGGTTCAATAAGATGAAAATAGTTTTTGGTGAATAGTAGCTTTTGACTTGTATTTATCACGGTTAAAAGTAAATACAATATTTAAGGGTAAAAATGATATTATTATTACCCTATCGCATGTCTTAATTATATTGGATAGTCATAATTCGACCAAAAATACCTTAGGAAGAAAATATGACCCTATTTGGTCCTCTGGGATTAGATTAGGACATTTATTATTATTATAATTAAAGAAAAGTTAAAAGAGTTAAATTCAATGTTTAATAACTAAACATTTTTAATATATAGATATAAACAAGATAAATTATACTATAAATATTCATTTGAAAGATCAGAATATTAAATTAATATTTGTATTTTATTTATAATTTTTTGACATTAAATAATTTAATTTCTTTATTACACAATGATGATACGGTAATAACCTTATTAATGAAAGATTAAAATAATTGATATTATAAATATCCAAATAATTTTAATTTGAGTCTTTTGATGAATTATACTCATTTGATAGGATAATGAAAAATTTAAGGGTTGTTTAAATAATTTTTTTTCAATGTAATCATACTATTATAATTTTTTAAAAAATCAAATACTAAATAATGTCAAAATTGACATAAATGAATTTTTAAAACAAATAAAAAATTATTGGTTGATATAATATTCATAAAAATATAAACATGGACCAAAGGGGATAAATAATATTATAAATGTCATTAATTAGCAACTTGTGGTTATATTGGAATATTAGAGTATTTTTATTAACCATATAGTATAATAATACAAGAAGACATTGTAAAACATAAACTATTTAACTAAGAGTTAAATCTAAAATATAATGTTAAAATAAAATACTATAGTTGTCTAAAACCAAATTTTTTTATATTTTTCCGACCCATACCCACCTTATATTTTATATATATTATTTTGGATCCATTAGAAATTGGAAATTACTTTATTAAAAAATAATATTTCAATGTTTTCCTAAAGTGACCCTCACCTCTCTTATAAAAGGGTACTTCCACTTATCTAAATTTAACACCTCCAAATCCATTTTTCTCGCCCAACCCCTGCCCAAATATCCTCCCAAATTATCTAAAATAATCCTAGGGTCCATAATTTGATCATAAATCCATCTGTATAAGCCATTTTTATTAACTCAAAAGGAAACACCCGAGGAAGATGTAATAATTTCACCACCCTCTTTCAAGTTCTTATCTTCTTCCACTTCCTCTTTATTTTCTGATTCCATAACAAAATAATAACTCCAGTACCTTCTACATACTATGATGTTATTATAAATATTGTACAACCATATTAATTATTATTTCCATCTTATAAATGACAATGTCACCATACATTCGTACTTACTGCTTACCGTCTCTACGTCGTGGCGTAGTTTGTTATTCAAACACTTAATTATTTGTATGGGTATAATAATGAGTATAACTGATTTATATAATAAATATTTCATGATAATTATTCTGTATATATGATATAATATCCAATTACATATGATTTTACCATCAGTATAATGATATTATCACTCACGCGTACGTACGGATTACTGTCTCCACGAACACGATGAGATTCATTCCCCATTAAATCATTCAATAATAATTTTCATATTCTGATTAAAAATAATGTTTAGGAACATAATATCATTTTTATAAGAATAATATAAATCATATCCATAAAAAATATGGCTTACGTAACCATGCATATATTGGAAAACGAATCAGTTAACACCTGAAATGGTGATACTACTGAAATATTATTAACAAAGAAATATTTGAAGATCATATATGATATCATATTTTTGTATTTGGTTTTTTTATAACATAACATCAATGATTAAGTCAAAATATAGGAGTTTAACCTAACCTATACTAAGGAAACGTACCAGGAAAGGGGTTTCTTATCTCGCTTTTAATTCCATGACATTTCCATGGTTTGCCACAAAGTTATTGCATGTGGTGTATTGTGTACTTACATTTGAAATATATTATCATGATTCTCGTTATATTCATGGTATTATATGACTCATTTATTGGTTATTAACCTTTTTTCATATGACACGATTGATTACAACATGGTAAGGGGTTTTTATTTCAGTTTTATTCACATGAGATTCATGCTATATTTTCCACTATTACCTTTTGTGTGGTGTATGTACTTCCCAAGATTGTATTATTTGAATAATATACAGTAATATATGCTTATTTACATCATCATCGGATGATCCTTCTTTCACGTGGAGGATTTTTCTTATGTTACCAAATTGGTAAGGGAATTTTGATTCTCAATTTCCACTCATACAGTTTTATACAAACTTCATTGATTACATTACTCCAAAATTATGTGTGAAATAGCTATTTATTTACTTATGTATTAATTTACACACCTCGTTGTGTGGATATACATTTGATACAAATAATAAATCCAACTGGTAAATTCTCAAGTCATCGATACAAACTTGATAAGAGTAATTTTTTTCTCAATTTCCATTCATTGAGTAAAACATCTAATTAATTAGTGTTAATTTTCCAAGAATATGTGTGCATGTAGTCTGCTTGATTTATAATGAATAAACAATCATATTGGGCATATTTATATTTTTCACACGTAATTAGGTCTTTGATTTATCCTTAACCTAATGATATAGTCTTTATAAAGGAATTCATTTCATCTTACATTTCATTGAGACTTATTGGTTGTTATGTTCCAATTCACTTTTATTTGGTGTATATATTGTACATTGAAAATGTATATCATGGATCCCATTATTCTTATGATTTTATAATTTTTTTATTAACTCAATTATTTTTATTCAAGTGTCTCTCATTTGTTTAGGAACTATAAATAAAACATCATTTTAAATATTTTAAAAAGTAATTACTAAAATTTATTCTCATTAATGTCCAAGTTTTAAAAATAGTTTTAAGGATTCATTTATATGGACATTAATGTATAAAATTTACATTCATTTTAAAATATTCAAATTGGTATGGTAAAATTTGATTCAAATATCTATTTTAAATAGATTCTTGATAAATATTGATACTTTTAAATGTTTTCATGAAAAGGGGGATATTTCTATCAAATAGTTTTGATGATTATTTTCATCTATGTCAATATCTGTCGTTATTCTCAATTGAGGTTAATTTATTATAATAAAATCTTTTATATTTTATTGAATGAGGTATTTTTGACTATGGATGTGCTACTTTTAAACCATCCATGGTTTGTGGTTAAAGTATTAACATTTGGTATCATAGTTTTAATAAGAATGTTTAGATTATGTTTCACCCCTTTATATGATTAATGCATTGGACTTAGTTAGTGATGGGTGGAGCCTGATATAACTCCTCAATGAAATGGTAGGTCTCATGAGACAAACTACATTCTTCTCACAAGGCCTTTACAAAATCTAAATTATAGTCTTCGAACAAGGCCTTCACTTTGTGGTTAGGAAGTCTGGAATTATTCATTCCATCATTATGAAATAGGCTATTGATATTACATGTTATTATTCAACTAGTCAAATATCGATGTGAATAATTAAATGGAATTATTTGCTTTATCGTTGCCATATTATGCAGTAGTGTAGGTTTAAAAGGCTTTTTTTCTGGTCATATACATCGCCATAAATGCTTATTATTATTTATGAAAATTTTTGTTATATTTTTATCCATGCTAAAAATATGAGCTTACCGCTATCTTATGTTTTATTTTTTCCAGGATGCAAAGTAGTATATTATTATTATCATACAAAAATAGGCTAAGGGATATAACAGTTTACAAAGGGGACAGAATGTTTTTTTAATATGTAATGTAAATTTTATGTATGTATCTAGTACATCCAAGGATACAAAACTAATCATTCATTCAGGACATGTTTCTTGGTGTCGTGACAATGTTATGTATTAATTAACCATTTTTGGCTAACTGGGGTCGGGGAATTACAGTTGGTATAAGAAGAAGTTTAGTACAAACCTTGGAACATAGATTTCAAAAAACACTGATTAGAAAACATTTCCCTAAGATAGACATTGATGATTAGTATAGAAGAACATAAAAAAATGGTAATGTAAATATTATTTGGGTTTTCCAGGCAATAAATCTGAGTATGTATATGATCCGGTAGAGGCGACACTAGAGAAAATGTACCTAGGAGTAAAAACTCTGAAAAGGAGTTTTATGATTGACCTGGGGTATCCTGGTAGATGACAACGAGCCTTGTTGCACTCTTGGTTACAACACTCTTGGGGGATATACATATGATAATTCACATTTTCATTAAAATCCAATTTGAATGATTTTAATATATGATGAGAATAAATAACCTTGTTTAATCTTAATGTGTTTTATATTGAAAATAATGTGTTATGATATTCTCTAAATGATTTTATGACACACATTACGCATTTTGTTTAGTCAATCGCTGGATTCCACGGAAGTCATTGTAACATTAATGATGGCGTACAAGGTGGGAACAATAGTGGAATTGAGAAAAGAAATGGAATGTTGATAGGTGTAAAAGATATCATGTTCATGCAAAATTAGTTTTCCAAAAATATGATCAACAACATAGATATTAGCCAAATCTTGAACTCAAAAAGGAAGAGAAAGGCGGTGAATGATAAGAGCTCCAGTAGTGGAGACTATGGAGAAAAGAAAAGTCAATTTCCATCATACTGGTAATGTGGAAGGAGACACCTAGGAAAGTGTCTCATTGGAACAGAGAAATGATTTATGTGTGGGAACGAAGGACATAATGTTAAGAATTTTTGAGAAAAAATAAAGAGAACCATGGAAGAAAACAATGTTCCTAAGAATCTCTTTATAGACATTTTCCTTAATTTTCAGGGACCTTGTCATTAACTGAGTCAATTACCTATTCTATAGGATAACCTCTATGTCAATGAAGAACATATGTGGAAATAAATGGATGGATAAATGTTTAAACGTATGGGGTTACATTGGAAGACTGTTCTCTTGTATGTGTAACCGTGTAGTTTGTTATGTGAAAAATCTATTTGAGGAAGAATAATATTTTCGTTGGTATATATTGTCATAAAGAACCATTTGGGTTTATATGATCCTTGAAGTCGAGGAAATTATAGGTTATTATTTTTTTGGATGAAAATGAGAGGTATGAGATATCAATTATGGTTAAATTTTGTTATTGTTATTTTGAGGAATCTATCTCATTTTGGTAATGTTATAAAATATAGTTTTTTAAAAAGTACAACGTGTAGACCGTGTGACAACCCATCATGTCAGACAAAGCTATGAGAATCAAACCCACAACCAGAGTGCTATTTTGATTTATCACTTACCACTGGACTACATGAAGTCCATGGTTAGTGAGACTAAGTATTTTTGATTAAATGATTTTATTTATCAATAATAATTTGATTTGGGATCTTATGTCTTATCAAATGTATATCCTTAGTATAGGAAAATGATTTGGTGATTAAGTGATAAATGTTATTTTGGAATATGTTTGCTCTATTGGGAAAACATTAAGTATAAGGAAAATATAATACTATGGGATTTCATTTGATTTGTAATGGAGGATTTTTATTTATGTTTTTATTATGGATTTTTAGTGATTTGGGTTATTTATTGAAATGATTAACCTATCATGGAGGATATGTTATTAGGTTAATTACTTTTAATTATGTGACTTTATGAGAAGTCTATGTTATTTGGATTTACAATTTAACATAGAAAACTATGTAATCAAATTCTTCTATGTTTTGGGTTTCAATATTAGTTTAGATTATAAGATATCATTTTAAAGAAAAAATTATTTATTGAATGGTATTTATTGAACTCTGGGTATTGTTGATTTAATTTTAGAAATTAAGATTAGTATTTCATTCTCTAAAGGATTATCCATTTGGGGATTATCTGAACTAGTACTAACAATTTTAGTTTTGGATAATCTATAAAGACAAGGGAAATATATAGTTTCTCCATTCAAGATCATGTGATTGTCTAGAAGTTGATTCTACCATTTCAGGTGTGACAAACTAATATTGAATACTCATAGTTTGACAAAAAAGACGGTTTATTGGTAGAAATTTATTAAAGGATGAAAATATATATAAAAATTAAGTATATTTCTTTATGTTCTTAGTAAATCTCATAAAAAAATTTCTCAACTTTATGAAATGGAACTTAAAACAAAAAACATTGTCCATTTAATTTTCCTACTAGGAAACTAATGACTGTTTATCCAATCACATGTTTTTGGTTTTCGTGTTGTTATCTTTCTTCTGATTATGTTTTTTATCACACTCCATCAAATTTGACACTTAGTTAATCTTTCATATCAATGTTTTCCAACATGGAATCCTAGTATGGGTTATCTCGGGTGACCTTTGTACTTCCCTTTCTTTCTTTTAATTTGATTGTTTTATTCACTATTTTTCCAATGTGGGACATTAAATTAACTTCCAAATACCAATTTTAAAATTTTGAGGATTCAATTTCTAAAAGGGGGAACAATTTAACACCCCATGATTTTATAGTAAGTTATTTTCTTTATGGTATTTCAATAGCTTGTACTACACGCAACATAGAGTTCGAGCACACTACGACATACCAAACATGCCTTTCAAAAAGGGGTTATGAATAGTATTAACTAAATTTTTAATTTTATATACTATATATAATTTTAGAATCTACATTGTGTGTTTCTTAGACATACTATAAGAACAAATTTATTTTTTCAGATAAAAGAAATATCTTTCAAAAAATAAAATTTTACCACCTTTTAATGGAAAACAATTTTTAAAACAAATATTTGTCAATTTTATATATTAAAATTAATTAAATTAAATTCACCTTTAGAATGGGGACATAAAAATTTATTTTGAGTAAATTTTGTGTACTTTTCTGATAACATTCATATTTTGATGAATACTGAAAAATAATAAATTTTAATTTAAAACAACTTTTTTAATCGAAATAATTTATAGGGTAAAATTATGAATTTTAAGGGTTTATATGTATTATTAGATTATCTTTTTATCATTCAATACAATTTAAATCATTATAAGTAATTTAACATTTTAATTTGACATAAACAGAAGTCAATCTTTTGATAGTTTTTACTTTCTAAAAAACCCGCTTTTCGGTTTCAACAATGGGAAGTAATTTTATATTAACTAATTAAAATAAAATGTTTTAAAATTGTTAAAATAGAATTAATTATTTAATTTGGATTATCAAAATTATCTTAGTGTGAATTTTTGGTATTTTTTTGAAAGCATTCAATTTTTGATGAATAATGAAAAACACTATGTTATAGTTTAAAAATGACGTTTTATTTATATAATTATTTATAATATTTAATTTTAATTTTAAAAATAAATATATAATACCTATATGTGTTCAATTTAATTCATTAAAGTCCATTTATAACAAAAGTAGATGTATAAAACTTCATTGATCTTTTTACCGTCTTTTACCCACCTTTTAGGAGGATTCGAAAATTGGCATAAAACATAATGTTACCACTTATTTTAGTGGAATTTAAAATATCTGAGTGACATAGTTTACATTAGTATGTAAAATTTGGTTTAATAAGGTAAAATTATATCTTTAATAGTAACGTTTTCCTTTTATTTACCACGGTTAAAAGTAAATATGGTAATTAAGGGTAAAACTGATATTTGAATTACCATAACACATATCCCAATCCTATTGGATAAGTTTAATTAAACCAAAATCTACCTTATAAATAAAATATTATCCTCACTGGTCTACTTGGATTAGATTAGGAAATTTATTATTATTTCACTTAAAGAAGTGTTAAAAAAGTTAAATTCAATGGTTGACAACTAAACCATTTTTAATATAGGGATATACAAAAGATAAATTCAACTATAAATATTAATTAGAAAGATAAAATATTTCATACATAAAGGTATTTTATTTATAATTTTTAGACATTAAATAATTAAATTTATTTATGACACAATGATGATGCAATAATTACCTTATTAAAGAAGGATTAAAATAATTGATATTATAAGTATACAAATAAATGTAATTTTATACTTTTGATTAATTACACTAATTTTATAGCTTAATATGACATTTTATTGTTTATTAAATAAATTTTGTTCTAAGTAATCTTTCTCTTATGATTTTCACAAAACCAAAGACTAAATATCGTCAAAATTGACATTAATTGTGTTTTTAAAAAATACTATATTATTGGTTAATATAAAATTACTAAAAATATAAGGTTCATAAAAAGGTATTATATAATACTATATATGACATTAATTAACAACATGAGGTTATATAGTAAGGTTAGTGTTTGTTTTGTAACCATATAGTGTAAGAATACAGGAAGACACAGTAAAAGTTAAACTATTAAACTACGAGTTAAATATAAAAGATAAGGTTAAAATGGTAATCTAAACATGTCTAAAAATAATTGGTTGAATGTTTTTCTGCCCATCCCCACCTTATCTTCTAAATAAGTCATTTTGGAGCCATTATAATACTAAAATTATTTTATTATAAAATAAAATTTTGAGGTTTTTCTAAAGTGACCCTCGCCTCTCTTATAACCGAGTACTTCCCCTTCTCTTATTTTCACACCAACAAAGCCATTTGGCTTGGCCAATACATGCCCAAATATCCTACCAACTTCCCTAAAATCAACCTAGAGTCCTTACTTTTATCATAAATCCTACATATGTATCTTTTTTGATAAACTCAAAAGAAAACACCCGATGAAAAGGTAATAATTTCACCACCCTCTTCCAAGTTATTTTCTTATTCCACTTTCTATTTCTTATTTTTTCAATAAAAAAATAACAACTCCAATAACTTATACTTATAATGATGTTATAAGAAATATGGTACAACCATATTTTTTATTCTATCCATCATATAAATGAAAAAGTCAGCATATGTGTGTACGTACGACTTACCGACTCCACATCGTGGTGTAGTTTGTTATCCAAACACTTAATCATTTGGATGGTATAATAATGAGTATAAAGGATGTAAATAATAAATATAACATGATAATGATTCTTTATTTTTGATATACCATCCAATTACATATTATTCTACCATCAATATAATGATATTGTCGCTCGTTCGTACATAGGGATTATCGTCTCCACGATTATGAGGAGATTCATTACCCATTATAATCATTCAAGAATAATTTTTATTTTATCATTAAAAATAGTTTAATGACCATTATATCATAATTTATATTAATCAAATACATCATATCCATAAAAAACATGGATTACGTAACCATGCATATAAAATAAAATGAATCAGTTAACACTTGTAACGATGATACTACAGAAATATTACTAACAATGAAATATTAGAAGATCAGATATGATATCATATTTATGTATTAATTTCTATTATAATTTAATAACAATGATTTCACCATTATACAGGTGGTTAAAATACCCTATACTAAGGAAAATTAAAATGTAAGGGGTTTCTTATCTCACTTTTAATGTCGTGATATTTCCATTGTTCACCACGAATTTATTGCATGTAGTATGTTTTGCACTGCCATTTGATATATATTATCATTAATATCTTTATATTCATAGTATTATGTGACTCATTTGGTGGTTATTAAGTTTATTTCATAAGAATCTATTGATAATAACATGTTAAGGTGTTTTATCTCCCTTTTATTCCTGTGAGATTCATGCAATATTTTCAACTAATACCTTTTGTGTAGGGTATGTACAGCCCATGATTGTATGGTTTGCGTAATATATTTTAATTTATGGTTATTTACATCATCATTGGATGATCTTTCTTTCATGGGGTGTATGTTTCATATGTTACCAAATCGGTAAGAGAATGTCAAATTTCAATTTCCACTCATTCAGTTCTACACAAACATCATTGATTACATTAATCCATGATTATGTGTGAAATGACTATTAATTTAATTATGTAGTAATTTCCACTCCCATTTGTGTGGATATACATTTGATACACATAATAACTCCATTTATAAATTCTCATTTCGTCGATATAAACTTGATAAGAGTAATTTTAACTCAATTTCTATTCACTGATTTAAACATCTATGTCATTGGTGTTGTTTTTAAAAGAATATGTGTGAATGTACATGGATTTATTTACACTGAATATCCATTCATGTTGTGTTTATTTTATATTTCACACATAATTATGTCATTAATTTATCCTTAACATAAAGATAATGTCTTAATAAAGGAATTCATCTAAACTTACATTCCATTGAGACTTCTTTGTTGTTATGCACCAATTCACTTTTATTTGATGTATGTACTGTACATTGAAAAAGTATATCATGAACCCCATTATTCTCATTATATTATAAAGTTTTGATTACCTCAATTATCTATATTAAACAATCTCTCATATGTTTAGGAACTCTAACTAAAATATCATTCTAAATGTTTTTAAAATAAATTCTTTTAAATCATTCTCATTAATGTCCATGTTTTAAAAAAAGTTTTAAGGTAATATTTATATGGACAATAATTTTTTAAAATTTAAATTCTCCTTAAAATTTTCAAGGTGGTATGGTACACTTTTATTCAAATATATATTTTAAATAGCTTCTTGATAAATATTGATACTTTTAATTGTTTTCATGAAAAAGGGGGATATTTTTCTCAAATAGTTTTGAAGATTATTTTTATCTATGTCAATAACCTTCATTATACTCAATTGAGGTTAATTAAATATAATACAATCTTCCGTATTGTATTGAATGAGTTATGTTTGACTATGGATGTGCTATTTAAATATCATTCATGGTTTATTATTAATCTATTGACCTTTCATATGCTAGTTTTTATACAAATGTTTAGATTATGTTTCACCCCTTCATATGTGGAATGAATTAGACTTAGTAAGTAACGAGTGGAGCCTTTTATAGCTCCTCGATGCATCGATAGGTCTCATGAGACAAACTTGTGTTTTTCACAAGGCCTTGAGAAAATCTTATTTTTATTCTTGGAACAAGGACTTGACTATGTGGTTATGAAGTCTTGAATTATGCATAATATCATTATGAAATTGGCTATTGAAATTACATGTGATTATTCGACTATTAGAATATCCATGTGAATATGTGAATGGAATTATTTGATTTATCTTTGCTATATTATACTAAAGATTAAGATTAAAAGGCTTTTCTTCTTTTCTTATAAGATTCTTTAAACGATTATTCTTTTTTATGAAAATTTCCTATATATTTTTATCCTTACTGAGCATCTAAGCTCTCCCCTTTCATATGTTTTATTTTTCCCAGGATGCAAAGAAGTATATTACGATTAAACTAATGAATAAACTAAGGGATATAAGAGTGTTCAATGGAGACATAATGTTTTTTTATTTTAAGATGTAATGAAATATTTATCTATATATCTAGTAATTCCATGGCTACTAAATTGATTGGTCTTTTGGGACATGATTCCTTATATCATGACAATGTTATGTAATAATTCACTGATTTTGGGTGACTAGGGTTGGGGTGTTACAAAAAAAATCCAAAATAGTTGTAGTCAATAAAGAACTCCCAAAATGGAATTATAATTCTCCTCACGATCCTCCATAGACCTGGAGTACACAATGATGGAATCAATGAAAACATCCATGAACCTTCCAGTGAAATCATGGATCACAGTGTTCATCAACCCCATGAACAATGCTAGGGAATTCATTACATCAAACAACGACACAATGAACTCGGAATTCCCATGATGAAAATAGAAATTAGACATAGGGATATCCTTATCCTTTATAAGAATCTGATGATGTCCTAACCACAAATTGATCATCGAGAACTAAAATTTACCCTTTAGTTGATCATATAAAACATCTATCCATGGAAGGGGATAGTGGTTCCTCATTAATGCTCTTTTGAAGCAATGATAATTGATAAACAAACTCAAACAATCATAATCCTTATTTATTAAAAAAATAGACCCACCCCATGATGTAATAATTGGATGAATAAAACCACACATCCATAGACCATAAAGCTGTATTTTTATCTCTCACAACCCATAAGGTTCCATTCAATACAGAGACATCAAGTTTGGATACATTCTTTTCTGTAGTTCAATCTCAAACTCAATCTCTCATCGAGGGAGTAATGTTACAACATATTCTGCAAAGATGTCATGGTACACATCTATGACCCTCAAAAATGAAAACTACTAAACCATAGATGAATTCAGAATCATCTTAGTAATTCAAGATGATAAGTAAGAAACTCGTCTCAAACCCATTTGAAGGTCTCGCTTGCTAAAAAACATTGTAAGATATCCATCAGCATCGAAGAACACCACCTGTATCCAAAATAAATAAACAATACCATAAACTAAATACAACCAATCCACTCAAAGGTTGATATCATATGTTTGTATTCATATTCATAAGAAATCTAACATAGAGTGGCGTCTGACCACCACTAACTCACACTCTCTACATACTTCATACTAGTCCGCTCAGCCACTAACTGGCATAGTGAACACCAAGGGCACTGTAAGAATCTCTAAATAAAGACCCAAATCTTGGAAAAGGGTTACTGATATGAAGGATTGGTACAATCTTGAATCAAAAATGGCATGCAGCCTTTTATAAAACATGAAAAGGGTGCCTCAAATGACATCTAGATCACCTAGATCTCGGAATTCTTAAAAATGAAGATAGTCGTGACCTGTTCCATAGACACTCTGGACTTTCTGATGAACACCTCCACAATGTAACTCTACTCTCTAATGATCGGTAGAATACTAGTGTTTTCATCGACATTCCCCATATTCTCTCTACAGAAACAAAACTGGTGCAAATTGCTGCAAATTCTTTGGCTAGAACTACCTTGATGAAGGAATCTAAATCATAACACATGACGCATACTAACTAGTTATAATGTCTAGGCACTCTCGCTGATAATGAACTATTACTCCATACGAAAACAAGTTTCCTAATCCCTTATCATTGGAACTAGAGTTGTAATCCCAAGAGAAACAAGACATTGAGGACATGAACCTACCCCCAACTGACCAAAAACTCTTCTTCCTAGAAAACCAAGAACCACATACCACATCTCTGCTCTGTGAGGAATCATGATGAGTCCCCTATCATGATGATATGTTTCTGGATAATGTCCTCTCAATTACCTCTTCCCTATCAAAAACCTCGAGATTTGTATTCAGCATAAATTGGTTAACCTATTGTTGGATCTCTGGACACAAAACCTCCTTGAAATGCCTCACCCTAATCTCCTCATCTATAAATAGTTCTGAGGCATACTATAGAAGGTTGCTAATGTGAATCCTGAATTCATGAACATTTTAGCTCCACTATTGAAGGGTAATTGTCTCCTAGATATTGGCTTACTTCAAAGTTGAATAAAGAAACTAATCTATGAATTTATCTCAGAACATTTCCCCTGAGACTGCCAACTCCTCAAAATCCCAAAAGATCCAGAACCACCACTGCATCGCTACCACATGCATCATCAACAGAACCAAAAATACCTAGTGCTAATTCCAATCATTAATTGAACTAAAAGCTATCTCAGCCTCCTCCAAATAGTATATTGTGACTTCATCTGAAACGGAACCATCATGCTTCTACAGACCCTGACAAAGAAACTCTCAGAGTGTTCGTCTCCAAGTGTCAAAGTCATCAACCACTAATATATGGAAATCTTCTAGCAAAACATGTTTAATGTCATTCGAGGGAACCTGATTAGGATGTTGATTTGGAGTCATCTATGAAAAATAACAAACATTTATAGCCCCTAAACCTTTAATATGGACTACTTTATCATAATATAATTATTTTCTTTTATTCATTTTTGGTTAGTATATCCCATGGGATACCCATTCAAACACATGTGTAAAGATGAATGATTCATGATCCTTCCCTTGGGCTCTACCCTACAACCAGTATCTCCACATTTAGTATCCATTGAATGATTAAAGGAACATGTGTTAGATCTTAGGGGGACCTAAAGACATATTTATTATCTCCTCTCAATTGTTGAACTCACTTTCGTTACTTTACGAACATTGTTTTTCTACCAACCCATCAAAAATCTCTTATTCCTAACTCCAAACTCCATCATATCCCTCAATCATTCCTATGATACCACTATATCACAACCCCCTCCCTGAATATGGAACCCCACCTAGACCAAAAATGTGAGAAGATAGATAATTACCCCAAAACCCTACATTCAATAGGCCTTGGGATTCAAACTATCAATGAGGGTATAGTAAACACACTAATGGGTGGTATTTTCCTCCAGGATAACACATGGAAAAGAGAGAGATAAGAAAAACACAAACGAAATCCTACCCCGACTACAATACAAAATGAATCCCATATACACATATGTAATTCCATAAAACACTATAACAACTAAAATGGAACACTGCAAGTACCAAAGGGAAGGAAATGACGGTAGCTACAACGATGCCCAAATAGCTCCTGAAACCTACAAGCAATTAGTAACCCTCCCAATTTCCAACCTACTCCAACTGACCTGATAAAACATTTATATAGCATTGGGTGATTATAAAATTATAGTTATTAGGATCAGTCTCGCTGCCTCTTGTGAAAAAGTAAAGATAGAATGCAAAAGAATTGTGAATAAAAAGTGAAACTAACTCATCACCTAAAAAAATATACTATGTTCTCAACCTCACCATGGATACTCTCAGCTATTATTGAAAACAATATTATATGGTATATAATAACTGTCATGGGTAACCCTCTACCACTTCCCCAGTAGTTTTCCACTTTTCCCCAATGTCGCACGTCCTGAGGATATCCCTCTAAAAATGATTTCATAGAGACACCTGGGCTAAGCACCACAACACGCACCTTGTACATCAACATGAAACTAATGTGTCACACCACCACATCCATGTAACCAATGTTACCAGGTCGTTTCTCTGAGCCACCACAGTTTGAATAATGTGATCCGTACATCGGTTATAATACCTCCAGTCATCACAATCAATACACAGAGTAAGGATCTTCAATCCATCTTAACCTATACACATTATACATATAGTAATCCTTAAGAAACATTATCCATAATTAATGGGAATGAAATAACCACAAGACACTAAATCCCTCTACATACATATATGTGTAAATCTAACTATCATGCATACCAGTAAAGGTAACTACCAATATAAGAGTTTGATGCCAAAGGGTGTATCCAACCATTCATTCTCCCACCAGGATGTTGGGTAAAACACTCTTAGGGATCATAATCTATAAGGAGTCAGTCAACATAACCAGTATGGTGGAGTAGAGTATGGAAACTTAAAAAGTATGGGATATAATATATCTTAGAACCACACTAGGGAAAATCCTAATCATAGAATCAACAAAAAGTAACATCTCTCTAAATCCCGGCTTCCATTGCTAAGACTTGATATCCTATAAACAGACAACCATTTTAAACGATGAATTAAGTTAATTATCACTTTTTATCGGTTTCACATTACTTTAATTATTTATTTAAATATTAATTAACTATTATGAAATTCCACTTTACATTTCATTAACAGCACAACCTAGTTATGTGCCCTTAAGGAATACCAAACTGATTCCTTATATCCTCAGAAACCAAACCTCTGCACTAAATTCTAGCAAACTCCAAACCCATGTGTTAAACATGATTTATTCATTTATTAAAAAAACATCAATTTCTATATTCTTATGAATTCTATATAATAATTGTAAGCTATAGAAAAAAGGCAATAAAAAATGTGTTGTTGAGTTACTCCTTGATTCATTTCCACCTATAGCATGAGTGTAGACCCATCTATCCTCAAGGAGATAATAATGGAAATAATGTGTTATACCTCACACAACATTTCCTCTTTTGTATGGAGGATAAGCAATTACATATGCATCACGAAGAGGTTAAAGTAACGAAGATAAAAATAATAATAGATTCAACAAAAACCACTTTCTCATCATAGGGTAAGACCATCATCATGCCATTCTATCATCCTCATTATCCTCCCCGACACCCACATGAATAAACCAATGCATATCTCCATGCTAGGTGTCATATTCTACCAAAACCTCAAGGCCTCCTACTCCCAGAGACCATAACCATTCTTCATACTTAGCCATCCCAAGCTCATATCACATCTGGGCCTCCATTCCCTCCTAACCACAAATCTTATATCCAAAGCACATAATAAGTAGAAGGAAAAATATAGTAATGGGATCTCGGTCCCAATGAATTTCATTTTTCATTACACATAAAGAGTTATAATGGCTCCCAATCATAAAAACTCAACCTTTAAAAGAAATCAGTTAACTCAGGCCCTATAAGGAATTATGTTTACCACACAACCAGTTCTTATTCAACCTTGAATTAACCGATTCATTATTCCAAGGTTCAAAATATCAGAAACATATGAAAAAATCTATCACAAGATGTCACAAAATTAATTGTACATTTAAATTAACATAAATTTGATCATTTTATCAACAAGAATCAACATGTTTCAGGTTAATCAACCAATTCATTTAAACATTATCACAAGGATTAATTTTATTATCAAAAAATTGAAACAAAAACAACGATATTCATTAAACATGCCTCTTTATCTTTTAGCGAATTAATTATCAATTAATTTTGGATTTAAATTATTTTATAATTTCCATCCAGAATTACATGCTAAATGAAGCAATTGATAGATATCAATGTATATAGAAATACAATAGTCAATCTGTTCTCATGGTATAATGCAACAACAAATATATTCAATCTATACAATTTTCATTATTCCAGTTTTTATAATTATTAAGTCAATTTAATTATGCTCTAAGGGGAAAATTTATGTTTACTCTAATATAAAAATAAGTAAATAGGGAAGCCGTGAATCCCCTAACTCAAATGTTTTTTATGTTCTTCGCATGAGAATTCATTGATGAAGACGATCATGATCACTACTCTCGCAACAATGACATCCAGAAAAGGTCGCCACGGAAAAACAGTACGAACCAACAACCAAGAGAACTCCATTAGAAACATGGAGATCATGTTCCATCACATGGAAAGGAGAAACATAATAAAATGTTTCCAATAAACATTAACAATAGAGTTATATCATACCGTATATCGTATACATATCTCTACTGATCGGTGGAGGGATCTTGGGATCATTCCATGATGAAGGAATCCCCAAAATGATAAAGAGAGGGTCATTGGGTTGATTGGGGTTGAGGGAGATCCATTGTTTCCATATGTTTTGATAAAAACCAAGAGTTTGGAGGACACATAAACATACACCATCAGGGAATTACACAACATGTAATCCCCTTTCACATCATGTATTTCCTCATGGTTATGTTCCGTGAAAAAACTCATCACCTTGCCATTTTATTTTATTTTTTACACCCTGAAAATTTTCACGCCATTAATACTTCTTTCCCACCATCAAAAAACTCGTCAAACAGGATGTCACATCATGTAATGTCATTACACAATGTGTAAGCCTCAATTCCTATATTTTACTTAATGAAACTTCTCCAAACTTTTTCTGATCCATCTCTGAGCTCTTCATCCTTCGAAAACAAGCAATGGGTTGATCCATATGGATCTCAACCCTTAAACTCTACATATTTTCCCAAAAGAAGAGTGAAATATTTAATAAATTTATACCTCATGTTTCTAAATATGGAAAATATTTTTTATAATTAAAAACATATAAGCTACAATATTTTATTAAATATTAAATTCATAAAATAAAAATAAAAATAGATTTTTGGAAAAAATACATTTTAAAACATTATTTTTTTTATAATCAATTAAATTATAATCTCCATATCAAAAAAATTGATTGTCTTAAATAATAATAAATAATTAAATTTTAAATATTTTCTAAAAACTAAATGTTTTTTTTTCAAATACTTTAATTGAAAATAGAATTTTCAATAAAAATCATTGCTTTTCACTGTTCAAGAAAATATAAAACATTTCCAAAAATTCTCAAAAATTAATCATAAGATAATTTTGATATGGTGATTAAAAAAGGATACTTATTTCCTAAAATTTGTAAATTTTCACAAAATTAAATATATTTTTCCCCAAAAAAAGTTATAATCATTATACATGAAAGTGCATTTGATGAATAAAATGAATTTATGAAAATTAAATGTATATTTTTCAAACCATTAATTAACATGTTATTAATGAATGGGACCAATTTTATTTAATAATTAAGTTAATAATTTTCTTTCCCTTCAATTTAACAACTAGGTTATCCTCATCATGTAAGAAAAATATTTAGTTGTTCGTATAAGCTCCGGGTTGTGTGTCTTCTATGCTATCAAAAGTATTATTTCATTTTAAAATCTCTATATGTTACATTCTTTCTCATTTAGTATATTGTGTCTTGGAAATATTTAATTGATTATGGATAAAAATGGTTTGACTTTTGAAAATTTCATTATTTAATTACTGCATCATAAAAAGTAATAATTAGATAAACACTATAAAAGAATGAATGAAAATTATGAAGGTCCTATGGAATGCCACATGACTAGGTTTCATTGTAGGAAAAAATGGGCATGATGTAAAAAATTTAACACAGAAGTACTAATATACATTTATCGACAACATGATCAAGATAATGTGAAGAATCAAAAAACAATAAATAAGTGATCGGTTAAATGTTCATTGATATATTAGGAAGAAACTTAAATGGATTACCACTTTTTTATAGGATTGATTTCATAGAGTTAAAAAATTATATTGATACCTAGAATTTGAACATGTGGAAATATAATTTCAAAAAAAATTAATTTAATCCATTAATCTATTTCCACCACAATAAAATATTTTTCCATATATTATGAGTATTCATGTTGAAAATTTTTATTCCTAATGAATTTGAATAAAATTTTAGGAATCACTGAATCCATAAAAGGATAAAAATATATTCATCCAGTATTTATGAATTAACGAAAAAAATAAATGGTTTGATAAGATAATTTAATTATCCAACGTGTATAAACCATACATCAATGAAAAAGTAATTTTATTATATATAATTCAAAATTGAAAACCAATGTTGACATAAATCATTTATTTAATATACTTATAATTCTATCAGAATATTTGAGACTATGTTTGAAACCCGAAAATATGAAGGATTTGATCACATAGTCTCTCAAGATAATTATAATATTTAAATCTAAATTAAATCAGTTTCTCTTAAACCAAAATGTATATACACAAATCATGTAATACACAAGATATTTTAATCATTTTAAAACATCATAAATATACAAAAAGATAATTCAAACCTTATTACTCGAATAAAATCTCATAGTATACTATTTACCATATTCTTGAAATGCTTCCAAAAATTACAATGAGCACATTCTAAAATAATATTTATAATTTAATCAAAAAATCATTTTAAAATCCCAGCGTATTTTATAGGATAACATATATGTCCTCAAACTCATCTTTTTCTTCATCTATCAAATCTTTTAACTGAAAAGAAAATGTTATATTAAATCGGTTTAAATGTAAGCTAGTGGATGGAAATAAAAACTTATCTCCCATTGATTGTAGTTTCAAGAGTCAGGACCTTTCCATATTCGTTGTTTTTTTACACAATTAATGGGATTCCATTTTCTATAAAACTATCATTCATATGTTTTCCCCAAAAATATTTTCAATATATTCCAAAATAAATTCATCCGTAGAGATAGTTTTGTAACCACAAAGGTTAACTCATACCTTTCATTTAGCTTTCTAAAAGTTAATAACCCATATTTTCCACGACAACTTAAATCGTGATGTCTTTTATATCTTCAACTTTGATATTTTAGCATCCTAGAATTTAAAGAAAACTATTCCATGTTAAAATAAGTTCATAAAATTATCATGTTGTCAAACTGAATTAATTATTTTTATTCATGTAGATAGAACTTCAACACATGGTAATAATTATTAAGTGCTTCTTCAATGTCCCTTGATTCCATTTTCTAAATTCCACATGTAAAATTTTTGTATTATGGGTTTTGGATGATGAAATTATTTTTTTAATATTTTTATGTGAAATATAATTTCTAAACATTTAATAAATTTTTAATTTTTTAAATCATAATGATTGTTTTGTTTTAAATAATTAATCCAAGAATACATTTTAAAAAACAACAATTATGACCTAAAAGGGGATAAGATAAAACCATATTTAAATATATGTAAATTGGTCAACTTATATAGAAGTAGTATTAAAATATTATATGCATCAAAATACTTAGATAGGATAAAATATTACGAAATTCAATGATGATAGTACCTTTTTGAATGATTAAAAAATTGGGTAATTAGGATATGATTAAAAAAACCCATGCAGCATGATGGTATCGAGGTATAGAGGATTTGTTTAATTTTAGATATCTATATTCATCGGAGTTATATGTTATAAAAATTTTTCAAATCAAAATTTTGTTAAATTGAAATAATTATTTTAAAAAGTCATTAGAAATAGGTAGATATTTATTATTATATCCTCTTCCTTACAATTTTCATAGATTTTCATAGATATAAAATAGTCACAAAACAGTGAGTTTTTTAAAATTATATACATATATACCCAAGATATGTTTAACCAAAATTCCTGATAACTAATGTAGTTTAATCCCAAGTCTGATTCTAACTATAAATAGACAACCATAATCATTACATATTATAGTGAATTTATACTATAACTCACATTCTTTATTCAAAATGATCTATGTGGTTTATATTTATTACGAATTATGAAAAAATAATACATATCATACATATACATTATATGTGGACACATCTATAGTGTATTGATTCTTTCCATAAAAGTAGACATCAAAATAAAACATGATCTAATTTATTGATAAATCATGAAAATTTTCTTCATAACCTCATCCTTAATATTATTCTCCCATTAACATTGTGAATAAATTTTTAAGAAATAGGATATGAACAAAAAAATTTAAAATTGAAACAAAACATTTATTTCACTGAAAACAATAAAACCCATAAAAAACATTTTTTAAAAAATACATTTCAAATGAAAAGAGAATCATTTTTCCATCACTAATACCATTATATTATATTTTTATATAAATATATTTCCATGAAAACTCATTATCCTGCATATAAAGTCATGTAGTTTACATGGAACAACATAATCATAAAAACGTTATTGAACCCTTACAAAAAACTCAAACAAATAGCAATAACTATATGGATGACATCAAATATAATTCCCTTGAAAACACTATCTTTATCCAATGAATTGTGTTACTATTTGGGTGAACTAACACTATTATCAATAACAGGATCACTCATTTTTATCTTGTTGTACCCATCATAAATAATATCTAAGGACCATATCATAAATAAAAGAACTAAAAAGTCATTTAAACTCATGTTAAAAAAATATTTGGATATCAAAATACCCCTTTTTTAAATTATCACTTAAAAATATATGATATCTAAACATCCAGAAGAAATAATTTTCATTAAATATAACTATAAAACCTAAAAAGATAATATTAAATATTTAATTCATTTTAAAATCAGAAAAATCCCCTATTTCTGTATTTGTTTAAAAAACATTCTTTTAAAATATTGTAAAATTATTAAAATATGAAAATTAAAGAGTATATTTTAAAATATTGTTTCTAAAAAATATCATATCATTGATGTGAGTGTTAATCAAATGTATCAATTATTTTTATCTACCTCAAATCAATATAAAATAATATTACATGAACATAAGATAGTAAAAATTTATTTCACACATAATCCTTACTTGAAATAATCAATGAATTTGATGTTTAAAAAAATGAATGGAAATGCAGTTTAGAAAATCACATACCTTGATTATTATTTCCCATATATGTCCTTTATCTTATTGAATTATAAAATTATGTTAATTACTTAATTTAATGAAAAATTGGTTTGTTTATTATTCATTTTTTCCCATTATTACTATATTATAACAATTACTAAATTATTTATGTTTACAATTAATGTTTTGACCATATTCAGTTCATAAATCCTGAATGACTTTGGTTATATTATTATTGTCAAATTGGTAATCACTACACCATCACTAGAATAATATTTATGAAATAATTATGATATTTTTTATATTAATTATAATTTTAAATCCATCCTTGAATGACTGTTATGAAAAATTAACTACATTAGAATCATGGAGTTGGTAGGTCACATGTACACATGAGTAACATTCCAATTTTTTAAAAATCATTCTAGAAAGAGGGTAAATAAAATTTTAACACTATATAAATATAATTATATCATAAATTTCAAATTGAATATTAAGATATACTTATATATATTATCCATGTGTTGTGTTGATGAAAAAACAAATCACATTAACTCATGAAGGTCATAGTCCACACGTACTCACGAATGGTGTTATAATTATAACGTGAAAGAAAATTTAGAAATATAAATGATACAATATATTTATAGAATGATAAATATGTAATTGATATAATATATATATATATATATATATTATTGGTATCATTTCGACATGTTTGATGAGTTAGTTATAGAGAATGAATTCCCTCAGTTCGCGATGCGGTAGTCAGCCCCAAACACGAATGATAATTTTTTTTCCCATTTATGGGATGTAGATATAGATTTCATTCATTCCAGTAACATAATAAAATATTAGTATATTTAGGATAATAGATTTATTGTTTTTTTCTTGTTTTAAGAATATTTTAAGGAGGAGTAATGAGAGATAAATTAAAATCAGATGATTAAATATGATTCCTCTACCTCATTCTCCATTGATTAACACATTAAGAAATATAAGGATGGTGCTATGCCTAAAATTAAGGCCCTATTAATTAGTGTATGGATTTTTTAAACTGAATTTGGCATAAATATTCTCATCCAAAAAGATTTGGAAGAGCATAAAAATTATAAGACTTGGTTCCATTTTATATGAAATTGTAGGGAATCTCATGGAATTTATTAAAATAATAAATTAATATAAATTATATTTCAATTAAAAATATCTTAAAACTTATTAAATTATATGATAATTTGACGATGGATCTAGATACCATAATATAATAAACATTAAATAAGATTTGACTATATTTTTTACACTATATTTTGGTTTAACATCTTATTTAACTCCTTTAACTCTAACCATGAGAGGATGGATTTTTACTCGTTTGTCATGACATGTCACATAGTTATCATGTCAAGAATACCCTAATCCTTCCGCTGATAGGCCAGGGGCTAGACACTAGAAAAATTTAAGAATATCTTACAAATAGAAGTCATTTCCCTAAGAATGTGTACACACGCACCCAACTCCAAGCCATAGGGATAGAGAGTGAAAACACTAAGTAAAGAAAAAAATGGATGCATACCACTATAACACAAAAATATACTACCACGGAAAGGAACATTGTAATGTGGAACTAGGCCAGAAACAATCCCACTAAAAGAAAGACAACTATAAAATCTGACCTACAAACAAGGGAAGTGATGCTTCTTTAGGATGATTTTTTGAAACACCATAGTTCATCTGATCTCACAAGACACCATCCATTCATGGTCCTAGTCCTACTCTACCTTGGACTCCACAAAATCATTTTTCAACTACACAAGGCATGACATGTGTGGGAAAAGCCCATGCAGGCCTGAGTAAAACAATACTCAGTAGGGGACCCCAAAATAAAAAGTGAGAGACCACAAACGAAACGACATAAAGAATGTGACTAACTGTCAACATAGGTTTATTTCAATAACACATATAACATGACCATATAAGTATACTTGTCAAGTATTCCAAGATGAAAAATTTCATCCACTTCCAAGAATATGGTCCCACTCTTAACACAATCAATTCCAGGAGATCCCACTCTATGATCTATCTGATAGTAACCATGTAGAATAAGTTAACCAAAATTATTTGAGAGAAAATATGGTCTTGATATGTCACAAAGTATCCCTTAAATGTACAGTATCACTAAGACATGGATTATTGATATCCCGTCCCATCCTTGGTCAATGATTATGCTCAAGGAAAAATTGTTCTAGGGAAACTCGCTCCTTGAGATATGAATTCATTAGTGGCCCTCGCAAAGATGACACTCTTATTTGGACCCCTGCTAATGAGAACACACTAATAATTACCCAGTGTACCCTAGTAAGGTCTATTCATGAAGGATGGATGTAACACCCCAAGCTTCTACGGTACACTTCTCTTTGAATTATGTGATAGTGTGTGTTGTACGCAACACCGAGTTCTAACACACCATAACTAATCAAACTAGCCGTTATGAATAGTAATACCTACTTTTTGAAATTATATAAATTTTATATTTGATAATGGACTTCATTTTTGGATTTGGAATATCGAATTTAGCCTAAGGTGAAATTTTGGTACATTTCGGATAACTTTCATATTTTGATGAATAGTGAAAATTACTAAATTTTAATTAAAAACAACTTTTTTAATCAAAATAATTAATAGTGATAAATTATGAATTTGAGTGGTTTTAAAGTATATTTAGAATATATTTTTACCGTTTAATATAATTTTGGTCATTGGATATAATTTCACAATTAAACCGAACATAAACAAGTGTCAATCTTTTGATAGTTATTATCTCTTAAAAACACGCTTTTTGTTTTGACAGCGGGAATTAATTTTAAATTAATTTCTGCCACTTCTATGTTTTGAATTTAGGAAAATGGATTACATATTTGGAATCAGGATGTTCAAATTGTTTAAATAGGTAACTTTTATTTTTAGACATTTTGAATAATCACTGCAGTAAATATTTTATTTAACATGGTTAAGGGTAAATCCGATAAATAAGGGTTAAAAAATAATATTATAATAATACTAAATTACCCTAAAACGTGTCTTAACCCCATTTGTTGATACATGGTCGACCATGGGCATCTTTGGGTCGATTTTGGGTCCCCATGGATCCACTTGTAAGTGATAATGACACTTTATTTTAATTAAGTTAAAATGAATACAAAAATGACACAAGCATATATCTTTTAACAAAACAATTGTTACATAGGGGTATATATGTTGGAATTTAGATTATAAATATTAATTAGAAAGATAAAATGATTTTATACATAATGATATTTTATTTATAATTTTTAGACATTAAAAAATTTATTTTATTTATGACACAATGTTGATGCAGTAATTACTATAATAGTAAAAAATTAAAATAATTGATATTATAAATACCCAAATAAATATAATATGAAACTTTTAATGAATTAAACTAATTTTATAGGATAATATAATATATTAGGATTGATTTAATTGACTTTTTTCGAAGTAATCAATCTGTTATGAGTTTCAATAAAATCAACTATTGAATAGTGTCAAAATTGACATAAAAGAGTTCTTAAAACAAATATTATATTATTAATTGATATTAAATTCCTAAAAATCTAAGGTTCTGCCAAAAGACTTATATCATGATAGGTTCATCATTAATTGACCACTTGGGGGTCTCTTGGATGTATATAGTAAGTTTATTAACCATATTATATAAAAATAAAAAGAGACATTGTAAAAGTGAAACTAATTAACTTAAAGTTAATATTTAAAGATAAGGTTAATATAAGTACCCAAACCTGTCTAAATTCTATTTGTTGAGTTGTTTTCGAACCATCCCCGCCTTAACCTTTGAATAGTCAACTTTGGAGCCATTGGAAACCGATTATGAATTTATTATAAACTAATATCTCTTGCTTTTCCAAAGGTGCCCCTCACCCCTCTTATAAAAGGGCACTCCTCCTTCCCATTTCTTCACACCTTCAAATCCTTTTGGTTCGGCCAAACTCTGTCCAAATAATCTCCCAACATCCCTCACTACAACCTAGAGGCCTTAGTTTGATCATAAAGCCAACCTAAGGAGCCCTTTGATCAAATCAAAAGGAAGAACCCGAAGAAGAGGTAATGATTTCACCACCCTTCTCCAAGTTCATTTCTTCTTCCACTTCTTCTTCCTTTGTTCTTACCATTATAAAATAATAACTCCAGTATATCACATATAATGTGATGTTATTATAAATATGGTACAACCATATTCAGTATTCTATCCACCCTTTGAATAACATGTCACCATACGTGCGTACGTACGGCTTACCGTCTCCACGTCATGGTGTAATTGTTATTCAATATATGATCATTTGGATGGGTATAATAATGATGTGTAACTCATGTAAATAATAAATATAACATGTTAATGATTCTGTATATATGATATACCATCCATTTTTATTTTATTTTAATATCAAAATAATGATATTGTCGCTCGTGCGTACGTACGGACTACCGTCTCCACGAACGCGATGAGATTCATTCTCCATCGTATCCATTCAAGTATAATTATCATTTGATGATTTAAAAATTATGTTTAAGGACTTGATATAATTCTAGATATGAATAAGATACAACAAACATGGCTTATGTAACAAAACATATAAAAGAAAATGAGTAAGTTAACACCCGAAACGACGATAATTCTAAGATATTATTAACAAATCAATGTTAAAAGATCATATATGATATCATATTAATATATATGATTCTTGTATAATTTAATAACAATTATTTCACCATTATACAGGAGGTTAACCTACCCCAACCAAGGAAAAGTACAAGGTAAGGGTTTACTTTACAACCTCTTCATTATCCAAGGTTGTTTATACGTAATAATCTACTAGGATCTCTTTACCATCCACATCCATGTTTCTTAAAAATGTATTTCAAAACATTTTTACTATTTTCTAGAATATGAGTTAAAGTCATTTATACCCTTTTTGACTTTTATAAGTGGTTTATAAAGGAATCTTTCGGTTGTTTTCAAAACAAGGTCCTTTTTAACCATTTCGACAGAATTAAGGTAAGAATGTTTTTTTTAACTTATATGGCGGGTGCGGCTATTTTCCGCCGTTATAAAATCTTCAAAGCTTCCCTGACAAGCTTATAAGAATATTTTCAATGAAAATGTTTTATTTTATATGGATCTTAAATGATTTCAAAATAAAAGGAGATATTTCATTAAAAAGAATTTTGATTTCATCTATGTCAACATCCTTTGATGGATTTTAAGATTATTTGAAGTTGATTTATTATGATACAAAACTTCTATATTGTATTGAATGTTTTGTGATATGTTTGACTGTGGATGAGCTATTGTTATACCATTCATTATTTATAGTGAAAGTATTGACATTTCGTATGCTAGTTTTAATACGAATGTTTATGTTATGTTTAAACATTTTCATATGGGAATGCATTGGACTTAATATGTGACGGGTGGAGCCCGCTATAGCTCCTCGATGCATCGGTAGGTCTCATGAGACAAACTAGTGTCTTGGCACAAGGCCTTGACAAAATCTTATTTGTAGTCTTGGGACGAGGCCTTGACTATGTGGTTATGATAGTCTGGCATTATGCATTCCATCATTATGAAAGTGGTTATTGATTTTGCATGTGATTATTCGATTAGTAGAATAACCATGTGAATAAGTAAATGGCATTATTTCATTTTATTTATGCCATACTATGTTAAATGTTCAAGTTTAAAAGGCTTTTTTTTAGTTATACATTGCCTTAAATGTTTATTCTTATTTATGAAAGTTTACGCTATATTGTTATCCTTACTGGGCATTTGAGCTCACCCATTTTCTATGTTTTATTTTTCCCAGGATGTGAAGATGTAAGTTATGAATGACGTGCAGGGATATTATGAGGGGATTATAGTGTGGACAGTGGAAGCATTATGTTGTTGTAGTAGTTTTTAATTTTATGATGTAATGTAAAACTTATGAATATATCTAGTGTTTCCGAGGCTACTAAACCAATCAGTCTTTCGAGATTTGATCTTTCTTGTGATCATGCCAATGTTATGTAATAATGCACCGACTCTGGGTAACTAGGGTCGGGGCGTTACAATGGAAATATCTCAACACATGTATAGGGTGCCCTTCACCATGACCTCAGTAGGGGACATCACAGATCTACTTGAATATTCATCCTAGATAAAGGATGATGGGTTCTCATGTAAATATTGGTCACATACATAACAAAAACCCTATCTAAGGTACCATGAATATAATTGACAACCGACCATTCCTATCGATGTGATACATCATCCACATAGTCCATATGGGGCTCTGAGAACCACAGATCCAATTCGGCATGTTGGGTCACCTAGATCCACTCATCATTTAGGCTTTATGGGTCACCAAGATCTGATATGATCCAAATCACTTTAGAAAATGAGCATGTCTCTATGATAGGAACAAAATCCTCTATCATACCTTCATATAGATGTCCATGGGTATTTTATCAAACTCTATTGTCACCCTCTATGATGAGATCATGATTCTGCATTGATCCCATATATAAAAGAAAACAAGAATGACACCATCCTGTGCAGATCCAACTAAAAACACACTAAGCCATCTCTAAAGGACTACCTCGTCGCATGTGTCCTAATACCAAAGACAGCTTGTCAGTCAAACATACAGTTGGAATTATATTGTTGTTTTATGGAAAAGGTGTTTGGTCAGGTCTTGGTTTGGTTGGATCCAGTGGGGGTCGACCCGAACCAACCCAAAATAGGGTTCTTCTACCCAACCCTTGACTAACCTGACCCCCCTAGTCAACCTGGCCCATTGGGACCAGCCTACCTAACCATCCCTGCCTACCTTTAGCGAGCATGTCTCCTCCGCCCGAGATTGGTGGGTTCCACAGCCCACCCATGGATATTTTTGTGGGTCTCCCCTATAGTCCAGGTGGACCGTGGCCTCCATCCTCCTGACACGACTCACCATCTACATCAACTAAACCTCCAGAGGACCCTTAAAAATTCTTAGGTTGAATTTTATAGGCCTCCTTCTCCAACTCATGCCGCCTCCCACACAGAGCCACCACCGTGTGCCACTTTCATCACAGGAGTGGGGCCTCCCACGGGCCACCAGATATGATCCGATGGTACATTATTCGATCTAGAATATTATCTAGAGTCCTCTAGTCACTGCATTCAACTTAAAGGTTCTAAAATCATGCTACAATCACTTTTCGGTGAGAATTTTTTTGTGTGTGATATCTCCAACACCACCTCGATCCATTCTCCATCTTCATCATCACACATTCATCGTTCGGTATCTTGCATGGATATGTGATACTAGATTATTTCCCCTATGATCAATTGTGAAAAAATCAATCTATCGCCATAACTTGTGTTTTGGGTTGAATAAATAATAGGGGGAGAAAATCATAAATTAAAAAAGATAAACAACCCTAGATTGTTGATTATGTTGATCTGGGTTCATTGTTATTATATTTTTTAACAATGAATATCTAAGAAAATCTCCCATTAAAACCCCACAAGATTAATCCCATCCCACAACAATAATCGTTATACAGGACAATTTTTTAAAATTGGTCAGCGTCCGTCTTGGAAAATAAAGAGTCGGGAAAAAGAGAATATTAAAATAAAGTAAACACCCCTACCCAATGTTGGTTCACTTGTAGACGTAGATTGGCATTGTGTTGTCACATTGATCCATATTCTTCCAATGTTCTTCAATACATCACCACTTGTTCCAATCCCGTCCTTCGATCTGTCATCATCGTGGAGAGAGTATCCTCCCCCTTGCCTTATAGAACCTCCTATATTTCCTGAGAAATTCTCAAGTGTAATGAATTATAACATTTTATTCTCTCCCCGATTAAATGATGAATCGCATCAACGCATTAATGTTTTTCAGTATTACTATTTCTCTATGAAATAGCATCACCACCCAACTTTATTTATGAAGGGATAATGTTTTGCTCTGTCACTACATCACAACGTTGATATGCTGAAAAGTATTTTAAAAAATAAACTTCATTATGTTTTTTTATTCACCTTTTAATGTTTAAAAATTAACTTTTACCCTTGACCAACATCAGTCGAGGTTAGGATCTACGTAATGATATAATATCCTCACAAGGTCAATGGTACTCTCAGATTTACAATCTATGTTACAGTTTATGAGTTTTAAGGATACAAAAAATAAAATAATTTTATTTAACTATTTTATTTACGATTATTCCATTTTCGGGTTTTTTCTCTAGAGACTCACACCAACTATTATTATGTATGGACTACAGTATACCCACCTTTTTGAACAAAACGGTTCACCTGATTTTTTTTTGGAGCATGTTTAAGTGTTTTTCCTATTATTCAAAAAATCCACTCATGTGTTATATTTAAAAATTTATCTTTTTTCGACGGAACATTTCGGGCTCTTCTAACATCATAATCTCATCCCATCTCAGTTCATGGTCACATTATTTTCTCATGAATTTTATTAAAATAGAACCAGGAACATCCAAGTCATTAAATTATTGATAGTTAATACAATTATAATAAAAATAACCAAATACCCATAAATGGATCATTGATAATTATTAAAACTTTAGATATTATGATTATTTTAGAATATTACATTATATAATAAAATATTATTTACCATAAAATATTCAAAATTTTATTTTTTAGGACTATTAATTAGGTTTATTTGAATAATATCCTGGAAACACTAATAAACAGAAAATACAATTTTATTAAATCCCTAAATTTTTATGTTCATCTGTTAAAATATTTTATTATTTTAATTTTCATAAATTTTATTTATTTTAATATCATTAATAACATATATTTTATATTTTCATTTATAAAATAATTACATCATATGTGTTGTATGAGAATTTAAGGTATTTATTTCCCAAATAATAATTAAAATTGAGTTACAATGATGAATATAAATCTTTTAGAAAACAAATTACTACTTATGGTATAATAAACACACTTTATACCCCTATAGTAAAATTTTAGTATTTATTAAAAATACAATTTTGATATCTTTGATTTTTCATTGAATAAATATTATAAATTTCATGATAAAATAAAAAATGCAACCCAAAAACCAAATATTCAATACATTAATTTCTATAGATGAATATAAAGCATCCAATAAATTTTTAGAATGTGTAATGGTAATATTGTAGTATTTATCAACATGTTCTTACCCTAAATTACCTGATTTACTCTTTTCCCTAGTAAATAAATTGCTATGATGAATATTTAAATTTTCCAAAAATAATAGTGAAATGGTTAATATATTTGTACCACATTATTATAAATATTTATAACATTTTTAAAAATTAAATACATTAAATTTAGAGTATTTAATATTAAATTAATTCAGAAAATCTAAACAAAAAAATATTTTAAATACCAAATCCCTTTTAAAACATAAATTATTTGTACTAAATTAAAGTATAAAATCCATTCCAACCCCCATAATTGTATTATTTTTAATCAAAATAAAAGAATAAAATTTTATAACTAATATAATATCTAATTTCAATTTTTAAATACTTGAATGTAAAATACAATATACAATAAAAATCATTATTTTTCACTATATTACAAAATTAATGGTTTAAAATGATTATGAAATAAATTTCAGAAGATAATTTTGATGTGATGCTTTAAGAATTTAAAATTATATCATAAATATTGATTAATTTTAAAAAATTATTTATATTGTTTTATTACAAAAAACATAAAAATATTTCTTAAAGAAAGTATATTTGATGGATAAAATGACCTTAAAAAATTAAGATCCTAATTTTTTTGCATTAATTTATAAATTATTATTGGGTAGGAACATATAATATTTCATATTCATGTTAATTCAATTAGTTCATTCCAGATGAACATTTATTTTATAAAGTTCACATAATAACAATAATTAGATGTTTTTATGCCTAATTTTGGGTATCATGTACTCTATCAAACATAGTCATTCCTTTTAATAATGTAGTGGTGTGACACTAAACGTTAGTGTTAATTCGAATTCTAATACATGAGCACAATAGTTTTTAGTGAAACCAAGAATTCATTAATTTAATTTCCAAATATAAAAATTAATTTTACAATTAATTAATGTAAAAATAAATAGAATGTGTCACCCTGAGTGGAAATCCCAAGAATACACATACTATATAAAGATGAGAAAATACACCATGGTTATTATGATATACCTCCAACCATTAAGAATCTTTCCATTAATTTTACAATACTAGTTGTAGATTCCATGGTCTATCCAAGAAAAAATGATTTATGTTGGGTCATGTGACATATAAAAACAACAATAAATAGTTAATAATAAAAATATGATTATTAATTATATTATACCCGTTGACATTGTTTATAGATCCATTTTATCTATAATAGCGATGATTCTTAATGGTTTACATGATTACCCCATTACATGAGAATGATGACCTAACACTCGCTAACACACCGTAATGAAATACCAACCTCAATTGTGGAAGAAGAAAAAATAATTGATAATAAATACCATTCAAAAAATGTATTAATTTTCTTTAAGATTTTAAAATTCACCATAGTGATGTACCCATATTAATCTGCCCATAGTGATGTAAAGAGGGAATCTCAGGTCATCCTATTTAGTGGATGAGAAAAACCCTATATTTAATATTTGATTCTAAAATGATCTGGTTAAATCTATATCAAAATACATATACTAAGGAACCATGTTTAGTGGATGAATGTAAAAAACATTAAATATATTGACTGAATCAAAGTCCTACCACAAGGATTCCTCCCATGATGTACCTTTGACTAAGAATCGACAATCCTAAATGCAATCCCAATTATTGATAAATTAGGCTCTATATAATGATCTTCTAAGATCCATAAATTTGGTGGGATAAAAATATACTTTGACCAATTTGATATATAGAACAAATTATGTATCAGTGTTAGCTACAGAGGATATATTAAACCATAATCCACGTAGAAGAACTTCTCACCAAAATCAAAAGTTTCCATAAAGTGAAGAGAAAACTCACTTTTCATCCCATGCCATCGATGACCCAAATGAGTTGAAACTGTCAATAACACATGGTCATTGATAGGGAACTTTAATAGTATTTGATAATGATCATTAGAGGACTTATACCAGCTCATTTTCATGAACATTTTCAAATGAATCATCTAATATTGAAACTATTTATCATACAACCAAAATTAGATCAACCAATTTAGTAAAACCAATATCAAAAAAATGAAATTGAGATTTACCAAAACTTCCACACAAGGCCTCAAAAATGATTCATCCTGATTGAAGACTAGAAAATATTTTATTATGTGAAATAAACTTTACTTGTATTCTCAACCAAAATCCAAAAAAATAGTGGAATCAGGAATGGAGGATGTTCTTTAGAATTTATATATCCCAATTTATCTATTCTTCCATTTATGGGTGGTATTATTTACTAAAATGATCTAAAGGACACATTTATTATTTAAATCATCACAAAAAAAGGTATAATAAGGATATCTATTAGAGAATATAATAGATGGTGTTAGAGTTGGTGTCCTGAGAACCAATTGGTTGTTCTTTGATTAAATTTCTATACCATTATTATATATTGTTCATTGTTCTTCATGACGATAATATAATAATGTTCGGGAATATTTGTTGCCTTAATAAGGTCATGGAATATCCCCACTATGATGAGAACATTGAAATAATATAAGAATATTATTAAATAAATTTCTGCGGTTTGATGACATATTATGATAGGTCACATAGTATACAAACCATAATGGGTGATTACTCATAAGAATAAGAGACTCTCTCTCATGGAGTTCGCACATTGAAATCTCCATGATGGGAGATTATGAGAACAAACCCACTAGTAGTAATTCCGCTTATCCTGTTGTCATCGGACATTTCTATCTACGAGCGTGTGTAATGGTCCTTAGACTGGAAGATTATCATTAACTCATGTCATGACTCGTGCACTTAGATTTCCAAATGAAAACTATCACGAAGATAGTTGGTATGATGTAGGGTATGTTGGTTGCATCACGAATAACAAGTTATTAATGGATAAGTCAAGGAAGTATTTGTCCCATCCATATTTATGGAATTTGATATCTTGGGGCCTTTGATTAAAATATAACTTTCACCCAAATTGCATGGCCATGGTGTCATGACGAGTTTATTTCTAGAAGTCAATGAATGGAAGATCAAGAAAATTGGTTTATGACACTACCATGAAACATGCTTGTTGAGATATTGAGACAAAGGGATTAAATTACACGGTAAGTGTTCGTATGAGGTTACATGTCAATGTGGTGTCAACTTCTTTTTTTGGGATGCTTGACCCGTTTCTAGGCAATAATCTTGGACATTAGTCAAACCCGACTATTTTCATTGAGAAAGAGGCCTAGAGGGTCACACAATAAATGTGTCCATGTTTCTCAAGTATAATAAACATTATTCTTGTGTGTTGTTTAATAAATATTCATGGAAGCCTAAATAATTTTAATATTGGAGGAAGAATAAAATGAAAACAAGTACACATAAAGTATTAATGATTACATGCCATGTAGTCATCATTTTGGGATGGAAATGTAAAAGAAATACACGCTGTGTATTTAAGATTACACACCGTGTAGTTTTATGAAAAAAAAGTACACGCTATGTATTAATGATTACACGTAGTGTAGTTTTTCTAATCAGGATTTTGAGGAAATAATATGGTTTTATTAAATGATATTTATTATAATCAGCATGGGAACACCTCAAGGAATTAATGATTTGACAAGGGAGTTTTCAATAAGTGTTAATGAAATAAATAAAACGTGTAATGCGTTTATGTTTTATCATAACTGTCGAACCTCAAACCTGATTATAAATATCGTCACTACCTCAACATTGTTCCCTAATTATTTTGCACAATAATTCTAATGAATTCTCTCATGGTCGAAAGAAATCCTTCCTCAATGAACGCTCTCAAGACCTATAGAGATCCTCCTCCATTGGATCAAGATGATCTAATGCGACCACTCATGCAAAGGATTCTCCACGCTAGCACACGAAAAATCATTTGGAGTCGTCCAGAGATATGTGGTGCACGTGTGATTCACCGCTAGAGTAAGTATACCCTTGGCTTCGTTGACGCAATGAAGAATCACATCATAATGTGATCAAAAATATCAACGAAGAATGAACACAATATAAGGCACTTCTTATCAATTAATTTTTTTAATTATAATCAACCTATGATGATCCTCTATTTTGGTTTGGGGGCTATTCTTCTTCTTTGTCTATGTTTGTGATTCGATCTATGGAGTCTGGATTTTATCGTCCTATTGATCCCGGATTGATCATTGCTAATGAAAAATGGCCATTGGAAAAATCCTCTGATGAGCTTCCACTACACTTAGGACCTTTAGTTAGTATCAGAGGGGTCACAACGTTGATTATATTTATTTAATTTTCGTTGATAATTTACGAAATTATATTTGATTCAATTCAAGAGAAATTATTCAATAAAAATGAATGAATGAGATCTTTTTTCCCCCTATGATTCACGATTCATATCACAGAAATGACCTTTTAATTTGAATTTTTATTAAAATAAAAACAAGGAACTCATTTAGAGGAGCTTCTCATTCTTCTTGTACAACACAAAAATACACAGCGTGTATTAAAAACTACACGCCATGTATTTGGGTTCAACGAACCTGTACTGGTCTGCCAAACCCATGCCATGTGAATTGAGCATACCTAAGATTTTATTACACCGTGTTGACTAGAACTGAATGGTGTGTGGAAACTAGAATACACATCATGTATGTTGAATCAACACACTGTGTAGTCCAATACAGCCTAGGTGAAACCATGTACAAGGAGAATCCTTGTACCACATACATGGGATTTCCATGCTGACAACTGTTTAACAAGGAAATACATGTTGTGTTAGATTAATCTACATGCCATGTACTCCAAAATTTCCAAAGTACAGAAAATAGGCCAAAACCCCTGACGTGTACTTTGGATAAAGGGTGAAAACAAATACACGTCATGTAATATAGCCTACACACCGTGTACTTTCTAAAAATGGAATTTCACCAGGTTTCCTCCAAAGTACAACGACATGTACAAGGAATATGGATGAGAAGAATCTCATGGAAATTCAGAAAAACTATTAAGATAAATAATTCATTAATTATAAGATCATAATTAATTGAATTCAATATTTACATATCTTGAATAAATGAACAATTAAAATAATTTGAATACTAAATATGAATAAATGTCGTTGCATGCTATGGATGATCATGAGAATGACCAAAGACCATTTCTGTGAATATGGTTTCATTTAAATTTATTTAATTTAAATTATTTGGCATGTGAGCCTTATTCCAATAAAATATCGGGTATGCATGCCCATGGTTTCTTTAATATATGCCCCAGGTAATGTAGGATCTCCAACGCTAGAGGAGACAGTTCAGCATACGAAGCTAAGGTGAAACCAACCCAAGAAGATACAAATGTGGACATGTGGGAGCTGTAAAAACACAAACCATCGGGTTCAAGGTGTTTTTCCATAGGTCAGGGTTAGAATATCAAATCCTCTAGATAAGATAACCAATAGAAACTCATGATCATTCCATCATATTTTATTTCTATCTAATTCCATGGTTTATTTATTATGTATGTGTTGTCGTGTTAACAATATTAATGAAATAAACAAGCATGAAAATATGGAATAAAAAAACCGGACTATGCGTAAACATTATCAGAACATGTTTAATCACTTAAGCAAGAATCACATAATATTAACAAGAATGTGATAATGTGAAACAATTCATAAAGGATTAAAATCTCATAAATACCATATTATGTCAAACCAAGACTTATGTTACATGATTAAAGGCATGACTCAATAAAACTATGTGTTTGACCAACCCTTTTTGGGACACATACTTTTATAAAATAAGCTCTTATGAATGTTTTGGGTTGACTTATTAATTTTACATTGAGGGGATTATCCCATGCTAGACTTGTTCTAAAATGGAGGAAAGTGTTGATGAAATCCAAGTCAGAATTTTAGGATTGAGGAGTCCACTCAACAGATCATGGAACTGTATGCTCACTGTTGGCAACGACCATCCTACCTAAATACCTTTAAATATCATGACTAACCCTTGTTGGGGTTATGTGAAGTGGAATATGGATCATTTCCACTATAATGTAATCGCAACTAGACATTCCGAGTTCAATGGTGAGGGCCATTAGGACTTGATAAAATAGTGGGATAATTAATAAATTCATTTATTATTTTTCATAAAATGTTATCAAAAGGTACTGATAAATCTTATCTTTTTAATTTGTAGAATTAATATGAGAAACTTGTCAACAATATTTTCTCTATGATCAAGTCGGGATAAAGATAATATCATCACCGACAGTAACTTTCAATAATTGTTTAGGAACCTTTCAGTTATCCTACTCCATGAACGAATGTTTAACATGCTGGAGTCCTCACTTCTTGATTCGCCAGCCCAAGGGGCAAGTGATGATGATTTCTTAGTCTATGATCAACATTTGAGTGATGCACTCGACATTCAATGTTTGTTCATTTCATCAATTTCTAGTGAACTCATGAAGTCTCATGAAGACATGGATGCCTATAGCATACTAGATCAGCTCCGTGGTATGTACCAGGAGAGAGAACGACATGAAAGTCTTGACATCTCTAAAAATTTATTTCAGAGAAATCATGGAGAGGGTGCCCCAAATTGGCCTGATGTAGTCAATCTAATTGCCTACATTGGGCACTTGGAGGTTCTAGGGTTTAAACTCCTCGATAAAATGGGTACAAATCTCATTCTTTCATCACTCCCCCAGAGCTTCTCTATCTTTTTTGTAAATTTCAACATGAACAACATTGAGAAGACATTATATGATCTTAGTATCCTCATTCTCCATGTGGAAAATGATATAAAGCATGAGAAGCCTTCTATCATTATGGTGAATAAATGTAAAGGGAAGTAAAAGTGAATTTAGTCTAGATCTTCTTCAAGGCCTTCCCTGAAAAGGAAGATCAAAGGGGAGGCAAGAGAACAAAAGGCAGTTTGTTTCGCATGTGGCAAGAAGGGCCACTACAAGAAAAACAACACCCAACCACAGAAGCAAGGGGAAGCTTCAGGTGCATTTGTTATCGAATGCATTCTATCTATTTATAACAATTGGATGTTAGATACTTCTTGTGGTGCTCACATATATATCCAAATATAAGAACTAAGTTGATTTAGAGAGATTGACAAAGGTGAGGTAGATCTACGAGAAGCTAAGAGAGCCAGACACATTATTGTAGTTGTTGGAGACTACCACCTCACATTACATATTGGGACGGTCTTGGTATGAAAAGGATGTTATTATGTACCCTATATAACCAAAAACATTATTTCAATATCCAGATTAGATACAAAAGTATTTATCTTTAAATATAAAAATGAATTTTGCTACTTTTATAAAGATAGCATTTGTTTTGGTAGGGCGAATTTATATAACGGCCTTTATGGGTTAGACTACACAATCCAAGTAATGTCAATCGATGACAAAGTTAATTCACATGACCCATACAACACCGAAATTTGGAATCACCAGTTAGGTCATGTCAATGAGAAACGTTTGAAAAAATTACATCAAGATGGGTATTTAAATTCCTTCAAACTAAAACCACTTGGTGTATGTCATGCATGTCTACATGAAAAAATGACCAAAGCCCCATTTAGTTTGAAATCTAAAAAGGATAAAGTGCTTCTATAATGTTCACCCAGATGTGTGTGGACGATTTCCAGTAGAAGAAAGGGGTGGGTTCTTGTACTTCATAACTTTTTATGATGATTTTAGTAGATATGGATATATTTACTTAATTTGGTATAAGTCAGATTCCTTTGATCAGTTCAAAGAATACTGGAATGAAGTTGAGAACCAGCATGGTAAAAATATTAGGAAACTCTGCTCAGACAATGTAGGAGAATATAATAATCTATAATTCATTGATTTCTTTCTGGATTTTGGGATTTTATCTTAACTCACTCCTCCTTACACGCCTCAGTGGAATGGTGTAAGTGAATGGAGGAATCACACCCTGTTGGACATGGTGAGATCAATTATGAGTCATGCGAGTCTTCCATTATCTTTTTTGGGATATGCATTGAAAACATCTTCACACATACTAAACAATGTACCAGCTAAATTGATTAATAGTATTCCTTAGGAGTTATGGAGTGGAATCAAAGCCATGTTATAAAATTTACATGTGCGGGGTAGCGAAGCATTTGTTAAAACCTCTTTAGGTAACAAACATTTACCCCAATGCACAAAGTGTACCTTTATAAGATATCCCAAGGAAACAAGGGGATATTACCTATAAAACCCCTCATATAAAATGGTTTCAGTGGAAAGACACACCATATTCCTTGAGAGGGAGAACATCTCCAAAAGATATAGTTGGAGCGAGATAGACTTTGATGAAGTTGAGTCTCAAGATACACAGGAGTTGGTACAAGAATAGATTCCACAAAGCCCCATGGAAGAACAATCTGTTCAAGGGACACAAGAACTATTTATGAGAATTAGATAGGTGAGAGAACTTTAATGATATGGTTTTTTGTCACTGAAAATTGTGAATCATTATTGGTTGACAATGATGATCCTCTTACCTACAAGGAAGCAGTTGAAGGCACAGACACAACTAAGTGGAAAGAAGCCATGAATTCTGAAATGGATAACATGTACAAAAACCAATTCTATATTTTGGTAGATTTTTCAGTTGATGTTAAGCCAATTGATAATAAATGGGTATTGAATAATAAATTGGACATTGGAGGACAAGTAAGAATTAATAAGGCATGACTGGATGCAAAAGGTTTTAGACAATGTCAAGGATTTGACTATGATGAATCCTATTCACCAGTTGCAATGCTGAAATCCATCAGAATCCTATTGTCCATTTATAATTACCATTAAAATAAATTTTTTAAAATGGATGTAGAAACAGTATTACATAATGTTAACCACAAGGAAGATGTCTACATGACACAACCTGATGGGTTTGTGACTCTAAAGGATGCCAACAAAGTATTCAAGCTGCAGAAATCCATTTATGGATTAAAGTAAGCATCAAGGTCATAGAACATTCATTTTTATGAAGCAGTTACAGAATTTGGAATTGTTAAGAATGAATGTGATCTTTGTGTCTACAAAAGCTTTAGTGGAAGTGCAATTGTTTTCTTAATAGTATATGTTGATAACATATAACTAATTGGAAATGAAGTACCTTTCATATAGTCAGTTAAGGCATGGATGGATAAATTTATCTCAATGAAAGACATGGGCAAGGTAGCATATATTCTTGGGATCAAGATCCATCATGATAGATCCAAGAGAATGCTAGGCCGGATTCAAAGTACATACATTGACAAGATACTGAAGAGATTCAATATGGAACAATCCAAGAGGGTATTGTTTCCAGTGTCACATGGCATTCAACATTCCAAGAAAATATATCCCAAAAACAAGAGAAATGAAATAAAATGGAAAGTATCCCTTACGCATCTGTGATTGGGTTAGTCATGTATGCTATGCAATGTACAAGGATAGATGTTGCTTACGCATTAAGTGTGGTAGGTAGATATCAAACTAATCCAGGAGACCACCATTGGATGGTAGTCAAGACTGTCATTAAGTACCTGAGGTGTACTAAGTATATGTTCCTGTTTTATGGAGGAGATGAGGAACTAGTCATCAGAGGACATGTAGATGCTATTTTATAGACTGATCAAGATGACAAGAAGTCGCTGACTGGATACATATTCAGTTTCAATGGAGTTTTAGTGAGTTGCAAGAGATCTAGGCAAGGTTTGGTCATAGATTCTACTGTAGATTCATAGTATATCGCAGCTTTTGAGGCAGCCAAAGAAGCAGTATGGATGGGAAGATTCATCCAAGAGCTGGATTGAGTTCCTAGCAGTAATGATCCTATCACACTATATTATGATAATATTGCAATGGTGGCACTTGTAAAAGAGCCCAGGTCACATCAGTGGAAAAATAACATACTTCAGAAGAATCATATCTTGATGGATTTTTCTCATAGAGTTGAAGTTGTAGTGAGCATTATTTACACGGAAGACAATGTGGTGGATCCCTTGACTAAAGCCTTGACTCAGTAGAAACATGATCATCATGTGAGGTCTAGTGAACTATAAGTCGTATGTAGTTGGCTCTAGGCTAAGTAGGAGGTTGTTAGAGTTGGTTTCATGAGAACCAACAGTTTGTACTTTGATTTTGTGAATATACCCTTATTATATATTTTTCATTTTTCTGAATGACTATAATATAATAATGTACTAGAATATTTTTCGCATTAATAATGTCCTGGAAAATCCCCTCTATGATGAGAACCTTGAAATTCCATAACAATATTCTTAAATAAATTTCTACGGTTAGATAACATACTATGATAGTACACATAGTATCTAGACTATCATGTGTGAGTACTTGTAAGAAGATGAGACACTCTCTCATAGAGTTCGCACATAGTAATATCCAAAATGGAAGATTATGAGAACAGGTCTGCCAGTAGTAATTTTCCATGTCTTAGTGTCATCAGACATTTCTTCTAAAAGTGTTTGTAATGGTCCTTATACTAGAATATTATCATTAATTCATGTCACGACTCTCTCACTTACAATTTCAAATTACGACTATCACAAAGACAGTTGATAGGAATTAAGCTACATTGGGTGCGTCACGAATGACATATTATTAATGGATAAGTCAGTGAAGGATTTGTCCCTTCTATATTTATGGAAGTAGAAATCTTAGGCCCTTTGATTGAAATAGAACTGTTTCCCAAATTCCATGGCCATGGTGTCATGATGAGTTTATTTCTGGAAGTCAAAGAATGACAGATCAAGAATATAGGTTTATAACACTACCATGAATCCTGCATGAAGAGATTTTTAGACAAAGTGATTAAATTAGATGGTAAGAATTCATATTAGGTGACACGTCAATGCAGTGTCAACTTATTTATTTAGGTTGCCTTGAACCATTTCTAGACAGTAATCTAGGACTTTTTGAAAGATTTCCTAATGCCAACGATAAAGAGGCCAAGAGGGTCACCCACTGAGTGTATCCAAGTATCTCAAGAAGGATAAAGATTATTCTCATACTTTGTTTAATAGTTATTCATGGAATCCTAAATCATTTTAATAATGGAGGAGTAAAAAAATGAAAACAAGTACATGTCGTGTATTAAGGATTACACGTCCTGTATTAATGATTACACGTCATGTAATAATGATTACATGTTGTATAGTTTTCATATTGGAAAGGAAATGAAAAAAAAGTACATGCCGTGTATTAATGATTACACACCATGTAGTTTTATGAAAAACAAGTACACTACATGTATTAATGATTACATACCGGGTAGTTTTTCCAGTCGGGATTTGGATGAAATAATATTGTTTCATTAAATGATAGTTATTATAATCAGCGTGGGTGAATGTCATGGAATTAATGATCTGAAATGGGGGTTTTCAATAAGATTTAATGAAATAAATAAAATTCATAACGTATTTATTTATTATCATAACTCTATATCCTCAAACCCAATTATAAATATCCTCAAAACCCCAACACTTTTCCCTAATCGTTGTGCACAAAAATTCCGGAGAATTCTCTCAAGGATGAAAGAACTCCTTCCTCCAAGAACGCTCTCATGGCCGAGAGAGATCCTCCTCCATTGGATCAATACGATCTAAGGCAGACAATGCATGCAATGGATTCTCAACGCTATCACTCGGGGACTCCTTTGGCGACATCTAGAGATATGTGGTGCACGTGTTGATCACTGCTAGAGGATTTCTACCCTTGGATTCTGTGAAACGATGAAAAATCCCATCAGAAGGAGATCAAAAATATCCATGAAGAAATAACGTCATAAAGGGTATTTCTTGCCAGATAATTAAATTAACTATATTCAACCTATGATTATCCTCCTTTATGGTTCATGGACTATTATACTTATTTGTCTATTTCTATGATTCGATCCGTAGAGTTTGACATTTATCATCATATTGATCCCAGATTGATCATTGTTAATGACAAAAACCCAAGTGGGCACATCTACCCATGAGCTTCCGCTGCACCCGGGACCTTCAGATAGAAATCCATGAAAATTAATAATCTGTTTCACATATATAAATTTCCAAACTCATCAGAATTGATTTTATCATGAATGGATATAACATGAGATGACGTATTCATCTTATAAATCAGAACACATATAATGTTATCTTCTATAGTCTACATGGAAACCCAACCAAAAAAATCCAATTCATCAACTTCCTTTATAGACCAAGAATTGGGTGAAGAAAATATAAAGGTATCCAGTACATAGATATGACCCAATTGATGGTATAACAACAAGTTATAAAGTCATAATTTTTTTTATCTCACACATGGACACCATAATTTCCACTTCATTTCATATGATAACTTTTTGGTACAAGGGTGAACATCCCATTATTACTTATGTAAATCCCTCTTCACAACTTCTCTTGGAGTAAAATTTACAGTATAACAGTAATTAAAAAATACACTATTTGGTGAAAATAGAAATAAAAATAGACTCCCCTTCATAAAGATAGTCCTTATTCTATAAAAAAATTACCATGATTTTTATAATGAAAAATCCACTCAATATAAGAATAGGTAATCGTAACATTGGAAAATAAAACCTCATCCTAATTATAATAGACTCTTAGATGAAATGGTGAAAATAATTCCATCAAATTCCCATATTCAAATGAATATTTCATAGACTAAGTTTGATGTTTCCTGCATAAAACATCATCTATTACATTAAACTACCACGGGGTACTAAAATGCATAAATCAAGATATTTTAGGTACACCACATAATTCCTCTCATAATGATTCAATGCTTTTTGATATAATATATAACTTATGGTCTTGTGATCAGATAATAGATTAAAATTATCTAAAAAGGTAATGTCATAAACTCTTATGAGAATGAATCAAAACTAAGAGTTCAAAGAAATGGGATAGAAAAATCTTCTCATGTATCCTAATTTATTTATAACCATAGGCCACCATATGACCACCTTTCCTATTAAAGCATCCAAAACTCGTCCATGACACATTAAAAAAAGAACACAAGGCCATAACATAGCTTTTTAATATTCGAAACAAGGACAATGTAAAAATAATTTTTTGTTATAAAAAACTATGTAATAAATAGTTATATGAAAATATTAGCAATTTTCAAGTGATATCGGTCATCCGAGAGTCAAAAATGTAGAAATCCCTTACAATCCTAGGATAATACCCTATAAATCCAAACAATCTCCGTATCTCAAAAATGTTACATGGATTTTCCAATACTATAATATCATTAACATTCTCATGATATTGTATAATACCATTTTTTGAGACCATTTTCCCCATGAAAATATCATCCAAAATCAAAAAATCAATTATGGCGATGTTTTAAAAATGTATCTAATTTCTAAAAAAATTCTTGAATCTCTCTATAATGATTCATCAATTCCTTATTTAACTAAGATTGAAAATGGATTCCATCAAAAAAATCACCAAGAACACATTAAGATATTTTTTATGATCCTTTTAATCTAATCCATGAAGACGTAAGGATCATTGGTATGATGTAATGGTATAAAAAGACACACATTGTGACCATACATTCTCTACAAGGTAGTTTTTTGGATGTAGAATTATCTTATTCTCAAATTTATTTAATCATATCAAATATCAATCATTTAGAAAAACATCACCACTTTAATATGGTCATAAGGATCATCAATTAGTGTTGATGGATACTCATTATTTACTATAACATAATTGAATCTCTGATAATCAACATAAAGGAAAAGTGTTACATTGGTTTTCCTATAAAATAAAATGGGTACCACACAACATTACAAACCCATCCATATAAATTATTTCTCTACTAGACTATCCATATTACTCATTAACAGATTATTTTTAGTTGGTTCCACGTGGTAATAATGAATGGATACTAGTTGAGAACAATGTACTAAATAAATATATTACTCAACATCTCTTACAAGTTAAAAATCATATAAATTAAAAAAACATGTCAAAAAATAAAATTATAATTAGAGGGTGTTCATGAATCAAATATTACCACTTTATAACAAATTAAAACCCTGATATCACTTTACCAAACTCCAAATTAGATGTTCTTTCATTATTCAACCTCATGTATTTATTCACCCTATATTAAATCCCAAAAGCAATCATGTTAATTAAATGAGAATGATCAAATAATATTATAGATCTTGTCCATATTAGAAATTACCCAATACATAATGAAAATGAAATCTTGTGGTTTCATTTCATTGAATATAAAATACTAGTGATTTTCTATCATGAGCCATCCCCCGGGGCCTATGCCATGACTACCCCAAGCCCGCCATACATAGGCTAGGGGATGGTGACATGCCCAAAACGGAATATTCCCTAAAACGAGAAGGCTGTTAATTTAAACCTATATAAACATATGGTTTGAGAACACAATAATAAGTAACTGTGACATAAAAAACTTTAGTAATAGAGTGACGAAATCAAAGAGGATGGAATACAAGCCCAAATGGAAAAGTAAAAGTACAACTAAAAAGTAAAAACATAAGAAAATGTGAAAAACAGCTCCTAGATCGTCCACCACGGATCTTGCCTGAAGGGTAGGTACAACTCACTATCAGTAGTCCCAGCGTCGTGTCACGTCAAACGGTCCACCCTGGATCCTACCTGAAGGGTAGGTACAGATCATGATCAGTAGTCTCTATGTCGGGTCACACTAAATGGTCCTCCTCCGAGCACCATCCAGTCCTAGATCCCCCAGCCTCGATCAATGTTATACATCGTCTCCATAAGACACAACTAGGTGTGGGCGTAGCCTGTTCAGGGGTGATTATAACAATACTCAGTAGGGACCCCGAGGCCACGTAGGTTTCCGGATGTTCCAACAAATGAAAAGCAACAAATCAAGACATCATCTCTAATTAGGTATATGCATATACAAATACCTATGTTATCAATATATACTCATCTCATAAATTAGATAGGTATACCACAAAGGTAACACCACAAAGGTTGATGTACCACACAAGTAACACCATGAAGGTAAAAGTCATAGTCAAAACAGATCCTCATCTCAAACAAGGTATGAAACTTAGGGAAACAGGTTATGATGCTGACCCACACAGGATCACTATGAATGTTGACAGCCATGCACAGATTCTCTAGGACTAGGAACAAGTAACATTTCCTATCACAATGTTATACACATTAGCTTCTGGAGAACTCCTCCTCTATCGAGTATAGTGGTCCGGCCGCATCAGAAAATGTTTCTTCCCAATACCTTAAATTGTTGATGGGTGTTTTCCCCTCGTGCACCATGGGTCTTCTAGGTCACACAAAGCCTCTCCCCCTCCATGGATTGCTGAGGTGATCATCCCCATCACGTACCATGGTCAATCCCCACCATGTACTTCTAACTTATGCCTCTCCATTGTGTATTGTGGTATTCGAGTCAATCTAAGTCGAAAAGTCAGCAGTCATAAAGTCTTAGCCAGTCGCATGGTACCATATGTAATGTTCTTGGGAGAACCACTCCCTAAGCCATCGTTCATATTTCAACGAGAAATAAGTATCACTACGAAGATACCAGATTTTTTTTCCATGTCACAAGGGTTCCAATGCGATATATGGTGCCTCAACCAAATACTTGGTCTGTGCATTATTGGAATTTCAGTGCTGAAGGCCCAGTTAGATTCAGCTGTGACCCAACCCGGCCATACTCCATGTTCCTCAAAAAATCTCATGGATTATAACAAAAGGACTGTTTGGATCCAAGGATCCCAATTCCATAGGCAGTTCATCAAATTGACATCAGGTTATAGAGATGAGGCCATTTAAGTGTTTCTGGGCCTTGTTGGGCCCCTGTCCAGTCCGACTCGGTCGGACCGACCGAGCCCGATCTAGATTGGGTTAGGCCACGACGAACTCGGCCACATAAACCACGAAGGACTCGGCCCACTGGGTTGAGGTCCAGTTTGTCCTGTATAGGGTGGCCCACAAATGGGTGGCCCGACCTGCAAAGGGGTGGCCCGATCTGTAGAGGGGTGACCCTAACTTGTTCTGACATGGCCTAGTTGAGTGGTGGCTAGGTTGTGTCGTGGTTCACTACGGTGTGGCCCGCAGTGCTTCCACTAGGTGGATCAAGAGAGCAGCTCCCCTAAGAACCCGAACAGCCAAAGGGCATTTGGCCTTTGAAGGGGTGGCACCACGTGGGCACCGGTCAGTAATTGTGGAACCCACCATAAGTGCATGTTTTTTCTCATCCACCGTAACTTCAGCCATGGTCTCCTGCTCATCGGCGGAGCACCATCCATCCCTTCCGCTGCCGACGAACGAGCCTACCGCCTTCTCTGACTACTTCAACTGATGATCTGTGTCACCTTTGTACATCGGCATTTCACGATGGTGCGCCACACCTCCTCTAAGGCCAACCTGTGCTGGCCGCTCTGATTTCACCACAACATCCTATCACGACCTCCTCTAGGGGCGTGTGTTCGTGCATCTCCCCCTTTTTATCTAGTTGGTGTCATCATGTCGGTGGTCTTCCATGGAAGGTTCAAGGATAATAAAGATGTGGAGGGTTCGCGTCAGGTTCGTTATGATCGCACCCTACATGTTATCTCATGATCAAAGGGAAGATAAAATGGGTGTAACCATTTCTTTTATTAAACAAAAATCAAAACCCCACAAGGATTCCCCGTAACAACCTCCCAAAAAATGAATGAATCCTGGATCATCTTATTAGTCGGTTGACCCGCATTCTTTATATAATTTCAAGAATGGGGAAGGGGAAAAATCATTTAGAATATGTAAATGAATAAACCCCCTACCTCGTAACCTGTTGGAGAGTGTCTGCACTTTATGGTGGTATGTGTTCTTCATTCCCGCAATCTGTTCTCAACGAAACCACTCACACATCATTCTTCGGTTCGTGGTTCAGTGTCTTCCATCACCTACCACTAGGATCGAATCTATCCTATAAGGTTTTAGTGTCGCAGTGCCCCTTTAGAACTTCGTTTCTTAGCGAACTGTGCTGATACCCTTCCCCATGCTCCATATATTTAAGAGAGGGGGAGGGAATGTAATGAAGTTATAATTTAATGATATCATCAATTAGGAAGCTTAATAATTCTTCAACAAAATAGCAACTTAGGGTTGGTGGGTTAAGCTATTTATTGGTTTGACACTTCGCTGGCCCCAACCCTTGACTTTTCCTTTTGAGAATATTAAATAAAATAAAAAAATATTTTATTTCATTGCTTTTAAAAATTCAAAAAATATAACATTTCCCCATGACCTACTTTAGTCAAAGTAAATCCCTCATTATGTGAATACCGACACTATGGATTCAACAATTACCTCATATTTTTTAATTCGAGTAACAGTTCAGAATTTTTAAGACACCTCTCGTGTGATTACTAAACGTATCGTAAAAAAAGGTTCAATAAATTATTACTATTCACCCTCAACCTGCACCGGTCGAGGATAGGCTTAGCCTAAGGGGAACACACCCCGACAAACTCAAAATCACATGTATTTTCAATACATGTTACCTTTTAGATGTTAGAGATTTTACAATAAAATATTTGTTACTTAATTATTTTATTTACGGGAAAAAACTAACATTGACTAGTGGCTCGTTCTAGCCATTGTTAGTATCTTTCTAAAGAAATAATACTCTCACAAGTTCATTGGTGGCCTCAGATTTTTAATCGAAGTTACCATTCATGAGTTATAATCATTCAAAAGATAAAACATTTTTATTTAATTATTTTATTTACCATTATTCCATTTTCATGTTTCCTCACTGGAGACCTGGGCTGACTAAACATATGTTTCACCGAGGGTAAACTGACCATCTTGAATGAAATGATGCCCATATATTTCTAGTCTAGGGAATCGTTTAAGATTTATTCCACCGTTTTAGAAAAACTTATTACACATGCTAATTAATGGTTAACAAACCATCTACGGATCATTTCGTGCACTTTGGGCCTCAGAATCACGCGCTAATAGATTTCACGGTCTCGAAATAATTATATATAATTAAGTAATATATACCGAAATTTGAAGACAATACGTTTTCCCCACATTAGTTATTTTTGTCCCGGAATGTGAAAAAAAGGAAAAACAAACAAATGATGGTAATGAGAACAAATCTAAGCCTTCTTCTCCCATGTTCTCTCTTGGAGGTCCTCATGAAACCAATGAACGCAAACGTGAGGTATTGATGACCCATAAAGGACCCACTCCTGTTGATCCTCAAACACCCCTAGGAACTCTCTAATAATTACCCTTATCAAAAAAATTTAACTCACCTTAGTTGATAACATGCGATGGGTGATGCACTCATCTCCTCAGTTGTGACACATGGAAAACATTATGCACTCGGTGCATCTGTGGGGAAGGAGATAGATGATACTCCACCTTTCCCACTCTGCTGTGAATCTAGAAAGGTCTGATGAACTTCAGAGATTACTTGTCACCCTTGCCAAATCTCCACAAAGCTCATCGAGGTGAGACTCATATTAAGACATGGTCTCCGTCCTCCTGCCAGCATAATACTTCTGTCATCTCTATGTAGTCCTCACTTGTAACAAGTGAGGGATAGTGATACAAACTCTTCCACTTCTTCCTTCATCCCTGTACATTAGTACTAATGCTGGAGGTCCTGGTATATCTTCTCTACCCCAGTATGTATTGTTATAGGGGATATGGGTATCTCCCTCAACACCTCCTCCCGAACCATCACTTGTACAATGGTGGGTCTTGTGAAGAAGATGACATGCTCGCAGCCATCATAGAATCCTTTAGAAGACCGTCCAGAGGATAGTTGGGCACCTTGGGCCTCGCCGTCAATGTATTATGCTACCCCCCCCCCACCCCTGAATTTTGATGAAGAATATGAGGACTAAAAGTCATTGACATGAGGTAAGCTGCCGCATCTTTAACCACAAAGGATATCTACAACCTGTCTAGCTGCTATGACGCCTCAGCCAATGGTTGTAGACAAGACCTCATGTGAAGTGCGTCTGTTACCATGTTCACCTTCCATGGAGTATAGACTATCTCAAGGTCATAGTCCTGGATGAACTCTATCCATCTTTTATGTTTCAAATTCCAGTCCCTCTGTGAGAAGACACACCTGAGACTCTTTTGATCAGAGTAAACAATAAACCATTCACGTGTCAAGTAATGTCACCAAACCGTCAAGGCAAAGACAACTGATACTAACTCCATGTTATGGGTAGCATAGTTTTACTCATGTTGTCTCAGATGCCATGAACCATAGGTAATCACTACTCTCTACGGAATCAGGACACACCCAAGTCCAATCCCGGATGCGCCGTAGTAGACTACATACCCAATTCCCTATTTTGGTAGCCCCATGATGGGGCAGTTGTCAGTATCTTCTTAGCTCTAAAAATCTCTACTGGCATCTCTCTTTCCACATGAAGGGATGTCCCTTCTTCCTTAAAGATTACAGTGGTGGCGAAACTATGGAAAAGTTAGGCACGAATCTCTGGTGGTACCCATCCAAAGTAGAAGTCCCTTTCCATTGGGGAGGTAATCCTAAAAAACATCTTTTGAAAAGATGTCCCCACACTATTCCTCACTTATCAGGAACTAAAAACTAAAAACTCATTCTACCATGAGGGTTTGTCTGGTCGACTCAAGAGTGACCTTCTTAACCATCCTATGCAAGAGTTTATCATGTGCTGACTCGGTTTCCTTATTCACCGACAAAGGAAAACCCCATTCCAACATTATAGATAAACCACAAACATTATTCCTAATACAATAAATCTGAATATGAACTGTTGATGTCCAATCCAAACCCAAACTAAGGTCTTAAGGCCTCGACGCTGCCACCAAGATGTTCCAACCGAAACTGTCACCTCAAGGGTCAGATCACACTGTCGGCGTAAGTGTGATTATCCAGTCTCTTCCCAAAGGTATATCCAAGTGTGAGGGTCAAGTAAATGGTTTAACCAGAAACCCTAGGTCTTGGGAATGATTCGTGGAAGGAAGGAATGATTTGTACCTATGTTTATTAATAAGTTAGCTAGTAGTAGACACAGATTGTACTTTGAATCATTCCAAGAGCCCTTGGGTCACACTCCTTGAATGCATCCAGTTACTCCCTTCCCCTGTCCTCCAGCTCACTGAGATGGGTGGGGACCACATATAGGGTCGTTTGTAACATGTAGAAATGTACATCACATCATGCCTCTCTTATAGCTCTACTTACACGTCTGTATCCCTAAAGATTCATCCGTCCCAATCACAACTTCTTATTAAAATATTTTGCATGCCCAAGATTCTGAGACTGGAGTCAGTTTCATGCTTTCCCATTGTTATCATTCACTGGCTTCATTCGCTTAGCCAAATAACATTCAACCAAAAATGTTCTATCCAGCACCCTAACATAAGTAGGAATGCATAGAGGAATAGTGTTGGCTCCGATGTCCTTAAACACACCTCGCTCGGATGTCCGAGCCCCGAAGCACTGATCGTATCGTATTTATCGATTACCTGGAATGGACAGTAAGCCTCGATTAATACTCAGCTACTGATATGTCATCCGTCAAATGCTATAGAATCTCTAGGGAACACTCATCCCTTAGCTCTTAATGGAAAGAAACCCCCTTCTCCGAGGAAGGTTCCCAAGATTTTCCACAGAAAATTCACCTCTTTGCAAGATCAGGGTAACATAAACCTATCATCATCCTACTAATCCACATAGAAGGCTCTTTACCCGGACCTCCATCAGATCGAATAGGGCCCTAGCTAGATGAAAACTCAACTTCCTTTTTAAAACAATCTTTATCCACCTGTTATTTCAGCTTACCTCAGAACCTAAGTGGTATCTGATGTTGAAACACATGTAAGGAAGTATTAGTAAATCTGTCCTCTACTAGTACCGCTGGTTGTAACTGCTGACCAAAGAGCAGTGATATAGCTGACACACCACCCGATGGTACTATATCAGGAAGTAATATAAGAACTGAAGCATCATTACCATGTGGAAAATCCTTATTGTCACATACTAGAAAGGCCAGTATCTAGGATCACCATCTACTCAACGGGTGTCCCAACTATGCTGAAAACTATAGCCACATCATCCAGCCATTCCTCAGCATCATGGGAATCTATCTCATCAAAAAACATTGGAGTCATCTACAGCTGGAATGCATGCAATGCGCTTAGTTGGAACACACCATCGGCCAGTGTGGCTGGTGGTAATTGCTTCCCAATAGGTGGTGGTGTAGCTTGTACACCACCTGAATGGTCCAACACTATAAGAGGGCCCTACACCAGAGCCTCATCACTCAGTGGGCCATCATCGTGTAATCTCTCTGAATCCTAGTTGGCTATCTTACGCAACAACATAAAAATAAAGAACAGGTGCACCACATTCACTATGTTTTACCTGGTGAGTTTACATTAATTAAATCACAAAAAAAACACTTCAAACACACACACAATCAGTGTTTTCATGAACTGAGTCAGAAATCAGAATTCATGGTCCTGGTGTATTGATACGTCATCCACCGCACCAACACTAGACTCCCCGAACTGAAAACCTCACTCATAACACATAACACAATTTCCACACAGAAAACATCAGAGTCCTAGTTCTTGGTTAGAACCTAACTCAATTAATACAAATTTATCACAACCCGTCCCCTGGGGCCCGTGTTGTGACAACCCCAAGCCTTCCTTCCATAGGCCCGGGGGTGGGGACTAGCAGTGAAAGGTGTATTCCTTAAATGGTAAGGCATTACCTTTAAACTAGTACAAACACACGATCCGAGAACACAACAAGAAGCAACTGTGAAGTAAACTACTTCAGTAGAAGAGTTTTGAAAGCATTGGGGCCATAATACAAGACCAAATTGAAAAGTACAAGTACAACTGAAAATTATAAAACATCTAAAAAGGTGACAATTATCTCGTGGATCATCCACCACAAATCCTGCCAGAAGGGTAGGTACAACACATGACTAGTAGTCCTGACGTCGCATCACATCAAACAGTCCACCCCAGATCCTACCTGATGTGTACGTGTAGCTCACGATCAGTACCCCCTAAATCACATCACAAAAAATAGTCCACCTCAAAGAGCCATCTAGTCCTGGATACCTCATATTCGATCGATGCCATACATCATCTTCATAAGACACGACAAAGTACAGTTGATACCCAAGAAGGGGTGAGTATAACAATACTCAGTAGGGACCACAAGACCTTGTAGATAATTTAATGTTCCACAAATGAAAAATCCACAAATTCAGACATCAACTATACTTAGGTATATTCCTATACATATACCAAAGATATCAAGATATACTCATATCGTAAATGGGGGAGGTGCAACACAAAGGTAACACCATGAAGGTAGAAGTACCACACAAGTAACACCACGAATATAATACCAAGAAGGTAAAAGAATTATTTCAAATAGAGCCTCAGCTCAAGCTAGATATAAAATTTAGAGAAAAAGGATATAATGTTGACCCCCGAAGTATCTCTATGAATGTTGATTTCCAACGATAGATTCTCTAGGCCTAAGAACAATTAAAATTCTCAGTCACAACATCGAACACCTCAGATGCTAGAGAAATCCTCCTCTATCGAGAACAGTGGGCCTACCGCACCACATGGAGGCTCATCCCACTATCCTCGGACTATTGTGGTACTCTTCCCCATCACGTACCATGGGTCTGTCGGGTCACAAAGAGCTGCTCCCCCACCATGGCCTACTAAGGTACTTTCCCCATCGCGTACCATGGCCACTCCCCACCATGTCATACTGAGGTGCTCCTCCCAATTGCGTACCATGGCCGTCGAGTCACTATGAGTGTAAAATTTTTTAGTCATATGGTCTCAACCAACCTTAGGGTTCCGTACGTAGTGCGTTTGTGATAATTGCTCCCCAATCCATCTGTCATATTTTAACTAGCTCAAATACACAACAAGAAGTAACTCGATGATCAGTAGTGATACAAGGGTTATAACACAATATAATTCATGTCAACTCGATGCCTAGTCTGTGCATTATTGTCATTTCAGTGCTGAGGGCCTGGTTGGACTCAGGTGAGATCCAAACCGACCGTACTCTAAGTTCCTCCAAAGCTCTCAGGGAGTAATTCAAAAGGAAAATCTCACTCCAAGAATCCCAAGGACACATATTGTTCATTAAACGGACATCTGGTTCTTGAGATAAGGCCCTTAATGTGTTTCTGGGCCCAGTCGAGCCCAGGTCCAGTCGGACCGACTCGGCACGACCCGGTCTGGGCTCGGCCATGGTGGACATAGCTCACTAGGCCGAGGTCTGGCCCATCCCATAAGGGTGAGGATAGGTCGGGAGGCAGACTATTTCGGTGGCAGCCCATTTGGTCTGAGGCCCGCTAGGGTGACATCCCATGGTGCTTCCGCCATGTGGCTCGGGATAGCCGCTCCCCTGAGATCTCGAATAGCCAGAGGCCATTCGGCCTTTGAAGCGGTGGCACACCATTCGTGCCTCCCAGTCACCGCCGAACCTATTGGAGGAACAAGTGAGACCTCCTCCTCCATGACTTAAATAGTGGTCTCCTGCTCACCAGCGATGTGCGACGGTGCACCATCCTTCCCTTCTACAGCTAGCCGATGACTCGAACGCCTTCTCTGACTGTCACGGTTGACGATCAATGACCACTTTTCACACCAGCGGTGCACGACGGTGTGCTACACCTCCTCTGCAGCCAGCCAGGGCTGGCTGCTCTGATGTCCGTCACGGCTTCCTATGGCATCCTCCACTAGTTTTGTGTGTTGGCGTGTCGCCTCCTTCATAGTCGGTTGGTGTCGTCGTGCCAGTAGTCTTCCACAAAAAGTGTGAGGAGAACAATGTCATGAAGGGTTAAGGGAAGGTTTGTTAGGCTCACGCCATCCATGTTAGCTCATGATCAAAGGGATGGTAAAATGGGTTTAACAATTTCTTATATTAAACTACAAATAAAACCCCACAAGGATACCTCGTAACAACCTCAAAAAAAATGATTGAATCGCAGATCAACCTTTTATTCTGTTAACCTGCATTCTTCGAATAATTTCATTAATAGGGATGAGGAAAAATCATTTATAGTGAGTAAATTAATATTCCCCAACCTTGTAACCCGTTTTAGTCAATCCATGCATGAAGGTACATCATGTTATTCATTCCTACAATCGGTTCCCAATTATGCCACTCGGATGTCGTCCTTCAGTTCATGGTCCAGTGTCACCTATCACCTCCTAATAAGATCAACTTCATCCTCTAAGGTTTTAGTGTCGTGGTGCTCCTTCAACACTTTATTTCTTGGGGAAGATGTATAGATACTCCTCTCCAAGATCCATTTATATTGGAAAGGAGGAGGGTATGTAAGGAAGTTAGAATTTAATGGGTCATCAATTAAGAAGCTTCTTAATTCCTCAATGATGTTGTTACTTAGGGTTGGTAGGTTATGTCATTTATTACCTTGACACAACAATTTCCCCACCCCTTTACTTGTTCGTTAAAGGATATGAAATAATAAAATAAAATTATTTCATTTCGTTTCTTTTAAAAAGTCACAAAACATAACTTTTTTCCGAACCTACTATGGTCAATTTAATGCCTCCCTTAAGTAAATTCCAATGCTATAGATTCAATGGTTCCTTCAGGTTTTTCAATCCGAGCTATGGTTTAGAAGATAGAAAATTTATTTCATGTGTTTACTAAATGTAACTAAAAAACTGATCAATAAATTATTATTGTTCACCCTCAACCTACGCTGGTTGGCGGTAAGGATTCACCTAAGGTGATCATTCCCCCAACGAACTGAACTATAATCTTGGATTTTCAATACGAGTTACTTTTTAGAATTTATGTATTTTACAAAAAAATAATTGTCACCAAATTATTTTATTTACGGGAAAAAACTATCTTTCACTAATGGCTCGTGTCGGCCAATGTTAGTTTCTTCATAAAGAAATCGAACCCTCATGAGTTCAGTGGTGGTCTCATAGTTTGAATCCGTGTTATTGTTTATGAGTTATAAGAATTTGAAAAATAAAATAATTTTATTTAATAATTTTATTTATGGTTATTCCATTTATGGGTTTTCTCATAGGATAACTATTCTGACTAAAATTAAGTCGCGTCTATGGTAAACCCGCCACCCTGAATGCAAAAATTCCTATAGATTTCTAATAAGGGAAACATTTTTAGAGTTATTCTACTTTTTCAGGAAAAATTAATTCTCATGCTAATTAAAGCATAACTAAACTTCAAACGATCATTTCGAGAACTCTGGCCCCTGGAATCATGTGCCTTCAGATTTCTCGGCCTCAAAATTATTCCATATAATTCAAAAAATTATACCGAAATTCGGAGACATTACAATATCAATAGCTGATAAATAGAAAAACACGAATTAAAATGAAAACCATATACTTCCTTTATTGAATGGGGAATAATAATATCCATCACATAAAAAATATATTGTTAGGATGATTTATCATGTTCAAAATAGGATTTTATATTATCAAATGTGATGCACCAGTATTAAATAATGAAGTCTCTACAGATGAAGCTATAATGATAGTACTTCTCACGGTCACTAGAAATGTATCAGCATCCTCTACATACTCTTACATTGCATGAATTCCTTTAATTGTATATTTTTGTGTCTTTAAACCCATATATTTTGAGAAGATTATTTCCATTGATATACTATTCTGAAATAATGAGACTATGCCATTGTACAAAGAAGAAAAAAATTTCATATGTAGGCATCCTGAGTTACCACAAGAACATTTGATCTTTAACACCTCAGTACAAACCTTAGTCAAATAACCATCCTTATCACACTAGAATAATGTCAAAAAGCCTCTTATAGGTAATTCCAGAGCTCTATGGAATGCATGTTTTTTTAAAACCACCATGACAATAATCACACATCCACTTTCTATTAATGGGACTCATATGACCACCACTAGGAGAAAACATAATTCCAATAAATAATTAATTACCATATATATCAATAAAAATCATTATTTCTCTATCTACAATTCCAATATGAGAATAAATATTCATTATAAAATAATTGATTAAAAATTAGGTATAAGACCCTTCTAAAACCATTGATTTTTTATCTTATTATTAATAAAAAATTATGGTAAAAAATCTGAAATACATTTTCATAATCAGTTATGGTACTTTTAGATTTTTTTGTTAAAAACATACATATACATAAATAAAATCATAGGCTTTAGAATTAATTTTTTAGTGAAAAAATCATGATGTCGTTAAACTCTAAGACCTCATGATTATTTATCATTATAATAAAATCCCACCATTATTGACCTAGTCCCTCTAGCTTGAAGGTATAATATTTCACCTAAATAGAATCAGGAATTTTGATGTAATTAAATAGAACTATATCATTCAAAAAAAACGCCTAGAATCTTGAGGATCGTTAGATCCTTGGAAAACTGGTGACTTCTGGGGATGGAATGCTTTAACCTAAATATAGGATTCATCCAACTAAGGATACAGAACTGGAGACAGAATGGGGACTAGTGAATTTTCCTATCCTAAATAATGCACATCATGAAAAATAATCTCAACAAGATTCTAGTTCATAGAAGGATTTAATTTATTTGGCTCACCAAATTCTTCATCTATTTGAATTTTTTCAAATTATATTGGAAGTATGATGTTTAACAAAATCAACAGAAAATAGTGAAGGTGTCAGAAGTTTACAAGGATCAATATGTCAAACCAGATGAATTGGAAAATAAACCACATTTGATAAGATATCAGGATTTATATTTATACATATCCAAATAAAAATCATGTAAAAGAATAGAATATACCAAAATTATATCTGTAGACACCATTAGAACCCCACTAATGGTGTCTTATTCATCAATATGAATAGGGATGGCTTGGAACATGCTTCCAACTACCACCTATGTCCTTACAAGATAACCCAAATTGCAAACCTGAATCATAAAAAGACACTCAATATCCCTCTGATACAATTTTTTCACAAACAATACCAAATACCCAAGTAAACTGATACCCAATCTAGAATATACATTTACTGAAGGGTGTTCGAGATCCCTGTGGGATAGTGACTAGTACCTGGTACCATGCATGAGAAAATAGTGAATTAATTTTTTAAAAATATTTAATGATAAAATATTTAAACTCAATATTCTCACCAATCAAATTATCGAATTTAAATGAAACAATAGCCTAAACAAATACCAATGTAGTACATCATCAATGTATAGAACAACTAGAATTATTAAACTCAACTAACCTAACAAAATCATCATCTCACTCCATGGTCCAATGGATGAAGGTTATCCAACATATCCATGTGGCACTTTCCATTTTATCAGATGTAGCAAAATAAAATATACAATCAATAAAGGTAAATGGTTGGGTGTGATATATAAATCTCATTAAGGTATCACCATGATTACCATAACAAATAATATAACAATTTTAATTTCAATATAATAATTTAATTAAAAAAATGCATGGAATTTCATTTTTCATATCTAAAACCAAAAAATACTCTCAATTCAAAAAACATGGAAGATAAATCTATAATGGATTAAATAAAAATTATATATATATTATTTTTATAAATATGTTTGAATGAATAAATAAACTAAAAAATAAATTTAATGTATATTAAATAAATTCATATCAGAGTATAACACCATATCCTAAACAATGAGGTATATCAGTTTATTGGTGAACGCATCTTAAAAAGATGACCCACCTTTTGGAAAATTACTATCATTCACTCCCACATAATGGAAAATTTCTTGTATTCACTCCAATATATGGGAAAAATAATTCACTCCCATTATATGGAAATTATATTTTCTAACCTCCTATAATAATTGTCATTCTACGTTAAATCAATGTAATTGGAAATATTGAATTTCAAATATATCCAAATTTCATATTTCAACATTCATTCCCAATATCAATACCAAATCATGGTTTTTAATCATTTGATTCCAATTAAAAGAAATTTTCAATTTATTTAATTTCACAAAATAAATCAACAAATCATTAGAACAAAATAATCTAAATGAATCCCTGGTTTTTTTAAATCCAGCCCAAAATTTATATTTCATTGGAATTGTGGATTTTTCTCACATTTCATTCCAATTTAGATCCAAAGATAAAATCATAAAAAATAATTGTATTTAAATAAATTATAAACATAATTCAATTTAATCTCGAAATATAAGGTTTTATTTTAAGGTAAAGGGAACATGGACCCTTGTATATTTATTTAATGATCATGAATCAACGCTAGCAATGAGACTTTTCAATAAGGACTGATGGCATAAAAGATAATCGAACAAACTAGAACAAATTTATAGAGAAAATTGGTTAGATCCATCCAATACTAGATGATATACCAACTCTATGTAGGATGTATGTAGATATTATATAGAATTCTATCAGAGGATATCCACTTAATGGGGAGAGATCATATCTTCCTATAAAACATTGATTCATCAAATTAAGGGGTTTTTTGAGACAAAATTTCTTATTGGGAGAATTCTCAATCTATGAAATCACATTAAAGTCAAGTAGGGTTATTACTAATCTTAAATTGTCGCTCATGAATTTTTTTAAACAATATTTTGAATAATAAAATCACATTATAATTGTATCATTTAGATGGATGAATGGTTACACAAACAGTGATTCCTAGCCATGTGTCCATCTATCTAGGGAGTACTATTTCTCCTTGGTTAGTACATGGTTTTTCGAAATAAATCACTAAACTAGAAAACAGTCACTATTAGAGGTTTCAAGGTATGGAAGGTCAGGTCATATGGTTTGGATAAACCATATTACCCTTCTAGAGAACTATTAAAGGTTTTCTAATTTTCTGAGCCAAACAAAACTATTTTACTTAACCATCATCAAATTTTTCATAGAATCATGGGATTGCTAAATTCATCAAAATTCACCAAAAACAGCCTTAAAAAATCCAAATTCCATAATGATCAAAAAATGGTCAAGAAGAACCTACAAATAAGTAATGTAATATTATAATAACTCTTTATCCCTAACAAATTAGTCTATAGATCTCTCTATCCTAAATTATTACTTATGAAATATATGATTCTTTATACTGGGTTCTATCATACTACTAAACAAAATACCCAAACATAATAAATCATTCATAATTTCATAGAAACAAAATTATGATTACCAAATAATAATCCCCTAATAGTGTATATCAATGTGTGTAATCATAGGCCCACTCATTATGAAATAATTAAAGATCGTGTTGATATTCGACCATCCATTTTCATGTTGATTACTCTAGAGTAATTTTGTGCAATAACCATGTCCCCATATAAGTATACCAACTGAGATGTAATTTTGAGGAAATCCAAATACTCAAAACATCACTAAAATATTAGTTTATTATTTAACACATAGACTTATCATTTATACATCTTCCAATAATCTACAATAATGTATTATCACAAAATTTCCCAAATAAAATAATATACACAATATTTAATCAACTATCTTTTTGTTTGGACTATAAATTGTAAATTATTACTAACATTAACATATTAACTATTTTAGGCAACTATGAATATTAATTTACACATGATTGATAACATAATATGATAAATATTTATCTAAAAAGTAAACTAATAAATAATATAGTAACTTCTATGTTATTTGTCCAAAAAAAATGCTTTTTAGAAAACAAAAAATTAAATACATTTCTGAAAAATTATTTTTTTATAGTTTTAGAGAGTTATGGAAAATATCTAACTAATATATTCTATGTATATGCCAAAGAATTGTTATTTATACCTCTATATAATGATCTAGTGGATTTATAATTAATCCTTAATATATCCCAACAATTTTCAACAAAATATACTATTTTAGATATATATTTGTTATTAATTATCATTGGAAACTGGATAAATCAAAAAATAAAATGGGGAGATCTCAAATAATATAAAAGGGTAAACATAATGGATAACATTTAATTATCATAACTTATAGTAATATGAATATTTTTTGCATAAGAATATAATGAATGAATATAAACTAATGATAATCAATTAGTACCCGATATGAATTTTTATCGAGTAATGAAATGAGTCTTTCAACATAATGAAATATATTTCATAAAATCATTACATCATATATATGACATGGGTAATATAATAATTAAATTATGAATAACATTTAAGTGTGGTTAAAAGAGAAAAATATAATATTCATAATAATATCACCAATTATTATCAATATAGTGTCAAAAAATTATATTACCATGATTTTTAATAGACAGAACATAAACCCATACCATGTAATGCTATTTATGATTCATAAAATACCACCAAAGAATGACAATAGGATGTCACATAAAGTTACAAGGTTATTCATCCATGTTATCCTAGAAATTTTCTCTTTATAGATTAATATGTTACACAATTCATTGGATTATTATTAGGGTGTATCCTTTAGATTTTATTAATGTACATGAATTTTGTTCCAAAACAAATATTCCTAATTACATTAAACTGTAATTATTTTTAGATAAAAGTGAGTTATATGTCTCTTACCAACATACACATAACATTTATATTGGAATCAATTTCATAATATCATTGGTGAATTTATTATGAAGGAATCAAGTATGTTGGCATAGATAGATAATACAATTAGAATATTATTGTGAAAATAATTGTGACAAATAATTTGAAATGTTTATTTTAATTTTAAAATACCAATGGATTATTTTTATTTAGAAAAATAAATTGAAAATATTGAAGAAAACTAATTCTAAAATAATTATGATAAATGTGAGAGAATTTTTACATATAAAAAACTATAACAAATATATTACGAAACATTTGAGAAAAAGAATAAATATGATGTTATGTGTCATTATCAAAAGTAATTTCAAAAATTATAAGTACTTATTTTTTTATGATTAAATTTGAAATTATAATTAATTATTTTACCCTAGAAAATTATAGGGAGTAAATCTCATTGAAATGTGAAGGGAAATTCTGAAAAATAATAATTATGGATGGAAATCCCATTAATATTTTAAAATGAAATTATTTAAATAAAATATTATAAAATCAAAAATAAAATATTTGATTTATAATTTGATGACCATATGAGATAACAAATAATTAGATCTCTAAATATATGGGTGATAAATTATAGGATGGAAGCATATCAAAATTAGCTAAAAAATAAATTTAAATATTTTGAGAAATATTCATAAAACATTAAAACACTTATTTTTAGAAATTAAGTGAAGAAATTTTAATATCAATGAATTATAAACTGATTTTGAGGCATTAAGTGATGAAATGTTAAGATGAATAATGGTATTTTGAGAGAAAATAATTTTTTTAGGTGATTATGGGTTATAACAATTTTGGGATGAAAAATGGACGGTTCTAGATAACTATTGAGGTTAAAATGTTTTCTAGTTACTTTTTGGGGATTTTAACATATTTTTTGTTATATGAATTAAATTCTTTTAGAAAAAGGAAAACCTGTAGGAGGAGGGACAACTCATCGCATCAGGTAATGTAATGGGAATTGAACCCACTAATGAAGGGAAATAATGGTGTATATCCTACCAGTATCCTATGTGATCATCCAGTTAGTATAATTGTTTCTTTTTAGTCAAATGAATTAATGGGTGAATAATATGTTTATTTTTGTAATATATTTTTTATCTAACAGATAACAATGATATTGTAAAATTATTTTGTGATTATGTGATTAATGTTGCTTCTAAATATGTTCACTATTTGGGGAACCCTATATATTCCAGGTAACCATAATACTATGGGATTTTATTTGAGACACAAATTTTGAATTATAATTTGGAAGTCTGTGTGATTCATATTATATAATTAGTTAATTCGGGTTTTATATTTAAATGATTAACCTATCTTGAATAATAAGTTAATAGGGGAATTGGTTTTTATTAAGAGACATTAAGAGTGATTGATATTATTTAGAGATAAATATTAAAATTTATCTTTAAAGAACATGTGATTAAATACTTATGATTTTCATTAAATCCTAGTTATAATATTTATGAGGAATTTTATGGTTATTTTTTTTCTGAATGGTCTATGTTGGACATTGGGTATTACTGTTGAATTTTTGAGATAATTAATGTTATATATATAATGGTATATTTTATTAAGGAATTATCCTATCTTATCATTAAAATATTATTTTCATTAATTTATAAATATAAGATAAATATATAGTTAATCATTTTAGGTTTATGGGATTCACTAAAAATTGATTCTAGTTCATCAGTTGTGAAAACCAATTCTTGAATACACATTATTTTTTGAAAAGATGATTTTCTTTGAAAATTTATTAATGGATGTAACTATTTTTCTTAATTATCTACATATTCATATGTTCCTAGTCTAGGTTGTAAACTAATTACTCAACACGATGAAAAGAACATTGAAAAATAAGTAACATGTTTAATTTTCTCACTATAAAATCAATGACCTCTTGACCCATTACAGGTTTTTCTTAGTTTATTATAATCATTATCTTTACCTTTTTTTATATCACTCTCTATATACAAATTATGTATAGTTTTCTCGTTCATGACCATTTTTTATAAAATTTAAACCTATTTTGTGTTATCTCATGTGACCTTTGTACCTCTCTTTATTTATTTTAATGTGGATGTTTTATTTAGTAATATTTCGATGTGGGATTTCAAAAAATGTATTTTGGAAATTAAACACCCATAATTTTCGATCTATTGATTAGATTTTATAGACTAAAATTATTAATTGGAGGATAATATAAAATCCCATGTATTTAAAAGGAAACAATATGATCGATAATGTACATAATATGCAATGTTAAACTAAAATGAACAACTAAATTATTAATATTTTAATGTTTCCATTAAACCATTTGTTCAAATGGGTGGATATAATTGTATTAAATGAATTATTAAAATCTAGTTTACACATATATGTATAATTCTTTGAAAAATTTACAATAATTGAATGTCATACACATTTTAAATAAAACGAATCGTTTTTTAGAAAAATAAGTTATATTTCCAACAGTGTGGTTTACGCCAATAAATATACAAATCAATATTTTTGGATTGAAATAATATAAAATATATAAAATATATTATATATTATATCTGACATCGTTATTTGTTCATGACATTATATAGTAAAAAAAATCTTATTTTAAATATAAATGAAGTATTTTCCTAAAAAGGAAGTTTTACCTACTTTTGATGGTTCACATGTCTAAAGTCTTGTTTTTATCACTTTTATAAATTATATTTGACCAAATAACCATATTATTTTTAATAGCAATATTATAATTTACAATGGTTAAATTTTTTTGTATTTTTGGGAGAATAATCATATTTTGATGAATAGTGAATAATACAAAATATTAGTTCAAATTTAATTTTTAGCCCAATTTATATATATAGTTAAATTATGTTTTTAATTGGATTTAAATTATTAATATATCATTATTTTATCATTTAATCCTATTTAGGTCATTTTAATTAATTTTATAGTGATATTGAATATAAAAACTTTGGGAACATTTGAATGTTTTTACATTAAAAACAAGATTTCTCATTCCATCAAGGGGATTGATTCTAATTTTTTTTTCCAAATATGTGTTTTGAAATTAATAAAATATATTAAATATTTTTAATTAAATGGACCAAACTATTTTACTTGGCCACATTAATTTTATTAACTTATGAAGAGTAAAATTAGTAATTGTTTTATTCACACGACTAAAGGTAATCATTGTGATAAAGGGTAAAAATAATATTATAAATATTGAAAAAACACCCAAAAACAAATTCTAATTTTATTTTATGAGTTATTGTGGACAAAAATATTTAATTGGATGAATTTATGTCCACATGGAGCCACATGGAGGACTTTACTGCTTTATAGTATTTTATTTAATGAAATGTCATTTTTGTCACGCTTTTGTTTTTAACAAGTAATATATTATTAATATGGGTTTATATAAGATATATGTTTGGCAGAAATCAATTTTAGAAACATTTTTTATTTTCGTACATCATGATTGTTTATTTATAATTTTTAGGAATGAATTTATTAAAATAAATGGTGAAAATATTATAATGCAGTAATCTCTTAATTAATGGATTATTAGAAAATGTTAGTAAAAATTATAAAATTAATAAATTTTAAATAAATATATATCTTCCAAGAAGTTTATATATTTATATGAAATTTTATGGAAATTTTTATATAGTTTTTCAATGATATTAATTTTTTGATAAATTTCTAAAAAGATAATTTATAATGTGTCAAAATTGATATTAATGATATATTAAAATAAATTATATATTATTAAATGATATAAAATTTCAAAAAAACAATTATGACCATAAAATTAAATTATCTCTAAAAATTTTATAAATGATTCTATTATTGGTAATTTGTAATCATATAGTACTTATTTTTACCCTTAATTTGTAGATCACATTATATCACTATAAGAATTAAAAATGTTAAATATGGCTTAATATATTATGATATGGGTTATGAAAAAAATCCAATCATATATCATTTTCATTAAATGAAATGTATTCAAACTATAATCATAATATATTTCATATAAATATATTTGGATCCATTTTTAAAATAATTTATTTGGTATAATTTAATGTTTTCAAGACTACCAGGAGTGCCCCTCCCCTCTCCTATAAAATTAAGCCCATTCTTCTCGTTAATTCAAACTTAAAAACCAATTTGTTTTAGAAAATATATTCTCGAATACCTTCATAAAATTCTAATAACCTTATATAGGGAAAATATTAGCATGTACACTCTCCTTTTATGTGTTTAGGTTCTAATCAAAGTAGATCCTCTGAAGAATAGGTGTCATTTTTAATTAAGTGTTTAAATATTATTTATTATTCCTCATCCTTCAAATTATTACCAAATATAATGAAATAATTACTATAATATCATATTTATATATATTTATATGTTATTAATTTAATATATTAACCTATAACCATCTTATTTTCTACCAAATGGGAAAATAATTAATAGTATGTGTGTACGTGTGACCTATCACCTCCATGAATCGATATTATTGTCTTCTATCAATGTCTCTAAATACTAGGAATAATGATGTAATTAATATTTATATATGATATTAATGAAATATTTATCATTATGAGTGAAGAATATATCAATTATGTCCTTAATTTCCATGCACATAAAAATGATAACATTGTTCATGCGTACGTGTAAACTATCACCACCACGGAGCGATGTGATTCATTCGTAATCCCCGTGTAACATGAATGATATATATAAGGAGAGTTAAATGAATAATATGATATTAATTATATTATGTTCACTATAGAATCAAAAAATATTTCATAACTTAATTTCATAACTATCATTTAAAAATGGAAAAGTTACTCATGTGTACGTACAACTTACTATCTTCATGAATATTACATAGTTGAATTTTAAGATCCATATTTAGTGGATGGTTTTAAAAATATAATTTATTTATAAAATTTATTATTATTTCTTGATTATTATTCGGTAGATGATTTAGTAATGACAAAATTTGACTATAGACATCACACTAAAGTCATTTTGGACTTATGAATCGATTATTATCAAAAGTTCTGGCATGAAAAAAAATAATAAATTAATTGTTATAACATTATATTAAGTGATATAAATATAACAATAAAATTTATTAAGGATGTTAAGAAATTAAATAATTAACCTATGTTTATTTTTATGAAATATAAATAATTCATGTGACAAGATGGACTCAAGGTAAGGGACTCTTTAAATAAAACATCATTTTAATTGATATCTTCTAAATTATTCTTATTTGTGTCAATGATTTCAAATATTGTTTTTATATATATTTATTTATATGGGAATGAATATTTTAAAATGTTAATTTCCTAATTTCTCACAAGTTTTTAAAATTGGTATTGGACAATTTGATTTAAAAAATAACATTTATTAAATGTATTAAATGATTTTTTAAAATGGATTGATTATTTCAATGACATAGAAAATTTTTACATATACTATATGAATGGAGTTTAAATTCTTAATGATTCATTGACAAATTAATTTTTCATTTATAAATTTTTATACTTTTTTACAGAAAAAAAAGTTTCTTAATTATGTGAACATTTTTTTTATTTTGATGTGATATATACACCAAAATGGTATTTTGATAATTGGAAGTGTTTTACACATGGGTATAAAGGATCCTTCAAGTGTGGTACTAATTATTTGGTTATTAGAAATTATATACAAAGGATTTATCCCAATTATAACACACATGTCAGCCCAATATATATTTTATGAAGGGTTTAGCCTAATTATAGATAATAAAAACTGGGCAAGCCCGATATAGTGGTAACAAAGTGTGAGCACCATTATGGATCGGCAATGCATTGGGTACTCTCGATATAGAAGTTGAATGTATAGTTATTATGTTTTTATGGGTGAATGTTATAGTATTATGGTAATGATTTCCCAAAGAAACTATGTGATATTAATAGGCTTGATAATGAAATTTCAAGAAATGGTTTTTAATGGGTTTTCATCTTTTCACCTAGAAAAAAAATTACATTATTTATGCCCCTAATGAAATTTTATGCTCATCCCTAGTTTCAAAATGTTTTCATGGATTTTATGGCAGGGTTATTTAATGGATGAGTTAAATGGAAATTATGAAGATATATCACCATAGGAAATCATGATTTATTTAAATGATTTTTCTTATATGGAACAAATGGATACAAAGCATAATTGTATGCTTGTAATGTATGGGTCCACCATGTAAGTGTATTTCCTAATTCTCAGAAACACAAATCCAATATAATATTTAGTAATAAAATTAACTCTTTGATTAAAATAACAAGAGTATGTAATCTTTAATACTGAGTCCATAAAGAGAGTCATCACATAAGTCGTATCAGGGTTTTATCTAATAAAGAATATAGTTATAAGTGAGTATTGTGTTTAACATTTCTTGTAATAAACTCCCCATTATCCACATTCTACAGTCATTCGATTCATGGGTGTCTTCTAGAGGGTTGATTTAATGTTTCTTATTGACTCATATAAGATAAGTTGCTACCCACATGATGTGTTAGAGGCCATGTGGGATGTTCCCCTAGTGAAGATAGTTTAGAGAAGAAAGGTTGGTGATCTAATATGGTGTTTCACCATACGTCAACAGGTGGGTATGAAGAATTCACATCTATAAACTACTTCTAGAGATATTTAGGATATATCATTGATTATTATTCTACAATTAAATTTTTTATGTCTGTTGTGCCTTGGTTTTTATCTGATTGAGTTTATGCCATATGGTTTAATTTTCCTATACTTTTATCATTTCTATTCGATCACCATTTTTGGTTCCTTCTACTGATATTATGTTTTAAACTATGTATTAAAATGGAAACATATTTTTCAGAAGTGGAAATTGGTGTTTTTGGTTTATAAAAAGTCGAACTTGTGTTAGGGTCTAAAAAATTAAAAACCACTATTTTTTTCAAATTAAAATTTTTGGATTTTTTTATGAATGAAAATGTATGGAATTTTTTGTGTTTACCTACTGAGTTGTTTATTCTCTAAGCCAATACGTTTCACCCTACATAAGTAGACGTGGGATGTTTTTAAGGTTTATTATTTTCTGTTGGTTCTCTTTTTGAGTATGTTGTTCATGTGTTTATTTGATCACAATAGGTTTGGTAGAGATCACATAACTCTAGTGTAGTTTTGTTTTAGTTTTTTCATTAGATTCTGTTCCACTCAAATGTAGTTTCATATACATCGTGTTAATGTATTTATTGATATTCTCCTATTATAGTTATTTGATGTGTTCATTGTTTTTGTTTTTCGATAACCATTATTTTGTGATTAATCATTCCCATTATTATATCTTAGATCACACACAATAGTCACTAGACTGTGTAGATTAGAAATTCCTCTTGGGATTTTTCATGGACTAAATCAAGTGTCAGTTTAGATGTAACAATATCCTAGTTTGTGAAACCTTAACATTTCCTTCATTATTTATTTTGATTTTTTATGACAAGTCTCTGAAATTGTAATTCTCCATGTAAAGGAGGTTGAAGTTATTGATCATTTGTATTGACGTTTGGGATGATGATTAATTTGGGATTATTGATATTTATCTATCTTGATGTTGAGTACTCTAATGGTGAATTGTTTTCGGTTTTTATATACCAGTTCCTTTCGGTAAATTCCCATTTTAGAATGTGGATCATATTAAAAAGTAATCATTTATATTCAACTAATTTATGAAAAATTCATTCCCTATTTTAACATGTATGATACTTATTTCTAGTCATCAACCCATGTATATTTGGAATTTCCACCATTCAATGAATCAATATTATAATGAATTAGTGTACTAGGTTATTTGTACTACTATATAACAATAGACATTAAAAAATAAATATGGTTCATAAAGGGTCAATCATAAACTAGTTAACCTATGGGAAAGAAATAGGTTTTATAAAATTTTCATCAAACCATATTCATTATTAGACATCCAAATAAGTAATGTGGACAATATAATTGCACAATATCCCCAATAATGATTAACTAACATTGATAATGTTATCAGAGAGAAAAATAGTTATAGAGATAAATTTATTGTATCAAAAAGAAAATTTTCCTCTCTATTTAATAATGAAAATTTAAACCATTAAATATTACATAATAATAATATAACCATTTTCATTGAAGATAATATAGAAAACGTATAATTTAATTTTAAATTTTTTTTTTTAATTTAACGGAAATTACATTCTTTCCATATATATAAAAATGAAAATTTCATTAATTTTTTTTTAAAAAAAGGTTAAAACCACCACATTATGAAAATTCTAGGAATAATACATTAAATCAATTATAATTCAAAAAAGGATAATATTTACATTAAAATACAATGTTGAATTTTGATAACAGTATCATAATCAATTTTAGAAATCATGATCATGATTAAAAGGGAAATTTTTACTGAAATGTTAAATAAAATGATATTTATTTTATAATTATCTTTCATCTTCCAAAATAAATAATGAGAGGAAAATTAATAGAAAAAATCTACTATAAATATAAAACCATATGATAATACATTTCATGAGATTCAAGAATGGTTGATCAAGAAATATCATCAATAGTAAATTAATCATAAAAAACTCAAATAAATAATGAGATTGCGAAAAATATCAAAACATCATCATTTACATTATAGAGTTGAAATATAACCCCTTATATAATATATTTAAATTTATTATAAATGTATTATAGATTAATTTAGAGGATTTTTATATCATATATGATCCTCTTAGAACATATTAATACCCATTTAGAAATAATTCCATACTAAAAATTCAATTATAAGGGGTAAAATTTGTTTCCAGATATCATCATTTTCATACATCTGGTCAATGAACATTGATTATGGTTACATAAACTCAAAATTTTATTTACAACATAAATATAATATATATCATCATATATATATATAGTGATCTATCGATAAAATTTATAGTTAGAGAAATCATTTTATCTTTCTTGGTGATTTTATGATGTACCAATGTAGGAATTATTTTTCCACTTTTCTATGGATGGAATAAAATAAAATAAATAATAATATTTCAAAATAGTGATCATATTTTTTCAAATTAATTAATTTTTTTACAACGTTTGTAATACACAACAGCGATTTAACACAATACAACTTGTTTTATAAACATATTATTATATAATGTCCTAGTTATATCATAGAAGTTAAATATTATGCTACTAAAATATGTTGAAAAATTATAATTATTTATTATTGATTAATGTTATGAAAATATATCAAAGAAATAGTACTTAATTTTTTGAATTGTCTTTATATAGATAAAAAGAGATTTTTTTTTCAAAATTAAATAATTATATATATATATTTTCAAGAATTATTATTAATTATGGACACATTTAAAAAATATGTTTGAAAAAATTAATGTCATTTAATGTATCAACACGTCCAAATTTTCTTGTTTTTAAACATTTTATAATTTTTTCGAACATGTACTTTTGAATAAAAGTTAAAAATACATATTATTATGGAATACGTCCATTTCAATTAAAGAATTTAAAAAGAAATATATTATTTTAAAATTAATTAAATGTTAAATAAAATCAAAAATATTTGGTTCTATTCAACATAGATCAATTGAATTAAATTCATTTTATTTTTTCATCTAAATTAATTTTATACTTATGAAAATGTTTTCTTTGGAAAAAAATTCTATCATCATGTCTATATAATTAATTTTAAATTATATTATGACACATTCATGAATTGAAATTTTTAAAGGATTATATATTTTGAATCATCGTAAAAAAAGTCCACAGTAATTCAATGGTAATTTAATCTCTTATTTTAATGTAAATTATGTAAATAAAATTAATTGTTGTGGTTATGGTTAATACACACTTATCTTGGGGTTTTTAAATTAATATGTTTAAATTATCAAATAAAACATTAAAAAATAATATTGTATTTCCATTTCAACCATATCCTATCCAATATTAAAATCTATGGAAATTGTTCTAAATTTTATTAGTATTTACTTTATCATTTGTTAATCATTAAGAAATTTCTTTGTAGTTTCCAAGTGGGTTTATCTCCCCAATTATATAAATTCATACCATATACTCTCCTCACCACATTCTGAAATCCATCTGGTTCATCCAAACCCTATAAATTCCATTGCATAATTTCTTTCCCACATTCTAGAGGACATATGTTGGATAGTATACATTCATATGAAGGTTTCTAGTTTTAACTGAAGGAGGATGTCTGAAGAGGTGTTGTTTATAACAGAGAAATTTTTTATGTTTATTTCTCAAAATAATAAAAATATTATTCATACATGATTATATAATATCACCAATATCTCCCATATACAATTTTTTAAAAAATTTATTGTAATACTGTATATCGATCTCCACATTCATAAAATGTACAATGAAACCACAATAATTTTTATAGAAAACTACCACCTCTAAAACTGATGTAATTATTTTTCTGCCACTTCCTGTAATTGGATAATATAATTATGGATTCATTTTATATATATTATATTTATGAAATATTTACACTCCATGTATTATAATATCACATATGTATTCATACATTCCAATCCATTAGAAAATGACAACACTGCTTGTTTGTATATATGAACTACAGCCTCCAGGATAAAATGTTACTAATTTTTTAATTTATTTTAAATGATTGAAATACAGATATATTTAAGGAAAAATTATCATTTCTATAAAATAATTTTTTTATGGTGAAATTTTCTTTATATTTCCTTTATTCAATCCATAAAGAAACTACAAATAGCGTTCATGCATTTTTACGACTAAAAATATCTATTAATGGAGTAATTAACTTTATATCACTAAATATTAGGTATTAATATATGTATATATATAAGTAATATATACAATAATTATATCACATAATAAATAAAAGTGAATATGTAACAATGATCAATGTAAGAGGACTAAACCGTACAGCAAAACATACCTAAAAGGTGTAATTATTACCTGAACTTGCTTTTAAAATGGAAATTATTAATAAAAAAGTAATAATATTAAATAATTAAACAATATATGCAACGATATATATGAATATGGATATGTAATAGATTTATAATAAATTAATATATATTATACAATATGTTTGAATGTTGGTGATGAAATTTGAGACATGAGGTAATGAATTTTTATCTCTCTTTTATATATATCGGACACATTCCCTATTAACCACATATTCCTTCTATGTCATGTTTATAAATCAAATGAATTTATTTAATTATTATTCACATGATAATTCTGTGATATATAAATCCATAAAATTTTCTATTTTATTGGGATTACAATTCCAATGTTCCCAATGTCGTTTGGTATTTGCGATACAATCTCATTGTTTGTTTAGATTGTTTATGATTATGATTCCAATAATGAAATAATAAGTTATATTTCTTAAGACACTAATGTATTTTATTATAATATATTTTTATATTGAAATTAAATACTATCATTTATTTTTTTTACTCTCTGTAATAAACAGAAAAAAAATCATTTTGATGAAATAACTAACATCATTTTTCACTCCATGGGAAATCTGTTTTCTTCAATATAAATGTTTTTTAGAAATTCAATAATTTTTTAACTGTTATCCAAATATTTTTTAAACAAATCTTAATAAATTTTATACTTTAAAGAAATGGTCTTGATGGTATAATTTTTTAGAACCCTCCATCCCATTACATTGTGAAAATACAAGTTTTAAAGTGTTTTTCTAGGTCATGAGGGCTCATTTCATGATCTTTATAAAACTATAGATTTTCCAATGGTAGTTCGTCCCAATAATGAGTCATATTGGTGACACATAATAGTGACCCACAATGGTGGGTTAGGACTAGTGAGTCATGAGTGGTGGGTTAAGACATATAGGTCATGATGGTGAGTTGCAATGGGGACACACACTGGAAGGCCGCCAACAGTGAGTCATGAAGGTGAGTCGGCAATGGTAGCTTCCAATGGAGACTAGCACTAGTGAATCATGATGGTGATTCATTCAAAAACGACTCATCTAAAGGTGACTCAAAATTTTAGGTGGTCCACCATAAGCTCATCCAATGCTTAGTCGCCCAATCACGACTCATCCATTGCTATCTTGTATTGGTGACTCACGACATTGACTTTCCCACTAGTGATCCATTTCCGGTAGTTTTTTAAAATTCATGTTCTGTCCAGTTTTCCAATCTTCCACCAATTTTCCATATTAATGTTTTTTCTATGTAAAATGAATTTAATAACATATTTAATAGTTTTTTCAAACATTTCAACCCATATCTATCTTCTAGAAACCTGAACCTTCCATTGTCATAAAAACTATGTAGTCTTAGTAAATATCATAATTTAATGGATTTTAAAAAATATTTATTAGGATTATTTAGGATCTTTCATTTCTAAAGATAATAAATCCATTTCCTTGTTCCCTTTTCATTTCTCTTAACTTTAAGGAATCTTGAACCTTTCAACCCCAAGGAGTCATGTCGTTTTACTAAGGCCTTGGGATCATATTTTAGCTAGATCATTCTGATGCATGTAAACCCCCTAATTTTGTGAAATAATGAATTAATGATCACATGGTCTTCCATGTAGGGATCCCTTTGACTCTATTAATCATGTATAATGAGGGGTGGGTCTATCAATGACACTGTTTTGATGATAAATGATTATTAACTTTACAAGTTAATAGAAAAATCATTAAATCAATAAGGAGAGAATGGGGGAAATTGATGCATCTTTCTATTTCTATTTTTGGATTCATTGTCATTGTGATATGTATGGGCTAACCACCCACTAAAAATCATGGTCTTTGGGGGTCTATCTTTGAGAACATATGATGGATTGTGAATTTTTGTTGATTGGGATTCTATTGAATAACTATATTTGTAAAACTGATTAACCACATATTTCATGGTAATACAAAATGGATTCCCTAGGGTTAAATTGATATTGTGATCACCCCGAAATTAACAATAATAAATTCTGGGAGGAATTCCTTGTTAAATATGAATATTCATTTTATTATTTTTTGCAAAGGTGTGTTGTGTGTGTGTATTTGTTATGTCTTATATTGTAGTGGGGATGTGGGCATGGTTGTGTGTTAGGGTGGTTCAAGTGGTGTAATGAAAACTAATGTTGATTTCTTGTCTGGTCAGGGGATGGATGAGTAGTGTTATGTCGTGGGCATGACACGATGGTTGTAGTGACTTATGTTGATGGGAAAAACTTTGATTTGATTGTCTATTCTATTATGTGGATTGATTATGTAGGACGACTTTGATAAATGTTGTTGATAGTAGTTAGTATTGGTGCATCACCATTAATAACATGAATAAAGCTTCACCATGTACCAATGAATTGATATTTTATAGTATTAATATATTTTAATGTATATTCATGTGAATAAAATTAGTTTATATGATTCTTCACCCTCTGAGATTTCATTATTTGTGTTTCTTTTTGTGTATTGGGTTTTTTAGTTGCACAGTTAGTGATGAGATGAGTAAATTAATTGTATTATAAATAATGAGAACAAGTTAATTGTGTTGGTTGAGGGTGGTGTTTTGTGTGAGTCTTGTTTTTATACAACTTTCATTTATCAACATCCAATGTGATTGTTGTTGGTTTCAAATAAATGCATTTAGAGGTAGCGACTGGGTTAGTAGGGAAACAATTAAAGGGCCTATATGAGGAGGGACTCAGGGGTCATTATCTTACTATATTAATCTTGATAAAGGATTGTCATTAATTATTTAATTACATTCTCCATTATGAATAAGGTGGCTCATGATATAATTTTATTAGTGGATGATGGTTGAATGATATGAAGAATTTTGGAGTTAGCTACAATGAGGATTTCATGGGTCGGTAGGGAATCAATTTTAGGTGCTCTTGGTTCATGACATAGGGTAAGGATTAATATCTATGAAATGGGATTTTAGGGACCCAGTGATCTGATTAATGGACTATTAGCCTACCGAACAACCATGTGAGGCTACACTGCTAACAGGGTAGAGACCCTAGGAATGGTACATGCATCATAATGACATTTATTCTAGTTTGAATTGGATGTTTTGGGAGATTTTAATTGAATTATTTATTTTTTTATATGAATTATTTTAAAATAAAACATCATACTACATAGAATTTGGAGGTCCTTGATTACCTTTTTAGTTATAAAACATTCTTGTTATATATGTGTGGCTTTGTTATTTGAGGTTCATTAGTCAAATATAGTTGATTAGAATAGGGATGATGCATTGGAGGATGATGACTAGTGCCAGATACCATTATCATCTTTACAATGAAATGTCATGGGAATTTATGACAGTAGTGTTTCAGATATGTAGATAGAGAGCTGACATAAGGAGCTTGTGATCACCTCCATCTAGATCCGGGATATGACATAGTACCATGTTCTTTTAGAGGTGAACCAAATTTCGGGAGAAATTAATTAGTGATGGATGTTGTACCCAGGGAATAGGAAGGATGCCGATGTACTGTTTGTTGATTTCGATATGGAGTTTTGGGTAGAGTTCCTTTCAACGAATATGAAGGCTAAGAAGAGGTATGGGTAACTCTCCCACTCTTATGGGAGTATGTAGGAGCGGGAACATTGTATCATGTTCCATGATATCCTTCATGTTCTCCCAAATATCATTCCAGATACGGAGTCTTGTGAGATATGCCAAGAGGTGGAACATTTTCCTTCTCTCTAGTATGTGGTTACTCCCTTTACATTGGTGACATACATGGAGGTCTAGAAGAATGAATAGTTATTTGAGGAGATGTTTTTCAAAGGAGTACACCACCATAGGGAAGACAGTATAGTTCATCAATGGGAATGGAATCTAGCAGTAGATATCCGGATCCAGGTCATTAGTGGTCCTATGGATGGGGAGTTGACATCAGAATATCCATTTTGATGTTATATCCATTGTCCCTTCTTTGTGAACATGGGACTGAGGTTTTTTGACTATATAGCTCATGTAAATCATTAAAATACATTTTAATTTACCATTCAAGCTCAGTATGGTGGGGGGTGGGCTACTTTATCTCCCACCTCAAGAGCAGTTTCTAGCTAGAACACTTCCGCAATATGGATAGTTGGCTCATGCTCCCACAACGGGAGACAAATCAAGTGTTGGATGAAAATTGGTTATTCCTCAGGGACCTCCACCCAGGCATGGTTGTAGGGATGACAGTTAGTAGATGGGAATAGTAGGTGGGCATGGTCAGTTGCAGGTGGCAGAGGCATCATCTCCAGTGGGACCAGATATTATTCGACATAGGATTGGTTTTTATAATAATGTTTCCTGTGATTTGATTGATTCGGGATCCTCACAGTCATTTGATTCACCCATTCTATCAAATTATTTGGTACTAGAATTAGAGATTCTTTGCATGATTCTAGTGTTGAGTAATCTATTTATAGTTCAAAACAACTTGTTTGATGTGTTATAGGGATATAGACTAAACATGGGGCCACATCATTTTTGTAAGGATAACTTATTGCTACATATGCAGCCCTACAATGTTATTCTCCTCTTCGACATGTTGTTTTCAGTGCATTTCATTATCGGATTCATTTAGGGAAGAGTTTTTATATATATATGGCTAGTGTCTAGTTTTCCTTGGTGTGATGAGTTATCATATAAGAAGTCGACATATGTAGCCTCTTCAATCCATGTTGGTCGAGTATTCAATGGTGTTGGTGGATGCTAAGATGGTGGAGGCTCCCAGATATGTTGGGGATTTCATAGATGTTTTCCCCAAAGAGGTTGTGACTCTAACCCCTTGCTGGGACATCACGTTTGGGATAGTATTACATCATGGTGGCTGTTTGATTTCTTTGGATCACTATCAAATGGAACCATCTGAGTTTTGGGTGAAAATGAATCATTTTTATGACCATATGAAGAAGGTATTTATATAGAATAGGGTTTTGTTATGGGGTTCTACAATGTTTTTTGAAATGAATTCATATGGTGGTTTGAGGTTATTCATATAATTCCACAAGGTTAAATCATATGACAATCAAGAATGTTTACCATCTCTTATGAATAAATTGCCTTTTCAACTAGATGAGAGGAGAACATTGGTTTTCAAAGATCAATCTGTGTTCTGGATATCACCAGTTGAGGGTGAAGGAGGGAGATATCCTCAAGAATGCTTCCATGTACAGTTATGGGCACATTGATATTGTAGTCATGTTGTTCTACATTAAAAAGGCACCAGCCATGTTCTTGGGGATTATAAACTCCATTTCCCATGAGTTATTGGACGTTTTCTTTATTGTGTTTCCTGATGACTTCTTGAACTGCTCAACATCCTAGGAGGATCATACATAGCATCTCAGAACCATCTTCCATATCATTCGACACAACCAACACTAAAACAAGTTTTCCATGTGAATGTTCTATACATCAGAGGTGTATTTCCTCAAACATGTGGTGTATCATCCTGGTTTATTGGTAGACCATTCAATGGTTTATGTAGTTGTTTCTTAGGCTTCACCCATGAATGTGGAAGAAGTTCATAGATTACTTGGTCGGGCTGTCTAACATAAGAGATTCATACCTGATTTCTCTTGAGTTTCATCTCATTTTAAAACATTGACTATGAAGAATCAATAATTTGTGTATAATAAAATGTCTCTAATGTTTTTGTTTATCTAAAATGTAATTTCTTCAGTGCTCTTGTGCTCTAGTTACCAGAGGAAGTGGTGATGTTCAAGGTGTTTTGTGATGCTTCGCTGAAGGGGCTGGGATGTGTGTTGATGTAGTAGTGGGGATTGATCTCTTATGGGTGCATCAAGTTATATCCCCATAAATTTTACAATTACACTAATGAAACATTCCTATAAAGAATAATTTTTGTGATGAATGTATGGCAGCATTACCTCATTGTGGAGTGATTTGGGTTCTTCACGTATCACAAGATCTTTAGGTATATCATTTCCTAGTGATATATAAACTTGTAATAGTGGAGGTCGATGTATTTTCATTAGAATTATGATTATTAGTTGTTATACATTCTAGGGAAGGAGAATTTTATATCCAATTATTTTAGAATAATGTCATGGAAGGATCTCATTCAGGAGTCGGTGGATACTTTTAAGGAGATGTAGGATTTGACAGCCTTGCACTTAGATTAATTGGTAGATGGGGGCAGAGGATGTTAGTTTCAGTTGATAGTTATTTCTTCCCTGATACAGTGGGTAGAGGAGTCTTAGTAGGGAGACACATAGGTAGAGGTGATGTTTGGTTGCATTGACCATGGTTATATTATAAAGGGATGGTCGGAGGATGGTCATAATAGAATGATGATCCACATAAGAAAATTTTTCTAGCATCAATGTGTGGGGGAGTCCACCATGAGTTACATATATCACCCATGGAGTTACAATCTGGAGTTTCCAGGATGTATCATAGACTTAGTCATCATTTTTTTGTGGCTCGAGATGAAATGGGTAGTAGTGGAGTATGTGGAAATGTTCACTAGTAGAAAAATGTCATATAACCATGGATTTATAGCCACAATTTAATTGATCCATGGCTATATGTTAAGATATAGCCACACTTTTTTTAAATTGTGGCTTTAGAGTAGAAAAACCCACGGGACCGACCTCCTCTCATTTCATGCGTGGGTTTAGAAACCCTCCCTCCATTGCAACTCAACTCCATCCCCTCCCTCCATCGCGACTCATATCTCCCCCTGCCTCTATTATGATTCCTCCCCCTCCCTCTCTCACTGGAGAATCCTCCTCCCCCTCCCTTGCTCACGAATCCTCCTCCCCGAATCCTCCTCCCCCTCCTCCCCTTGTGAGATAGCTATCTCTCCTCCCAGAAAATGATACCCCTCCTCCCCTCGCGAGGTAGCCGACATACCTCCCCGCCGATGTGGCTCTGACACAGCCTCCCCACCTCCATGTCTGTGCTGCCCTCCCCGACAATACGACCCCTCCTCCCCTCGTGAGGCATCCGACCTACATCCCTGCTGATGCGGCTCCGACACAGCCTCTCCGCCTCCCTGCAAATGCAGCCACCCCGCCTTCCTGCCAATGTGGCCTCCCCACCTCCCTGCCAACACGGCCACCCCACCACCACTGGTAATTTTCGACATTACTAAGGATTTTATAACCCCCATGGTGGAAGTTGTAGTAAAAATACCACTTTCTTGCGAGATGGGGTAGATTTAGAGTCACTACTGATTTCTTCTAGATCGAACTAGGATATTATGACCTTATAGGTAGAGGTAATGGTAAAACTTATATCTACCACATGGGATATGGTTTCAACAAAATGGATTACATATATGATCCCAAAACAATATTCTCATTTTTTTAATTTTCACCCATGCATGAGATGAGTGTTGAACCTTCTTAAAATGTGAGCTACTTTCAAGAAAAAGATTCCATGAACCCTGATATTATCGATTTCTTATCTGAGTTGTGTTCTTGAATTTTCCAGATCCCTAGACCGACATTAAAATGTTTCATAGATCCCCAATACCTTATAATACAATGTGCTCCATTTGTTGGACATAATTGGTTGCTGACCTGCATCTTACATTCACCGCACTACTCTATTTGGGTGCTCCCATCCACTGCCATGTAGCCCAGCAGAGTGGATCTCCACTGCCTGTTATGTGACTTTGTGGGGTTCACTATACACACCAATGCCTCTCACACCGATTGGCTAAGGATTAAACTACCCACCTCACTAGTGTAAGCAGTCCTCCTAGGCTAGCTAGTTGGGATATGCCATATTTTTAACAAAGTGCCAAAAAATAATATTCAAAGAAACCAAATGAAATACTCACATATTTGAAAAGCTAGCATCGATTAATCTTCTAACCATTTTATATTGGTTCCACTTTTTATTCAAAAAATTGGTTTAAACAATTTGTATCCTTTTCAAAAGTCTTTAAACAAAAAATCATCACATTTAATGTTGCTTCATATAAATAAACCTTTCTAACATAAAAACTCTAATGACTGATTCAATGATATAAAATCCATACTTAATTAATTGTAACATTTCATATTAATCATACAATTATATTCACTTAATAATTCTCAAGACTGATTCAATGGTAGGAACTCCATTTTTAAATAATTTCAATGTTGACTTCTCATCAAACAAGTATATTGAAAAAAACTACAATGATAATATTATTTCAATAAATTTGTGTTATTCAATATCACCCATTGGATTTGTTTTCAATACCCATTTAAAATTCAAAATCAATGTCTTATTTTCCCCTTTACATGACAATAAAACCAATGATATAAGTATAAGAATGAATTCAAGTCATCTCATTATGTTACAACTAAGCATTTCATCTTCTCTTCCTTAAATCTCCTCATTTCATAAGAGATGTTACTTATGTGAAATCAAAATTGATTTTATTGAGAGAAGGAAAAAATCACCTATCATAAAGCAATTAGTCATTAATTAATTAGATTCATGTTTATGGGTAAACAAAGGTAATGGAAACCCACATGTGATAACTTGTTCTTCACATGATGTATTACATGATGTCGCCAACTAGATATCGGGAGTAGTGTTATCCCAGAAGGTCAATAGACACCCACATGTGATAAATTATTCTTCACAGACCCTAGATTCATCTCAGAATAATTATCAAATAACCACGAATTAGTGTTTTTCTATAATTTTTTCATTGGAAAATATTCATTCATTTTTTTAGGATGTTAAGTAACAATTGATTTTGGACTTACTGCTCATGGGAGTTTAATTGAGAAAACATAGGAAAATACAATGTCCTTAAAGATGATGCTTCTCCTATAAGAATTTAATAAGGAAATAAAGGATAATAACGGCTATGAAACCATAGTTTCAAACCACATGAACAGACTTCCATGCATTTTTGATATAAATACACCTACTGAAACATCCATGAATGATGAACTCCATAGTGAGTGGCTCTATGAAGGCATTGATAAGGTGCCATGGTATGAAGAAATTTATAACTGCTAGGCACATCAAATGTATAGTTTTTTCTAAGCATGTGTTCCTTTAGCTAAAATCTAAGTCAAAGTTCTATGTTTAGTAGGATCCATACTTTTAGAAAATCCATAGTGACCAAGTGATTATGAGGTGTGTGTCAAATTAAGATGTAACTTGTGTCCTTAAGTTTTGGTATACACTTACATTCAATGGCCATTTTAGACTATAATACATTTCTAGGAATTTTTTGGATGTTGGATTATTCTAGGTAATAGTTTTTATGGATGTCCAATATTTTTATAAATCCTGTAAGGATTTACAATTCATTGGAGGTATTTCGAAAAAAATGAAATTTCCCCAACAACCTCTGATTTTTTGCAAAATATTTGATGTTTGGGATATAGAATTCAAGGATCCATTTGCTATTTCTTTTTTAAATACTTATATTCACTTGGTAGCTTATTATCTTTCTAAATGGATTAAATCTCAAGCAACTAAAATTGATGTTATTTTGTATTGGGATGTGAATATCAATCTGAATACTCTTTTTTCATTGTTGTTGATGGAGTCATGTAATATTTATCATGTTTAGTTGACACACAAATCACATATATATTAGAAGCTATATCTCACCTCTTTTCCCATTATTTCCATTCAGCTGGTTTCTTATGATGCAATTTCATGGACAATTGACTTCTGTAACAGACCAACGATGTCTGTTTACTCAGCAGTTCATATTTCACTGTCCACAATTTTATAAACCTTTACACTAGATACACGTTTCATGAACTATATTTTATTTTTTTAATTCATATTCTTCTTTGTCAGACTTGGATTCATTGACAACCTTATTTTCAATACCTTTCATAATATCTTTTTTTGAATTCAGCATACTGAGGTCAAATCCCCAACATCATACTAAGTGATTTTTACTAATAATCATTCATTATTTCACAGTTTTAGATTTTCATGTTACTCCTTTGTGTTTTCTTTAGGCTGATAATGAATTTATTGAATCTATTAATGTTTTTAAGGGGTAATTGGTCTGATTTAAACTGTTTATTTTCTTACATGCTTTTATTTAAAATTATTTTCTTAATCCATCATGTATACAGTTCTGCTTGATGATTTCATTGTGATGATATAAAATAGATTAACTGATGAGGAATGCAGGAAGAATTTAAACATAACAACATCCATATTCTTAATATGACAAATAGATAAAGATTTTTTTCAAATATAAGATTTTATGTCATTGTTATGTTATGTTTGTTATTGGATCAACTTTGTGCTATTAATATTAATGTTTTATATTACTATAACAAATTATGTAATTTACGATATAGAATAATAAATGCATCATTAACTTCTCAAAAAAATCATTGTTAATAAAAATCTTCTATTACACTTGCATATTTATTAATCACAGATAGTCTAGTGTGGATATATGCTAAGCTTTAAATTGATAATATCATACAGAGTAGTGAAATTTCATTCAAATATTAACCTTCTCTGTTCTTACTAGATAACTCCTCTTAATAATATGGAAATATGAGAGTTACATAAGTGAGCTTAATTACTAAATGTAAAATATATTAAAATAATACAATCATCTTGAATGTTAGTAGGAAACTAAAAAAGAAAAACTACTTACTATAATGACTTTAACAACAGCTTCTACTTGGGTTTTTTTATTTCTTCATGGTTATAGTGGGACATGAAAAACAAATATATGGAGGGATTTATGTTTTTTATTTCCACATTGTAAGCAAATAACTCTGTAAATTATCCTTTTAGAGTTCTTTCATTTTTTTATTTTCATTTATTGAGTCCATTTTTTCCTTTTCTTAGTCTATTGTGTTAGAAGGTTCTTATTCAATTGAATATTATTTTATAATGATTTGTTTCACATACTGGGATCTCTCATATAACTCAATGATGGGGAACTTACCTCATAGTTTAGGGTTTCTTTCAAGCCTTGGTACACTATAAGAAACTAAGACTTTAGTTACGATAATTGTCATTTTTTAATGTATTTATCACTATATTCATGTTTTTATAGGTCAATCAATTCACTGGTCTAATTTATTCCCTTTCTGTCGTTCCCCTTGATGATTAATATGTTTATGGTATGTTTAAACAACACTTACTTGAATTGACATCTTTCTAGTTTACATAGTTTTTGTTACCATGTAATTAATCAGATTTCACTACTTCAGTTTGAATGAATTCTGAGCATCCTTAGTGCAAAGTATTTAATATTTTCTTTCTTTTACTGATGCTATTAAGAATTTTTCAAACAACCAATTTATTGGAGCTTATTTGTGTATCGTTGTGACATTGTTAGCACATGGTGGACCACCCTTGTTATCTGTATATAGATTGTTACTATTTTATTTATTTTACTTTATATTCACTAACCCAACATATTATGGGATATATTAAAGTAAATATTTTTAGTTAACAACATAATTTTATGCTCATTTCCCACACATTTATACAGATTGTTACTATTTTATTTATTTTACAGGTCTTGTGTATTATTATTTTCAAGAGAATTATTTTTTTCTACTTTTATATTTGAATGTTTTCATTTTTTCTTATTTTCTGGTTGCAGGATTATAAGTTTCATGGTTTGAAGGCCAGTAAGCTAGCAGTTTTGGAAGTTATAAGTTGATATTTTGTGCATTACACATTTACATGTTACTAATTTTCTAGTTTTTTCGTTTTTAGGTTTGTGGGTTTTAGTTGCTAGGTTTATAGGATGAAGGGATTCTTGTCTGTAAGGTATGCATGATGGAGATTCAATGGTTTCCATGTTTATAAATTTCAATGTTTTTAGGTTATATGTTTATATGTTTACAGATCGTTTTAAATATTGGTTTACAGGTTTACAGATTGTTTTACTGGATTAATGGTTGATAGATTGTTTTACAAGTTTACTAATTTTTTATGTTTTTAGGTTTTTGGGTTTTTGTTTCAAGGTTCAGATTGTTTTACAAGTTTACAGATTGTTTTACAGGTTTTAATTTTACAGGGTATATGATTATATATTTTTCATAAAGGTATTATTGTTTTTAGGATGAAGGTATTATTGATTTTCAATTCTTTTCATGTTTTATATATTGTTTTATAGCTATTATTGTTTTTAATGTTTGCATGATTGTTTTATAGGTTTCAATGTTTATAGTTTTTTTGGGTTATAAGATTTCTGGTTTGTGGGTTTTACAGATTGTTTTCAATGTTTTCAAAGGCTTCCATGTTTGTTTTTAAGGTATGCATGATTGGTTTACATATTGTTTTATTAATTTTATGTCACATGTTATGTTTAGATGTTGCTTCAGGTTACTGGTTTTCAAATTTAATGTTGAGGGAGGTGTGTAGGAGCAGGGGGTGGGGGCTGCTGGTGTAGAGTGGGGAGGGGGGGAGGGGGAGGGGGTGCAGTGAGGATTGGGCATGGGGGTGGGGAGTAAGGTGCTGGGGGTGGGGGTGGGGAGTAAGGTGCATGGGGGTGGGGTAGGGAAGGTTTGTAGGAGCTGGGGTGGGGGTGCTGGTGTAGGGTGGGGGTTGTCTAGGCGGAGGGGTGTGCATTGAGGTGGGGGAAGGGTGTGGGGTGCAAGGTGCAGGGGGGTGGGGAAGGGGAGGTGTGCAGGAGTAGGGGGTGGGGGAGCTGGTGCTGGTGCAGGGTGGGGGTGTCATGGGTGGGGGGAGGGGGGAGTTGGTAGTGTCCTCCCAACAGCCAGCACGGTAAACCGTGATAGTTTTTTATGCTATGTAAAAGCATATAGCCATCCTTTTAAACCATGGCTAAATCCCTATAGCCACGATTGGAACCCTAGTTATAAACCATAGCCTCCGTTTAAATTTTTGGCTATAGGGCTTTAGCCACAGTTCTATGAACAGTGGCCTTTATTGGCCTGGCTATAGGGCGGACCCTATAGCCACATTTTGAAAACAATGGATATAAGCTCTGACCTATAGCCAAGCCAATACCATCCATGGTTTTTGTTCATATATCCATGGTTTAGAACCTTGGCTATATCCTAAATTTGTAGTAGTGGTTCTTAGTGTGTTGGTGGGTAAAGGCTGAGCACCGTGTACCCGATGGATTATTTCAGCACATAGATTTCCCTAAGTAGAAATGACATGACATCTCGATTGATTTTGTAATAGGATTTCCCCTTTCCGAAGGAGGATTCAATTAAATTAGGTTATTGGTGGATCAGTTGATGAGGTTGTTCTACTAAATAGTAATCATGGAGTCGAGCACATTAGATTCCTTGGAGAAGGGATAAGTGGATGAGGTTGTGCAACTGCATGTAGTGATGAGATCCATTATCTCAGATTAGTATACACATTTTACCTCATGAGTTTTTATGGGATTGTGTCATGATTTTGGAACCTAGTTACACATTATCACTACCTTCCACCCTCATACTGAGGGGCAGAAAGAGCAGACCATCTAGACATTGGAGAATATATCCCAAGCATTAATCTTTGACTTTGGGGGATCATGGATGTGAAACTTTACCATGGTGGAATTAACATACAATAATATTTATCATTCATTAGTTGGAATGTATCCATTATAATAATTTTATGGAAGATAATTGCATTCACCCTTGTGCTGAACATAAGTTTGGGAGGTAGTTATTCTTCATCTAGATGTAGTGCAATGTACAACTGAAAGGGTACATCTTGTTCATGAGAGGATTAATGTAGCATAAGACTAGAAATATTCATATTCCAATCATAGGATGAGGCCCATGGAGTAATTTTTTTGTGGCCACATCTTCTTTAGGGTTTCCCCTCAACGTGGATTGCATAGGTTTGGTAGGGGGTAAGCTTTCTCCCAGGTTCATCGGACCCTTTGTGGTGTTTGAGAGAGTTGGAGAAGCTGCATATCAGTTGGCATTTCCCATGAAGATGGATAGGGTCTATAAAGTATTCTACGTCTCCTAGCATCGTCGAAATCTACATGAGGACTCCCACACCAATTATTGGGGAGGGTTGCATATGGAGGATGACATAACATTTGCAGAGCACCCGATTGATATCCTGGATTTTTGGGAGAAGGTTTTGTGTAGAAAAACCATTACCATTGTTCTTGTGTTTTTGAGGCATGGTGGCCTATAAGAGTGTACTTGAGAGGGAGAAACACATATGTTGGAAAAATACCTGGAGTTGTTTTGATTTTTCCATTAACCTATTTTATTTGTAATTGAAATGAATGACCCTTGTTTACTATGAGATGAGTTTTTTCCTTTCTTTAAAATGTTTGAAAATGTCCTAATATATTAATAACGGAGGACTAGACCCCTAATCAATGGGAATTAATAAAGATGTGATTAAACCAATGTGGGTGAGTCGAAGCATCCCAAAGTATATATTATCTTGGTATAGATGATGAGATTTCATAATTTGTGTGTTCAAGACACTCCGGTTGCAATGCTTGCAAGATGGTTGGGTGGTTTTTTGGGTTTAAAGATGTTAGAGAATGTGTTCTTGGATTTATAGGTTTCACTCCATCATCAGGGAAACATGGGTGGTTTATCTTTGAACACTGAGGTGCTAAATCACCAGTAGTGTTTCAATTGTAAAATGATACTTGAGAGGTATATTACAATGTTATTTTTTGGACACCACTTTCATCAAGGATTGTTTTTCAATAATATATGAAGATAATAGTTTAATAGATATTTGATGTAATTTATGGGACCCCTCCAGCCTGTTACATTGTGAAAAAATGATGTTTGAATATTTTTGGAAGGAAATGGAGGCCTATTTCACGAGTTTTTGAAAATTACAATTTTTCCATTGGTAGGTCATCCCAATGGTGAGTCATGTTGGTGACTTGTGATGGTGACTCGCAATGGTGGCTCAGGGAGTGTGTGTCAGGAATAGTGGTTCTAGAGTAGTAGGTCATGACTGTATGTCACAACAGTGACTCACACCTGTAAGTCGCTAATGGTGAGCCCTGATGGTGAGTCTCCAATGGTACCTTCCAGTGGTGACTCACACTAGTGACTCGCAATGGTGAGTCATTCAAGGTAGAGTCATCTAGCGGTGACTCATGATGGTGCATCATTCAACATTGATTTGTTCAACTGGGACTCATCTAGTAGTGTCTCAAAATGGAAGGTCGTCCACTAGTTTCTCATTCAATAGTGATTCACACAATTGTGACTCATCCACTGGTATCTCACACTAGTGACTCTCCCACTAGAGACTCAGGATGGTTACTCGCCAATATTGGGCCATTTTTGACTGTTTTTTTAAATTCTAGTTTTACCCATATTCCCAACATCCTATAGCTTCTTCCATTTAATGTTTTCTTTGACATAAAATGAGTTTAATAACATATTAAATGTTTTTTGAAACCATTTCAAATCATATCTATATTCTAAAAAATGAATCTACCATTAAATTCAAAACCATGTTGTATCGGTCAAGATCCACCTTTAATGCACTTTATAACCTGCTTCTCCCTTTGATTTAGGATATGGCCTTTCTAAAGCTAATATCTCCCATTCCATTGGCACATCCCATTTCTATTAACATTGCGGAGTTCTGAACCATTCATCCATGAGAAGTCATGTGGTTATGTTGAGTCCTTTGATCACATTTTCCCTATATTTTTCTTTAACAAGTTCTACCCCTACATTGGTGAAATATGGAATTATTGATCGTTTATTCTTCCTAGTATGGATCCCATCACCTCTCTTTATCATGTATCATGCTGGGTGGGTGTATCAATTAATCTATTATAATGATAGTGGAATACCAACCATATCAAGATAATTTAATCATATTTAAAACAATAAATAGCAGTTGGGTAGAAAAGATGAATGTTTCTATTTTTTTAGTTTTTATTGTTATTGTAATCTATATAAGCTAACTACCCAGTAAAAATCATGGCAATTTAGGGACTTTGTTTTCACACCTATTATTGATTGAGAATATTTATTGATTGTATTTTTATTGAATTACTATATATGTGAAATTGATTAACCACATATATATGATTAATTAAAAATGGATACCTTATGATAAAATTGAATCTGTGATCACCGCTAAATTAATAAAATAAATATCGTGAGGAATTCCTTATGAAATATGAATATTCATTTCCATGTTTTTTGCAGTGGTTTTTTTCGTGTCTGGATTCATTCTATCTTGTGTTGTATTAGGGTTGTGGAAATAGTTGTGTGATGGGGGTGGTTCATGTAATGGAATATAATCTCATGTTGAGAGATTGTTTGATCGTTGAATGGATGGGTAGTGTTATTCAATGTATCTGATGAGATGGTTGTAGTTACATGTGCTTATGGGTGTAGTTGTGAGTTTGGGGTTTCCCCTCATGAGGGGATCGATTATGTGAGATGAATTTGAATAATGATATTGAAAATGGTTATTCTGTGTTCTTCACCATTAATAACATGTAGAAATATTCACCTCGTTCCTAGGAATTTATTTCTTATTGTATGAATTGGAGTTAGTGGAGAAGGATGTGAATTACATTAGTTTATAATGTTCCTCGCCATTTGATATAACATTGGTAGTGTTTCTTATTGTACCCTGGGTTTAACAGTTTCTCAGGTAGTGATTAAATGAGTAAATGAATAGGTTGATAATAAATGAGAACATTTTGATTTATTTGATGGTAGGTATGTTTTTTATGGCTTGTTGTGTCAGGGATTTCATTTTTCAACATGTGATGTGACTGTCACTTTTTTTGAATAAATTCATACAAAGGCAGTAGCAAGGTTGAAATTTGTTTTTCCTAGTTGTTTGTTTGATAAGACATACGATGGTATGATTGCTTAGTACCAATACATATATAAATTAACATTCTTATGGTTTGTGTATGCACCCATCCCTAATTGAAAACATTGTGTCGAACAACCCCATCATCATGAGAGAGCTTGTATTTCCAAATATCCTCGAGGTAGGATGTATGTCAGGCTACATTCTCTTCCACACTCCCAATTCTAGGAATTGGTATCCCATGATTCTTTGAGTAGTTTGTATCATGGTTTGTGAGGCCTATATGTTTGTAGGAGAGTTATGAATTGCCATATTTTTTCAGGATGAGGACTGATTTTCTTCCCATGTGTCTTTGAGTTGAGGTGTTCTTGGGGAAAATTGGTCTGTTGGATGATTGCATTGTGATTGTGGCATAGGTGTCTGTGAGAGTGTTGTGATGAGGATGTTCCACAGGTGTCTGTGGGCAGCACGTGATGTGGTGTTTGCGGTCCCGGTGTACGCAGGAAGGCTGTGACATGGGGCATATGGATGAGGTAGGAGCACAAGGATATTTGTGGTTTGGGTATGAGGAGCTAACCAGTGGTAAGTAGTGCAAGGTACCCATATCCAAAATATTCATATTATATAACATAATTTGACTTGATTTATTTAGTGAGTGTTCCTTGGTGAGGTTGGGGAGGCTAGTATACCAATGTTAGATGTTGTTTAGACCTAATATTTTTTCACAGGGGAATTTCTATACTTCCCTACAACAGCATGATGAACTATTTAATTTCCTACTAATTATACATGTATGCTCAATCTATGAATATGAAACTATTTCATGTTTCCAGGAGGATTATGTTGACCTAAAAGGTCCTTACTAGCATGGATGTGGGAACATCTACTATGTCAATAGTTTTTATTATTTTGTTACAAAGAATATTTATTATAATTTTAATAGTTTTTTTAAACATGCATGTGGGATGGATTTCTGTTTTTATTTGCATATTGTGGTTGGAGTTGTTTTGAAAAAAGCCATCTTATCTCTGGATCCTATTTTCAAAAAAGAAATGCGAATGCCTCCCATATTGAGAGTTTGTATACCCTTAGTTCTAATCTCCACCATGGGGCCAACATAATGCGGGACTCAGGGGTCATTATCCCTCATTCATTATCTTGATGAAGGAACTTTCTGACACTTTCCTTCCTTTCTCCATTATGAAGAAGGTGAATTGTGATAGATGAAATATTCATTCATTTTATAAAATTGGTAATTTTCAATTTTTTCAAAAATGTAAAAGGAATATTTATATTAATAAAAAATAGTAGAATAAAAATTTATTCCATAACAACTACTCAATTATTTGATGATTTATATACAAGTAATAAATAATCTTTTAAATGAAAATATTTTCATTAATATTTTTTATATTTTTTATATTTTAAAAAAGTTCGTATAAAACTAAAATGTAATATTAATTATGTAATTTTCAATGTGATCCTTTAAAATAATTTTCAATATAAAATTAAATCCTTTGATGTTATATAATATTTACTAGGAATATGATCCAATGATACTGTAATTATTTTTTCACTGTAGGGTTTAAATTCATGATGAAATGATGTTTTTGAAACTCATTCCCTTCCAAAAGCTATGATATGATGAATCTCTTTTAAATCCTATTTATTTTCTTGTGTTGTATTATGATGAATGTTTTATGGTATTGTGGGGAAAGTGTTTTTTATTTTAATTACAGTTTTAGTGTAAACAATATCTGCCTATAATAAATTTGGTAATGATTAGTCGTTTATGAGATCAATATATAATGAGTGGTTATACCATGAAAAAACATGGTACATGGTAGGTTATCACATTAAAATAATGTGGGTAAATGGGAAGTTATCTCATTTCCAAAAGAGGGTATAAGGGATGATATCACAATACTAAAAAAGGTATCATTTCTTGTTACATCATGAATAATATAGGTTCTTAGATGGTTATCCAAAGAATAATATGTTATGAATGTCCAGGTTGATATCATGGAAGAAATATTTTCTATTATTATGAATATTCCACAATACATTGTTATATTCTAATGTTTTTTAGGTATCTTGATCATTGATTCAATTGTGATTCATATATTATGAACTGCTATGATTTATTCCATGAATCTTGTTTATGATCTATCATATAAAATGTATTGTTTTTGAATTTTATTCTCTTGTTATCGTACCATAATTTTCATATTGTCATTATATAATCATTGATAATTAACTTGTTTTCCCTTACTGAGAATATGAGAAAACCTATTATTTTGTTTTTTCAACTTATATTGATTGTTATAATATATTAAATATCAAAGAAGGGTGATAACTTTTATGATCTTAGAGGGATATGATTAAACTGACTTATGAACCAATCACTTATATGTTAAATATTCCTGTGATAATAGAACTATGTGATTATAGAATCGATCTATATATTATGTCAGGAATATTTCATGATGAATATATAATATTAATGTACGAAACATATAGGTTTATATTACTATAATCAGATAAAGGTTTATTTATCCATTGGAATCTATGATAAAAAAAATGTCAGTGATAACCATAAGGATATGTAAATTTATATGAAAATTTTGTATATGTTTTGTGGTCGATAGCGTTAGTGGTATACCTGAAATAACATACATATATATATATATATTACATGTGTATCTGGATCTAGAATACTTAATCCTAGGGGAAGTAACACTAGAAATTGTGCATTATTCTTTTACTCAATCACCATAGAGTGAACAACAAAGCACCTTACATCACACCAGGTTTAACTCTACTAGGGGTATTTTTTATATATTCACATTGTCGTTATAAATCATATGTTAATATTTTAATATGTCATGGCCATGAATGAATTGTGTTAAACCTAAGGTTTTATATATTTAAATGAAGGTGTAATGATTTAGAAAAACATGAATACATTTTTTTATTGATCACATTGATCAAATATACCTCATTGTCATTCGACCCATTTTGGATTCCATATGGGATTAATTATAGAATGATGATGTTTATATTGTAATATTTAAGAATAAATATTTATTTACCATGCTATAGAATATTAATATGAATGCATGTGAATCAGAAAAAATAACATTGAATGTTATTTCATAATCATAATTATTACATGTTGAAATATAATGAAAAAATATAATTTCATGATGATCACATCATATATCTATAATTATTATCTAGATATATTATTTATGAATTTTCTTCCTATAAATAATTTTATTGGCCCTCTAGTTGAATTTGATGTTATCTTAGGCATGTATTTACAATCCCTAAATAAATACCACATCAATTCCAATGGTTTTGATGTCACATTCGATATTCGGAACCCTCCTATGAAATCTAAAAATTGTATGATAAATTTGAAATTCCAATGTAAATTTCAAAAATTGTTTGGTTTTGATTCTTATTAGAATGAAGTGTTTATATAAGATGGTTTTAGAAAAAAGTCAACCACAAAAATATTCATATTGTGTGAGATTCAGTTTATTCTTCCCAAATGTGTATCATAGTCTTGCAATGAAATGTGATGTTGTGTCCCAACAGAGCTCATACTTAGTGATGCAACTATTTAAATGAAAAACTTTATAATGGTCCACAAGGAGTTTTAGTAAATAAAACATGAAACTCTAGGTTATTATTGATATTATTTTTTTTCCATCTTTTCACCGTGGATATAGATATTCCTTTAATCAATAAGATATATGGATCTATGAGAATGTTCATTTTTTATCAGGAAATGAACATGATCACAATCCTGATCAACTATCCCCTACCTTTTATTGACGATATGTTTGAAAAATTTAGTAGATCTTATTACATATCCAAGATTAAACTTAATTATGAATATAATTAATTTATTAGTAATAAATTGGATATCAAAACGATATAATTACATATGAAGTGTGTAAAAATAAATATATATTGATACCATTTTTTTATTTTAAATCACATGCTATATTCAGGGTAATCAAGAATATATAATTTAGTGACTACATTGATATGTTTTGAATTTTGTTATAAAATATATATTTTATATTATAATATAGTTGAATATTTTTAATGTCATTTATGATTTTACATATGATCCTAAGGAAAGATAATATGTATGAAAAATTGAAAATTTGTTAATTTTTATACAAAAGTCTTATTTTTTTGTACTTATTATCTCAGGTGACAGTATATTGATTGATTCATAAAATTCAATGGCTATTGAATATTAAAACAAAAAAACCAATAAGCCATAGATCCCGTGTTTTCTACGGATAAGAAGATATTATATATTGTTTTTTGAGAATTTCTCATGACATCAAAATCCACTGATCGAATTTTATTGCAATGAATCCAAGTTCCTTTGGATATAATAATTTGAGGATGGTTATAAGAATAGAAGAGAATGTTAGTATATTGACCAATTATTATATTAACCTCTAATGGATATGTGTATGTAATCTTATGGGATCCATCAACGAAGAGATTGGTATGCATTATTATAAATAATCACAAGGTTATAAAAAATTACTTACAAAAATTTATTACTCATAAGAAAAAATATTCAAATAATTATTTAGGGCTATATATGGTAATTTTTTCCCTAATGATATGATGGATTAGTATTTATAGGGAAATATGTCATATATATTCTGATAAAAAGAGTTTAATTAATATTTTAAAAAAAATAGTTGAAAACTTTCTTGAAAATATGGTTATATATAACTATAGATTACAAATACTCAATACACCACAACCCTTGTAAAAATAACGAGGTGGAAGCTACATTTAGTCTATAGGATAATTCTTGATTATCTATGATATGGAACATATATGATATAATATGTAGGGATTGTCAAAAGATAGATCATTAAATTTTAATGTAAGGTGAGAAAACAAATATTTCTAAAAATATAGTTCAACCATTTATATTTTGATGATTAAAGAGGCAAATAATGATGATTTAGATATGATTTAATGGGTTATATATGTTTCTATGTTTAAACATTATTACCATTTAATTATAAGGTTCAAAAAAATATATGTGTCATATCCTACCTTGATATATATAAGGATCAATTTGAAGAATCTCTACGTTCTTAATCCCTTATTCATCTAGTATGTGCATAGATGTACAATGATCTAAAATTTTATTTCTTGTGGTATGTAATAAATAGAGACGATGAAGAGGTTTATATAGTGGTTCATTGAATGTAATCAAGTTAATGATAAGAGATAAAATTATAAATTTGTTTTATAATTTTTATGCATAATAGAATGAGGATGGGGAAACATCATAATGGAATTTTTCATCACACACACAAATATATTTGTTTGGAACAATGAAATATGTGCATCAGTTTATCACCTAAAAAAGCCATTACACACCACCAGCATGGGAGAATATTTGATATTTTTAAAATAATATAAATTAAGGTGGGGGAAATTTTCAATGGAGAACCACATTCAATTGCATATAATACGAATATGAGGATTGCCTTAATGTTATGAGAAATTCATCATCATCATATAGAAATAGAAAAGAGTTTGAGTATGATGTGTCACCCTTGTATAGATATTTAGTATGATTGGAATATTAAAACCATAGGTTATATTTAGAGATATTTTTCAATGGAATTCATACATGGTTGTGATGAACACCATTCTTAAGATGGTTTTTCATATATGAATATCATTCACATTGGATATCAGATTTCTCCATATAAATATCTATATTTAAAGAAGTGTAGAAGTCCAATGTGTTGGGATTTTGTTCTAAAAGGACATATATTGGAACCTAATCAAGTTATTGAGATTGTAATAAATTTTAGAGACATTTAGAAACAAATAATAGAAACACAATGTCGATAAAAAATTTATAATGATAATAATCGATGTGATTTTTGAGTTCGATGTTGGTGATAAGTTGTTTTTAGTAATTTATTAATAAAATATGTTTTTTAGATTCTTGAAAAAATGGTCAACAGTACCCAAAACTACTGGTCGCTTAAATATACTTTATCATGTTCCAATACTTTTTATAACATGTATCTTCTACCAGACGTCTCTCAAGGCCTCTATGTGTTCAATGTATCTCTTATGTGAAAAAATATATCTGATCATTGACATTTATTAAACTCAGAGGAAATACATATGGATTATGAACCTTCAAATTAAGAAACCCCTATATAAATTATTTAACATATAGATAAATTTATATGATATATTTCCACTCACCTAGTCATATATTGGTGTTATGAAAATTTTTTTGATGAAGTTAAATAGGAACCTAAGGATATTTTCATAACCCATCATCGAGACCCGTGCAGTGACTACCCCAAGCTTGCCTTACATAGGCCAGGGGCTAGCGACTAGCACCAAAGGCATGAATCCCTAAGCTGGGAAGGAATTGCCATTATAAAAAGTAATCACACACAATCAGAGTAAACAACTGGAAACAAAACACTAAGAAAATCTGTATTCAGAAGAAGTGTTGGAATGTAAAGGGGCCAGAAATACAAGCCCAATAGTAAAGTACAGGTACAACTGAAAGCAAGTATGACTGAAAAAGAGACAAACTGCTGCAAGGTAAAGTGTAGAGCATGTATCATCCTTTGGGGTTCCTACCTGAAGGGTAGGTATAGATGGCCACCTCAGCACTCCACGTCCATCAGACTCCTCTGTGTACTGTATCATCGTAAGGTCCACCTCCGGGTACCGTATAGTCTTGGCGCTCTCGGCCTCCATCAGCATTGTCCGTCATCTCCATCCAACACAACGAGGTGCGGGCATAGCCCATGTAGGGGTGAGTATAATGATACTCAGTTGGGACACCGAGACCCTCATGGTCTCACAATATCCACAAAGATATCCACAAAGTAATGATTCAATGGATAACCCATACATAGGTAAGTGCCCACACATATACTTAAGTTATCTAATAACTCATCTTAATCATGAGGTAAACCCAAAAGTCATCGACTCAGCTCAAACCCATGATTTTATTATAGGGGTGGTGTCATGTAACACTCCAAGTTTATCATTATAAACCTCAGATGCTGGTGTACTCCTCTATAGAGTATGGTGGGCATGCTGTGTCTCACAGTGGTGCTTCCCACTATCCTGGACTGTTGTGGTACTACTCCTGTCGAGTATCGTGGTTCTTCTGCGCTCACACAGAGGTGCTCCCCACCAAGGGTATGCCACGTCACACAAAGGTTCTCCCCCTCATATCCTGTTGAGGTACTCCTCCTGTTGAGTACCAGTGGTCTTCCGCGTCACACAGTAGTGCTCCCCACTGTAGTTCTGTCATGCTCACACTGAGGTTCTCCCCACTAGGCTAGTCGAAACTCTTCGAGTCAAAATGTCAGTAGTTGTCAGGTATCTTCTAGCTACTAGGTTTCTGTACTCTTCTCACTCATCTCCAGGAGGATCCGCTCCACACGCTACTAGTCAAAACTCCATATGTCACGAAGTCCCAGGTAGATGTATCTCAATGGTCCGCCACATCATAGGGGACTCAATGCAACAGACGACACGTCAATTGGACACCCGGTCTGTGAGTTATTGGCATTTCCATTCCAGGGTCCCGGTTGGTTTTTACGTTCAGACCAACCCGACCGTATCCAAACTGTGTCCAAAACTCAAGTGAAATATACCAAAAGAATCGTAATGCTCTAAGATTTCCATCGCCGCAGAGGGTTTGTCGATCGGACACCTGTAGCCCATGACATGGAGAAAAGTTGTATTCATTCTAATTGGGTCTGGACGTGGATCCAAACTGGTTCGTGAGTCTGACCTGATCTATGGGTCCAACCCGGCATTGAAGGGACTGGTCCGGCCCGAGGGGTGGCCCAACACAAGGGTAGCCCAGCCCGAATGGCGGCCAGGCCCGGCTGGCGAGCGGCCCGCGTGGCCGGCAAGCCGGCCTGGCGGCCTGGTTGGCCGCACATGGGGCGGTGGGGGTTACACCGACCTGTCTTCTGTAATGTATGATGCATAGCACCGGCCCTAGTACCCGCCTAACCCTTCAGTTCCCTCCTGTAGTGTGCACCGACAGCCTGCTCAGCCGCCCTCCCTCCTCTCTCCGCTGCGTCCTATGGATGTGGTTCTTCTCTAGCGTCGTGCACATCCCGTCCGACTGCCGTGACCTATATAGTCATGGCTCCTTCTTCTGGCGTGGTGCAATGACACCTCGCCCCTCCAGAACCACCACGGCCCACCTAGTAGCGGCCCAGTTCTCTGCACGGTGCGGCGGTGTCGTGCCCCTCTGGCAACCCGGCGGCCCTTGCGCCTCCGGCTTCTTCTGCGACCGACTCATTTCCGGTCACCGCATGTATCGCTGCAGCCTGTCGGTCATGGCCTTCTTCTCCGCTACAATACTCTCTTCTGGAAGTGTTGTTGTGCCACCGTCATAATCAACAAACGAGAATAATAAAAGGGGGAGGTTCAGGTCGTGTTTATGCAGTCTGAGCCCTCCACGTTACATTGATATCAATCGGCATAACATAATCAGAGGATTGAATGGAAAAAAACAAGAATAGAACATCAAATCAAACCCCTACCTCGCTTGATGATGATCGTCGATGATGTTAGGGGAAGGAACTATCATTTAATCAATGACGGAAGAGGAAGAGTTCGTAGAAGATGAGTCGAAGATGACATTATTGGAATTCTTCATGGGTGGAGGTGCGTCCACTTCTTGCCCTAGATGAAGAGGGAGAGATGTCCATTGTTTTTCATTGGTGGAAGTGACGTTCTTCATTGGGAGAATTTTTTCCTCCAAGTTCTTTCAAGTTCTTTCTCCTCTCCCAAAGGTCCCACCAAAAGAATTCTATGCCAAAAATGATAAAGGAAGTTCTCTATTATTTTTATGGCACAACAACACAATTACTTGTGTTTAATTAAATGAGGCAACTCATTTAATTAATGGAAGGGAATGGTTCAAATTCAAAATTAGGTGAGGTGAGGAGTTCCGATTAATTGGAGAGAGGTGTTCAATTAATTAATGGGGAGTTTAAAGGGGTTATGAAGCTCGGGTGGGGCCCACATAACAATATCCTCCCAAGGGAGGATATGTGCGTGTGGACCCCACCACCATAACCTCTCAAGTGAGGTTATGGTATGGTGGTCCCCACCACTACACTTTTCTTGGATGTTTTAACCACTATAAAATAAAAAAAAATTAACACTTTATTTTTATTCAATTTAATTTAATAAACCCCAAAACTAACTCCCATTCTCGTCAGAACGCAACTACGGTGATGGTCTCACTAAGATATCACCGACGTTGTGTGCTCAATGGATCCCTTAGATTTAAATTCTGAACACCAGTTCAAATTTTATAAAACACCACTCTCACAATTAGTGAATATACTCGAAAAAATGTTCCGAAAATAATTATAAGTCGCCCTCCACCCTGGCCTATTGAGGTTAGGCTCTGCCTAGTTGAAACACGCCCCAACAAATACAACTATACTCTTGGATTTTATATCTGGGTTACATTTTAGATGTTATTAATTTTACAATAAAACAATTATCATTTAGTTATTTTATTTGCGGCCAAAAACTAACATTATATGGTGGCCAAACTGGCCAAAGTTAGTATCTGCTTAATGAACGAATATACTCATGAGTTAAAAGGTGGTCTCATGTTTCTTAATCTGATTCATCATTTGTGATTTATAATCAGTTGAAAAATAAAATAATGTATTTAATTATTTTATTTACAATTATGCCATTTTTGGGTTTCCTCACCGGAGGCCCGTGCCGACTAATCTTATGTCGTGCCATGCGTAAACCTGCTATCCTGAGCGCAACGGTGCCCTCAGATTTCTGATCTGAGTTACCATTTACGATTTATTCTAATTTTTTAGGAAAAATACTTACACTATTTAACTTAAGGTTAACAAAAACATCGATGGGGTATTCTGGGATCTCCGGGCCTCAGAATCACGTGCCGTCAGATTTCGCGAACCCATAAAATTCCCATTTAATTAATAAAATTTACATGGAAATTCTGGGTCTTTTAATTCTCTACACCTCAGGGATCTATGTCCCCATAAGGCACAAATCACAACTAAGGGAGGAAGTAGGGGGGTACTGAGCATGAATCCTAGCCTCCCGCTCCCCATGTGCTCTCATGGAGGTTCTCGTGCTGCCAGCGAACGCACACCAGAGTTATCGACTGTCCACGAAGGACCCAATCCTATCAATCCTCAATCATTATGGGAACCTCTTTAAATGTAACTCCTAATGAAAGTCCATCTCTCCATGGTAGATTATGTGGAAGGACCGTTCACATATCTCCTTAGCTGTGATACGTGGAAGATGTCATGCACCTGGTGCAACTGAGGTGGAAGAGCTAAGCGGTATGACACTTTTCCACCTCTGTTAAAGACCTGAAAAACTCTGATGAATCTCAGAGATTACTTTCCTCCTCGGCCAAATCACTTTAGACCTCGTCGAGGTGAGACCCGTAGAAAGAGGTGGCCACCATCCTCGAACTCCAGAGGTCTCCATCTCTTGTCAGCATATGACCCCTATCTTCTCGGTCCAGTCTTCATCTACACCTGGACGATCTCCACCTTCTCCATGGTAGCTCATACCATATCTGGTTGGTAGGAAGTTGGCTGACTTGGTGAGTTGGTCGACGATAACCTAAATAGAGTCATGTACCCTAGATGTACGTGGAAGACACATCACAAATTCCATTTATAACTCATCCTACATCCACATTGGGACCTCTAAAGGCTGAACCAAGACTGCTGGTACCTGATTCTCCACCATCACTTGTTGAAACGTGAGGCATTAAGAGTCAAACTCAACTACTACCTTCTTCATACCTGCCAACCTGTGTTGTCGTCAAAGGTCCTGGTACATCTTCGCCACTCTTAGATGTACAGCTAGAGGGGATGTGGGAAACTCCATCAGCACTTCCTTCTGAATTCACACTGGTAGCCTGGTATGTCCTCTAAAGAGGATTATGTGCTCCCCACCTTCATAAAATCCTTCAGGTTCATATCCTATAGATATCTAAGCACAACGTGTCTCGTAGTCAGCGTCCCTAGGTTGTGCCTCCCTAACTCGTTGATGAATTGGGGGAGTGACCGTAAGAGACTAAAGGAAATGTTGCTCCATCTCTTTCCACAAATGATATTGGTAATGCAGCCAGGTGCTCTATCTCCTCTCCTAGAAGCTGTATACCAGACCTCCTGTTGTGTACATCTGCAACAACGTTCCCCTTCCCAGGGGTATATATTATCTCGAAGTCATAGTCCTGGAGGAACTCAAGACATAGTCTCTGTCTCAGGTTCAGGTCCTTGTTAGTGAAGATATACCTGAGACTCTTGTGATTAGAGTACACGGTAAAACGTTCTCCCATAACCTAGTGTCTCAACTTATTCCAGGCGAAGACCACTACTACTAACTCCAGGTCGTGGGTAGCATAGTTCTACTCGTGATGTATCAGTTGTCAAGAACCATATGCAATCACTGCTTGATCTTGCATTAGGACACACCCGAGTCTGGTCCCTAATGCATCGCAGTAAACTATGTTCCATACTCCTTCCTATGAAAGCCTCAAGATGCCGACACTAGTCGGCCTCTAACTCAGCTCCCGAAAGCTCTGTTGTCATCTATCTGACCACAAGAAGTGTTTTACCTTCTTTGTCAAGTCTAATAGTGGAGTTGCATCTCCGGATAAGTCTGTAATGAACCTTCATTAGTATCCGGCCAAAGCAGACGTCCCTCCCCCTTTGGGGGGTAATCCTAGAAACATTTTTTGAAAATATGACACCATCTTCTGTCGCTACTATTTGGAATTGAAAACTCAAAACTCATGCTGCCACGAGGGTAAGGCTAGCCGACTCATGAGTGATCGGATGCACCCTCCTATGCATGAGTTTAACGTATGCTTCATGGGATTCCTTTTTTACCAACTAAGGAAATACTCATCCAAACATTGTAGATAAACAAAAACCTTATTTCCTAATTCAATAAATTTGTTTATGAACTGTGGTTGCCCATTCCATACCCAAACTAATTTCGTAAGGCCTCGATGCTACCACCAAGAGGTTCCAACCGAAACTCTCACCCCAAGGGTTATATCACACCGTTGGCGTAAGTGTGATTATCGAGTCTCCTCCCAATGGTATCCCCTGATGTGAGGGTCATGTAAATGGTTTAACTAGAAAATCTCGGTCTGGGATAAGACTCATGTAATCAAGGAATTAATGGTACCTATGCCTATTGATACGGCAGCTAGTAGTAGACACAGACCGTACCTCAAATCATTCCTTGAGCCTTTGGGTCACACTCTTTGACTCCATTCAGCTACTCTCTTCCCCTTACATCCATCTCCCTAAGCCTAGTGGGTTCCAGATAAGGGGGTGGTTGTAACATGTCTAAATGTACACCACTTCATTCTACTCTCCAAGCTCTCTTTCCATATCTGCTGCCCTGTAGATTCATATGTCTTTATCACTTCCTCTTCCTGAAACATTTTTTTACACACTCAAGTTTCTGAGAATAGTAATAGAGATAATATTTTAAAAAAAATTATGTCTTTTAATGATTTAACCCCTTCAAATTTATCAATTTGAGCGGATTTGTATCATTTTAGTGTTTTGGAGAATAATGGGCTAAATTCTGAAAATTTGTTAATTCTGGAAATTTTGCAGTTTTTTAGAGCTTCAGTATTACGAGCATATATTTTATATTTTTTATCCAAATTGTATTATTCCTTTTTTTAGGATTTATATTCTCGTTTTATTCATTTAATCCTTCTGGTACCAAAACTCAATCCATCGTTTGAAAGCTAAAATTCATCTCACAAGTGAGGCCTTGAAAACTGTGTACAGAATTGCATAATTTTATTGTGGGGCCCATATCTCATTAATGGCAAAACCATTGGAGCTGGAAATTTTCATGGAGCTGGGAAACATCCGGCGAGACAAGATTCAGTAATATGACCTCACATGATTCTTTCATTCTCAAGGTCACTAATGCATTGGAACTCGGTGCATTGGAAGATGAAAAGTCTGTCTGGCAGAATTAAATATTCTTAGTACGGCAGCCATAACGCCTTCATTTACTAGCCAATGAAGCTGAAATTTCGTGTGTCTATATATTCGAGAAGGGGGAACATCCTTCAAGAAGGACGAATTCCCAAATTATGTCATTTACTATGCCAACCGGACTCCAACTTACAGGGGAGTAATTTTGGAGGTAAAGTTTCTACTCCCCAAGCCTATAAATAAGAGTGTTCACTTCCATTAAAAAGAGATGAAGAATGTGAAAGAATGAAATATATTATTAGTGTTTCCCAATTCTATTAATGTGATCATGTTTTGAGTTTTCTGTATTCATTTTTAATAGCTTTGGTTAACGATTTTTAGTCTCCCTCCGCCTATTGCAATTTGTCTTGATTGAGCTGATTGTGTTAGGTGGTGAGTGTCTAATGATAATTGTCACATGTGTGGAACTAGTAGACTTTTTATAGAGTTATAAGGAGAAAAAAATCTCTATTGGGACTTGCTTTATTTTTTTAGGGATTTTTTATCAACTTCCATGCACATAAGAGTGAGTTCTATTTTTTTCTTTAACCGAGGGTGATAGAAGAATCGATCGATGAGTCTTTCATTTTTCATTCAAAATGAAGAGAGGTATGATGATCTTTGTGACTATAATAAAATTACAAAATATGATCCTACCTTGACCCCATCACTCTATTAATCCAATAGTGTTCAAATTTTCTTTTCAATTTCTTGCTTTATTTTTAAACTTAAACAACTGTAAAAAAGAACCTCTTCTTATTTATTTAATTTAAGTGAAAAATTTAATTGTTGTGAACTCCTCTTTAGAGAAAACATAGGTTACCTAGTTTACTGCATTTTAACATAGGTTTTTTTTCACACCCCATGACAGGCACATTTCAAAACATGGTGCAGTTGCTGGGGAGGTAGTGCAAACAATTTTTTCATTCTTTCTTTTCTCTTTTCTTATTTTCATTCCAAAGTTGCATGACTAGAACCACAAAAACTAAACCTTGCCCCATTGATCCTAAAATTGAATGAACATTGTTGAATAGGCTCAGAAACCTCAATTTACAATATGAATTTGAGGAAATTTATCTCACAGAATCGAGTGATACTTCAAGTGTTCACTCTGAGCCTGTCATAATGGCTGGAAATCAAAACCCAACTCTCGGAGCCCTTTGTGCCCCACAATTCTTTAATCAGAATAATCAACATGTAATTCAAGTGTAAAACAATGATTTTGAGATAAAACCTAATATGATACCATTGCTTCCAAAGATTCATGGCTTGGAATTTGACGATCCCAACAAGCATATTAAAGTGTTCACACATGTTTGCTCATCCTTCAGACCACGTGGAGCAGCTGAGGAACAAGTAAAGTGGATGGTGTTCCCATTTCCTTTGGAAGGAGCTGCGAAATAATGGTTTTATGGTCTACAACCTGGAGATGTGGATGATTGGAATGACCTGGTGAGATGCTTCATGAAAAGATTATTCCCCACCTCTAGAAGCACATCCATCAGAAACGAGATCTATACCATCAAACAATCATCTGGAGAAACCCTTTATGAGTACTTCGAACAATTTAAAAAGCTATGTGCCAGCTACCCACATCAAGCCATCGAGGATCATCAATTTCTTGCCTTATTCTATAAAGGCTTACTAGAAAATTATAGGAACCTTCTTGAGGCATCATCTAGAGGTTCATTGATTGAAAAATCTCCAGAAGAAGAAAAAGGATTGATTGAGAGGATTTCTCAGAACTCGCAACAGTTTGGTACAAGAGGTACTGGAACAAGAGGTATTCATGAGGTATGAACTTCTCATCCATCACCCTTACTAGAAACTAATATTGAAGAGATGACTAGTTTGGTGAGACAGATAGCCTTTAACCAAGTGGGTGAACAATAAGCACCAGCTAAGGTATGTGGTTTATGCGCATCACCTGATCATTTCGCTGAACAATGTGATGAAATACAGAGATTGGAAATGTGTGCGGAAACCATTTAACCATGGAAGTACTAACAAAATATAGGATGGAGAGATCCAAAGGTTGTTCAATATGGGTTTTGAAATTAGCAGAACCAAGCTAGACCCCCATTCCAGCAACAATTCCAAAATCCCCCACCATTTCAACAAAAGCAATCTTATAGCCAGCCTTCTCATCACCAACCCCCCACTTTCTTAAAATCCTATGAGCATCCATCAACCGGTGCACAAACCATAATTTTGAACCAACATCATATATCTGAAATTGAGGGACTGAAAGGCTCTGAAAATGATTTGACCACCAATTTTGAAGGACTTATGGAATTTTTAACCAAAAATCCTGGGAAACATCCTCCCAAACAATCCCAAAACCAAAGGATAATGTCAACATGATAACAACAAGAAGTGGAAAAGAGATCTCACCACCAGAATCCCATGAAACTAAAACAAGACCACTTGAGTGGAGGGAGAATGAAGTTGAAAAATCTGAAAATTCTGTGAAAATTCATTGTGAAGAAGAGAAGAAAGTGGAGGAAGAGAAGGATAGGTGAAGGAAGAAGGGACCAGAAACACCATTTCAAAGGAAAAAAAGGGAGAAGAAATAATTAACCCCCCCATTTCCATCAAGGATGATCTAATCAATGAAATTGCATGAGGAAGCACTTCAAAAAGAAATTCTGGACACCTTTCAGAAAGTGGAATCAATATCCCCTTACTTGAAGCAGTAAATCAAATTCCAAATCATGCTAAATTTTTGAAGGATCAATGAACTAATAAGAAGAAACTTCAAGTGAATGAAATGATAAACTTGGGAAGAAGTGTCTCAACCCTTATCACACCACAATTTCCAACCAAATGTTAAGATCCAGGGACATTTTCTATTCCATGCAACATTGTTTCGTTAAATTTCTCTAATTATTTGTGTGATTTAGGTTCTTTGATTAATGTATTGCCTCACTTGGTATACACTTCTTTGCAGATGGGAGACTTGAAGCCCACAATAGTGGTTTTATAGCTTGCAAACAGATCCACATTTTTTCCTGCAAGATTTTTGGAGGATGTTCTTGTGAAATTCAAAGATATCTTGTTCCTAGATAACTTCTATGTGCTCAATATGGTAGAATATAGTAGCCTGTCACATTCACCCATCATTTTGGGGAGAAAATTCTTGAAAACAGATAAAACTATCATCAATTTCCATGAGGGGACACTCTCCATGGATTTTGGAGAGAGCATAGTCCACATCAATATTTTTGAATCCATGAGGCACCCACCGGATGGTCACTCCCTCTTTTCACTTTCTCATGAAGTTGGTGAAGAACCCATTGAAGAATCAGGTTTGCATTATGAGTTCTTAAACATAGTAGAGACTTCTTCCATTGTAAATATCATTGAACATGTGGATGCCCAACATGATGGAGATTCTGACTTCATGAGGGAGGAAGAGGTAAAATCTGATTTCTTTGATGATTTATTAACTGATGAGGAAGATGATATGGTTTCTTGTGTGTAGGAGGTCCAATGTTTGGAAGTGGGAGATGTCAATTTAATTTCATCCCTTTAGCATCCCCCTGATTTGGAACTCAAACCACTCCCCACTAATTTTAAATATGTGTACCTTAGGGAGGGTGAGAAACTACTAGTGAAAATTGCTAATAATATATCTGAAATCCAAGAGAAATCATTGATAGATCATTTGAGAGAGATTATCGAAGCAATCGGGTGGAGTTTAGGTGATATTCCAGGAATCATCCCAAATATATGCTAACATAGAATTTTTTTTGAGGGAGATTCCAAACCTATCAGGAAACCCCAAAGGAGGTTGAATCCCAATTTAATGGAGGTTGAAAATAATGAGGTTGAGAAGCTATAGGAAGCTGGGATCACCTATCCCATCTCAGATTCATAGTGGGTTAGTCCAATTCATGTATTTCCAAAAAAACTGGCCTAACCACTGTGAGGAATGAAAAGAATGAATTAATCCCTGTGAGAATTCAAAATAGCTGGAGTGTGTGCATTGATTTTAGGAAGTTGAATTAGGTCCCTTGGAAAGATCATTTCCCCATTCCCCCCATTGATCTGATGTTAGAGAGATTAGCAGGGAGAACTCACTATTGCTTTTTTGAAGGATTTTCAGGTTATTTCCAGGTACCCATTGCTCCTGAGGATGAAGAGAATACAACATTTACATGTCACTTTGGCACATTTTCATAGAAAAGGATTCCATTTGGATTATGTAATTCTCCAGGTACATTTCAGAGCTGCATGGTAAGTATATTTTCTAATCACATTGAAGATTTCTTGGAGGTTATCCTGGATGATTTCACAGTGTTTGGAAACCCTTTTGACCATTGTTTGAAAAATCTGGAAAAAGTATTGAAAACATACATTTAAAAGAATCTTGTATTAAATTTTGAAAAGTGTCATTTCATGGTTGAGAGTGGGATTGTTCATGGTCATGTCCTTTCCAAAAATGGAATTGAATTTGATATTTCCAAAATTGAAGTGACAAATTCTTTGCCTTAACCAACTTGTGTGAAGCCTGTTAGATCTTTTTTAGGACATGCAGGATTATACAAGAGGATTATCAAGGATTTCAGTAATACTTATCTTCCCTCTCTAGATTTCTTTTGAAAGATGATGATTTGGATTTCAATGGTGCATGTAGAGGAATCATTTGATGAGCTGAAGAGGAGATTGATTCAACCACCGCTGATGTATCCACCAAATTGGGTAGAACCATTTGAGCTACTTTGTGATGCTTCCAACCAAGATGTTGGAGCAATCCTTTCTCAGAAAATTGAGGGCAGGCCACAAGTCATTGCATATGTTTCAAGAACCTTGGATGCGGCTCATTTCAATTACACAACCAGAGAAAAAGTGTTTTTAGCAGTTATTTTTGATTTGGAATGACTTAGATCATATCTTCTTGGAACTAAAGTCGTTGTATTTTCTGATCATGCAACTCTTAGGTACTTGAGGAAGAAGTCTGAAGCTAAACTGATGTTGGTGAGTGTAGAGACCCAAATCATGACGTACATGGACATTACATTACTTTTGCGTAATACTTAATACATAACAAAAACAGACACATGAGGACCGTAATAGTTTAGTGTCATTGGAAACTCGGAATATAGACATCTAATCATGTTGAAAGATCTTCAACATCTCCCATAATGATCTTCCCATTTTTTTTCCTTACCTAAAACCTTTCTTTATTTCCTGGGGAAAATAAAACATAAAAAGGGTGACATCAAATGCTCAGTAAAGAGTAAACATAGATAACATAAAACAATCCATAAACATTTGAAATCAAAAACTTGAATATGAAATCTAAACATTAAAACCTTAATCAAAGACATAAATCTTGGAAGTACGTAAGGAAAATATCATAAAGTAACATCAATCATGATAAAATAGTATGGGAATAAATCATGTAATTGTGGCAACCATTCAGCACATGTTATGATTTCCATAGTAGCCAAGGCATTGCTACCAAGACCATCTTAGTGGACAAAGTCCCTTTCTGAATTGAGTTCACTCCTCGTTTCAGTCATGTAACACTGAACCGGATTAACTTACCATTCCTATCATGTCTATATCAGGGGATATAAATCTTTACCCAATGAATTGGAGGTAGATATAGGTCCCACCCATCTCATATTTAAATCATTCTTACGTGTGCCACAACATAAACACAAATCATTCATCATTACCCAAAGAATAAATTGGATTTCATAAACATCATTCCATCATTATATAATCCATATAAAACAAATGGATATCATTTCATCATAAGAAAAGTGAAACCATATAAATCATAGAGACATTATACTTGAATCATACACATATAAAATAATGTCATCTTAGATGAAAAAATGGTTTTGATAAAACACATGAAATGTATTTTTGAAGAAAATATCATTTCTTCTTAAAAATAAATTTCTTTTCACAAAATGTCATGAAATTTGAAAAGAAAGATATTTTTTGAAAATAGTCATGAAATATTTTGTAGGACTATTAATGAAAATAAGCCTGTATAAAACCGTAAAAAAATTTCATGTCGTATAAGTTAAAAAATACATTTTTCTTGTACTTTTGCCAAAAAAGTCAAAAAGTGCCTCATATGGTAAAAATAAGATTCCTTACATACCATGTATTAAAAGTCAAAGATGGTTAAAAAGGACTTTAAACATACATGAAAACACTTATATAAAACTTGGACATGGATGATAGAAATAACCCCAGTAAATACTTACGAATAAGCAATCTCGGAAAGAAAATAGATTTTCAAAATTATCCCTTACCTAATGTTCGATATGATTCATATGTATCCAAACCTCCTGTATAATGATTTAAATAATGTCATTGACTTATTACAGAATCATATTGATTTTTATGATATCATATATGGTTCACTTATGACTTTATATTACCCGTTCTTTTGTAAATTCCATTTTAAAAAGCGTTTTGGGTAAAATTGTTACATTTATTCATATGTGTTTCGACTTGTAGTTCTTGATATTATTACATATATCCAGATTTACATATTTCCAGAATGTAAAACATGATTTATTTATAATATATATTAATCATAAACATATATATTATATATCGATAAAAGGAATGAAATACACCGTTCATGGAGACGGTAGGCCGTACGTACGCATGAACGCTGTTTTCGTTTCCTTATTTAATTGTATGAAATTAAGTAGATGACATAAATATATATACACATAAATCCAGTATCATTATTATGTCATATATTTCATGATTACTTATTTTATATACTTTATAATCATTCATGAATGGTTAACATGGAGAATGAATCTCATCGCGTCGTGGAGACGGTAGTCCGTACGTACGCATGAGAGATGATATCATTTCCATGATTGTGGAATTTCATTGAAGTGTATAAATAATAATTCAGAATCAATATCACTTTGAAATAATCATATATAGTTGTTTATTTACACCATTATACCCATCCAAGTAAGGTGGTGGTCGAAAACAGATTACACCACGACGTGGAGACGGTATTCCGTACGTACGCACACGTGGTGATTTCGTTTTCCGTAGGATGGATAGATGGTGAAATAGGGTTGTTTAATACTTATAATAACATATCATTATATTATTGATACTTATGTTATTACTTAATAATTAAACAACTAAAGAAGAAGTAGTAGAATAAGAAATAACGTTGAAAGAATCGTTAACGGATATTACCTCTTCTTTCAACACTCCTTTTTGAAACCTCTTCTTAGGGCACTAAGACTTGTCTTTGAAGAAGACCATAACCTCTAGGATGTTTCTAGGGAAGTGTATAAGAGAAATAGGCAGGTTTTGGACAATCATGAAGGCTCAATGTGGTGTGAGGAAGAGAGGGAGGAGATGTCCTTTTATAAGGTAGGAGAGGGGCGCCTTTGGAAGAAGTGAAAATATTATTTTATTATAAAGTCATATTCGGTTTTTAATAGCTCTAAATTGAGTTATTTCGAAGGAAAGGTGGGTATGGGTTGAAATAATCTCATACAATAGAATTTAGACGAGTTTAGGGTTCTCTTTAAACCTTATCATTTAGATTAAACTTGAAGTTAAATAATTTTTCTTTTACCGTGTCTTCTTGTTTTCTTACACTATAATGTTAATAAACATACTATAACAAGCCAAAAGAACCCCACGTTGTTTATTATTAATATATACAACCTTATATAAGTCATTTGGCCTAACTTTAGATTTTTAGGAACAAAATAACAAATAATAATATAATGTTTGTTTTAAAAACTATTTTATGTCAATTTTGACACTATTTGGTAATTGATTTTTGTGAAAATATTAACAGAATCATTATTTCGAAAAAGGTTAACTTAATAAATACTAACATGTCATATTAAGCTAGAAAATTAGTGTAATTTATAAAAAGTCTAAAAATACATTTATTTGGGTAATTATAACATCAATTATGTGAATATTTCATTAATAAGATAATTACTACATCATCATTGTGTCACAAATAAATTAAATTAGTTAATGTCTAAAAATTAAAAATAAAATACCATTATTTAGGAAATATTTTTATATTTCTAATTAATATTAATAGTCTATTTTATCTTATGTATAACCCTATATTAAAAATTATTTATTTACTAAACTTTGATTTTAACTATTTTAACCCTTCTTTAAATAGATTAATAATAAATGTCCTAATATAATCCAAGTGGGCCTAAATTTTCATCTTTTATGGATAAGGTTGTTTTTGGTTGAATTAAACTTATCCAATAGAATAAGGACATGTGTTAGGGTAATAATAATATCATTTTTACCCTTAATTACCCTATTTACTTTTAACCATGGTAAATAAAAGTAAAAAAGTTATTATTCACCAAAAATTATTTTTATCTCATTGAACAACATTTTACATAGTCACATCAACCGTGTCTCTCGAATTTTTAAAATTCCATTCACATAAGCGGTAAAATTATGTTTTATGTAAATTTGCAAATTATCCTAGCAGGTCGGTAAAAGACGGTGAAAAGTTCAAAAAAAATTATATATCTAAAATTATTATAAAATGACTCCAATTAATTACATTGGACTTATATTGGTATTATGTATCACTTTTTACCTAAAATAAAGTTAAATAAAATAAATAATTATTTAAATAAAAATTTGGTTTTTAAATAGTTACCCAGTGTTTTCACTATTCATCTAAAATTGAAAGTTTTCCGAAAAATACAAAAATTTCACCCTAAGCTAATTTTGAAATTCCAAATCCAAAAATGAATTCCATTTTGATAGATAAAATTTCAAAAAGTGGGTATTACTATTCATAATGGCTAGTTCATAATAATATAATAATAATATCTCGTTTAGTGAAACTTTGTATTGCGTACTGCACACACTATCGAAGAAGGTCTTGATTGCATGTAATGTTAGCCAAGTCAGGGCTGCGTGTAGTGAAATCTCCATTTGGTGTTGCGTATAACATAATCAAAACTTATTTCATTTATACATTAAAAAAAATCTATACTTAATGTTGTGTAGAATAATTTCCACAAAACGAACTTCAAATAGTGTATAACACTAGTCAAGAATAGTGTTGCGTATACTGCAAGCTAATACGGTGTTGCCTATAGTACAATCTAATCATGGTGTAGTGTACAACACATGAAATCAAAGTAATTAAAAATAATATATCTCATAAAATCTCGGGCTCTTACATTCTACCCCCCTTAAAATGAATTTCGCCCTCGAAATTCTTCGGGGTTGTAAATGGTTTATTACTTGAAATTTTCATTCATAGAAACCCACGTCGTAAAAAAAGAATACTAAAACTTCATTTTAAAAAAGGAAAGTTAGAAATTCAACGTTTACCCAGATTAACTCATCATTGGTTTTCCACATAGGAGAACATATGTGAAAATATGGATATGAAAGAGAAATCTAACAATCATGTTCAGATGGAGAGTGGTAGAGAACATGGCTATCAAATATCCAACAATCACAAAGCCATAGATTTGTGATGATCTAAGATACCATCTGATTCGTTGGATATAAGATCACTAGGACAACATTTTTGGTTTTCAATATCATTTCCCTAAAGTTGAAAATTTTGAATTAGAAGAAATACTTGCTTGATTTTGGTATAATCTCACTATTGTTCGTGCTTTGAACAATTTCCACATCATCTCTTAATGAAATGAAGTTGAATTTTTTATTCGTAAAGTGCTAATAGATCATGTGATAGAATGATGGGTCATTCCATCTATCTCAAATAAAAGGTTAGAAAATGTTATCGAATACATAAGTCCATGTCTGGTGACGTTAATCAGATATGATTCCAAACATGGACTTATACTTCATCTATCATACCGCTTAATAAAATAAAACTAGTTTCTACTAACCAGGGACTTCCTGTAGGGCAGTGGTATACAATAAAGGACAGTCACACTTCAGTTGTGGGTTTGATTCCCATATCCTTGTCCGACGCGACGGGTTGTCGCACGTCCTGCAGGTTGTCCTTTTTCTAAAATTACATCATTATGACATTCCATCGATAATATCGAAAATACTTCTAGCCTTAATATAACTTATGTTTAACATAATCCATTCCAATCTTTAGGCTTATCCAAAATACTACTGTCCAATCTCATATTATAGTGTAAACGATTAGCAGAGAGTTCATATAACAAGCATGTTAATACCATTGTTGATCCCCATATATCATAAGATATGTCTTGTTGGTCACATTCCAAACATTTGAAGGCCTTAATCATGTATTCTCTTGAAAAAAATGAATACCCATTGAACCTTAGTGAAAACATGAATGCAGCTAAAAGTTAACACTTTCCACATACCAAAATCCTTAAAATTCTATATACTCAAACCATAATGTCACATAGTCCATATATCAGTCATGAGCTCATGAATACAATCAAACATCTCATTATCTTCTTATCCCTTAATTATGTGCATATCATCTACTTTCCAAAAATATCGGAATACCCATTCATGTTCGCTGGTACCATTCATCATACACATTCAAAACTTAAGGAAAGACAACATTGTAACAATTCTTAGATGTCTCTTTATTCCATAGTACCATGAGATTACTTATACAACATTTCTCATGATAAACATGTAATCATTCAACTACATTCTTAAACCATTGACCGAGCTTGAACAATTCTTTCACTTCACATATCATTTGTAGTATCGTCATCATCATCCACATAAATACTACCCATATGACCATGCTGATTCTCTTTAGGAGATTTTCCCTTAGGGAATTGGTTGGCATAATGCTTATACATTCCACATTTAAAACATTTAACCCTTGTTAATGTCTTAGAAATACCATTATCCTTGTCTATGGTGTTACTTGAACCTTTTACTTTACAATTACTAGCTTTGTGTCCTTATTTTCCACTCCTAAAGCATCTTCCAGTTCCTTTGAAACAATCTCCTTGATGCCTCTTCCCACATGACTTACATGAGAGAAATTGAACTTTCTTTCCTCTATGATCATCATGAAACTTCATCTTTCTCTTATTAACTGAGTTAGGAAACATACCAAAGTAGAGATTATTGATCATAATATGAGATTGATGATTAGGTATAATAACAATGTTTCACCTTCCAAATCCCATTTCATTTTCTTGATCATGAAGAATATCACTCCATTGCCTTTCAAATTCTCCATTATCGCGAATCTTCTTGTTTCCAGCCATTTTCTAAAACCCAAAAAGAATAGCGTGAGAGGAAAAAATCATTCTAGGGAAAAAACATAATAAAAGGGGATTACCTTCAATATATAACATCTTAGGGTTAATTTTAGGATTGTTACCATAATTATAGGACTATAACTGATACGTATACATAACCTTAGGGACATCCCTAGACATACCATAGAAATATCTCTCTGGATCCCACTAAAGTTTTCATATCCTTGTTTCCAAAGGTTAAATAAACCTTTATTATGATACCAGCTGTAGAGACCCGAATCATGACATACATGGACATTACATTACTTTTTTTGGAATACTTAATACATAACAAAAATAGAAACACAAGGACCGCAATAGTTTAGTGTCTTTAGAAACTCGGAATATAGATATCTAATCATGTTTAATGATCTTCAACATCTCCCCTAATGATCTTCCCCTTTTTATTTCCTTACCTAAATCCTTTCTTTATTTACTAGGGAAAATAAAACATAAAAAGGGTGATGTAAAATGCTCAGTAAGGGAAAACATAGATAACATAAAACAATCCATCAACATTTGAACGAAAAAACATTAAAATGAAATCTAAACATTAAAAACTTGAGAAAGACATAAATCATGGAAGTACGTAAGGCATATATCATAAAGTAACATCAATCTTGATAAAATAGTAAGGGAATAAATCATGTAATTGTGGAAACCATTCAGCACTTGTTATAATTTCGAAAGTAGCCAAGGCATTGCTGCCAAGACCATCTTAGTGGACAAAGTCCCTTTCTGAATCGAGTTCACTCCTTGTTTCAGTCCTGTAACACATAACTAGATTAACTTACTGTTCTAGCCATGTCTATCTCATGATATATAAATCGTTACCCAATTCATTGGAGGGAGATATAGGTCCCACGAATCTCATATTGAAATCATTCTTACGTGTGCCACAACATAAACATAATTCATTCATCATATCCCAAAGAATAAATTGTATTTCATAAACATCATTCCATCATTACATAATCCATATAAAAAAATTGATATCATTTAATCATAAGAAAAGTGAAACCATATAATTCAAAGAGACATTATACTTGAATCATACACATATGAAATAATGTCATCTTAGATGAAAAAATGGTTTTGATAAAACACTTAAAATGAATTCTTGAGGAAAATATCCTTTCATCTTCAAAATAAATTTCTTTTCACAAAACATCATGCGATTTGAAAAGAAAGAGATTTTTTTTAAAATAGTTATGAAATCTTTTGGAGGAAGCTTCATGAAAATAAGGCTTTATAAAACCTTAAAAATCCTTTAATGTTGTATAATTAAAAAAACATTCTTCTCGTACTTTTGCCGAAAAAGTCAAAAAGTACCTCGTATGGTAAAAAATAGATTCCATACATACCATGTAGTAAAATTAAAATATGGTTAAAAAGAAATTTAAACATACATTAAAACAATTTTATAAAACATGGACATGGTTGATAGAAATAACCCAAGTAAATACTTACAAATAAGCAATCGCGGAAAAAAATGAGATTTGCAAAATTATCCATTACCTTATGTTCGATATGCTTTGTATGTATCCAAACCTCATGTATAATGATTTAAATAATGTCATTGACTTATTAAAGAATCATATTTATTGTTATGATATCATATATGGTTCACTTATGACTTTATATTACCCGTTCTTTTGAAAATTCCATGGTAAAGAGCGTTTTGGGTAAAATCGTTTCATTTATCGAATGTGTTTCATCTTTTAATTCTTGATAATATTACTTATATCCTGATTTACATAATTCCAGAATGTAAAAAATGATTTATATATAATATATATTCATCATATACATATATATTATAGATCTATAAAAGGAATGAAATACATCGTTCATGGACACGGTAGGTCGTACGTACGCATGAACGTTGTTTTCATTTCCTTATTGAATTGAATGAAATTAAATAGATGACATAAATATATATACACATAATTTCATTATCATTATTATGTCATATATTTCATGATTACTTATTGTATATACTTTATAATCATGCCTGAATGGTTAATATGGAGAATGAATCTCATCATGTCATGGAGACGGTAGTCCGTACGTACGCACGAGCGATGATATCATTTCCATGATTGTGGAATTACATTAGACTATATTTATAATATTTATGAATCAATATCAATTTGAAATAATCATATATAGTTATATATTTACACCATTATACCCATCCAAGTAAGGCGGTGGTCGAAAACAGATTACACCACGGCGTGGAGACGGTATTCCATACGTACGCACGCGTGGTGATTTCATTTTCCATAGGATGGATAGATGGTGAAATAGGGTTGTTTCATAATTATAATAAATATCATTATATGAGTGAAACTTATGTTTTTACTTCATAATGAAACAAATAAAGAAGAAGAAGTAGAAGAAAAAATAATGTTGAAAGAATCAATAATGGATATTACCTCTTCTTTCGACACACCTTTTTGAAACCTCCTCTTAGGGCACTAAGATTGGTATTTGAAAAATACCAGAACCTCTACACTGTTTCTAGGGAAGTGGAGAAGAGAAATTGGTAGGTTTTGGACGAGCTTGAAGGCTCAAAGTGGTGTGAGGAAGAGAGGGAAGAGGTGTCCTTTTATATGGGAGGAGAGGGGCACCTTTGGAATAACTAAAAATATTATTTTATTATAAAGTCATATTCATTTTTTAATAGCTCCAAATTGAGTTATTTCGAAGATAAGGTGGATATGGGTCAAAATCCTCTCATTCAATAGAATTTAGACAAGTTTAGGGGTCTATTTTAACCTTATCATTTAGATTTAACTTTAAGTTAAATAAATTTTTTTTTACTATGTCTTCTTGTTTTCTTACACTATGAGGCTAATAATATTACTATAACAAGCCAAATGACCCCATGTTGTTTATTATTAATATATATATCCTTATATAATTCATTTGGACGAACCATATATTTTTAGGAATAAAATAACAATTACTAATATAATATTTGTTTTAAAAACTATTTTATAACAATTTTGACACTATTTGGTAATTAATTTTTGTGAAAATTATAACAAAATGATTAGTTCAAAAAAAGTTATCATAATCAATACTAACATGTCATATTAACCAATAAAATTAGTGTAATTCATAAAAAGTCTCAAATTATATTTATTTGTGTATTTATAACATCAATTATGTCAATATTCCATTAATAAGATAATAACTGCATCATCATTGTGTCATAAATAAATTAAATTAGTTAATGTATAAAAATTACAAATAAAATAAAATTATTTAGGAAATCATTTTAGCTTTCTAATGAAAATTAATAGTCTATTTTATCTTATGTATAACCCTATATTAAAACTGGTTTAGTTATTAATATTTGATTTTAACTATTTTAACCCTTTTTATATAAATTGATAATAAATGTCCTAATCTAATCCATGTGGGACTAAATGGACATATGTTATGCCTATGTTTGTTTTTGGTTGAATTAAACTTATCATATAGAATTAGGACATGTGTTAGGGTAATAATAATATCATTTTTAACCATAATTACCTTATTTACTTTTAACCGTGGTAAATAAATGTAACAAGTTAGTATTCACCAAAAATTATTTTTATCTCATTGAACCACATTTTACTTAATAACATCTACCTTGTCTCTCATATTTTTGAAATTCCATTCACAGAAGCGGTAAAATTATGTTTTATGTAAATTTTCAAATTCTCCTCGGAGGTGGGTAAAAAACGGTGAAAAGTTCAATAAAATTTTTATATATCTAATTTTATTATAAAAGGACTCCAATGAATTACATTGAACTTATATTGGTATTATGTATCAATTTTTATGTAAAATAAAGTTAAATAAAATAAATAATTATTTACATAAAAAGTCGATTTTTAAATAGTAACCCAGTGTTTTCACTATTCATCAAAAATTGAAAGTTTTCAGAAAAATACCAAAATTTCACCCTAAGCTAATTTTGATATTCTGAATCCAAAAATGAAGTCCATTTTAAAATATTAAATTTCAAAACATAGGTATTAATATTCATAACGGCTAGTTCATAATAATATTATATAAAATATCTCGTTTAGTGAATCATGGTATTGCGTACTACACATGCTATCGAAGAAGGTCTTGATTTTGTGTAATGCAAGCCAAGTCAGGGCTGAAGGTAGTGAAATCTCTATTTGGTGTTGCTTATAACATAATAAAAACTTATTTCATTTATATATTAATCAAAATCTATACTTATTGTTGCGTAGAATAATTTCCACAAAACGAACTTCAAATAGTGTGTAACACTTTCCACGAATAATGTTGCATATACTGCAAGCTAATACAGTGTTGCGTATATTACAACCTAATCTTTGTGTAGTGTACAACACAAGACATCAAAGTAATTAAAAATAATATTTCTCATAAGATCTCGGGCTGTTACAAGTGAGATGCATGTTACTACTAAAGGAGTTCAACATAGAAAACAAGGACAAAAAGGGATTTGAGAACCAAGTGGCTGATCATTTAAGAAGACTTTCTAACAATGCTGAAGTTCAAATTCTAGAGAAATAACCATTGAATGATAACCTTCCAGGAGAGAAGCTTTACATTGTTGAAGGAGAAGTGCCCTGGTATGCTGACATGGTCAATTATCTGGTAAAATCTCAGGATCCATCTCATTTCAATTCTCATCAAATTCACAAACTGAAATCTGAATCTACATATTACATTGGGGATGATCCATTTCTTTGGAAGATTTGAAATGACCAAGTGATAAGAGATGTTTTCCAGAGAGTGAAATTGGTTTTTTCATTGTTTTTTTTCACACATTAGCTTGCGGAGGCCACTTTGGACCTCAGAGAACAACAATGAAGGTTTTAGAATCTGGACTTATTGGGAAACCATTCTTAAATATTCTCATGAATTTTGAAAAAGGTATCCAAAATGTCAGTTTTCTGGAGACATCTCAAAGAGACAAGAAATGCCCCCAAAACCACTTAATTTTTGTGAGATTTTTGAAGTCTGGGGGATAGGTTTTATGGGCCCTTTCCTAATGTCATTTTGAAATTATTATATCTTGCTTGGGGTTGATTATGTTTCCAAATGGGTGGAAGAATAAGCCACCATGACTGATGATTCTAAGTTTGTTTGTGATTTTGTTAGGACAAAAATCTTTTGTAGGTTTAGAGTGCCTATATAGATCATCAGTGATCATGGGACTAACTTTTACAATAGGAGAATAAGGTCTTTGCTAAAGAAGTATGGGGTGCATCATAAAACATCAACTCCCTATCACCCACAAAAAAAATGGTCAAGATGAAGTGTCCAACATGGAAATCAAAGGAATTTTGGAGAAGACTGTTAAACCAAATAGGAAGGATCGGAGCCAGAAGCTGGAAGACACATTATGAGCTTATAGGACAGCCTACAAGACCCCGATTGGAATGAGTCCATATAGGCTGATTTATGGGAAAAATTTTCAGCCACTTGTGGAACTGGAGCATAAGGTGTATTTGGCTGTGAGGAAGATGAATTTGGATCATGAAAGTGCTGGGGAAGAGAGAAGGTTTTAGTTACAAGAGATGGATGAAATTAGAAGATAAGCCTTTGAAAATTCCAAGATTTACAGAGCGATAACAAGAGTGGCTCATGACAAGCTGATCCAACCGAAATAATTCCATCCTAGAGATAAAGTGATGCTATTCAATTCAAGACTCAAGATGATGCCTGGTAAACTTTGTTCGAGATGGGAGGGTCCTTTTATAGTTACTCATGTATATCCTTTTGGTGCTGTGTAGATAGTGAAGTATGGATAGAAGAATCCATTCACTATTAATGGGCACAAGATGAAGAAATTCCATGTAACCATTCCATTAGATCCACTAGAGGAGATCCCGTTCCTCCAAGCTGTCTATAAATAAGATCCATCAGGATGTACCTCCCCTTTACATTTTTTTTGCTTCTATGATTCATTCTAAAATCTTCTCACATGTTAAATCCACTTGAATGCATTGAGTCACTGCATCATTTAATTATGGGGGAGGGAACCTTTGTAGTTTAGGATTTTCATTTGATGTTTTTTTTTCACTAAAAATAAAAAAATTGTGTGTTTTCAAATTTTTGTGTGTTTATGTTTTTAGTTTATTGTGTGTTTTTGAAACATTTAAGCAGAAATGATTATCATTTCCATTTTTTTAACCCATGTAATTGATTGAACTAATTTATTCCATGAAGTGATCTTAAATAAATGCTGAAAATGATTTTGTTTCAAGATCAATTCTTTGGGAATTTCATGAAAATACTCCGGTTTTTGAATCCCATGCCACATCTCGGTGTCTATATCTTTGAAATCACTTTCCTATGAGGCTTTTGAACCATTATTGTTATATTCTTTTCATTCAACTCACTTCTTGAGAGAACTAGAACATGCTTGTCTTAACAAAAATTTGATTCATTCCTTTCCTAACTGGAGGGTTTGGGTTACATGTGTTTTAAATGGTTGAGGCATTTCTGTGGTTTGAAAGCCCCCTATTTAAGATAATCCTATTCATTATGGCATAACTTGTACATTTAATCCGTGTATCCCATAGAATCCATGAATAAACTGTTAGGTTAGACACATTATAATCCAATTTTCCATATCCAACCTACTCTTGAAGTGAAATTTCATGATCTAGTTGAACTTAAGTGTGGGGGAAGCTGTCTTGTGTTGTGCTAACTTATTTATGAAACTTTGGGTGGAAATTCAAATGCTGAAGTGATGTGTGTGTTGATGAAAAGTAATTTTGATGAAATCTGTGCCTTTTCTGGAGCTTCCATGATATGAGAGGCTTTTCCATTCTGGAGCATCTAATGGAGGATAAAAGTTGTGCCTTTTCTGGAGCTTTCAAGAAAAATCATGCTTAAGAAGATTGAAATTTCTGCTGCTGAAATTCTGATCTATTTGAACATTTCTTGATATTTCATGATGATATATCTGAATTTATACTAAGTGGAGTGAGGAGGATACTATACTTGAGTGAAAATTATAATTGTTCAATTTTGATTCAAAAAGAGAAAAACACTCCTCATTCGGCCTCATAATTTTTCACATAAAAATCCTACCAACCAAAAGCCACAGAACAACCTTTCAAAGTCCTCATGATAAAAAAATGTCCTTGACTCACATTGGGTGGAGAATTATGAGTTTTTCAAACCTATGGTGACCCTAACATTGGTTTGGATGAGAAAATCTTTGTTGAAAATTGATATTTGTGAGATGAGAGAAAATTCATGTGAGGTAGGTGTCTTGTGAGCATGGGAGGAGAAATAAAGAGGAAAAATATTTGATGATATTATTTTAGAACATAGAATAATGGTTATGGCTGAGGCATGATATCTTTTATTTCTTGATGTGGAATTGGTGGATCTAAATGGCATGTTTTTCGAATTTGGTTTGATTTTGATTTTGATTTTGACTTGTCCGGGAGTCCAAGTGCTATGTGTGGGTGAATTGGTAGAGATAATATTTTCATAATTTTTCATAAGTGTTTCAATGATTTAACCCCTTCCAATTAAACAATTTGAGCTGATTTGTACCATTTTAGTGTTTTGGAGAATTATGGGCTTAATTATGGAAATTGGTTAATTGTGGAAATTTTGATGTTTTGTAAAGCTTATGTATTTCAGGCATACAATATATATTTTTGATCAAAATTGAATGATTCCTTTTTTAGGAAATCTATTATCGTGGGAATCATTTTATCCTTCTGGACCCAAAGCTCAATCCATCATTTGGAAGCTCAAATTCAGCTCAGAAGTCAGGCCTTGAAAACTGTGTACAGAACTGCATAAATTTATTGTGGGGGCCATATCTCATTAACGACCCAACCATTGGACCTGGAAAACATCTGGAGTGACATGTTTTATTAATATTTCCTCGCATGATCCTTTCATTCCCAATGTCATCAATGCGTTGGAACTCGATGCAATGGAAAATGGAATGTCTGTCTGGTAGAATTAAATATTCATAGTACGACGGCCATAACTCCTTAATTTCTTGGACAATGAAGTTGAAACATCGTGTGTCAATAGAGGAGGGATGGAGAAACAAATTTCATGAAGGACCAATTCCCAAATTCTGTCATTTACTATGCCAACCGGATGCAATCTTTCGAGGAAGTAATTTTGGAGGGAAATTTTCTACTCCCCAAGCCTATAAATAAAAGTGTTCACTTCCATTCAAAGGTGTTGAATAAGGTGAAAGAATGGCTATGCTATAATATTGAGTTCTTGAAATTATTTTTGTTTTCTATTAATTTTACTTAGTTTCATCAATCTCTCTTCTTCCCCTTTCAACTCTAATACCCTTCACATGGAGCAGTAAAACGTTTGAGTGATCGGGGAAGGGGGAGTTTCTCTTTTGTAATGTCGGAGTTTTGTGCTCAATTGTAAAACCATATCATTCTTTTGAATTACATCTATTATTAGTGATTCCCAATTCTCCTAATGCGATCGTGTTTTGAGTTTGGTGTATTAATTTTTTATAGCTTTGGTTAAAGATTTTTAATCTCCCTCCGCCTAGTGAAATTTGTCTTGATCAAGCAGATTGTGTTAGGTGGTGAGTGTCAAAGGATCATTGGCACGTGTGTGGAACTAGTAGACACTTTCTAGAGTTTTATGGAGAAAACAATTCCCAATCGTTACTTGCCTTAGTTTTTTAGGTATTGTTTATGAACTTCCATGCACATAGGAGTGAGTTCTATTTTCTTATTTAACCGAGGGTGATATATGACTCGATCGAGGAGTCATTCATTTTTAATTCAAAAGAAGAGTGGTATGATGATCTTCGTGACTATGATGACATTACAAAAGGTGATCCTACCCTGACCCCATCACTCTATTCATCCATTAATGTTCAACCTTTCTTTTCAATTGCTTCCTTTTTTTTCAACATAAACAACTGTCAAAAATATCCTCTTCTTCTTTCTTTAATTTAAGAGACAAATGTAATTTTTGTGCACTCCTCTATGGAGAAACCATAGGTTACCTAATTTATTTCATTTTAACATTGGTTTAATTTGTTTTTGTCACACCCCACGACATGAAGATGTCAACTGGCGTTGGTTTCCTACATTCCCACTGATAACATTCAGTGGTTGTATCTACTCATCCAAAGAACAATCAACCATAAAGATTCTCTCTAGCACCCTGACATATGTAATAATGCATAGAGGAATTGTGCTGGCTCAGATTTCCTTTAAACACACCACTCTAGGAAGTTCGATCCCCGAAGCACTGATCGTACTGTATTCATAAAGTACCAGAAATGATCATTATGCCGCAATAAATACTCAGCTATCGACAAGTCATCCTGCTAAAGCTCTAAAAGTTCTAGGGAACACTCAGCCACTTCCTCTAGAAATTCCTCAGCCACCTATGAGTCGGCTCACCTTGAAACCTAAGGGGTATCTGATGCTAAAACACGTGTAAGGAACTAAGCCTACATGTGTCATCTACCAGTACGGCTGGTTGTAACTACTGACCAACATGCAGTGATATAGCTGACACACTACCTGAAGGTATTGTCTTGGGTAATGGTCCACATACCGAAGCCTCATTACTATGCGGACCAACCTCATGGTCACTCACTAGAAAACACTAGTTTCTATGATAACCATCTGCTCTACTAGTGTCTCATCTAGGTGGAAAACTCTAGTAATCTCCTCCATCTGGTCCTCTACTGCAAGGGAATCTTTCTCGCCTCGAAACCTCCGAGGCCTCTACTACTGGAACTCGTGCAATGAGATCAATAGGCGTGCACCAATTTCCAGTGCGGCTGGTGGCATCTTCTGCCCAACGGGTGGTGGTCCTGCTGGTACACCACCTGAAGGTTCCAACATAGTAAGCGAGCCCTACACTAGAACCTCATCGCTTGGTGGGCTGTCATCATGTAATCTCTCAGAACTCTAACAGGCTATCTGCATGGAAGCATCTTGAACAGATTCCACACGGTCAAAATTTATACATGGTGAGTTGGCCTAGTTGAGTGGACATAAAGAAATCTTTTGAAAACACACACACAATCAGTGTTTTCTTATACTGAGTCAAAAATCAGAAGTCAGGGTCCTGGTGTATGGATACTTCGGCCGCTACACCAATACTAGACTCCCTAAACTAAAAACCACACTTGGTACGCTTAACACTATTGCTTCACAGAAAAGAAAGATCAGATTCCTACATTCTGCGGTAGAACTGACTCCTCTAATACCAATTTGTCACGACCCATCCTCGGGACCCAAACCATGACTACCCCAAAGCCCGCCTTCCATAGGCAAGGGCAAACTACTAGCACCAAAGGCATAAATCCCTAAGTTGGTAGGGCATTTCCTTTATAAAAAGTAAACACACACAATCAGAGTACACAACTAAAAAAAACACTACGAAAAAATATATACAAAAGAAGTGTTGTATTGTTAAGGGGATAAAAATACAAGCCCAACAGTAAAGTACAATTACAACTGAAAACATGTATAACTAAAAATGGGACAAACAACTTAAATGTAAAGTGTAGCTCCTGGATCGTCCTCCAGGGCTCTTACTTTATGGGTTGGTACTGATGGCCACCTTAGCACTCCACGTCCCACAGACTCATCTATGTACCATCTCATTGTAAGGTCCACCTCCATGTTCTATCCAGTCCTAGTGCTCTCAGCCTCCGTCAATGCTGTCCATCGTCTGCATCAAACACAACGAGGTGCAGGCATAGCCCGTGTAGGGGTGAGTATAACGATACTCCGTAGGCACCCCAAGAACCTCAATGTCTCACAATATCCAAAAATGATAACCATAAAGTAAAGATTCAACATATAACCTTTACTTAGGTATATTCCCATACATATACCTAATTATCTAATAACTCATCAATCATGAGGTAAACGCAAAAGTCACTAACTCAGCTCAAAAAAAGGATTTTATTCTAGGGGTGGTATCATGTAACACTCCCATTCTATCTTTCGAAACCACAGCTTCTAGTGTACTCCACTATAGAGTATTGCGGGACTACCATGTCAGATAGAGGGGATTCGCACTATACTGGACTGCTGTGGTACTCCTCCTATCAAGTATCGTGGCTCTGCCACGCTCACACAGATGTGCTCCCCACCGTGGGTCTGCCGTGTCACACAGAGGCGCTCCCCCTCGTAGTCTGCTGAGGTACTCCTCCTCTCATGTACCGTGGGTCTTCCATGTTACACAGAGGCGCTCTCCACTATAGGTATACCACACTCACATAGAGGGGTTCCCCACTAGGCTAGTCGAAACACTCCGAGTCAGAAGTTCAGATGTCATCAGGTATCAGCTAGCTACTAGTTTTATGTACTCTACTCACTCGGGTCATGGAGGATCTGTTACATGAGATACTAGTTGAAACTCAAACTATCATGAAGTCCTAAGTATTATTATCTCAATGGTCCGCCACATCATAGGGGAATAAACGAAATAGACGGTGCATCAATCGGATGCCCGGTCAGTGAGTTATTGGGATTTCTGTTCCCGGGGCCATGTTGGTTTTTAAGTTCAAACCATCCCGACCATATCCCAACTGTGTCCAAAACTCATGTGGAATATGCCAAAAGAACCTTCATGCTTTAAGATTTCTGTCACCATAGATGGTTCGTTGATTGGACAATCGTAGCCCAAAATATGGTGGAAAAGGTGTATTTGGTCTAATCAGGTCCAGACTGGGGTCCAACCCGGTCCGTGGGTCTGACCCGATCCGTGGGTCCAACCCAGACCAGAAGGGAGTGGCCTGGCCCGAGGGGTGGCCTGACCCGAGGGCAACCCGACCCCAAGGGGCTGCCTGGCTCGAGGGGTCGACTCGTCCCGAGGGGGCGGCCCAACCCGGCGGCACAAAGGGCCCGGCTGGCAGGCGGCCCGCATGGCTGGTGAGCTGGCAGCCCGCGTGGTCGGATGTCTAGCAGCCCGTCGGGCCACCAAGCTGGCGAGCCTGGCAGCCAGGCGGGCTGTGCAAGGGGGGGGGGGGGGGTTCCACCCCTGTCTTTCTCAATGGTCGGCACATAGCGCGGATCCTGGTATCCATGGGACCCTTCGGGTCCCACCTGTAGCACGCACCGGTGGCCGGCTCAACTTCCCATCATCCTCTCTCCACCGTGGTTCTTCTTCAGAGCAGCACGATGGTGCCGCCCGCAGCCAGTCTGACAGCAGTAGCCTGGGTGGCCGCGACTCCTTCTTCTGGCATGATGCGACAGAACGGCATCCCTCCTGCAACGCCGCAGCCCGGTTCTCTACGCAGCGTGGCGATGTCATGCCCCTCAAATGGCCCAGCGGCCCTTGCACCACAGGCTTCATATGCAACCGGCTCATTGCCAGCCACCGCATGAACCTCTACGGCCTGTCAGCCGCAGCCCGCTTCTCTGCTGCGATCCTCTATTCCGGCGGCACTGTTGCGCCGCCACCATCACAAACAAATGAGAACAATCAAAGGGGGAGGGTCAGGTCATGTTCATGTAGTCCAAGCCATCCATGTTACTTTGATATCAATCGTCATAACATAATCTGAAGATTGAATGATGAAGAAAAAGAATAAAACCTCAACTCAAACCCCTAACTCGCTTGACGATGATCGTTGATGAAGTCGTGGGAAGGAGGCGTCATTTCATCACTATCATAACAGGAAGAGTTCAGGGAAGACGTGTCTAAGATGACGTCGTCGGTGTTCTTCGTGGGCGGTAGTGCTTCTACATCTTAACTCGGTTGAACAGGGAGATATGTCTATCGTTCTTCATTGGTAGAAGTGACATTCTTCGTTGGGAGAATTTTTCCCTACAAGTTCATCCATGTTATTCCTCCCCTCCCAATGGTTCCACCAAAGGAATGCTAAGTTAAAAATAATAGCAAATGTTCTCTATTATTTTTATGGAACAACAATTCAAATAATTGTGTTTAATTAAACGAGACAACTCATTTAATTAATGGAATGGAATGGTTCAAATTCAAAATTAGGGGAGGTGGGGAGTTCCAATTAAATGGAGAGAGGTGTACAATTAATTAATGGGGATTTTAAAGGGGTTAAGAAGCTCGGGTGGGACACACTAAATAATATCCTCCCATGGGATGTTATGTGTGGGTGGGCCCCACCACCATAACCTCTCATGGGTGGCTATGGTTTGGTGGCCCCCACCACTAACCTCCTCTTGGAGATTTTAACCACCATATAATAAAAATAAACTTAACACTTTATTTTTATACATTTTGATTTAAAAACCCAAAAAACTAACTCTCATTCTCCTCAGAATGTAACTATAGTGACGGTCTCACTATGAAATCAATGATTCTTCGAGCTCAATGATGCCCTCCTATTTTAATTCCAAGCACCGGTTCAAAAGTTATAAAATTCCACCTGCACGATTACTGAACGTACTAGAAAAAACATCAAAAAATTATTATCAGTCACCCTCGACCCGCGCCAGTCGAGGATAGGCTCTGGCTAGGTGGAACACTCCCCAATGAACCAAACGGTACTCTCGAATTTTCATTCTGAGTTACCATTTAGATGTTATTAATTTTATAATAAAATAATTCTCATTTAATTATTTTATTTTCGGCCAAAAACAATCTTTCTCTGGTGGCTCATGCCAGCCAACGTTAGAATCTTCTTAAAGAAAGAATATACTCACGAGTTCAGTGGTGGTATCAGATTTTTAATCTCAGTTACCTTTTGTATGTAATAATCATTTGAAAAATAAAATAATTTATTTAATTATTTTATTTACAATTATGCAATTTTGGGGATTACTCACAGGAAGCTTGTGCTGACAAATTTTATGTCACGCCAAGGGTAAACATGCCATCTTGAGCACAACGGTTCCCTCAAGTTTCTGATCTAAGTTATCGTTTAAGAGTTATTCCACTTTTTCTGGAAAACTACTTACGCATATTAACTTAAGCTTAACAAAAACTTCGACAGATCATTCTGGGCACTTCGGGCCTCGGAATCACGCGCTGTCAGATTTCGCGGACCCATAAAATTCCGATTTAATTAAAAAAAATTAGATGGAAATTCTGGGTCATTACACATTCATCCCTTATGATAAATAATAATCTATTAGAAAATGCACATAAATCACCCTACTCTAAATATATTAGTGGTACCAAGATGAACCATATTCATTGAGGGAACTTCTCTTGGGAAACATGAAGATCGATATATATCATTTTTCATGGTATTTTAGCTTTTTAAAGAGAAGAAACTTATATCCAATGTGATTATAATGCCACATCCTATAACGTTCTAGAAAATGAAAAATATCACTATGGATTTTTTTAATGGTCTCAATAAATTATCTAAATGAAAGAACATGATATGGGTTATGGTGGATCGAATCTCCATGTTTTCAATCTTATTATATATTTTTTTATTGTTCCCTCCTGGAAAAAATTTCAGTATATAGGTGAGAGACTCTGTATGGTGTTCCACAGTCGAATGTCTCTAATCATGATCCATGATATAACTCTAAATTATATAGATGTCTTCCACATTATTTTAATATTGAATTTAATTTCAGTATGTCATATCAAAAACTAATTGATGGCCAATATAAAAATAATTTTTCAATTATCATGGAAATTCTATGATCCTCCACAATTTAATTCAATATTGTATGGAATCAATATCACCCATTAGAAATGTTCTCAAAAAACAACATTATCAACTCAGGTTTTCAAATTTCTCAATATAAATCTCTATATGATAAGGAAAGTAAAATATCAAATTCTTTCCATAAAGTTGGTCAATGAATGTTACGTGGACCTATCCATTTCCAAAATATGATAGAGAATATTAAATCCCTAAAAAATATATAGAATAATCTCAAATTATGAAAAACAATATGTTGGAAATAGTCTAAGGGACATGGATTTTAATGTTTGAGATATATTTTTCCTTTGTATATAACCATGTAAGGGGACCATTTGGTTTAGAAATAAGGACATGATTAAACCTAGGTACATGTTCCTCTATTATAACCATGATCACATATGATCAATGTCTGATCATCTTTAAATTACCCCAGATATGTCTCATTTTTATGGCATGTTATGTGTATCTCTCATGGGGAATTACATACCTAACCCCCTGCATATACTGAATCCAGAGGTGGTACAACTAGAAATTTACCAATTTTATGTAGAGAATCATTTAAAGATCATGGAACATAGAGAAATAGATATGTGCAATAAGAAAAATCATCTTATGAATTTGTTACAGTGGACCCATAATTATGAAGAGGTGGCATTGGAAATAGAGGAAAATATAAAATAAAACTATCATAAACTATTATCAACATTTAATATAAGATGAATCTTTAGTGATGAAATTTCTAAATGGTTAAAAAAATTTACGCCCCAGATTTAATAATTGTTATTTTCCTCTTGAATTAAATATTTTTTATACTGTTATATAAATTATAATACTCATAAATAATCTGAAAACTTATTTCCTTAATAATTACTATTCCATTAATCAGAAATGAATGAAATAAAATTTCCCTAAAATATAATTTGGAAAAAAATTATAAAATAGAAATGATTAAATGAGAAGACAAAGATCACCTTAAATTACTATTTCATTCACCCCCATATCAATAATATATATATTTAAATATATGTAATTCAACCAATACATTAGAAAATGAAAATACATAACCATTATGGTAAATTTATATAATATTATGTGAATGAATTAACTGGAATTTATAGGTGATAATGAAAAAATTAAAATTGTTAGTTGACCATTGTAATTGTAATATGACTTTGATATAGTAACCTAACATTGGGAATATTACTAGACCTTGATAATAGTTACCTAAAAATTGAAATTGTAATTTTACCTCAATATTATAAACCGTGACATGAAAAATATTTGAAATGATTAATTTAATTAAATATAAATATTATAATTAAAAAAAAGCATTATCTAATAACTCAATTAAAGTATAAGAAAAAATTTATCTAACCTTATTTTAATATATTGAGTAAAAATAATATTTTTTATATTAAAAATAAAAATTAACTATTTTTGATATCTTCTCATAAGATGAATATTATTTGAGAAGTTTAAATTTCAAATTTATACAAGGGTAATTTTTCTTAATTTTCTAAAATACTTTAATTTTCACATGAATAGTATAAAAATTATTTCTCATAATCATTTTATCTAAAAATACATCATTTGGGATATAATAAGGACCTAATAATATATATGATGTGATGTTCAACCAAAAAACTTATATTCATAAATGATTCATTAAACTACATTTAACGCAAATTTGAAACCTAAAAATCATTTTACAAAACGTAATATATAAACTGATCGCTTAAATTTAAAAAAAATATCCACTATCCAGGTTAATAAAATAATTATTTAGAATTATAAATAGTCTTAAAGTATTTAAAAGAATTATATTATATTTATATATGATTAATATTGTTAAATTTCCATATTACATTTTTTACCTTTGAAATTTTTTTTAAATAATATTTTATTCTAAAAATACCTCTCTCCTCAAATATAAAGAACCTCTCTCCCTCCCCTTGGAACACAAAAAATTACACATATTTTAAATCCAATTTTATTCCCGAATAATTCATAAAATTCCCATTATAATACCTATATACATTTTCTATTTCTCCAACTCTAGTAATCAATGGGTTTTTAGTGTTGTATAAGATAAGATACAATAATAATTTAGTATGTTTCAACCAACATATATCTCTTTTTTATCCTCTCTTCCATTTTTCACCACCTATATTAGATGAAAACATTATAAGATTAAATTAACAATGTGATAAAATTATATAAATGATGTTAACCAACTATAATTTTTATATTTATGATATATATAAATTTTATACTTCCCTTTCAAACACTCCCATAAATGTCCCCATAAATGATGGTTGACCAAATATGGGGAAATATCATTGAAAAAAAATATAACCATCATCATGTAGTGATATTATGAATTTTATAAAATATATAAATATGTAATTGTATTTATTTATGATTAGGGAATTTAATCTACTCATGTATAATAACTTTGAATGAAATTAGTGATATTGAAACAAAACAAACAAATTTTATGAAAATATTATATCAAAACAGTTCATTTTCAACAATGAGTGTAAAAAATATTATCTAAAAATTATAATGGATATATATTTTAAAAAATTGAAATAATTCACTTCTATAACTACTTTTAAAAATCTTATGTTTATTATTTTAGAGGAATAAAATTAATAAAATAAATCAACAAATAAATTAAGGGGATACTAAATAAAATCTCATTTTAACTAGGTTATCCCTCCAATACATCTTTGATGTAGATATGACTATAATATTACCAAAATATAATTTCAATATTAAATTTTTTATGGATTTTCCTATTTTCTACCATTATTCTATTGGATAATAAAATTATTTTCAAAAAAGACTTTATTTCAAAAATAAATATTTAACTCTTCATTTGTTTTTTAGTCCAAAAACAATTTCTTTAATTAAATTTAATCATATAAATTATTCATTTAAGAACCCCAATGTTTATTCATGAATGATTTATTTATGAAAAATATTTAAAACCAATTCATTTACATTAATTATTTCATGACTATGGTTTTAATAAGATATATTTTTCTTGAATGATTATGTAAATTTTATGATTCGATGTCTATGTCCCGAATTATATAGCCTTCCAATGCATTAAATAATGTGATTTATCACATGAAATAATTTGTATTATGAAAGAACATGACTCTATATTTACACCTAATGATGATGTTTTGATTATCAAAATATGTTCATTCTGAACACGGTGATATCATTGTCCACAACTATGTGTCGTATTTCACCATTACAACATTATGTATCCTTTTTATGGGTTTCTACTTTCAATTCCTTTTAATTAATATCCCCCATAATAATTATGATGATCCTATACTTTTGACTAAATAAGAAACAATATTCCCAATAATATTATTTTGATTCATGACCATTACTCTACCATTTACTATTTTTACACCACCACACTATTTGGTGTATATCCACATGTCACAACATGTAATATGGATTACATGAGATTTTAGAGGGGTAAAAAAGATTGATTAAAATAAATACTTATATTTTTATTAAGAAAAAGTGATTTATGGTTATAATTTTTCCATGACACTAATTTTTTTTCATGAGTATATAGATATTATGTTTTATTATTTTAATGTTATTTAATAGTTAGTAAGGTATCTATAGTTAAAGTAACTCAAAATTTAAATAATTTGATAAAATGATTAGAATGATTCTATATTCTCTCATAAAATTAAATTATTGTGAGTTTAGGTTATTTTTTAACCCTTATAACTTATCTTTTACCCATGTTTAAACATATGAAAATTTTTAAAATATCAAGGAATTATTATATTTAATGGTCATGAAAGAAATAATAAAAGTAAAAGTGATTAATTTTTATAACATAAGTAATATTTTCAAACATATTCCTTACTTTGTTATGAATATATATATAATTTTATATCACATATTAATATAATATCTTTTATAAATTATCACGATGGTAATTTTTTGAACTCTTCCTTTAATATGGATTTGAATATAACATATCAGAATATTAAATAAATATAACATTCTAAACATCCTTAATATGTCTTATTTTCCAATAATATTTATATGACAGTATAAATAATTCAAAAAAATTAATTTTGTATATTTAATAATATTTGCATGATTTTTAAACTACACATATAAGATAAATATTGGTGTTACCTAATAATTCAATTTAATTATATCCCCATAAAATATTAAAATAAATAATAATGATAGAAATGATTCATTTATAATTTAATTCTTAATTTGGAAGAAAAAATATTTTTTTCTATACCATTCAATTAATATTATTTATATTAAAATAAATGAAGTGATATTGTAACACCAAATGATTTCATGGTATGTTTCATTTTATATAAATTTAATAACTTGTGTTGCAAATAACACTGACTTGTCTTGTGTTACAAAAATCATTGATTTTCACTAAAATAACACGTTAGTATTATAATTATTAAATTTGTATATTTCTAAATTATCCATTAAATATAGTTATATGAATTGTAAAAATTAATTTTTTAATGTTATTCATAATGGTTTCACAAAAATAAAACATAATGATTAGGAAGTGTATAAGATTCTGTAAAATAGATATATGATAAGAAATACTATTTTATTAAGGAAACAACTTTTACTATCCATTTTTGAACAATAATAAAAATCATTTTAGACAATCATAGAAATTTAATTTTTTATAATAGACATGATTTTGGAATTAAAACTATAAAAATTATTTTTAAGCTAAATTTTAATGTATTTTTCTAAAAACCTTAAATTTTGGATAAATAGTGAAATTTCAGCATTTTTGTTTAAAAAAAGACTATCATTTAAAAAATATTTTTATTTTAAATTTATTATAAGGTTAAATTAGATAAATAATAAATATATTGACCCAATTATGTTCATTCAAACTATTTTTATAATATAATTAGACAAAAAAAGTTCTTTACTTTTTGAACGTCTCTTTTACCCACCTTCATGCCATGATTTTTCAATAAGAATGAAACATAATTTTACTAATTCTTTTACTTTAATTGTAAAAATATAAATTCATGGTTTTAACTAGTATTATAAATTTGGTCTAATGAGATAATTGTTTTTGGTGAATAGTTACATTTGATTTTTATTTATCATAGTTAAAGGTAATTACGATAATTAAAAAGAAAAATAATTTTAAAATAATATAAAATTATAATAACACTTTTCTTAATTTAATTGGATTTTTATTATCCAAAATAAACTATACATCAAAAATATGATCTTTTTTAGTCCTCTAGTTTGAGATTATGAGATTTATTATATTTTATTTAAAGAATAGTTAAAAATGTCATATTCAAATTTTAATAAATAAATCATTCTTAATATGGGGTTATAAGAAAGATAAATTTTACTATAATTATTAATTTGAAATATAAGAAATTTATATTAATCATATTCATTCATTTTTTATTTTTAGAGAACAAAAAACTTAATTAAAGGATTCTATAATAATGATGTTGAACATGTTTGATTAATTGAGATATCAAATAAATTTTATTTAAAATACTAAAATAAATAATATTTTACATAAATAATGACATAATCTAATTTTATAGAAAAAATCAATATTTTAGTTATATATTTGATGTATTGGATTCAAGTTATCATGTTGGTATGTTGTTTTTGAAAATAAAATTATTGAATAATATCAAAATTGATATAAATAATACATTAATATAAATAGAATTTTATTAAATGATTTAAAAGTCATAAAAATATGTGGTTCATACAGCAAAATTTGATACTGTTATATATATCATAAATTTTCTAGTTGGGGATTTTTTTTATTTTATAGTAACTATAATAACCTTATTGTATAAAAAGAAAAATAGTCACTATAAGTGTTAAATAGTGTAACTGAGTGTTAAATCAAAATGATAAAGTTACATTTGTGACATATACTTGTCTACAATTAATTTTAAGTGATAATTTAGAATCATAATAATATTGACCAAGAAATATCTCACTTTTTATCTATTTTAGATTGAAACTAATTTTATAATAAATTAACAGTTTTGGATTATCCAAAACATCCCCTCCCATGTCTTATAAAAGGGAAACTCACCTTCTCTTTTTTTCACACCTCTAATGCCCTTTTTCTCTAAAAAAACATACCCATTTCTCGTCCCAACTTCTATAGATTCTTCATATATGCCAATAATTTTAAAGAAAAACAACATAAGGAGTCGTTTTGTGCAAATCAAAAGGTGATACTCGATGTATATGTAATTGTTTTACCGATTAAATTCAATTTCTTTTATTCTTCCATATTATATTTCAAATTTGACACCATAATAAATTAATAAATAAAAAATATAATATATTATGAAATTTTTTATGATTATTTTACAAAATATTAATGCTTTCACTCATCCTATAAAAAACAACATCACCATCTGTGCATACGTATGACTTACCATCTCCACGCCATAGTGTAATCTGATTTTCATTTATATATTATTTCAATGGGTATAATGATAATTTTAAAGGATTGAAATAATAAATATATCATGATATTGTTTCATTATAATTCGTTTTTCATCCAATTCCATACTATTTTCCGATTAAGGGAATGATATTGTCGCTCATGCGTACGTACGACCATCTACCTCCACGAGGCGATGGGATTCATCTTCCATGTAATCCATTAATGAATGATTATAAAAATATATATAATAAATAATAATTAAATATATGACATAATAATGATATTGGTATAATATATATATATATATACATATTTGTCATTTACTTTCTTCTATTCAATACGATAACAAAACAAAAATAGTGATAATGCATACATACAACTTACTCTATCTGGAATGGTTTATCCCATTTCGTATATTGATATATTATATATATTTATATTATTAATATATATGATATATATATATATATATATTAAATTCTAGATTTATTTAAATCATGATCTATGTAATACAATAATGAATACCAATTCCAAACAAATATGAAAAACAAAACAGGTATTACTTGAAATGTAGCTTCAACATAGAATTGTTAATAAATTTGTAATATAATATCATAAATGAATTTTATATGATATCATAAATATTATTTTTATTTTGGTAGAAGGTAATAATATGATCAAAAGCATAATACATGAGTTTCAGACATAAACATAGAGCATTGAACATAAGATAATGGAATATCGTCTCACTTTTAATTTTCATGAGATATAAGGTATGTTCATGGCCTATTTCTTGTGTGTTGGGAATATATGTACCCTATTATATTTGAAATAATGAATAATTTTATCTTAATCATATTTAATTATTAATTTTAAGATATTTGTCTTATTATTTAAATGTACAAAGTGGTGTGGGACATTATAAATGATTAATTAATTAATCCTTTCTACGTTTAGATAATCATAGTATTATCATATATACATATTTATATATATATAAATTATTATAAATAAAATTTTATGGCCATTTTTAATTTCATTCAAATGTTTTCAAAATTAATATTTTTTTTATGTAAGGTACTCTTTAACTAAAACATCATTTTAAATGTTTTAAAAAATTGTTCGTTTGAATCATTATCATTAATGTCCACATTTTTAAAATGGATTTTAGGATTTATTTCTATGTAAAATAATGTTTTAAAATCATAATTACATTCAAATGATTCAAAGTGGTATGGGAATTTATTATTAAAAAATTTATTTTTTAATTTCTTCTTTTATAAGATTGTGACTTTTGAAAAAATGATTTCAAAGAAAAGGTGTATCTATCTCAATATATTTTTAATGATTTAAATAGAGTAAATACATTTATGTAAACATCCATTGTTGTATATTACGCTTAATTATAGTTAATATCTTTTGATATCATTTACCATATTTAATGTCTAATGATCAGTTTGATGTGGGATGTACTATTTATATACCATTATTGGTTTATAGTTAAAGTATTCATATTTCATATACTAATTTTTAATACCAATGATTGTGTTGTTTATGTTTCACCATTATCATATGATGAATGTATTGGGACTAGTTATTTATGGATTGGGTCTATTATATCCTCTTGATTCATTTGTTAGTCTCATGAGAGAAATTAGCATCTTGGCACGAGGCCCTAACAGTACAATAATGTACTATAATGGCAAAAGGCCTTATGGTATTGTTAGGATGCCTGGTATTATATATCCCATTGTAATGAGATTCATAGTTTAAATTAAATTTGATTATTCAACTAGTATAATATCCATGTGAATGTTTAATATAGTTATTTAATTATTTATACAATTTTATGCAAAATATTCTATTTCAAAAGGAATGTGTTTTAGTTTTATAACTTTCCTTAAATGTTTATACATATTTATTATAGAATCTACTATATTTTTATCCTTACTGAGAATTTGATCTCACCTATAACTTATGGTTCATTTTCCCAAGGTTGCGTAGAAGTGTTTTAGGATTTATATAAAGGGTTGTTTTGGGAGAATAATTTAGTTCTCAAATAATTATACATGTTGTATATTATGTATTTAATTATAATTTATGTTTTATTTATGTAATATATTTTCCAATACTACTAAACTAATCGGTACATTAAGATATGATTCCTTAGAATCATGGAAATGTATAAAATAATTCATTTCCTCTATGCATCTAGGGTTGGGGTGTTAATGTTTATTTCAATGTTATTTTAGAAACAACCATATATTTTAGATTTAGAAAACATAAATTGATGAAAATATACATAAGACAGACTTTGAGGAGAAGTCTATGTATAAGATATCATCTGTTGGATTTGGTAGTGGATAACCTTTGTTATACCTATGGATATATGGATTGAGAGGATGATTTCATTATTTAGATACCCTATAAATGACTATTCTAGAATATAACACTATGATTAGTGTTTTTTAGGTTGTTATTTAGGTTTTTGTCAATAATTATAATCAACATGGTTATACATGTAATTGTTCTAGTACTGTTAATAAAGATAATACAAAATAAAATTTATATGAATGTGGAATTAATGAATAGGATGTTGAAGGGTAGTTTATCATTTAAGAGTGAAGTATAATAATGATATTTATTTTGTATTTAGATTCAATAATTATTATATCAATGGTTATAAGATTCATTTCAATTGTACTTTTTTACTTTTTCATAACTCATTTAGAAGTATTAGAGTATCCATTTGGTTTATAAAGGTGAAATATTTTGTGTGTGACAATATGTGCTACATAAAATTATTTGGATATTTTTATGTTAAGATTGATTTTGGAAATTTAGAAACCATTTTAGATATTGAATTCAGAAAGAAGTATTTTGGAAAATTCGTAAGGTTGTAAAGGGGTAAGTTTAATGTCGGATGTTATAGTTTGAGGATACAATATGATTTATCAGATTCGTAGTCTAACCTTCTAAGATTCAATAAACATTTACAAGATTAATAAAAATCAAGTGGGAAATATGATTTATCATAAGACATTTGGAATGGTAAATTCAATTTGAGCATTCATTTCCATGAGTAATGGATGATTTTCAATTAGATTGTAGCAGAAAAAAACTATGACATTATACTTGTCACATGGAAAGGAATCAATTATGTGCTTATTGGAATTATAAAATAATTCTTCTTCTATAGGGAAAGGATATTGAATCAAAAAATACAATCCTAGTACTTTTTCTGATGAATCAAATGGTCCTATAGATTATCATAAAATTTATATCATTGTGATTGTTACCGTTTTACTAATCATTCTCTCCATCACTCTGTATTAGAACATGATGGATTTATTTTTCTTTCATACCCATGATTTCCTACATGGATCCCTTATATATTTTATCTTTCGTATCTCTTATACTTCACTTTATGTATTATAGATTAGACCTTTTATTTACACTTGTTCCGATGTGGGATTTCAATAAAGGAATTGTTGAATAATAAAACATTATTTACCAAACCCAAATTTGAATATTTTAAGGATGAAATTTATTAGAGGGGAGAATTTGACCCCCCACCCCAATATTTCAGGGTATGTTCTTTTAAATAAAAAATCAATATATTTATTTTCACACATCACAGTCATGGATTGTGTTACACACAACATTGATTTTCGGTGAAACAACGCATTGGTATTATAATTATTTGAAAGATATATTTTTAATATATGTATTAAATATAGTAATATGAATAGTAATAAATAATTTTTAAATTTTATTTGTAATTATTTAACATAAATAATAAATATTTATAATGAAATGTATAATTTTTGGTAAAAGTGTTAAATTTTTTGGAAAACTATTTTATTAAAGAAACTGCTTTTTATATCCTATGAAAAATAATAAAATTAATTTTAGAAAATCATATAAAAGTTAATTTCTTAAAATATACATCATTTTTGAATTCAGAAAATCAAAAATTATCTTATGGTGAATATTTGGTATTTTTTTATAAGTTTTATTTTTTTCATAATTAGGATATTACTGCATTTTTCTTTAAAAACTACTTTTTCTTTTAAATAATTATTTTTATTTAAATATATTTTAATGTAAAAATAGATAAATAATAAACATATTGACCCGATGTATTTCATTAAAATGATTTTTATAATAGAATTAGACATAAAAATTTAATGTTATTTTGAATGACTCTTTTACCCGCCTTCCAGCCACATTTGCATGATTGGTATTACACATAATTTTACCACATTATGAATGGAATTTTGAAAAATATACATTTCATTAATCTGTATGAAAAAATTTCTCTAATATATTCTAAATTATTTTTACTGAATATTATCCTTTGAATTTTATTTACCATGGTTAAAGGTAAATGGGGTAATTGAAGGTATAAAATAATATTAGAATAATAATAAAAACTACCCTATGACTTATATTAATATCATAGGATAAGTTTATTTATACAAAATAAACTATATGTCTAAAATAGGATCCCTTTTAATTCACTTGCACATCATTAGAACATTTATTATATTTTATTTAATGAATAGTTAAAAATTCCATATTCAAATTTTAATAAATATATAATTTTTATTATGGGGTTATACATAAGATAAATTCAACCATAATTATTCAAAAGAAATATATGAAACTTATATTCAACATAATAATATATTTTTAATTTTTATTGAACTAATTAATTAATTAAAGGCTTTTATAATAATGATGTATTAATTGATAGATTTATTCAGTTATCAAATAGATGATATTGAAAATATTATATTAAAAATGATTGACTTAATTAATGATATACAATAATTTTATAGATAATTAGTATATGATAGTGAAATTTTATAAATTCTGGATTGAAGTTATCATATTGTTTTTATATTTTAAAAAATGAATATATTGAATAGTATAAAAATTAACATAATTGATACATTAAAATAAATACTATTTTATTAAATGTTATAAAAGTCATAAAAATCAATGGTTTAGATATATAACTTCGATAGTGTTATATATATCATAAATGATCCAATTTTTGTTAGTTCTTTTTATTTTGTAGTAACTATATTAACATTATAGTATAAAAATACCAATAGACACAGTATGTGTTAAAGTATTTAACTAAGTGTTAAATCCAGAAGATAATGTTAATTTTGTCACCTAAAAATTTATAAAAATCAATGGTTGTGAGGATTTAGATAAATAATAATCTTAAACTCTAAATAACTTACTTTTCATCGATTTTAAATGAAAAATATTATTATAATAAATTAATAGTATTGGAGTTTCCAAAAGTGGACCTCCCTTATATTATAAAAGGGAACCTCTCGTTCTATTTTATTCACACCTCTAAACCCCATTGGCTCGGCCAAAACCTACAAATTTCACCTTCCAGATCCCTGAAATTCACCCTATAGTGAATTTTTTTTGAGGAAATCTATCCTATGGAGTCTGTTTGTGTAAATCAAAAGGATATACTCAAAGAAGAGGTAATTGTTTTACCAATTAAATTCTTTTTCTTTTCTTCTTCTACTTTATTTTAATTTTTTTTCAATAATATTTTAATAACTTCAACATATAATATATTGAAATATTTTTTAATGACTATGGGATGACCATATTCATCCTTTTACTCATCCTATAAAAACAACATCACCATGCGTATGTACGTACAACTTACCATCTCCACATCATGGTGTAAAATGTTTTTCATCTATACATTCTTTTAATGGGTATAATGATAAATATAAAGATTTTAAATAAGAAATATGACATGATATTTTTTCTTTTTAATTCATATTTCTTCCAATTGTATACCATCTAACTATTTAGTGAATGATATCGTCCCTTATGCGTATGAACGATCTACTGTCTCTTCAATAAAATAAGAATCATCCTCCACATTTACTATTCAAAAAATGATTATAAATATATATTTAATGAATATTTATGAAATATATGACACTATATTCCTATTGTGATAATATATATTTATATATATATATATTCCATTTACATGATTCTAATTAATACGGTACGAAAATGGAAATTGTGTTCTTGCATGCGTATGACTTACCGTCTTCATTAACGATGTATTCAACATCATATATATATATATATATCAGGTTTATATTATGAAAATTTATTATATATAAATCATGTTTTATATTATTTATGTCTGTAAATCATGATCTAAGTAATATAATCAAGAATATAAATTCAAAACATGTACGATAAACAAAAAAATTATTACATGAAACATTGAATTAACATAGAATTTTTAATTAATGAGTAATATAAAATCATAAATGAATAATATATGATATCAGAATTATTATTTTTATTCAGGAAGTCTTTTATAAAATGTTTAAACTCATTTTATAGGAGATTTGGACATGTTTGGAGAGTATCAAATCTATGGTAATGGAATGTCATCTCATTTTAATTTTCGTTAGATATAAGTCATGTTCCCTACTTATTTATTCTGTGTGGTGTATATATTTCCCCTATTATATTTGATATAATGAATAAATTTATCTTCATTGTATCATTATAAGTTTTTTTTATTGTTATTTAAATGTTAAAAGTGGTATGGGATGCTTTGAATGTTTAAATAATTAGTCCTTTGTCTATTTCAATATTCTAGATATTATCATAAATATTGATTTATATATATTTAAAAGATTATAATTAATATTTTTCCTTATATTTTAAATTTAGTTATATTTTAGTTTTAAGTGGATCTTTTTTATGATTTATGAAAGGGAATCCTTAACTAAAACATCGTTTTAATTTTTTTACAAATTTTGTCTTCTAAATATATCTCAATAATGTCCTTGTTTGAAAAATAGTTTTAATGATTTATTTATAGGTACATGAATTTTTTTCCTGAATGACCTAAAGGCGATATTTTTTTTATTATAGATAATCCGCCTTTTATAGTTTGAAGGGAAAACCATACAAGACCTGTAGGCCCAAGGCACAAGGCCTGACACGACTTGAAGGCCAATACATGACCTGAAGGCCCAGAGGCATACTATACCCATTACATGACCCGTAGGCCCAACCCACTAGAACATCCCCTCCCTAGAATTGTATCATTTATTTTCTAGATCCATACCTTGCATTGATAATCAGATAGCATTTCCCCATACAAAAAAGCATGGTGACCAGTCCCAATGGCAGTTTCCAAACCCTCGTATTCTTCCAATTTGGTTGTTAATTCTTCTTGTGACTACTATTCTTTTCTATAATCCACTTCTAGGGGATTATATGTGTGAATTGGGCTACACCACGGTCTCTATGGCCTGATGTCTCTGAGGCCTGAACAAATGACTTCAATAATCTCTTTTTAATGTCTCCTTTTATAAGTGTCGGGCATTTGAACATATGACTTCAATGAAAATGGGTATTTGTCTCAAGGTATTTTATATTATTTTAATTAAATAATTTCATCTTTTCCTACATCCATTGTTTGGTATTATGATTAATTTATGTTCATCTCTTATGATATCATTTAACATATTAAATATATTATGATCAGTTTAACTATGGATGTGCTATTTAGATACCATTATTTGTTAATGGTTAAGGTATTCATATTTAATATGATAATTTTTAACTCAAAGGATAATGTTGTTTATGATTCACCATTTTCATATGGGGTATTTATTGGACATAGTATGTAATGGTAGGGGATTTCTATTATCTCACGATGCATCAATAGGTCTCAAGAGACACACTAGTGTTTTGGAACGAGAACATGATTATATGGTCATGTGTAGTCCTGGAATGAGGCCTTAACAGTTTTGTTATGATGTACAATATTATGAATTCCCCCATTATAAGAATATTTATTGATATTACATGTGATTATTCGACTATTAGATTATCCTTTTGAATGTTTAATGTAATTATTGGATTTTTTATTTCCATATTATGATAATGATTATGTTTTAAAAAAACTATTGTTTTAGTTTTCTGTCGTGCCTTACAAGTTCATTATTATTTATGACAGATTCCATGATATTTTTATCCTTACTAAGCATCTGATATTATCACTTTCTTATGTTTCATTTTTCCCATGATTCAAAAAAATGTATATGATTGATTTTTAGGGTTTCTCTTGGTGAATAATAGAATTATCAAAATAATACATGTTCCATATAATGTTATGAAATGTTACATAATGTTCATGTATGTAATCTATTTTCCAAGGCTGCTAAACTAATCAGTCCTACGAGATATGATTCCTTTTCATCATTCTGATTTATAAGAAAAATGAACTAGTTTAGTTCTTCTTGTGTTGGGGTTTTACAGATATATTTTACTTTATCATTTACCTAATTTTTATAAAGTTAATATTACATGTTAAATAAAAATAATAATTCTTATTTAAGAATATTTTAATATAATGAATTAAATAGACTGAAATGATATATAAATTTACACTATATGAATTATATTTATGACATTTCTTTTTTAACTAACAGATCCATTTTATGTTTATACTATTAGAAAAAAATTAATATGTCTCTAATCAATATTGTAAGAAATAAAATACTCATATTTTACTAATTTTGAAGTCATAATTCAACTTATAGAATCCATTTTTGTGGATTAAATTTATATAGATGCAATAAAATATAATAAGATAAATCAATAAATAGAAAGAAAAATAGTTTTAAGAAATAAATTACTTTTATGTATAAAAATGTATTAATAACAAATCCAATGATAAATTATATTCTAATGAAAAAATTTGGATTAATAATAATTTATAATATTACATGTTACTTAAAAAACTAATAAAATTTTATCTTCTCAAATTTTAGAAAAAACTATTTTTCAATGTTTTATTTAAGTTTTAAATTGAATGTCAATCCAATCCAAAAAAATTAAATAAATTAACCCTAAGATAAAATTGAAATGTGGATTTATAAAATTCTATCTATTTTTCATGTATAATTTCTTAAATTTTAAAATATTAATTATGTCATATATCATTAAAATATTAAAAAAATTGTTGAAAGGTAATTTTGAAGAACGAAATGACTTTTCCTAATTTTATGTACTTATTCACTAATAATAAATCCATAAATTTGTATTGAGTAGTGTATTAATATATTTCAATATATATATCATATTTTTTTAATACAATTAATCATTACATATTCAACATATTGTTTTTATTGGTCCTTCTAAACTCTTTGTTACATATAAATAAAGCTATAAAGATAATTTATTAAGAACAAAATCATAAAATACTAAAATGTTATAATCTTCACAAATAAAACATTTTCTCCATTAAAATTTTGTCACATCTATAAATAACATTTATGCTAATTTAGCCTCATCACGTCCTAGTGTTCACATTTATCATCATATAATTTATGGATTCACTATAAAACATTCATTATAGGATAAGTCTTATTTCACAGGTCTTTCTCTCTATGATCCAATATCTCCGATTGTTTTTCCTCATAATAGAGATCATTTACCAATGGTTTTTACTTTTTGTTAGAACATGTTAATAGTTATATTTGTATTTCATCAAGAGATATATAATACACATCATTAACTTCAGAAAGATTTATTGGATTCACCCATTTATGAGTTTTTGTATCGATGTTGTTATGAATCACAAAAGGGATGATATATCAAGGTTTCATTTTCCCTTGATTAAAAATATCATAACCATATTTTAACAAGATAATCATTGGAAATCCTTTTCACAAAAATCAAATTCAAAATCTCATCGGTGAATCTCAACATAAATTTTCTATTGACACTATGTACCCTTGTTGTTCTACTAAATGGATCTGAACTCTTATACCATTTCTATTTCCAACAAATAACCTAGATTCTATCTTTCACTAATGTAATCATATCAAATTGTAGTTTAATACATATTTCCATAGCTAGATTTATGAGGAACCATATTAATTCTTTAGTGAATTTTAATATTTTTTAAAAACAATATTATATGAATATTTCGATCCCAATAACATAATAACTCCTTAAAATGAGATATTATAAAACCCATATGCAATTATGGTTACTAAAAACTGGATATCAGCAAATAGATGATAACTAGTACCGAAAAAAAACTCAATATACAATGTTTTATAAAGACTTTTGTTTAACATCATGATAAAACAAATATCTTGATCAAATATAATAGAATTTGGTTCTTCATAAAACCATATTGCATTATCAATGAATTTCGGGGAAATATTATTAAAAATAAATATTGTATTATTTATGTTATCTGTGTAAACATAATAATTCAATCCATTATAACACATATAGAAATATGTCCCTTATTTCTTTCTGGGAGTCCTATTAAAAAATCCATTGTCATGTTTTCCCATTTCCATTCAACCATGGGTAATAGTTGTAATATCCCCTTAAAATTTATCTATTAGTCTTCATTTGTTGACATACCATGCTCTGAGATATATACTCTATGATACTTATCTTTATGTTATCCCTTTGAAAATAATCCATTATATCACGGTACATATTAATTTAAATAGGACAAATAGACAATGTCAATCTATATTTTTTATCTAAATAGTCTTTCTAAAATTCTAGTATAGATAGAATTAATAATCTGTTTTTAAACCTTATCATTCCATCACATTTAGTGTTGAGCTTAGTATATTTTAATAACATGCTTTTTTACTCTATAACATAGATCTATATCTCATTAATAATAATAATAATATAATTATTTAATATTATTTTAGTATGATAATATGTATACCCTTAATTAGTGATTTATATATCCACCATTGTAAAATTCAAAATTACAATAAATTTTCTTATACTCATCAATGATATGTTAGTGGTATCCCGAGGAATCAAACCATTGACCATTTTTTCATTTTCCTAGGGTGTTTTTTTGAGTATTCATAATCCATAATAAACACACACTGTATTATTTTGTTTATATTAGACCCTTTCAAATTAACTATTTACTAAAATAATTTTATATTAGTATATTTTTCAAAAGATATTCCTAATGATAATTTCAACATATAATCGATGGAAAATTTACAACTATTAACACTAAATTGTTTGTAGTGTATTCTTCATCATGAATATTAAATTTACATCAGTCCAATATATCACTACATAATAATGCATGAGGAGTCAACTCAATACCTTTTTTTATATATTTATTAATATCAAAAATCATTAATTAATTTAGGAAATTATAAACAAATGTGAATTAATGAAAATTATATTTTATCATATCAAAATTTCATCAAATTTATATATCCAAGGGAACTGGGTTTTCTTACATCATATATTGCTGAGTGTATTTGATATCTATGTCAATTTATTTAGAATTATTCAATAATATACATCCAAACCACAAAATCACTTGATCTTACTCATAGTGGTTAATTTGGGCCAACATTTAGTAACATGAATCATTAATTGATCCATTGAAGGACACTCTCATAAGAATATGTTACCAAACAATGAAAATTCATGTGTCTAATATTAATAAAACATATATGATATATACAAATTCTACAATCCTAAGACATCAATATTATCCTTATGTATTAATCATTTAATTCCTTGGTCAGGTATTAATAATTAACATCCCCTATAAATACTAGCACAAACTATTCAATGTAATGTATGAAAACTCTATTTGTTAAATAAATGAAATAATAAAATAATGAGTAATACAAAATGAAATCTATATAAATTATATATGTCTTTACATCATACAGTAGGTTGTTGTGATATCTATTATTATTTACCCTAAAATAATAGTCTATATATTGATGATAAATCATTGAAAAATACTGATTTCCACATATGTTTTCTAATATATCATTAATAAGATGTTGAGTATAATTAATATTTGTTGGCATAATGTTAGGATTCGAAAATAAATTATGATTTGTATCAATAAAATATTATTCATATTATAAAGAACTTGTTCAAACCATACTAATAATAATGTAATAATCAAAACATTTTCAATATTATCCTTGAGTTATTTTTTTATTTCTAGAAACTCACATAACAGTATTCTATATAGATTCATAAACATAGGTGAATCAACTCCTATTATTTCTATTGAAAAATCAAATTCAATATTCAATGGAAGGAAAGGAATTAATTATTGAAATACATTCACATACTCCCTCACATAAATTATATCTTGGATAATGAGCTTCTACCTAACCATCAAAGATAAAAACATCTTTGAATAGAAATGTTCATGCACACAATTGACGAAATATCCATGGGATGTTCATATTTATCATTAAACCAATAGATGGTCATAGTTTTGATTATATTCTACTATTCATCTTCCCATTCTCAGTAATTAATATTATCATTACATAAATAAATCACCTTATTATATTAAATAACATAATTTTATAAAAGGGGGAGAGTAATGATATTTTATATGAATATCAATCCTAGAAACAGTAATGGGAGAATAATGATATACTTGGGTTGGTTATCATTAGACCATTATAGGTTTTCACTACAAATTCATTATATTATTCTTTAGGTGGTACTACTATTACCATACAAAATTATTTATATATAAACCGTTGGGTATATCCAAAAAATTTATTAATTCATTTAATATTCAATAATGGTTGATAAGGGTACCATTCAAAATTTCAATCCTTTAATATAATTCACCATTCATGATTGAATGATATTTTACATTTTCATTTGGTTTAAAAAGACATTTTCACTGATCATCTTCAAAAAGATTCATATTAATAAACATGTTGGTAGAATTCCAATACACCATTATCATAAAGAATTAAGGCATCAGTTGTTCATTCTATTTTTATTTGTTTTCATCCATAGATAAGGTCTTTGTCCCATCACATTATAATTTTATTGACCGGTGATATCCATATATACACATAAAACGGTTTTCTTTCCAATTATTAAAATTTCCATCATGGTTCCCAGTAAACAAGGATGAAAAATAAAATATCTACATTTTCAATAAATGATATTTATTATATGTAATTTACTTTTAAATATGTCTATATATTTTTATTGAACCAATGAAATTAATAGGTGAGTCCTATTTCATCTCCATCGGGATATCACATTGAACGTTTTAATTTAAGATTCTAATTGATCATATAGATAATTTCCATTAAAAATGGTTTCATGAAACTAAATAATTGATAAATTTTATATTCTGTTTGGTTAAAAAAATTTAATTTACAACTCATGGGACATGGAACTTTTTCGTAATTGTGACTAATGGATTCATCAACTTTCTATTTCATCTTTTTAGTTTTCATATCTATATTCTCTTAATTAATATGTGGAACATGATTATGGATATAGAAGCTCCTAAACTATTCTCATTTCATGGATTTAATTATTTCAATTGAATTTTTTCTTCATAATAGTAAAAACACGACTTGTTTTTCAATCACACAAGTAAATAAACAATATAACTTCATTAGGATCTATATACTCGTAAACAATAATATCATTTTAGTGGAAATGAACCATTTTGTAGAAATGGGGAGATTGGTTGACCTAATGACGAGGGTTTATATTCCATCATTAACGACCCAATAGATCGTTTTTCCATCCTTTTATAATTTGGGATCTTAGGAGGGTTCCTCATATTATAAAATTTTATAACCATAAATTAACTATTTTTATTTATTATCCCATACCATTTGGATTCTCAAAATGAAAATCTTTCAATTATCCATCAAATTCAGCATTGATATTGTTCTGTTGGGTTCCACACAATGAATAAATAAGTAATCTTCTTTTGAGTAAGAAATGTCATAGTGAGAAACCATATAATTGTTGTTTTATAAAAAACATATGCATATTATCTAATTAATAGGATTATTCCAAGGGTTGTAACAAAAAATTTATAGAACAAATCACCAATGATTAACTAAAACTAGTCATGAAGAAAAATTAACATCAAATACTTTAATAACCTAGAAATCACCAGAGCTTTAATTTGAGGTGAATCTAATATATTATGTGTTTTGGGAGGAAATGTTGGCTCATTTAAAGAGATTTCAAAATTTCTAGTTTTCCATCAGCTTGTTAGTGTGTCATCATGTTAGTGCATCAACAAATTTTTGAGTCGGCATGTTTTTGTATCAGTGAGTTAGAGGCATCGGCATCAGTAGGTCTAGGTGTTGGTATGTGTGGGGTGTCAGCATCAGTGAGTTTCAGTGTCATAAGGTTAGGGCATTGGTAGGCCATTCCTTCGGGAGGTCATCCTGTCGGTAGGTTATGTTGTTGGTAGGTCATGGTGTCGGTAAGGTAGTGTGTTGGTAGGTAATTACATCAGTAAATAAGCATGTTAGTAGGATGGGGAATCAGTATATTGTTGAATCAGTGGGTTGGTGTTGGTGGCTTAGTGTCGGTAAGTCGTGTCGGAAACATGGTGTGGGTGACTCACCCATCATTGACTCATTTTCAGTTATTCCAATTTTTTCAATTCCACACCTCTTACGTCTTATATGACAAAAACTGAGTTTAAAGAATTATTTGGTCATTTTTAAGAGTAGTTTCATATATATTAATTATATTTCTAACTTCCTAATGTTCTTGATGGATTTGATATACTAAAACTGTGTAATCTTTACCCCGATCCCATGATTAATGACTTTTGGAAACTGATCTTCATTAAAATAGGTTCTGTCTCTTCAAGGTCATGATCTTCCATTACATGTCTATTCTCCAATTCCCATTGGTGTTCCTAGAGACTTCGTCTAAAAGTGAGTTGTTTTCTTAGCATCAAAACCTCCAACTCAAGTTCCTTGGAGTTTCGTACTGCTCACGCGATCCCTTGTTCTCGAAGCATGGAGGAATTTCTATATTCTGATCATCCGGTATAAGGTCCTTCTATCTCTCATTAATTGTGAATAATGATTGGTGGGTGACCTAATGATTCCTTGAGAACAACATTTTAATACATTCCTAAATAAATAAACAAATAAGAAAGATGATGGGGTAATGAAATAACTCATTGAGATTGGATTGATGTATGGTGGCATGTTTATTTTATTTTTTTATCCTTGTTTATTTATAGATTGATGGTGGGTGTATATATTCTATAAATCATGGAAATTTATGGCCTAATTTTATTTACTAGTGGTGAACTATTTGTTTTGTTATGATGTTTGATAATTGAGCATAAAATGAAAACTACATAAACATGAACACTTGATTAATTGAAACAGATTCCCCCAGATGAAAAACCTTGTGTGATCAACCAGATTATAATTAGGAAGAATTACTCAACCTTTTATTCTTATATTTTAATATATATATATATATATATCATGTTGATAATATTGTCTGAGTTTTATGTCTTGTTGAGTTTTTATACTGGTGTGTGTCGTTTGATTCTGTTTTTTAGAGTACGGTTGATGGGATAAAGGTTGGAAAGAGGAGTTGGTTCATTGAGAAGGCTGTGGTATGTGTTTAATGTGGGTTTGTGAGTTAATTGTAGTTGATTTGGGATTTGTTTGTGAGGAATTATATGTTGGTGTGTGGGAATCCCAGTTTTAGAAACTGGTTTATTGTGAAATGGGTGGACTTGTATACAACTGAACTATATTTATTTGTCTCAGGGTAGTGTAACGGCTTTGGGATGTGGGACTGAAGTGTGGTTACGAAATTTTATGCAGTGGGACTGCATATAGAAATTTTTGGAATGTAAGGCTTCATAGTTGGGTTTTGATACAAGGATTGTGTGGTATAGCAATGAAGGATAATAGTTGGTAGTGGTTAAACGGGGTTTTGAAGTGGGAGTAAAAATATGGTTTTGTTGTTGTTTTGGTATGGTTATGGTGGTAGTTTCGTGGTAGTGATGGAATAAATTAAGGTGATCCCCTCCTTAAATAAATAATTGTAAAGTGGGTAAATGAAAATGGATTAGGTTTAGTCTTGGATATGGGTGTTGTCTAGTTATGGATACAGGGGTAACAACAAAAGTGGTGCTGGTGGGCTCATTTGTTTGGTTGTTTGAAACCCAAATGTTGGGATGAGGGTTTGTTTACAAATATTTATATATTTTAGTTCACTATTATTTCTAAATACATCCCACCCATTTTGAGTACTATTTTCTAAAAACCTCCATCTCATAGGGGATTGTTTCTTTTGCGACATCTTGGTGGGAGGATGGATGGTTAGTCAATGAATTTCTCCCTTCCAACCTCATCCAGGTTCTTACCACTAAATCATATACATGAAGGCTGTAATGGATTAAGGCTCACCATATCTCATGAACATTTTGGAATGGTTTTTTGTAAGATTACTTGGTATTTTAAGGCCATTATTTTTCCAAATTTTCTACGGGGTGAGGCATTGGTGTCTTCGGGTGAGAGGCATGGTTGTTGTGGACCATATTTCTGTTGGAGGGATTGTGTTTTTTTTAGACACAAGTGTCTGCGGGTCAGTTGTGGCAGTGGGAATATGTATGGGATGAGTGGTAGCATCAAGATGTTAGCATTTAAGGATGGGTAGTTTACCAGGGGTAATGTGGTGCAGTGTACCCAAATATTGATGTAATTATACTATTACTTTACTTGACATAAGTTATTTGGTGAGTGAGCCTTAGTCAGGCTATGATGGTTAGTATTTCTTTGTAGGTGTTCTGACGTTCTACACTTTTCTCATTTGGAAGTTAGTATTTTCCCTCACTTTGTGCATGGGTGGATTTATTTTTTGTACTAGTATACTTTTATACTCACCCTACATATATGAAACTGTTTTATTGTTTGCAGGAGGTTATTTATGACTATATTAGACTTTACTAGCTTGTCCATCGGGAATAGTTGATTTTTTTTCATTCACTCTTTTATTTTGATACATTACATTAGAGTATTTTGGTACCTTTTAACTGCTTTACATTTAGACATGCATGTGGGAAAATGATTTTTTATTTAAATTTACTTTTAATAGTTGGAATTGCATTGGATTTACTATATTATCTCCCTATCATGTTTTATAAATAGATAAATGCCTTCAATATTGTGTGAGATTCTACACCCTTGGTGCTAATCGTCACTCTGGGACAATTGATGGTGGGACTCATAGGGTCATTATCACTCCCTCATCTTGAGGAGGGAAGGGTGTGGCACTTTGATTCTATTATCTCATCATGAAGAATGGTAGTCGTGACAAAATGGTATCAAAGGTAGGTTTTGGTAGTTGAGTTAATGGATGGAGTATAGAGTTTGGAACAGTGATAATTTCATGGGATGGTAGGGCAATGGTGTTTAGAGACCTTCTTGAATTAAATAGGCCAATGAATCCCATCTAGACCATAGGATTTTAGGGACCCCCATGATCTGATGAAAGTTCTCTGAACCTACCAAACATCCAAGTTAGGATACACCGATTTCATGGTAGAGACCTTAGGAAAGGTACCCGCATTATAATGAATTCATTTCTTGTGTTTCAGGTGTGTTTTTGGAATTTAAAATAAATAAATAGTTAAATAAATTAAAATTAAAATTTTACACTTCTCCGACATTGGAGTTACTTGTTTACTTTTCAAATATGGCACCCTGAAATTTTCCACGTGTGGTATGAGTAGTTAAGGCCCGATTGGTTTACTCAGCTGATCAATGGAGGGTCGATCAAGATAAGGATGATGACTAGTGGATGAATATGCATTGTACCTTCCCACAGAAAACTATGGGGAAGTATGAGGGTAGTGTCTCTGACATATAGATGTAGAGGTGGCTAGAAGATATAGTGATCAGATTTAGCTTGAATTAATCTCCAAATGTGTTTTTTGTTCATCTTGAAATGAGTTAGTTGTGATGATAAATGGGTTCGTGGTGGACTCTTTACCATAGAGTGAGAGGAAAGAGAATGATGTTTCATGGGATGACTATGAGAAAGAGTTCCAAGAATAATTCCATTCTCCCATTATGATGGCCAATATGAGGTAGGAGGTACTCTCACTTTATTAGGGAGTATGTCAATGAGGGAACTAGGGATCACGTTCAAGGATCTCCTACACATTGAACTGGATATTTTCATGTTTTAGGATTCCCAAGCGATAGAATTATAGGAGGCTCCTTGACCTTCTCTTCAGTATGATGTTACCTCATTCACTCTTATGACACATATAGAGATTCAAAATAAGGCCAAGGTAGGGGAAATGGCGCAATCATTATGAGGTGTTCCATGAGAGGGGAGCTAGCCGAGTTCATCAAAACAAAAATCCATTAGAAACATGTCTCCCGCATCATGGCATTCTATGTTTCTACTAGTAGGAAGTATGCCCTAGCAGTTCTAGTTTCGATCTCCGGGTCCTCGTCCATTCCCCATGGGCCTAGGACCGAGGTGATTTGTCTTTGGAGTTCGTGGGAATATTTAGAACTAGAGGCCAATTCGAGCATCATATAGTGGGGATGGGAAGGTCCAGCACCTACCTTAGTAGCAATTGTTGCTGATTAGGCCCTTCCTGCAATAGGGGAAACGAGATCCCACTCAACCAAGGGTAGACATTGTTTATGGGGCTGAACTCAAGGTGCTCCTTATATAACTAGACCCCGGCATGGTGGGGAATGAATTTTACAATAGAAAGGTATAGAATCTAGGCTTGGGAACTTTCACACCACATAGGTTGCAATTCTAGTAGGGCCAAAGGTTGTTCGAGCTGTGATTAGTATGTTTAGTTACCTTGGGTGTACATTGTTCAATACTAGATCCTCGAACTCCATTGTTTCAACTTGTCTATCCCAAGCTCTAAGAATTGATGTAGAAAGACTTACCACGCACTGGTTTTTTATTATGCCATTTGGAGGATATTCCAATCTATTTGATGTTTGTCGAGAAATTAGACTGATGATGGGGCTACATCATTCTATTGTAGATCTTTTGCTAGTATAGATTCAGCTATAAAATGTCATAATAGTCATTTAATTTTTATTTTAAATGCACTCCATTGTTCACTACTTCCAAATAAGGGTCTTATTCTCAGATATAGGTGGCCAGTTTGTAGCTTTTGTTGGCTAGCACTGTTGTCAAGAGGGCAGCTGGTGTATGGAGTTTCTTCATTCCTTGTTAGCTAAACTAGCAGTTAAATTATCTGATACAGAGATGGTGGAAGTTATGGGGAGTTTCATTGATTTCCTATATGACTTCCCTGTAGAGGTAGTGAATGTACCCCCTTAACGTGATGTTGAGATTGGATAGACTTGAAACCTGGTGCCCATACGATTTTGATGGCTCCCTATCGGATGGTGCCTTTAGAGTTGTGGAAGTTGTGGGTTCAGGTTTACGACATGATGAAGAATGGTTTTATCAATAAATGTCTGTAGCTATGGGGTGATACATTAATGTTTTCAATAAAGGATAACATCAGTCTAAAACTATTCATAGACTACCAGAGACTAAATAATTTGACAGTCAAGAACCATTACCCCCTTCCAAGGATCTAATACCTTTTCAACTAGATGAAGGGAGCATGATGGTTCTCTAAGATCTATTTACAGTATATATATAAATATTTGAGGGTGCACAAGGGTGAATTCTCAAAGACTTCCTTCTGGTGCAGGTATAGGAAATTTGATTTTGTGTTCAAGTCATTCGGCGTTACGAATACATCAGTTGTGTTCATGGGGCTCATGAGCTATGTTTTCTGTGAGTACCATGGCCATTTCATCTCCACATTCATCAACAAAATCATGGTCTACTAAAGCTTATAATTGGAGAATTTCAGGCATCTTCGGTCTATTTTGGGGGTCCTCTGACACCACCCGCTCTATGGAATTTTTTCAAAGTTCATGTTTTGGACATGATAAGTTCACTTCTGTTGACATGTGGTGTCTCAAAAAAGGATAATAGTCGACCTGTCAAAGGTCAATGCGGTTCTTTCTTGTGTGGAACCACAGAATGTGGTGTAGGATCATATATTCCTAGGTCTAGTGGGATATTATCATAGGATCATGCCCTCCATCCCTCAATATATAGTTCTATTGATGTCTATGAACAGAATAGACCAGCCTTTTGTGTGTAGTGAGCAGTTTCAGGTAGATTTCATTTATCTAAAGGGGATGCTGGTTAGCACCCTAGTGGATGGGTTTCTAGAGAAAGGGGTGATGTTCATGGTGTTTCGTAATTCTTTTGGCCAAGGTTTTGAATTTCCTTTAATTGATTAGCGAGGAGTAATCCCTTATTATTCTTTAAAGTCACATCATCATGAACCTAAATATAGAGATGCAAATCTTGACATACATGGACATTACATTACTTTTTGGGAATACATAATATATAACAAAAATAGACACCAAAGGACCATAATAGTTTAGTGTCTTTGGAAACATAGAACATAATATTCTAATCTTGGTGAAAGATCTTCAACATCTCCCATAAAGATCTTACCTTATTTTCATACCTAAAACCATTCGTTATATCTTGGGGAAAAGAAAACATATAATGGGTGAGCTAAAATTCTCAGTAAGGGTATGCATGAAGAAAAATAAAACAAACCATATACATTTGAACTTAAAAACATGAAATTAATGTTCAAACATCAAAATCTTGAGTTGTGAAATAAATATTGGCACTATGTAAGGAATAGATCATAAAGGAACATAAATCATTATAAAATAACATGGGAATAAAAAATTTAATTGTGGACTAAAATTAATCACATGATATGATTTACATTGTAGCCAAGGAATTGCTGTTATGGCCATCTTAGTGGAAAAAGTCCCTTTCTGAATCGAGTTCACTCCTCGTTCATGTCCTGTATCACTGAACATGATTAACTTACTTTTTTATCCATGCATATCTAATGAGATATAAATCATTACAAAATGAATTGGAGGGATATATATATCCCACCCATCTCATAATGAAATCGTTCTTACTTGTGCCACAAAATAAACTTAAAACATTCATCACAACCCAAAGAATAAAATGGGTTTCATAAACATCATCCCATCATCACATAATCCATATAAAGAAAATGGATATTTCATCATAAGAAAATTGAAACCATGTAAATCATAGATACATTATACATGAAACATAAACATATTAAATAATTTCACCTTAGATGGAAATTAATTTTGAAAAAACATTTGAAATGAATTCTTGAGAAAAATATCATTTCTTCTTCAAAATCATTTTCATTTCACAAAATGCCATGAAATTTTAAAAGAAAAGGATTTTGTTATAAATATTCGTGAAATATTTTAGATTATGCTTCTTAAAAATAATGTGTTATAAAACCATAAAAAATCCATTCATGCCGTATAAGTTAAAGAAAACATTATCCTCGTACTTTTGTCGGAAAAGTCAAAAAGTTTATCATGTGGTAAAAAAAAGTAAGATTCTATTCAGAACATGTGTAAAATATCAAAAATGGGTAAAAAGGACGTTAAACATACATGAAAACATTTTTATCAAACATGGGAATGGATGAAAACAAATACCCCAGTAAATACTTTCGAATAAACAATCTTGGATAAAACTGAGATTGGAAACGTTATCCCTTACCTTAGGTCTGATATGATTCGTACGTATCTGAAACTCCGATATAATTATTTAAATAATTTATTTTAATTATTAAATAATCATATTCATTGTTATGATATCATATATGGTTCACTTATGACATTATATTACCCGTTCTTTTGTAATCATTATGTTAAAGCAGCATTTTGGGTAAAATCGTTTTATTTATCATACGTGTTTGGACTTGTTGTTCTTGATATTATTATTTCTTATATATTGATTTACTTACTTCCATAATTTAAATAATGATTTATATATCATATATATATTCATTATATATATATATAATAGATATATAAATGAAATAAAATACACTGTTCATGGAGACGGTAGGCCGTACGTACGCATGATCACTATTTTCGTTTCCTTATTGAATTAAATAGAATTAAGTAAATGAATCATATATGTAAATAAATCCTGTATAATTATTATGTAATATATTTCATTAATATTTATTATATATACTTTATAATAATACTTGAATGGTTAATCATGGAAAATGAATCTCATCGTGTTCGTGGAGATGGTAGTCCGTACGTACGTACGAGTGATGATATCATTCCCATGATCATGGAATTTTAATGAAGTGTATGTATAATATTTCAGAATAAATATAAATTTAAAATTATCATATATATTTATTTATTTACACCATTATACTCATCCAAGTAATTTGGTGGTGGAAAAAATATTACACCATGGTGTGGAGACGGTATTCCGTATGTACGCATGCGCGGTGATTTTGTTTCCGTAGGATGGATAGAAGATGAAATTGGGTTGTTTCATAATTTTAATAACATATATTTATGTTATTGATACTTATTTTATTAATTTATTATGAAACAAATAAATAATAAGAAGAAGAAGAAGAAATAAATTGGAATGAATCGGAAAAGGATATTACCTCTTCTCTGACGCGCCTCTTCTTCACCTCCTCTTAAGGAACTAGGGTTTGTCTTTTTAGGAGACGAGTACCTCTATAATGATTCTCGGGAAGATGATAAGGGAATTTGGAAGGGGTTTTCTGAGAATCAAGGCTCAAAAGAGTGTGAATAGAAGAGGGAAGGGGTGCCCTTTTTATAAGGGAGGAGAGGGGCACTTTTGAAAAAACATAAAATATTATTTTATAATAAAGTCATATTCGGTTTATAATAGCTCCAAATTAATTTATTTCGAATATAAAGTGGTTATGGGTCTAAATCATCTCAACCAATAAGTTTTAGACATGTTTAGGGCACTATTTGTACCTTATAATTTAAATTTAACTCTAAGTTAAATAATTTAACATTTACCGTGTCTTCTTGTTTTCTTACACTATATGGTTAATAAACATTATATAACAAGAAAAACGAACCCCAAGTGGTTAATTATTAATATATATAACATTATATAATACATTTCGCCCAAACATATATTTTTAGGAATATAATAACAATTAATAATATAATATTTGTTTTATAAACTATTTTTTTCAATTTTGACACTATTTGGTAATTGATTTTTTTAAAAGTCAGAACAGAATGATTAGTTAGAACAAAGTTAATTAAATCAATACTAACATGTCATATTAACTTATAAAATTAGTGTAATTCATAAAAAGTCTCAAATTACATTTATATTTGTATTTATAATATAAGTTATTTTAATATTTCATTATTTAGGTAATTACTACATCACCATTGTGTCATAAATAAATTACATTATATAATGTCTAAAAATTATAAATAAAATAACATGAGGTAGGAAATATTTTTAGCTTTCTAATTAATATTTATAGTAGAATTTATCTTATTTATAACCCTATATTAAAAATCATTTAGTAATTAAATTTTGATTTTAACCATTTTAACTTTTCTTTAAATAAAATAAAAATAAATGTCATAATGCCATCCAAGTGGACCTAAAGGGTAATATGTTATTCCTAAGGTTGTTTTTGGTCGAATTAAACTTATCAAAAAGAATTAGGACATGTGTTAGGGTAATAGTAAAATCATTTTCACCCTTAATTACCCTATTTACTTTTAACCGTGGTAAATAAAAGTAAAAAGTTACTATTCACCAAAAATTATTTTTATCTTATTGAACCACATTTTACTACTTGATATTAACCATGTCTCTTGGATTTTCAAAATTTCACTCACATAAGTGGTAAAATTATGTTTTATGTAAATTTTCAAATTCTCCTAAGAGGTGGGTAAAAGATGGTGAAAAATTCACTAAACTTTTTATATATCAAAAATTATTATAAAATGAATCCAATGAATTACATTGAACTTTTATAGGTATTAGGTATCAATTTTGACCTATAATAAATTTAAATAAAATAATTAATTATTTAAATAAAAGGTTGGTTTTTAAATAGTAACCACGTGTTTTCACTATTCATCAAAAATTGAATGGTTTCAGAAAAATACAAAAAAAATTACCCTAGGATAATTTCGATATTCCGAATCCAAAAATGAAGTCCATTTAGAAATATAAAATTTATAAAATTTCAAAAGTGGGTATTACTATTCATAACAGCTAGTTTATATAACATATCATTGTTTAGTGAAACTCTGTATTACGTACAACACACGCTATCATGGAAGGTCGTGATTGCATGTAATGCAAGGCAAGTCAGGGATGTGTATAGTGCCAACTCTTTTTGGTGTACCATACAACAGAAGATATCAATGAAATTAAAAAGAATCGTTTTCATAAAATCTCGGTGTGTTACATTCAACCCCCCTTAAAATGAATTTCACCCTAGAAATTCATCAGGGTTATAAATGGTTTACTACTCTAAAGTTTCATTAATAGAGACCCACATCATAAAAATGAATACCAAAACATATATTTAAAAACTCAAGTATGAAACATAACGGTTACCCAAATTAACAAATCACTGGGTTTCCACATATGAGAACATGGGTGAAAATATGGATATGGAAGAGAAATCTAACCATCATGTTCTGATGGAGAGTGGTAGATAACATGGCTATGAAAAATCCAACAATCACAAAGCCATAAATTCATTATTATTTAAGGTACCATCTAATTCATCGGATATAAGGACACTAGGACAACATTTTTTGTAGTAACGATCGTTTCCCTAAAGTTTAAGAATTGTTGAATTAAAAGAAATACTTACTTGATTTTGGTACAATATTACTGTGGTTTGTTCCCTGAACAATTTCAACATCATCTCTTAAAGAAATGAAGTTGAATTTGTGTTCCGTGAAGTTTTAGGAGATCATGTGATAGAATGATAGGTCATTCCATCTGTCTCAAACAAAAAGATAGTAAAAGTTATTAAATATACATAAGTCCATCTATAGTGATATTAATCATATATGGTTCCTAAAATGGATGTATAATTCATATATAATACTGCTTAATATTATAAAACTAACTTCTACTAACCAGGGACTTCCTGTAGGACAGTGGTAGGTGATAAAGGCTTGTCGCACTTCGGTTGTGGGTTTGATTTCCATAGCCTTGTGCGACACGACGGGTTTTCGCTAGTTCTACATGTTGTCCTTTTTTTAAACTACACTATTATAACATTCCATCAATAATATCAAAAAAATTTATAGCCTTAATCAATAATAACTTATGTCCAGCATAATTCATTCCAATCTTTAAGCTTATCTAAAATACATCTGTCGAAACTCATCGTATAAAGAAAATAATGACAAGAAATATCATCTACAGATCATGTGAATACCATCATTTATCCCCCATATATCATACAATATATATTTTTGGTCACATTCCAAATATGTTAATACCTTAATCATGTATTCTCTTGAAACATAAATTGGCATGGAACCTTAGTGAAAACATGAATGATACCAAAGGTTAACACGTTCCACATACCAAAATCCTAAAAATTATATATACTAAAACCATGATATCATATTGTCCTTTCATCAGTCAGGAGCTCAATAATACTATCAAACGTCACATTATCTCCTTATCCCTTCATTATGGGCATATCATCTACTTTCCAAAAATATTACAATCAATTTTCATGGTTACCGGTACCATATAATTATTAAAAACCAATACATAGATATTCCAAAATTCCACGATGCCATAAATGAGATTCCATGATACTATTTTGAAATCCCATTACATAAACCCTAAATCATTACACAACATCATTGCCATACTCAACATCAAAAATAGTGATCGCATTTGACTTCCCTTTATCCTTTTCCATAATTGGTTCCTCACGTTGATCATCATTAACCCCTGTATTAGAGCAATGATTAACATAATGCCAAATTTCCTTGAACTTGAAGCATTGAAGTGTTGGTGGTGCATTCCTTGCAGTCTTTTCTTTATTCACATCATTAGCAACCCTTTTTACACTACTTCGACACTCTGCTGCTTGATGACCTTATTCTCCACACTTAAAACATTTTCTAGTCCCTTTAAAACAATATCCACCATGCTTCACTCCACACTTTAGGCATAAAGAAACATTCATCTTCTTTTCACCATTATTCTGAGATTTCTTCTTGAACTCCATCTTTAAATTCTTGTAAAAACCATGAGATGGATATGTTACTCCAACTTCTTGTTCTACCTTGATAGCACAACACAAAATTTCTTCATATCTACTAAAGTATCTTATAGATAATGCTCTTCGAATACTTGGTTTTAAGCCTCTGAAAAATTGATCAACTTTACTTTCAGGTTGGATGACAAAACCAGATGCATACCATGCAAGTCTTGTAAAATTCTCTTCATATATACCAACAGATTCATCATCCTTCTGCTCAAGCTTAAGGATCTCCTTTTCCATATTTGATTGAAGAATACAAGGGAAGTAATTTCTGAAAAACAAGTTCTTGAACTCGTCCCATTCCATTGATTCAATTTCATCTTGGGGCCTTGTATTCATAATTAGCGTCCACCACTGGTCTGCTTCACCTTCTTAACGGTAAATAGCTAGAATAAATTTAAAATGTTCCAAACATCGAAGTATAGAAGAAATATCTTTTCAATGGTACTGATCCATTATTCAACAACAATTGGATCAAAAGACCCATTTAAAGAAGGTGGGTGTCGCCTCACGAGGACTCAATAGAATATTGATCCCTTCTCTGATCATTTGGAAATCTAGAATGATTCATAGCTTGTGTAAGTATAACAGTAATATTTTTCACTCCATCTCCCATCACATTTGGTTGTTCAGGAGGACAATCATTGCATTGTCCATTACATTGATCAACATGGTTCCTTCGGGTTCCATCCAGCGTCTAAAACCCAAAAAGAATAGTGTGGGAGGCAAAAATAATTTTAGGGGAAACAACATAATAAAGGGTGATTACCTTAAATATATTACATCCTAGGGTTAATTCTATGATTGTTACAATAATTCTAGGATTATAACCTATACTTATCCTTAACCATAGGGACATCCCCAGACAAACCATAGAAATATCCATAGGGATCTCACTAAAGTTTTCGAATCCTAGTTTCCAATGGTTAACTAAACCATTCCGCTGATACCAACTGTAGAGACCCAAATCCTGACATACATGGAAATAAGATTACTTTTGAGAAATAATTAATAAATAACAAAAACAGACACCAAAGTACCGTAATAGTTTAGTGTCTTTTGAAACATGGAACGTAATCTTCTAATCTTGGGGAAAGATCTTCATCATTTCCCATAAAGATATTCCTTTTTTTCGTACCTAAAACCATTGTTTATATACTAGGGAAAAGAAAACATATTAAGGGTGAGCTCAAATGCTCAGTAAGGGTAAGCATGAAAAAAATAAGACAAACCATATACATCTGAACTTCAAAACATGAACATAAAATATAAACATCAAAATCTTGAGTTGTGAAATAAATTTTTACAGTACATAAGGAATAGATCATAAAGGAACATCATTAATGATAAAATAACTTGGAAATAAAACATTTAATTGTAGAGAAACGTTAATCACATGATAGGATTTCCATAATATCCAAGGCATTGATTCTATTACCATCTTAGTGGACAAAGTACCTTTCTGAATTGAGTTCACTCCTCATTCCAGTCCGGTATCATTGAACCAGATTAACTTACCCTTTCATCCATATTTATCTCATGAGATATAAATCTTTACCCAATGTATTATAAGAATATATAGGTCCCACCCATCTCATAATGAAATCATTCTTCTTCCCCAAAATAAACTTAAAACATTTATCATAACCCAAATAATAAAATGAGTTTCAAAAACATCATCCCATCATCACATAATCCATATAAAACAAATCGATATTTCATCATAATAAAAGTGAAACCATGTAAATAATATAGACATTATACTTAAAACATAAACATATTAAAGAATTTCACCATAAATGGAAAATAATTTTGACAAAACATTTGAAATTAAATCTTGTGTAAAATATCCTTTCTTCTTCAAAATCATTTTCATTTCACAAAATTCCATGCAATATTAAAATTAAAGTATTTTGGTTAAAATATTCATGAATTATATTATATTATGCTTCATGAAAAGAAGACGTTATAAAACCATAAAAATCCATTCATTCCGTATAAGTTAAAGAAAACATTCTCCTCATACTTTTTTCGAAAAAGTAAAAAAGTTCCTCGTATGGTAATCAAAAGTAAGATTACTTTAATAACATGTGGAAAATTTCAAAAATGGATAAAAATAACCTTTAACATACATGATTTTTTTATCAAACATGGGCATGGATGAAAACAATAACCCCAGTAAATACTTTCGAATAAACAATTTTGGATAAAAATGAGATTAGAAAAGTTATCCCTAACCTTAGGTCTGATATGCTACGTATGTATCCAAACCTCCTGAATAATGATTTTAATAATGTCATTTACTTATTACAGAATCATATTCATTTTTATGATATCATATATACTTCATTTATGACTTTATATTCCCCATTCTTTTGTATGTTTTATGTTAAAGAAACGTTTTGGGTAAAATCATTTTATTTATCTTACGTGTTTGGACTTGTTGTTCTTGATATTATTATTACTTATATCTTAATTTACATACTCCATAATGTAAATAATGATTTATATATCATATATATATTCATTATATATATATATCATTGATATTTAAATGAAATGAAATACACCGTTCATGGAGACGGTAGGTCGTACGTACGCATGAACGCTGTTTTCGTTTCCTTATTGAATTAAATAGAATCAAGTAAATGAAACATATAAGTAAATAAATTGAGTATAATTAATATGTAATATCATTTGTGATTATTTATTATATATACTTTATAATCAAACTTGAATGTTTAATCATAGAAAATGAATCTCATCGCGTTCGTGGAGACAGTAGTTCATACGTACACACAAGCGATGATATCATTCCCATGATTGTGGAATTGTATTGAAGTGCATGTATAATATTTCAGAATAAATATCACTTTACAATAATCATATATTGTTATTTATTTACACCATTATACCCATCCATGTTAGGTGGTGGTGGAAAATAGATTACACCATGGCGTGGAGAATGGTATTCCGTACGTACGCACGCGCGGTGATTTCATTTCCGTAGGATGGATAGAAGATGAAATTGGGATGTTTAATATTTATAATAACATATAATTATATTATTTATACTTATGTTATTAATTTATGATGAAACAAATAAAGATGAAGAAGTATAATAAGAAATAAATTGGAATGAATCGGTAAAGGATATTACCTCTTATTTGACGCGCTTCTTCTTAACCTCCTCTTAAGGCACTAGGGTTTGTCTTTTGAGGAGACCAGAACCTCTAAAATGTTTCTAGAGAAGATGATAAGGGAAATGGTCAGGGGTTGTCTGAGCTTCAATGCTCAAAAGAGTGTGAAGATAAGAGGTAAGGGGTGCCCTTTTTGTAAGGGAGGATAGGGGCACTTTAGAAAAAACTTAAAATATTATTTTATAATAAAGACTTATTCGGTTTATAATAACTCCAAATTGATTTATTTCGATGATAAAGCTGGTATGGGTTGATAAAATCTCATCAAATAGGTTTTAGAAACGTTTAGGTTACTATTTTAACCTTATCATTTAGATTTAACTCTAAGTTAAATAATTTAACCTTTACCGTGTCTTCTTGTTTTCTTACACTATATGATTAATAAACATACTATAAAAAGCCAAACGAACCCCAAGTGGTTCATTATTAATATATATAACATTATCTTAGTCATTCGGCTGAACCATATATTTTTAGGAATATAATAACAATTAATAATATAATATATTTTTTTTAAAACTCTTTTTTGTCAATTTTGACACTATTTGGTAATTGATTTTTTTTAAATCATAACAGAATTATTAGTTAGAAATTTTTTAATTAAATCAATAATAACATGTCATATTAACTTATAAATTATTGTAATTCTTAAAAATTCTCAAATTACATTTATTTTGGTATTTATAATATCACTTATTTTAATATTTCATTATTTAGGTAATTACTACATCACCATTGTGTCATAACTAATTTAAATTATTTATGTCTAAAAATTATAAATAAAATACCATTGGGTAGAAAATATTTTTATATTTCTAATAAATATTTATATATGAATTTATCTTATGTATAACCCTATATTAAAAATTTTTTAGTTATTAAACATTGCTTTTAATCATTTTAACTCTACTTTAAATAAAATAATAATAAATTTCCTAATCCAATCCAAGGGGACCTAAACGGAAATATTTTATTCCTAAGGTTGTTTTTGGTCGAATAAAACTTATTAAATAGAATTATGACTTGTGTTAGGGTAATAGTAATATCATTTTTACCCTAAATTACCCTATTTAATTTTAACCGTTGTAAATAAAAGTAAAAAGTTACTATTCACAAAAAATATTTTTATCCTATTGAACCTAATTTTACTCCTTGATATTAACCATTTATCTTGGATTTTTGAAATTCCACTCACAGAAGTGGTAAAATTATGTTTTATGTAAAATTTTAAATTCTCCTAGGAGGTGGGTAGAAGACGGTGAAAAACTCAAAAAAAATTTATATATCTAAAATTATTATAAAATGACTCTAATGAATTACATTGAAAATATATAGGTATTATGTATCAATTTTGACCTAAAATAAATTTAAATTAAATAAATAAGTATTTAAATAATAATTCGGTTTTTAAATAGTAACCCAGTGTTTTCACTATTCATCAAAATTAAAATTTTTAAGAAAAATACCAACAATTTACCCTAGGATATTTTCGATATTCCGAATCAAAAAATGAAGTCCATTTCGAAATATAAAATTTATAAAATTTCAAAAAGTGGGTATAACTATTCATAACGGCTAGTTTATATAACATATCGTTGTTTGGTGAAACTCGGTATTGCGTACAACACACGCTATCATGGAAGGTCGTGATTGCATGTAATGCAAGCCAATTCCGGGATGCATGCAGTGAATTCTCCTTTTGGGGTAGCATAAAAAACAATACATCAATGAAATTAAAAAGAATACATTTCATAAAATTTTGGGGTGTTACACTAACCATTCCCACGATGATCTATATAATGTTGTGGTCATGTTCACCCTGAAATTTAGGCAGCATTACCTCATCAGGGAGCACTTTTTGGTATTCATAGATTACAAGATATAGATCTATATCTTTTCCAAACAAGACTTGAACTTGTTGCAATGTAGGTGGATGCAATTCCTTCAGGATTAAAACATCAAAATATCTTACACCATAGGGAAGGGGAACATGGTTGTTGATGCCATCGATAGGAAATCACATAAAGAGGTAGTTTTGTAGTCCACAAATGCTATGATTGAATTCTAGGAGTTGGTTGATTTATTCTTTGATTATGGGGAGGAATGTGGGAGAGGCTACCTATATGAGATGATAGTGTAGTCTTTCCTAATGTGGCAGGTGGAGGACTCTCAGTTGGAGAACACAGAGACTGATGTGATGTGTGATCGTGTAGCCCCAGGTGATTCTCTAAGGGGATTGTTGGAGGATATTTTGAATCATATGATGTTTCATGGGATTTTTTTGTCCCATTGACCATGTGTGAGGGAATTCTCCATGAGTTACATGGCTCCTCCCTGGCGATATACCTAGGATTTTCCAAGTGGTACTGAGGCATAAATGAATAGTTTTGGTGGCCCCGGATAAAGTGAGAAGTGATAGATTTTGTGGAAATGTTCCTTGTATTTCTGTATGAAAATGTTGATCATCATGTTCCCGGGGGTTTGTTACATCCCTTAGATATCCCCTATTGGAAGTGGAATGAACACTCAATATATTTTGTCACAGTATTACCCAAGACATAGGTAGGATTCAATGCTCTTTGGGTAGTGGTTTATAGATAGACGAAATAAACACACATCTCAGTGATTAAGGTTCCAAGCACAGTGTATGCCTTAGCATCGAGGTTTGTGGATGATGTGTTGCAGCTATATGGAGTTAAAATATCCCTTGTTTCTGATCAGGATACATGTTTTATGTCATGAGTTTGGAAAGGAATTCACCTTGCCTTTGGCACCTAGTTATGCCTTATCAGTACTTTCCACCCTCATACAAATGTACATACAGATAAGACCATCCTGAAGATGGAGGATAAGCTGCGAGCATGTGTTCTCAACATTGGAGGATCTTGGATTTTACCCTTGCCCCTATTAGAGTTTGACTACAAAAATAGATATTACTCTATCATTGGCATAGAACCATTCGAGGATTTGTATGGGATACTATGTCATTCACCCGTATGTTAGACAGTGGTAGGGGAAGCAGCCCTTCTCGGACCATAGGAAGTGCAGATCACAATGGATAAGATTTAGGTTGTTCATGGGAGGAGGAAGGTAGATCAGAACCGAAATAATTTGTATTCCAATATCAGGTGGAGGCCTTAGTATTTAGAGGTTGGGGACCATGTGTTCTTATAATTCTCCAATCAGTGTGGAAAAAAGAGGTTTGGAAAAAGGAGAATGCTTTCTCCAAGGTTCATCTGACCTTTTGAGGTGTTGGGATGAGCTGGTTAGGTGGAATATCCACTATAATTTCCACCATGGTTGAGAATATCCATTATTTCTTCCATGTGTCTTAGATCTATTGGTATATACATGATGAATCCCACTTCCTTGATTGCGGAGAGATGGATATTTAGGACAACACAAAATTTGTAGAGAGATCGGTGTGAATCAAGAATCAAAAAGAGAAACTACTTCAAGGAAGGACCATTCCTTTTGTTCGTGTGTTATGGAGGCATGGTTTCCTCGAGGAGTGTACTTGGGAGCAAGAAGTAAAGATGTGTTCCTAGGACTTAGAGACATTCTAAGATTTCTATTTTGTTTTTCTTTGTACCATGATTGTGATGCAATTTTTGACCGCTCTTTCTCTATGATAAGTGGTTTCCCTAATCTATGATTTTGTGTAAAAAATCCTTAATATGGGGAGAGAAGAACCTTATAACAAATGAATATGAATTAATGCAGATGAAATTAAATGTATTCGATCGAATCAATGTTGCCAAAAGGGGATAGTATTTTGACATGGAAGAATAATTCCCTAATCTATGTGTCTGGATAACATGACCTTTGGTGTTTTGTGGTTTTTTGGGGTAGTGGGGCTTTAGTGTTTTCATAGTTACTCATGAGATATATGTGAAGAAGTTGTCATTATATTTCAAGGTTTTTCCTCTAGACATAAAAACAACACAAGGTGGTTTTCTTCTGAGATGTATTTTAAGTGGTGGTGGTTTAGACCAACTTCCATCTATATTAGTTTTAAAATTTTTAAGGATGAGAATATTTTGAGAGGTAACTGATGTAATAACAAAAAATTCCTCAGACTATTACTTTGTTGAAATCTAGTTTTTTAGGTGTTATGGGAGGGAATGATGGCTCATTTCAAGTGTTTTCTAAATTTCATGTTTTCAATTGGTATATCAATGCATCAGAATGTTAGTGCATCAACATTTCAGTGTGTCGGCATGTCAGTGTGATAGTGATTCAGAGGTATCTACATCAGTAGGTCATGACATCGGTGAGTCAGGTGCATCAACATATGTGATTCATGGCATCGGTAGTTCAGGGTGTCTGTAGGTCAGGTGGTCGGTAGGTTGTGGCGTCAATAGGTCCGGGTGTTTGTAGGTGGTGGTGTCAGTAGGTCATGGTGTCTGTAGTTCATTGAGTCGGTAGACCTCGACATTGGTAGATCATATAATTGGTCAGTCATTGTGTTGGTGGGTCAGAGTAGGTGGCTTGTGGACCTTGTGTCTTGTCCAAAGCTCACCTATCAGTGAAACTGCATTGGTGACTCACCCATCAGTGACTCATTTTTCATTTTTCCATGTCTTCCAGTTTTTCCTCTAATTAATTATGTCACATAAACCAATTTTAAAAGCCTTTTGTGGGGGTGTTTAAGAGAATTTTTAAGGATATTTTGTATACCATTAATTTCCTAACATTCCATTGTCTTTGAGATACTCAATTCAAGTAATATGGACCACGATCCAACGATTAATGAATTTTGGAATCTTTTCATTCATTTAAAATAGGATATGGCTCTTCAATGTTAGGAACTTCCCTTTCGTGGGTGTTTCTCATTTCCCCTTGGTGCACATATATCCTTCCTCCTTATATGAGTTGTGAACCTACTCAAGAGCCCCTCTTGTTCAATTTCTGTAGAGTTTCCAACTACTCGTGTGATCCCCTATTCTCGACACAAGTTCGAACTTTGATCATTTGATCGTCTAGTTGGGATTACATATGTCTCTATTTAATTTTTTATCATGTGTGGTGGGTGTACTAATCATTCTATGAGAATAATTATTGAATACATTCTTAGGGAAGGAAATAAATAAGAATGATAATGGGATAATGAAATAACTATATGAGATTAGATTGTTGTTTGATCACCTGTTTATTTTTCTATCCTTGATTATTTATGGATTGATGGGGGCTCTATTAATTCTAAAAATCATGGTTGTTGGTTTCCTTTTTATGCGCACTAGTGGTTTCCCATTTTTTTTATGAGGATTGACAATCTTCCATAACATGAAATGTTCTTAAACATGCACACATGGTTAACTTAAATTGATTCCCCAAGCTTATATCCCTTGTGTGGTCATCTAGATTATAATTATGTGGAATGAAATAACCTATATTTGTTAAACCTAAATATATAAACAATTCTAGTTGATAGGCTTGGTTGGGTGTTGCGTTCTGTTGAGTTTTTTGACTTGTGTGATTCGTGTAGTGTTCTTATTGGGTGCTCGATTGTTGCTACATGGTTGGACAGAGGTGTAGATTCCATGGGAAGGGTGTAGTATGTGTGTATAGTGGGTTGTGGGTGGATACTAGTTGATGTGGGATTTGTGTGAGGCACAATACAGGGCATGTGTTGGTATACCAATTTGAGATAATGATTGATTGTGGAATGGATGGACTTGTAGTCAGCTAAACTGCCTCTTTTTATGTCATTGTCGTTGAAAGGCATTGGCCATGGGACTGTGGTGTGGTTACGAACTTGTATAAAGTGGGACTAAATCAATAAATTTTTGGGTAGTGGGGCTATAGTTCAGGGTTGTGAGAGATGGATTGTGTAGTATAACTTAGAAGGATGATAGCTAGAAGTGGTTGAACGAGGTTGTGCAGTGGGAAAAAAGTTAGTTTTTGTTATTTTTTTGCTATGGTTATGGTTGGAAGTATCTCAGTAGTGCTCAAATAAATTAAGGTGATCCCCACCCCTTAAATAAATAATTTGAAAGTGGTTAATTGAAAATTGGATAGTCTTATTACTGGAAATGGATGTTGTGTGGTTATTTATATCGGGTAGCGACAACTGTGGAACTAGTTGTCTCGTTTGTTTTGTTGTTTGAAATCCATAGGATGGGATGATTTTTTTTGTTTCATATATATATAAATATTAGTTCCTTTTGATTTCTAAATTCACCCCACCCATGTTGACCATTACGTACATTACCCCTCCATCTCCTTGGGGGTGGTGTCTTTCCCAACATCCCATTGGGAGGATGGATGGATGTTTACTGCCATTCTTTCTCACACCCTCTTCCGAGTTCTTATCGGTGGAGCATATCTGAGACGACTGTAATGTCTTGAGGGTTACCATATCCCAAGATCCTTTAGGAAAGGGTTTTTTGTAATAGACCTAGGTTTTTGGGGGGCATGATTTTATTTCAAGTATCTTCATGATGAGTCACAAGTATCTTCAAGTGAGAGGCATGGTTGTTATGGCCCAAGTGTATTTTAGTAGGATTGTGTGTGGTTTGAGGACCAGGTTTTTGTGGGTGGGTTGTGGAAGTTGTATTGTGTATGGAAATAGTGGTAACATCAATTTGTTATCCATTAATAATGAGAAATTAACCAGGGAGAAAGGGGTGTGGGGTCCCCAAATATCATTTTTATAATATTAATACTTTTCATGACAGGAATTATTTGGTTAGTGTCCCTTGGTGAGGCTGGTATGGTTAGTATTCCTGGGTAGGTGCTTTCAAGTTCTACTATTTTATCATCGAGACGTTTGTACATTCCCTCACTAGTACTTGGGTGGCTTCAATTTTCCTACATGTTATACTTGTATACTCACCCTATGTATATAAAAATTATTCTCAGGTTTCTAGGAGGATATTGAGGATCATGCTGAACATTAATAGCTTAGGCGTTAGAATTAGTTGTTGGTGCTTCTTAGTTTCTTTTCCTTTAGTACATTACTTTGGATTTTTTGTACCTTAAATAAACTTTACATCTAAACATTAATGGGGGAAATGGATTTTGGGATTACTTTTAATTTTAGTATTTTGGAATGGTTTGATATTTACTAACTTATCTCTCGATCGTGTTCAATAAAGAGGGTAATGCTTTCTAAATTTTGTGAGATTATATAACCTTAGTTTTAGTTTCTACTGTGGGGCCTATAGAACATGAGAATTGGGGGGTCATTATCTCCCCATCATCATGAAAAAGGAAGGGTGTGGCACTTTTCTTTCCCCTCCCTCATCTTGAAAAAGGTATGTCGTTACACATACCGTTCATTTAATATTATTTCTTACTACAAGATTAATAATAATTATATAAAATTATTAACCATACTATAATAGTAATTTTTAGTGTCTTTAGATACTAGACACTTTAAAGTATTATTTTGGTTAATTATTCATTATCATACTTCATTTAATATTCATGTTGAATACTTGTTTACATACACTACCTAAAAATTTCATCATATCCTAGGGAAATGAATCATACGTAAGAGTGAAATATAATTATTAGTAAGTGTAAATGAGAGAGATATCAATTATCTTTAAACAATAACATGATAGAAAGGGTTTGATAGTAAGATATTAACATTGTATATCCATACAAAGCATATATAGATCTTATTAATGAATCATGATGTAATGATTTCGAATTCATATGACATTAATAACAATAAAATCTAACAATATCATCATTGAGAGTAAAATATTGGTATATGACATTATATTTTCAACTATATAATTGAATAGAAAATAATTTCATTATTCAGGTTAATATATATGTATAAAATATTTTATTTTGTTCAACTTAACCCATGATTTTTTTTTGGAATATTTTTCTCAAATAAATTTATTTTTCTTGGATAACATTTCTCACAGGTAGCACTATGTTTTGATGAAACATAACATATTGTTAAAATATTATTATTTACAATGATAAAAATATCCATTATATTTAATTGGAGGTTATGAATATTAATAAAAAAATTATAATAATATATTTTATACATATTTATAAAATATAACAAAATTTGTAAAAAAATAATTAGAAATGTAAATAAAAACTATTTTAGAATAAAGAAAATCATTTTCTCAAAAAAAAATATGAACACAAATTTTTTTACATTGATAAATTAAAACAATAATATTTTTTAATGATTTTATTAAATTTATATATAATAAATTAAATCATATAATAAAAAATCATCTTATTTATTTCCTAGGTATGATATAAAAACATGTCTTATTTTAATCGTACTACTGTATTTTTGTAAAAACCCATTTATGTGTAATTTTTAAATTTATTTTAAAAATTAATATTTCAATGTTAAAGATATTTAAATAAAACTATTTTTTGAAATTATCATGTCAAAATTATCATAGGAGGATTTTTTTTAATTTTTCTGAAAATTTTAATTTTTTGTTGAGAAATATAAAATATTGATTATTATTATAAATTTACATTTCTCTTAAAGGATTTATAAAGTTAATTTTAGTTTTTAAATAGAATGAAATGAAAAAATTTAATCCATTATATATTTATTAATAGAATTTATGTAAATGGGATCATTTTCATTTTGAATATAGATTTAATAACAATTTAATCTTTTAAACATTTTCTCATTAGAAAAATTCTTATTTATCATTTCTTTGAGATTATTTTTGTTTTAATTTTTGGACAACTGTAGATGATGTTTTTTATTAATGTTTTCCATATTAGAAATTTTGTTAATTTATATTGTCTATTATTTGCAACATAATTTTTTTCCATATTTAATAAGTAAGATGATAAAAATCAAATACCATGTTTATGGAAAATATGGGATTATCAAGGAATTAAAAATAATGAAAATGGTTAAAAATGACTCTAAATATTTCCAACATCCATTTTCAGGACATATTTCAACCATATATATTCAATTGTTGATAATTTTCTATTTTGTATACTTCTTCATTTTAAAAACATTGGTAAATCATTTTTTATTAAAAAAGTACATGAGATTCACTCACATAATATATAGAAATATAACCACTATTCTATTCTATTTACACATAAATAACATTTTATCTAGAAATTATCTATATAAATCACTTTCTTATATCACTTCTATAATCCAATAACCAATGGTTTTCTTAGAAATCCATTCTAAGATTCATCTTGTTGAAAAAAAGAAGCTTTCTGAAGAACAAGTAACATCCCAAACATATCATTTTATTTTAATTCATCCTCCACTTCCATTATTTATTTATAAAACAATATGATATAAAAAATTCATTTTATTTTATATAATTAGATTTTATTATTTCAATAGAATAACATAAATCCTTATCCTATTAAATAATATATGTTATGAAATAATCATTTGTTTGAATGGAGGACTACCACATTTTGAACAGATGATATTCAATTTCCATCGACACATATCATAGGTTGATATAATTATAGAGACCTAAACATCTAATACATGGATACTAAATATTTTATATTAATATTCATTATTTTACACAAACACAAACCTATTGATCATAATGTTTTACTTCCTTTGGATACATGGTACACAATTTACCAATTTAGCAAATGCTCATAAACATATCCCATAATGATCTCCCAATTTTTCAATATTCATAAACATTTCATAAGTAAAAACATTATTTATAACATGTGTTGGAATTATATTAAATGTTGATATCAAATATTAGTAAGGTGAAAATTATATATATGTAAACATATTTCAATCGTAAGGGTAGGAGAACATGTGTGTAACAAATTAAAACCATACTCAACATATCAATGATCGAAATATTATATCAATGAATAATGATTGATAGTTCCTAGAAATTGAATCATAATGGAATCAAATAACCATATCCAGGATAAAAAACATTTTCATACGAAATTATTTTAGGGGATATAAATAATATTATAAAATATTATGTTTAGGGTACACACTATATCTTTCAAAACATATTTGGTTTCAGCTAAAAACCCTTAATCATGCTTCAAGAATTTGATAACATTCATTTTAATCACTTTTGGACTTCAGATAACCTATTATATTTCCCATTTCGGTGTTGTAAAACTTATAATGTGACCATATAGATAATATGGAATTAATAATTACCCAATTAATTGAATGGAGATAGTAGTCCAAACTTCCATGGTCATAATGTAAACAACATTCATGCTTATAATAGAACCACTATAACATAATGAAAACCATACATGTGTGAGTCATAGTAACCTAAAATATCTATCCTATAAGAACCCCTAAAATAAAATATGTTTCATGATAAATGAAATTACCATCAGGAATGAAATAAAAAAAATTTATATAAATTTAATTATTTACTCATACCTTATCACATGGAAGATGAAGTGGGTTTTATATAATGTTTATCAAGGTATAATTCATGGGAAATGAATCAAGTTTCGTAAAAACATTTTCATTGAATAACACTTGGAAATAAATGGAATTTATAAAAAAAATTCATAATAAACATAAAACAATAAAACAATTAATAATAATTGTATACATGGATAATATTACTATTAAATTTTATGTAACATCAAATTATGTCATCTTATAAGGAAAATTATTTTGAAGGAACAATCAATTTGAACATTACTTGATAAAAATAATCTTATATACTTTTAAAAAATATAGAATATATAAAAAAGGATTTCAATCTAATTATATTTGAAAATAACATTGAAAACAAATACATTATGCTTTAATGAAGATAATGGTTAGGAAGGAAGTAAATTATATTCATTGAGTACATATTAAAACCACAATTCCATTCATAGTTTCACTAAAATCCAAATGTGAATTATTTTGAAAATGATATTAATATTTCATTTTTTAATTAATGTAAGGGTGTAAATTTATTTAATATATCATATTATATGCTTTTTAAAAAATAATACATTTTTTAAAAAATAGGGTTTTTGATGAAATAGGTTTTTTGATTGAAGAGAGGATTATATATGATTTTCCTAAAAACATTATTTTGGTCTCTTGAGTGAATAACAAAAGGAAAATTCAAGGAAAAAATAATTCTAATGACCTAACTAGTGGATACGATATTTCTTGAGACTTTTTAGAGTTGGATCATATGACTTAATCATCCTATGAATAAACATAAACAATCATAAAATTGGTTGAGATTATAACATAGCAACCATACAAAATCAATTACATTAATTCTAAAACCTCATTAAAAACAACATAATGTCCGAAATATCATATAATTTAAATAAGTGTTATGTACTGGGATGGGTAGTAGAAGCCGATGGGTTGGGAATTTAGAATTGTTCAGATCACTGAAACAACGTTACAACGTCAACTCTGGTGAAGTATCCTAGTACAGTCCAATGACCAGGCATGTATTAATCAGGGGAAAAAAATAAAATTTAATATGTACCATGTTCGGATCTAACATGTGAAAGTCTGTCACTAGATGTTTGAGACCGTTGCTCAAATAATATGACATCAAAGCCCTCTAGATTATCCACACATACCTCTCAAATATTCTTTTGCATCGTTTGTTGGAATACTGGTGCTAGCACACTACAGAAACGAGCACTTCAAAGGAATGATGATCACCATAAGGCAAGAGACTTTGATCCAAGAAAGAAGATCTTGACGTTCTTCCTTACGTGAGAGAATACCTCTCTTGTATCCAACAATAGATAGAGGCTCTCAGGTTTTACACATGAAGAGTCTCATGGGGATATCATCTCTCTTACTTATATAGATAATATCTAGAATACATGTTATGTGTTCCTGACCCCCTGTTAAATAGATATTCACCAAAAAAAATTTAGAAAAAATTATGATAAATTATATTATTCCATATTTAGTATTTATAATATTATCCATAATTGAAATATATATTAAAAATATATCACATGATAAACATGAGTCTATAACTATACTCACTTCTCCTGCAAATATTAAACGAACCATGTATATTTAAATACATTCAAATATTATTTTATCATTGTATTTACATAATAACTTGAAAATACATGTTATAAATAATTTCAACATATTATTCCAAACTTGAATAATTAAGAATTTATTTATTACTAGTGGGTCTATAAAACATGGATAATACATTTACACTTCGGTAGGGCACACTATGTTCTATATTCTTATTACTAGAATAGGGAAGATTTGTAAAGATCTATTCTGTGTGACCCTCTAGGCCTTTATCTCAATATTAGTTAATAATATTCACCGACGAAGAACATGGTCTAGCAACCCATCGAGGCCCTTATAATGATTTGGAAAAGTCAAAGAAATGACTACCTTCTTAGAAACCTGGTTTCTGTAAAATGACATCTTCTTCATTGATATCACAATAAAGTAGAATGCATGCTAGTGTCATCATCCATTATCTTTATTTATTTTATTTTATGATATGTACGGACGGTCTTACCTTTTCATACAATTTCCATGGATTTAATGATGTTGAATTCATCCAAATCAACCAGGCATGTGATATCTCTTCCTCAAATTGAAAGAGAAAAAACTATATTGATCATTCAATAAATGCCATGTCACCAATGACGTACCCAACACAAACTACCACTCCATGTCTTTATCACCATGGTTTTCACCTTACACAAAAGTTCATAATTATATGATTTACATTGATAATGATCTCATTTCTGGTGACCATAGCACATGTCCGTAGATAGGAACGACCAATGACACCGGAAGCATGTGGTGTTACTATTATGTGGGTTTGTCCTCGTGATCCCACCAACTAGAGATCATCAAGTGTGATCAAATTGAGAAGAAGTCTAAATGCTTATGATCCCCTAGAACCTGATGGTCACACCTCATATGTGTTATTTATGAATTATGTAACTGGACCATATGACATTACATTAATATTACATTCATGGAATCTCATGGGTCTCATTATAGCATGGGATTCGCTATAACACTTTGATACAACATGTAATCTAAGGATGTTGTCATAAAAAAAGTGTATACAGAAGTATCAACACTATTATGAAAAAAAACACATGTATATATATATATCAAACTATAGTTATTTAGTTGTAATCAAAGTACAACAGAAGTTGGGTCTAGGGAACCCACTTTCAACACTGTCACTTGCACTAGAGCCAACTGCTATAGGGTTTCAATCCACAAGCTCTCACATGAGAATCATGCATCTAGTGAGAAATAGATTTTATCAGGGGTTCTATAATTTTGTCATCTATGGATACTCTACTAACTGTAACTTCACCTCTTTGAGTAAAATACCTTAAGAGATGTAACTTTTGAATAATTTGCCTTGTTCTCTGGTGAGACTTAGGCGACATGGAAAGCACCACTACAGTAGTATTTTCAAAAAATAATGGAATAGGGTCCGCACTACTAGGTACAACACCAGTGTATAAGATACATCTGAATATCCATACTACATCCTTTGCTGCATCATATGTTCCAATATAATCATACTCTCATGTAGAATAGGTAACCATAACTTGCTTCGAGATTCTCCAGCTCACTGCACCATAATTCAGTAAAAACATGTAGTGTGATTGAGATTTCAGATCATCATGATCTGTCTGGAAACTAGAATCAGTGTATCCCCTCACTACTAGTTCCCCATATCGTCTACACACAAATAATATATCCTGAGTACGCCTCATGAACATTAGGATTGTTTTAACAGATTTCCAATGCAGCTCTCTTGGATTGGCTTGAAATCTACCAACTATTATTAAAGCAAAGCTGACATCAAACCTAGCACATATCATGGAATACTTGATATAACGCACTACTAAGTCATAAGGAATTCTACTCATTCATTCAATCTCCTCCTGCATTTTGGGGAACATTATGTTGGAGAGATTTAAACAATGTGACATAGGGAACAATCATCTCTTGGATTGTTCAATAATGTAACATTGGAGTACATTGTCAATATATGTACATTGACGTATCCCAAGATACCATTGAGATATATCTTGATAGATCTTAATCCCTAGAGTGTAGGATGGTTTACCTAAGTCTTTCCCTGAAAATAATTCATTTAACCAAGTCATAACTAACTGTATAACTTGCACCTCATTTCCCATAATTAATATGTCATAAATATATAACACTTTGAATACAATCACATTCCCTTCAACCATTCAATAGACACAAGGCTCACTTTCTTTTTTGAAAAAACCAAATTCTATTATGGCCTCATCAAAAAAAACATTCCATGATCATGAGGCCTCCTTCAACAAATAAATGGATCCTTGCATCTTTCACATTTTATTGGTGTTATTTGACATAACAAACCCTTCGGGTTGAGTCATATATAATTATTCAACCAACATCCCATTTTGAAAAGCTATTTTGACTTCCATTTAAAAAATTTTATAATCTAGAAAGGCTGCTATTGCAAGTAATATTCTGATTGATTTATGAATTTCAATTTTTATGGGGATTCATCATAGTCAATGCCTAGACATTTCCTGAAACCCTTTGCAACTAGTATTGATTTAATGGTATTAACCTCACCATACATGTCCATCTTCTTCTTTAATACCCATTTTCATCCAATATCAATTACATCAGCTGGAGGGTATACCAAAATCCAAACATGATTTTTGTACATGGACTACATCTCAAAAATCATGGCTTCATTCCATTTAGCAGCTTCATTTCCATCTAGTTATTCCTTGAAGATTATAGGTTCATCAACCTCATGGAATATTGTGTCACTTGACTCGGTGATAAAAAAAATCATAATTCTCTAGTTCTATAACCTCTCGTGTAGACCTATGCAGTATTTGTGTCTCTGGAAGAACTTCTTCTTCCACATGCTCTTGTGGAGATTATTTCTCTACAAACACTTATTCATCTTGAGCAATAACTTCATCTAAGACAATCTTACTCCACCAATTTCCAATATAAACGTGTTTCCATTATAGAAATTTGGTGTATCTATCCACAATTACATTTTTTTTAAAGAGTTATATAGGAAATATCCTCTACATTCCATAAGATAAACTATAATTATTTAATTGTTTCTTCTGGATTCTAATTTTTCACTTGGTAAAGTCTTGAAAATTGCCTTGCACCCCCATACATGTATCTGTGTCAAAATGGGTTTCTTTCCATACCATAACTCATATGGAATCCCACCTACAACTTTAGTTAGTACTTTGTTAATGGTATATGTTTTTTTCTATGAAGTGTATACCGAAAATGATAATGGAAGAGTTTCATAACACATCATTGATATAACCACGTCAGGCACAGTCTTATTCCACCTTTTGCTAACACCATTCCATTATGGATTATAAGGAGTAGTGAGTTGGGACACTATCCCACATTTCTTCATGTGATCAATGAATGCTTGGTTTAGATATTCTCCACCTCAGTATGAGAAGAGTGCTTTTATCTTCTTACCATGTTGGTTTTTTACTTCATTTTGGTATTCCATAAAAAAAGAAATAATTAGTCTTATACTACATTATGTAGATATATCCATACCTATTATATTCATCAGTAAAAGTAATGAATTGTGAAAAACCTCCCCTTTCCTCTACTAGAAATGGACCACATATATCAGTATGTATTAATTCCAGTACATCATTTGAAATTTCTCCCATTCATGTGAAATGTGCTTTGGTCTTCTTTCCTTATAAACAAGATTGACATAACTCTAAGGGTTCAAACTATACTGCGTCTAAATACCCTTCTTGATGTAATCATCATAATCACATCTTATTTACAGGAATAAGCCATAAGTTCCATAGGTGGGTGATATATGAGTCACGTTGTCTATTTTTTTCATTGATTTGCATCACAGGGTTCTTGAGTTCTATCATGTATAAGCCATTGTTAAGATGTTCCATACCGTTAAACATGTTATCTATAGAAAAGAGACAAAATTTATTTCCAAAAATGAAATAAAATACCATAGTATCTAAACATGACACAGTGGTGATATTCCTAGTAACATAAGGTACATTATATCAATTTTTTAAAACTAGAACCAAACTGTTAGGCAATGTAAAGTGATGGTCTCCCACTGCCAAGGATACCAGACTTGCACCATTTTCAGCTCAAAGATCTACATCACCATTTTCAATCTTTTTAATCCTAATTTGTTTATTTATAAGAATAAAAATGTATGAGCCACATTCCATATCAAATACCATCTTGTAGATAAATATATATTTCATTAAATGGAAAAAATACCTAAAGAAGAAGCATCACATTGATTCTTCTTCCTAGCTCTGTGATTCTTCTTCTAGTGGCCTTTGATGCCACATCCATAGCACAAAACTTCCTACTCATTACATTACCTCTAAATCTTTAGCTTCTTTTTTGGATGATGCATTATTGGATTTGGCCATGACTTGGCCTTATACCCCTTTTCCATTCCCCTGTTTTTCTTTTCCACCAAAAGGACTGATGAATTGGTGTTTTTCATATCCTTTTCATCTTGAAGAACAATATCCGAAGTTTCTGAGAATGACATTGTCATATCATTCATGTTATAATTTATAATAAAAGTCTATAATCTTAATGGTAAATACGCATGAGTGGGGTCTACTACAAGTTCATGGATTAATTTGATCCCAAGGGTTTCAAGCCTCTCTATATACCCAGTCATCTTGAGTACATGAGGACCATCTTGGTGACCTTTTGCTATCCTGCACTTATAAATGGAACTAGATATCTCAAACCATTCATGCATGGCCGTCTCCTTGTATAATTGTTGGATATGTGAAATAATCTTTTATGCATCTTCATCCTCGTGAATTTTTTACAATTTGATGGAAATGGATGACAAGATGATACCTTGAGAATCAAGTGCATTGTCTACATGTTTTATCTATTATTCTTTTCCCTACATACTTTCTCCTTGAGGAGGATCAGCATGAATTGGGTATTCCACTATATATAACATACATTCATGGAGTAATACTATGTGAAAGTGCCTATACACTCAAGAAAGTTATTACGAATCAGGATATTTTCTTTATCCATAATTGATCACAGTGTTAAAGTACTTGTGGTGTTGGTGATTTCCATTTAAAATCTATATCAGATAGACATTTAGTAGTTAGAATTTTGTCTTGATTGCCTATTGAAATTTATGATAAATAAATTATTATATCATTTTATTGTCTCCCACTATTTTAGAGAACCTTCATAGCCCTCCCTATTAGATTCGGAATACTATGTCTCTTAAGTATTCTAGTGGAAAGGATCTACAAATCATCCCTCATTTTCAACAAGCTATGGACAATCCACTACTCTGAGGGTTTCAAGGTAGTCACTTGTTTGGCCAACCACTTGATATGTGGTGCCTTGTGTGGTTGAGCAATGTAATAGATTTTGGAATCTGAACATGATTTCATCTACATCTTGCCTCTAAATTGAAATCATGTCTGCTATGGCTAATACCTGATTACTCCCATTAGTTAAGTGGACCATGTTCTCACATAAAAATGCCAAGATGGTAAGAGGCACTCTCAAAGATGGATGAAGATCACCCCAAACAACCGGTTTGGTTTAAATGTGAGAAATAGAAGGGTTTGGACTTAATATATCTTCAAGGAATTTTTTTATTTATGGAAAAATATAATCAATTTCTATTTATATGTTCAAAATAGATTGCCTCATTAAAAAACAAACATGAAAATAGAAATATATTCATCACTTCTGTATGGTTTTTTTAACTTTATTATTATTCTATGAGATCGAGAAATTATCCTGGAAATTAAAAAATAATAAACAATGTGTAAAGGTATATCATGTTATCCAACTGGTCTTGAGAAATCTATTTTGATTGATCTATAATGGACCAATGTTGACCTAGGGCCATCCATAGATGAGTCGACACTTGACTCACGTCGCAGTAAGCCCTTGTGCATTGCGCTCGGCTCATGTCTATATTATTGGATTGACTTGGCGGTGTCTAGGTCTCAGATCATCATCATTTAATTTAATGTATATTTTCATGTATGCGAGGGGGTCTATGGGTACAAAATAAAACATATGAAATCGAACCACATGGCCATTTACATATTTTAATTAAAATATTATTCAAAAACCATCATTTATCTAATTAATTATTACAATCATCACATGCATTGAATAAATATATAAATAAAAATAATCCAGAAATGCATGGTTTGGTTACTTTCTCAATACATGTCAGTATAAATAAAGTAAAAATAAAAATTTAATTCAAATAAAATTTAAAGAGTACGGGGGAACTCTAACTAATTAAAAGAAATTGAATAAATACAATTAATTTATTTTTATTAGTTCCACTAGATTAATTTAATTTTAATTCCAATAATAAAACTATACCATTAATTTATTTTAACTATAAAATTGAATTATATTATTAATTTAATTATAATTATAAAATTAAATTTATCAATTAATTTAATTTTAATTCTAATTAAATTAATTTTCAGATTAAATTAAACTATACACCAAATATACGTCTAATTAATTTAATTTAAAAAACTAAATTACTTAAAACTAAATAAATGGGTTACCTCAAGATGAGGAAGGAATCTTTCTTGAATATAAACTGCTGTGAGGGTGTGTTACGAGAGTAGAGTCAAATCGTCTCGTCATTGTGGTGTGACCACCGCGTGACTGCGGTGTGACCGCAGCATGATCGTTGTGTATCCGCTCGGTCTAGCAAAACCTGTAGTGGCAGTGACTTCTGGTGAGGTGAAAAGGTGGTGGGGCACCACCCTGGCCAGCCATGAGGGCAGTAGCCCACGGCTTCAGCCAGTTGCAAGGGAAACGGCCCGGTAAGATGGTGCACCGAGGGAGGTGAGGCGAACCAGCCTGGTCTGACAGTGGTGCTGTCGGGCAGCAGTGAGCGGTGTTGGGAAAGCGGGTCGATGCTGAACAATAGCATGGAGAAGCACAGATGTGCGGGGTGGAAGTTCGGGTGAGGTGCTCCGATGAGACATGAATGGACGTGGCTTAAGGCAGAGGGGAGTATGGGCTCATCAAGTTCTGTGATGAGGCATAGAAGAGGTCAGGCTCAGAGAGGTCCAAGACGTGTGAGGAGGAAGGTGGGAAGGGTGAGAAGTTAGACACCATGGCAAGGGATTCTACTAGGGGTACCCCCACTCTTGCGTGTGGAGGAAGACCCTTTGGGGTTTTCTTTTCCTTTTTTATTTTTTTACTTTGACAAAATGAACATCCCAAACCCCTTTTTTATTTTAAAAATAAAAAGAGAAGAACCAACTTGGGGTATTGATCTCCTAATTTTATTTTATTTTTTTATATTTCTAATGTCCAAAGAATTTGAAAAAAGAAAGACTTTACCCAAAGTCATCAAAGATGCCTTTTAATTTATATTATTTATTTGAGTAAAATAATATAATATAATATTATAATATATTTTATTTAACTCTCAATGAATACCGACTCGTTTTATTCTGGTGATCGGATTCTGGCCATAGTGTGGCCAGATTCTTTTACATTGAAGAACACATTCAGAAAAATAATACATGTTCATTAAAAAATAATAATTAGAAAAAATTTATACTACTGACGTTGATCCAAAAATATTCCAATTGAAATAAAATTTCCATTCAGAAACAGATTAACATGGTGTAAGATCAATTGGAACTGATTTTATGCCTCCTTCTAAAATTTAATGATATTTAATTTTTCTTTGACTCATGGATATCATGAATAACATTGATACCACATTTATATACTGGGATGGGAAATTAAAGACGATTAGCTGGGAATTTAAAATTTTTAACATCACCATAAAAACATTATAACGTAGACTCCGGTGACCTATATAGGTACAGTCTAAGGACCACACATTGATTTATCATAATAAAAAAATAAAATCGAAAAACCACCTTGTTCGGATCTGATTTGTTCAAGTCCATCACAGGATACTGGCAACCATTCCTAGGAGACTCCAACGTCAAAGCCCTCTATATCATCCACACATGCCTCTCGAATCTTCTCATATGTCGATCATTGGAATCCGGGTTCTAGCACGATACACCAATGATCTCTTCGATGTAACTGTGATAACTACAAGGAAAGATACTTAAATCCAAGAAGGATGATCTTGAAGTTCTTCCTTTCTTGAGATAATCTCTCTCGATTATCCAGGAGAAGAGAGAGGCTCTCATGTTTGACACATGAATAGTCCAATGGAGAGAGACTCTCTTACGTATGTTGATAACATCTAGAATACCTAGTATGAGTTCCCCCTTGTAATAAATATGCACAGTATATGTTTTATAAATATTTTTTATGACAAATTAAATTTAGACATAAATAATATTTATAATTTTATCACTAATTGAAAAATATTTTAAATATATATCACATGATAAAATTGGGTCTATAACTCGACTAACTTATCTTACAAATATTAAATGAACCCTACATATTTAAATATATTCAAATAACATTTTATCTTAGTATTTACCAAATTACTTGTAAATACATGTTAAAAATAAATTCATTATATTTTTCCAAACATGATTAATTAAAGAATTTATTTATTACGTGGTAATCCATAGAGCTTGGATAATACAGGGACCCTATAGTGGGGCCCACGAAGTTTGATATTATATTTCCCAACATAGGGAAGAATATTAACGATCTATTGTGTGTGACCCTCTGGGAACTTATCTCAATAGTAGTGAATAATATTCACCAACAAAGAGTGGGGTTTAGATACACATCGAGGCCCCTATAGAGTTAAGGTAAAGTCAATGAAATGACTAACTTCTTACCAACATGGTCTATGTAATATAATAACCACGTCATTGGTATATCAATAAATTAGAAATCACACTATTGTTATCATCCTTTATCATTATTTATTTAATTTGTTGATATATCCATATGGTCATACATTCCACTACCATGGTGATTCCCTCGGATTCTGGGGATGACCACGTTTGATGGGAGGTTCAAACCTTACGATCGGTTTCTAACAGGTTTGTTCGTAGAACCAGAAACATCAAATAATTCCACATCCATTCGGACCTACATTCCAATGGTACGTGCTCATTAGTTTGTGGACTGATGAGGATTAGGAATTTTAATTAGTCGAGAGGATGGGAGGTCAGACTCATCACACCTTTTTGAGGGGAATTATTGTCTACTCCAGGACTCTCTTTATAGATTTAACTATTGTTTGTGAATCCTTATTACATTACCAAGTATAAAATGATCTTTCCTTCAGATTTGACCATGAATGATCGATATATAGGAAATTTATAAAATCTTTTATATGTATTTGAGGTTCTTCATCGATAGAGAATCATCTGTATTTATTAGAGATTCTTGGTCAATGGTAACCTTCGACACATTTATATAGAAGTCTCTTGGTCATTATAATGACCATGCTGGCTTTAAAGCCACTCAGTGGGGCAATTGATGTTTATTGTCATTCCAAAGGACATGGATTATTTCTGAGTCGGGATCGAACCCGCAGATGAGATACCTACGTATCCTTTCTTTAGAAAAGGAATCAGAACCCACGTAGTTCAAGTAAGGGAGTATGATGCTTATGATTGATGGATCAAAGAAGGATGTCATAATTACTTTTACACTCTAAGCTCACGTGAGTCATGCTCGGTGTGAGAAACATGAGGTATTTGTAAGAATTAGAAAATTGTGCCATGAAAGATGCAATAATAAGAAATAAGGTGCGACTTATGTATGTATGGCTACCAAGATAAATGAAGATTTGGATTTACTTCAGGGAAGAAATCCAGGAATAGGGTCCATAAAGGTATATGTTCTTCACAGAGATTTGAATACTCTAACTTGGGACTTACTTCTGAAAAGGAGGCCCAAATTAGGAGAGGACTTATGATTGGTTTTTTACTCCTCAGAAGGAATCCCAGATCAATGGTAAATTAGGACTGGTTTAGAGGAATTAAGACTGGGGCTTACTCCTTAAAAGGAGTTGCAGGTAAAGAGACATGAAAAATTAAGGGATTTGGGGCTTACTCCTGAATAGGATGTCCAAATTAGGGGACTAGGGATTATTCCTAAAAAGGAGGCCCAGGTTAATGAGGACTTGGGGCTTACTCCTAAGGAGGATGCCCAGATTTGAGAATTATGATTGGGGCTTATTCTTGAAAAGGAGGCCCAGGTTAAGAGAATTACGACTGGGGTTTACTCCTAAAAAGGAGGCCCAGGATAAGAGAATTATGACTGGGGATTACTCTTGAAAATGAGGCCCAGGTTAAGAAAATTATGACTGGGGATTACTCCTAAAATGGAGGCCCAGGTTAGGGGATCTCTCATCCTAATAGATGAGGTTGAATGAATGAAATCTCAATCTTTAGTGACATTAAGATGTATAAATCACTAGTTTTTGATATATTTTCCACAAAATTCCTTTCAGATAAAAAATTCAAATCAATAAATCATGCCATAAATGGTGTTGAAGAGTGTCTTAAAGACAGAATCTTTAATTGGAAAGGTGGAATGGCTTAAGAGGGGTGAAATGGGAAAGAAGGGCACCCAAAAATGTAGGGGCACGCAAGTCCTGGCAGGCGCGTAGGTACTGCGTGGGCGTGCAAGTCATGGTCACGCACGTATGCCTGCACAACATATGGGGTACTTGTGCCACAGTTAAACCATCAGGGTAATACTTGAGAAACTCTTGAATAAGGCCTTTATAATCCTCTTGAGGTTCTTCCAGAAGTGGGGCGCACAAGTTCTATTGAAGGAGTAAGGCGGCACGCAATTGTGGCATTTTACCTTAAGGGCTGGCCACTCAAGCGTGCAAGTGTTGCTGAGTTTCAACACTTAGGCCTTCCTCCCCCTCTTTAGATATTCCGTTCTAGGTAAGAAATTACCTTTTAAGTGTTTCAGATTCTTTGAGAAGAGACTAGTGTGCCGGGAGCTCAAATCTAAGTTTCTGGAAAAAATCCTCCTCGAATGGGGGGCCCATAGGGTCTATTTATAGGCAGGAGAAGACCATGGGCAGTTATCACATAGTTCACGCAAGTGTACATGCGCGAATATGAGGGAACTTTTGCGGCACATGGGAAATATTCTTCTTATTCCTTCCTTTTTCAATTTTTTATATTTTGTACAAAGGTCGAATCACTTAGAGCTCAGATATTCCCCTTTTCCAATCTTTAGATTCTATGATGAAAGGAGCGTCAACAAAATTCCCCCCTCAGAGTTGGATCCAAAGAGAATATAGGATTTGACTCAGATGAAAAGAAGAAAATCAAATGAAAGGCGGCGCACAAGTTTGGGCGCGCAAATGAGCTTCGGGCGTGTAGAGTCCGGCGCGTATGGGTACGGCCTTTAGTCACCCAGGGTACGGCGCGCATGGTTTTCGCCGCATCTATAACTAGAGGGCCTCCATTCTATAGAATGCATCTGGATTTCCGGACTTCAAACCTTCAAGCTCTCACTGTACAGGTCACCTTAACTGCGCAGGTCGCTCTGTTTTCTGGTGTTTCCTTGATGGCGCACTGCTGTCAAGGTATCTGGGCCTGCAAGGTGATACTTGCGCCTCAAATACTTTTGCGACATATCCATACTTCCGTGCCATGTTTTAGACTTGATCCTCTTAATGCCTTTTCCATTTTTCTGAATTCTTTCACAAATTTTATTAAAAATAAACCCATTTAAGAGTTACTTTATTCAACTTTTGTGCAGATTCAATGGCTCTTAAGCGAATTAAAATAGCTGATGAACTGTCTAGCAAGAGGATTGATGACATGATGAACATCATTGTCCATGATTATTATGATATATGTGACAGAACTCTCTTAGATTTGGTTAAGTACTTGAATAAATATCATCTTAATTTCCCACAGAGCATCTACCTGCCTCTATATGGTCATGGTCATCTGCAAGGAGTCAATGTTCTAGATGAAAAGAACAATATGCCTGAAATGCAGCTACACTGCTACTCATCTATTTCGGTTATGTTGTGCATTAAGAGAAACAACAATGGTGTGAACTTTCATATTCTTCCTCCATCTCATTTTCTTGCAGATATGAATATGGAAAACCCATGGGCTGTAATGTTTTCCATTGTCAGTTGGTGGAGAGAAGACAAACATGGCATTAGAGCAATATCTGAAAAGAGTACTCTCTCCAAATGGCTCTTTACTTCCAATGCTCCATTCCCAAATCCATGTATCCATCTTCCAAGTATCTTGGACAGAAACAGAGTCACTGTTTGATCAGTAGAAAATTTTCTCAAACTGCACTCAAGAACATCCTTTTACAATTGTTCCAATAAGAGATAGTATTACGGAATCTCTTATTGTATCCAGTTGAATGAATGAATTCCAAATGGTTTCTGATGAAGCTCGAGATGTCGTAAATCAAATGAAGAGTTATGATGAAAGCCTCTTGTAATTCTTGAAAAAGAGAAGAGACTCCAGTCTGTGGATGTCCTTCTAACTCTTTTGCATCAATGAAAAACACTTTCACCTTCACTCATTTGTACCTGCATTCTCTTTTGCTACATGATTTAGATTTTACCTAACCCAATGGGCCTAGTAATCATAGTTTGATTTTTACTAGGATTAATGTAAATAACCCTAAAAACATCAAACCATTTAATTTCTCAATGTTACCTAAATCATACAAAATGTATGTTTAGTGAGTTGGGAACATGACTTTTATTCAGATTTCCCTTTTCTTTTGTGGGTAGTTTATAGTCATGCACGTCAGACATAAAAAGTCAAATGTTTAAGGTCGAAATAGCTTTGACCGAAATGGATTAAAATTGACTCAATTCCTTGAAAATTCATCTAAAAAATATATTACCATACTCAAGTATGAGGGAAAATATGTAAGTTATGACATCAGAATATTTGAATCCGAGAAATGAAATGAAAAAGAGTTAAAAGGCATTAGAAGTAGTAGTTTCCATGAATGAAGTTACCATTATTTAAAAAACCCGTTAGGGGGTTAAATTATGCAGGGCCACCTAAGGGCATTGGCTGTATAGTTAAATAAAATAGTATCTTTTGGCTAACAAGTCTGTTATGTAGACTATTTATGCAAGGCCACCTATGGGCACGTGCTTCATAGTTAGGCAAAATAACTCTCAGAAATTTACTTTCCTAGTGCTAAAAGCCAGTGAAAGTTTATGCAGATTCAGTCTTCAAAAGTATTGAGTTTTCTGTATGGAAAGAGGTACTTGAATATGGAGAAGATATTTCCAAAAAATATTATCGAAGAACTGGATGAATATCACTCCTACGAAGGTCTGACCCAAACGTAAGGAAGGAGAATATAAACCATAGACATGAATACTTTCAGATCATAAAAAAGGATATGGGACAAATATGTTAAGGATGGCTATTTTTTCGGATCCCTACATACTATCATTTCAGACAAATAAGGACAAAAGAGGCATTCTTCCCAAAAATGAAGTCACCACTATCCGACAAACCTGTTAGAGGGGTTGAATTATATAGGGCCACCTGAGGGAATTGGTTGCATAGTCAAATTATAGTATCTTTTGGCTAACAATTCTATTATGTAGACTGTTTATGCAAGGCCGCCTATGGGCACGTGCTGCATAGTCTAGAAAAAGAACTCTCAGAATTTTGACATTTTTGTGACTAGAAGTCATGAAAAGGGTTATGAGGATATGAAAATATTTAAGGTTAGGATTATGAAACATAAAGATGGGTATTGTTCAATGTATATAGAGATACACAGATCAATTCTAACCATAATCATGTTCTGGCTGGGTCCTGAATTGAAATATTGGACTTCCCTACGTCTCCCATAAGGATGAGAATCAATCCATACGTAGTTCATAAACAACAATTTTTTGTCGTGTGGGACAAAAGGATTAGTGATCTTAGTTTAGGGTCATAGAACATGGACCATTGTAAGAAGTACACAGTGTCTGTTTTCCTGGGGAATTTTCATCCAAGGGACTGAAAGTGGGATTTGGGGTTAGGCCTAAAGACTTGGGGCTGGATTCGAGGGACACACGAACATTCCTACGTATCCCATAAGGATGGGAATCAAGCCGACGTAGTTCTAGAAATTACCTTTCTACAAATTTGGTTCGTACATATGAAGGGTGAAAGGGGACTTTAGTACAATTATGATTTAACCCAAGATAAATGGTTTGGGCGTTGCCATGTATGCACGTAGTCTTTGAAATGAAACATGATTGAAAAATCAATTTAAATAATGGTTCTCTCTCAGGTGAGGGTATCAAAGAATATTGTATTTTATTGTCATACTGGACAAAAATGTTGTATATTTTAACGTCGTATAACAAGGGCGAAAGTGAACCAATGTAAAGATATTGATTCTGGGGGCGGTTTCACGAATCAATATCATATGAGATGGAGGTGAACCGATGTGAAGAGATTGGTTTTGGGCTTGAACCTTGGGAGGTTTTCTACATACCCAGCCTAGAAGGTAAGGATCAAATTCCGTGTAGTTCAATTAAAGATTGAATTAATGATCAAGTTGTTCTTGGGTACAATGACCTAAAAATGATGTTGGGACTTACACATGGTTAGCGGCCCAAAGAGAGTGTTATGGTTGAAGTTTTCTCTAAGCTCACGTGAGTCATACTCGGTGTGAGAAAAAAGATGTAACAACAACATTAACGATGTATAGTTTAATTTCATGTAAGATATATAAAGGGACTATGCAGTTTAGAGTATTGTAGTTAGGACTATTGGTGTTGCACAGTTTAATGTCATGTAGGACGTCTCATAGACTTTCTGTACAGTTTAGCGTCATGTAGTTAGGACGATGGGGAAAATAGAGTTTAAAGCCATGTTGGATGAAAGGAGGACAGTACAGTTTAATGTCTTGCAGTGAGGACAAAGGAGAACACCATTTATCATCATGTTGGAAGCATTGAGGATTTTCCCCACAGTTTAGCATCATGTTGGACGAAACTGCAAATAGTTTAAGGTCATATGCATGGACCATGGATGGTGCAATTTAATGTCATGCTTGACAAAAGTGTAGTTTAAGGTCTTACAGGACCTTTGATGATTATGTAGTTTAACGTCTTTCTGGACATAAGGGACTTTTATACTGTATAACATCATGTAGTTAGGACGTCACAGTTTAACATCGTGATGGACGTAAGGGACTTGCAAATAGTTTACGGTCATATGCATGGACCGTTGGTGATGAAGTTTGAGTTCATACAAGACCAAGTTGCAGTTTAAGGTCATACTGGTCCATTGATGTAGTTTAAGGTCATACAGGACCTAGTTTCAGATTATGGTCATACTGGACCATTGTTGTAGTTTAAGGTCATACAGGACCTAGTTGCAGTTTAAGGTCATACTGGACCATTTAGGGAACTTTTTCACAGTTTAACGTCGTGTGGGACGAAGTTGCATTTTAGGTCATACTAGACCATTGCTGTATAGTTTAACGTCATATAGCAAGGAAAAAGTACAGTTTAATGTCATGTAGGACGTATTAAAGGGCTTTTGTATAGTTTATCGTCATGTAGATAGGACGATTTAGGTACTTTTCAATTTATACAAAATACTTCCTCAAAAATATGGCATTGGTTGGAGTAGTGATGAGTTCTCCATCCATCGAGATTAATGAATAAGCTCTATTAGAGTAGATCCTATGTATTGAATAAGGTCCTTTCCATTTTGTCTCATGTTTGTGAGGTTTCTTTCCTGGTATAATTGGAGTTCTGAGAACTAATTCCAATTCTCCCGGAGTGAATGAACGAAGACGAACATTTTTGTTAAAAGCTCATGCTATTCAATTCTGATAGACTTCCAAGTGGTGCAAAGTGCACAATCTTTTCTCATCTAACCATTCAAATTCATTCAATCACTTCTGAGATTGTTCATCTGTAGATGATTGATCACAAATGGCAACTCTCAGCGAGGGTAGTTGAACTTCAATGGGCAAGACGACTTCCGTTCCATATACTAATGAATATGGAGTTGACCGAGTTGTAGTGCGGGTGGTAGTTCGATAATCTCATAAATCATGAAAGGGTTTACAAGGCCATGACCTCTTAACATTATCCACCATCTTTTGCAATACATTTGAAAGAGTCTTCTAAAAGGCTTCTGTCTGTCCGTTGGCCCCTGCATTATACCGAGATGAATGGATGGATTTGATGTTGAATTCTTGATACAACTTCTTCTCCTCGGATGAATATAAATTGGTGCCATTATCCATCAATATGGTATGAGGGACACCAAATCTGGTAATTATGTTAGACTTGATGAAGCTAAAAACACATTTAGAACTGACTTCCTTGAGAGGTATTGCCTCTGCCCATTTGGAAAAGAAGTTAGTAGAAGTATGAATATACTTAAATTGCTTGGTCGTAGCCTAAGGGTAAGGTCGCACCACATCCATTCCCCATGTGGAAAATGGCCATGAGTATTTAGCTGTATGAAGCATATCTGGAGGTTGATGAATGAAGTTGGCATGTACTTGGCATGAATGACACTAGTTTGTGAAATCGACACAATCTCGTATCATTGAAGGCCAAAAGTATCCAAGCCTTTGAATCTGATCAGATAGTCTATGTCTAGACTGGTGGGCCCCACAGACTCCTGCATGCACTTATTTCATGACAACCATTGTCTCTTCACCATTAATGCATCTGAAGAGAACTCTATCAAAAACAAGTTTATAGAGAATTTTCTATAGGTGATCTAGGCTATCATAAAGAGTAAAATTAACCACACCTCACCGGATTTGTTCTTTCTCAGCTCTATCTGGTGGAAGTTTTCTATTTTTAAGGTATTCACTGATAGGTGACATCCATCCGGTAGTATGACCATACGGTTCCGGAATGGGAAAAATTTCATTAATTTCCTCTATTCTGATTCGAACAAAAGGTGAAATTTCACGACGGCGAGCAATATTGATGGTTGTCTCATCCCGATTTGGATCTACCAGAGATGTGGCTATATTAGCCAATGCATCATCTTGAGTATTTTGTGATCTTGGGACATAAGAAAATGTTAGTTCCAAAGGGAATTCTGCCATTAACTCTATGACATAATCATACAAAGGGATTAGTTCTTCTTTTCGGATGGCATAATCCCCATTGACTTGTTTGATTACCAGGTCTGAATCACCTTTCACCTTTAAGTGATTCACTTGTTCTTGAAGTGCTAATATGAAACCTACGATGAGATCTTGGTATTATGCTTCATTATTGGTACCACCTTCCCATAATAAGAAGGAATAAGGTAACACTACCTTTTCTGGAGAAATGAGCACAATTCCTAAGTCAACTTTGTGGAATTTAGGACTTTCCATTTTCCTCCCTGTTGGACTTCTAGAAGCACCATCAAAATACATTTCCCATGCCTGAGGACTTTCTTGAATATAGAAGACTTCCTCATTAGGGAGTTCAATATTTGACGATGTGTCTTCCACTGAAGGGTGTTCAGCTAGGAAATCAGCTAGTGATTGGCCCTTTATCGTCTTTTGAGACACATACTGAATGTCGAATTGCTGCAAAATAACTTCCCACCTTTCCAGACGTCCTGTAAGCATTGGACGACTAAGGATAAATTTGAGTGGGTTATTGCGAGATACCAATTGGACCTCGTGATGTTGCAGGTAGTGTCTCAACTTCTGAACTGCAAAGATTAATGCCAGGCAGCTCTTCTCAATACTTGAATACCAGGTTTCTTTTTCATGCATGGTTCAAATGAGATAGTAGAGACTGTTTTTATTCCCATCATCATTCGTTTGAGCAAGAAAGTCACCCAATGATTGCTCTAGAGCTGTCACGTAGAGGATAAGTGGACTTCCTTCAACAGGTGGCACGAGTACCGGTGGACTCGAGAGGTATTTCTTTAGAATATCGAATTCTTCTTGACATTGTTCTATCCACTGGTATGTGACTCCCTTCTTCATCAATTTGGTGAAGGGTAAATTTTTTCCTGCCAAATTGTCGATGAAATGCCAAATATAGGCTAAGTGTCCTTGATGTCCTCTTCATTATTTCAAATTTTGAGGAGGTGACATAACAAGGAATGACTTGGTATTCTCGGGATCGACTTCAATACCACGATGGCGTACAACAAAGCCGATAAAGTTTCCTGAGGTTACCCCAAAAGCACATTTTAAGGGGTTCATCATTAAATTATGTTGTCGAAGCTTGCAGAATATGACTTCCAAATCAGGCAAATGATTAGAACGTTGTTTGGATTTAACTACCAAATCGTCTACATAGCATTCAACAAACTTCCCTAAGAAGGGTTTGAAGATACGATTCACGGCACACTGATAAGTTTCACCTGCATTCCTTAAGCCAAAGGGCAATACCCGGTAGCAAAACACACCCTGAGGGGCTCTGATGGCTGTATATTGCTCATCATTTGGGTCCATTCGGATCTGATTATATCCAGAATATCCATCCATGACGTAAAGTGCTTCATATCTAGATGTTGCGTCAATTAGACGTTCTGTAATGAGAATTGCGAAATCATCCTTAGGACAATGCCAATTAAGATCTCTGAAATTGATGCAAACTCTAATTTTTCTATTCTTTTTCTTCACAGGGACAATATTAGCCAACCATTTGGGATATTCAAATTTTCTGATGAAGTTATATGTGTTAAGCTTATCCACTTCAGCATCAATTTTTGAAGCATATGTTGGGTGTTTTCTTCTCGCGGATTGCTTAAATCCTCGATGTTCTTTTGGTAATCCCAAATGATGAGTAGAAACATCAAGATCAAGCCCAGGAATTTCTGTATAGTTATAAGAAAATATATCTCTATTTTACTTTAGAAAAGAAATAGACATCTCTTGTTCTTCAAGAGTCATGGCCGCACTGATTAAAGTGGGGCGTGGATCTTCTTTTGTACCCAGATTTATTTCTTTGAGTTCATCCACAGTGGTAGAGATACCCTCTTCAAATGCTGGAGGAGCATCTCTGAGATCTTCCGCTTCTTCTTCATCATGTTTTATTTCTTCCTTTTCTACTTGCATAGTAGATGATAAAGTAGAATTCTCATGATCCAAAGAGATGTCAAAATTTCCATATCTTGAAGAAGAAGCTTCCATTTCCGACGCGATTGATGATGAAGGGTGTTCATTGGGTAATAAAGAGGAGATGATGGATTGAGAATTGACATCATTGTTCCCCTCCGATGTTTCTATAACTTATTCTGGCCTAATTGGAGAAGCATAGACTTGTTGGATTTCAAAAGATGAAATGAAGACGTCACCATGTGTGCTTTCATCACTTCTTGGTAGATTTCCATTTTCTCCAATGTTGTCTTGCTCGATTACTGTAATTGACATTATAGATCTTTCCATAAGAGTATTTTGATTTGGGTCTATCTTGTCAATTTGACTGATAGGAAACACATAATCTGTACTCACACGTGTAAATGGATTTACTGGAATTTTTTCCAAACCATATGGAGCCTTAACTTTGGTAATCTCCTTTGTTATGGATTTCTCCCTTTGTTTCATGTGATAGGATTCCGCCTCAATGTATTGAGACTCACATGTCTTGAACGAGGCCTTATCACCATAAAATTTCCCGACTTGACCATCGAAACAATATTTGAGACATTGAAGGCTGAGTCTTGATCAACAACCATGAAATTTGAAATGGATACAAGATCTCCAAACTGAGTTCTTAGTGTAACCTCACCCAGTGGTTCTTGTTATTTTTTATCATATCCTTGTAACATCATGGTAGAATGAGATAAATCATATTCCGTGAGGCCCAATCGATGAAGTGTACGAATGGGCATGAGGTTGACTCCTGAACCATTGTCAATGAAAGCTCTCCGAACATCCATTCCATTGACCATGCCAGAAAAGTACAATGGTATAATATATCCATGCACAACATCATCTTCATCTTCATCAGTAAAGGATATTATTGCATGGAATTATGCCGGATTATTCTCTATGTGATAGACTTCATCTGCAGCAATTTCAGTTTCAAACTCCCGAGGACTTGACAAAGCCTCAATAGGTGCTTCTCAAAGATCTTTTGACAGATTCAGAGCATCCAGAATTGATAACTTGGCTGGTACTTGGGCCAAGTGTTTCAATATATCGTAATTTTGATCCAGAGGTCTACATTTCCCAATAGGAATATGTGGTTTAGAAGGTACCTTGGAAGCAGATGCTTTAGAATTTGATAAAACTTGTATTGGGATAGGAGTTGGAAATATTCCAGGTTTTGGAATATTAGACCGATTAGATCCATTTACTTGCTGAGAGGAAGAAGATGGAACCTTCAACCTGTCTTCCAAAATAATTGTTCCAAGACTGAATTTGCTATTGGTAGAAGAACTTGCTTATTCTTGCTGAGCTCGCTGAAGGGATCTACCATGAGTTTCTGTTGCGTACACAGTCCTAGCAGGGGTAGAATTGGAATAGAGGCTTCTAAAAGATCCACGTCTTCTTCTATATCTTGAGCCCTAGGTACTTCCTCGGATTCCTCTGTTTGATACAGGGAATTCAGGCTCATTGAAACCGAAACCGCGACTCGAATATGGATTTGTTAATTGAATCATATTAACAGAATCGAAGATTAACTCTTTGTCTAATGAAGAATCTGCCTGATTAGCCTATTTAGGTTGTGTCGTTTGGTGGGGCGGTTCCCGTGGCTTTTAAGTACATGGCATGAAGTCTTCCAAAGTCAAAGATAATTTAGTCTTTGAAACACACTCGTCTTCTTCTGATTATTTTTCTTTCGTTGAATCATGATTTTTCTTTGAGGACTTTCCCTCTGACAAAGAGGGGTTTTTCGCAACATTCATGGCAGAAGACACAATTGGTTTCATTAATTGTGTTCGCAAAATATCATGAGTTCGATTGATTGTCTTTCTGACCATCCAATCATCATACTTCTGTGTATTTTTTCTTTTGACTTCTTGCCATTCACCTTCTTCTTCTGGAACTGTAGCAGTGACACATGCTACCTGGGCTAAGGAGCCTTTCAATGTGACTTGTCCCGAGTCGACCATCTTTTGTAGGATGTCTTTGATGAAAAAACACTCTTGGATGGGATGACCCAACAATTGATGAAAAGGGTCATAATTAAGACGGTCTTCATCTCCATTCTTGTATGGCCTCTTGGGTATTGGAAATTGAACCAAATTTTTTTCCAGAGCCGAAATGAAATAACTAGGAACTTGATAATTTTGGAAAGAGTATGTTTTTATCTTCAAGTCCTCAAATTATTTTCGTCTTTGATCTTTTTGATTGTCTGGATGAAAAGGCCTTTGCTGTTGGCACTCAGAAGGTGGAACCCTTCGAGAAGATGAAGGTTTTAAAGTAGAAATAGGTACAGGTGCTTGTTTAAGTATAACTGTAGCAGTTTCTTCTTTACCCATTCTCCTTCCTGGAGTTGATGGAATTACACGAGTTTTATCCTTAGCCTGTATAATGGAATCTTCAATCTGCTGAGCGATTAACGTAACGTCTCGAAACCCTCCTATGTATCCCACAGGGATTAATGGCGTGCGTAATTTGTCACACAGATTTTCTACACATATTGGAAACAATTCTTCTTGAGGGAGTGCTAAACTCAAGGAATATGTTAATCCCTTCTATCGAGCAATGAAATCAAAGACCCTTTCATTATCCCTTTGCGTACAGTTTGTATGATCGAAAACTATTTTCTTTGGAAAATTTGAGCTGAACTGATAGAGGAATTTTTGGCGAAGATCCTCCCATCCGGTAATTGACTGGGATTGCAAGCTTTTATACCAAAAAAAGCTAGTCCTTATAAGGTTCTCACGAAGCATCTGAGTTTCACTGCTTCTTGCTACTCCGGAGTTCCCATCATAGGATCGCAACAAGAAATGTAATGCATCAAATGCTGCTCAGGATCGCCTGATCCATTGAAAATAGTGAATAAAGGGTTCCCAAAACTGGATGGAGGAGAAATTGAATCTACCCATTCAGGGTAATCATTCTTTTCTAGTTGAACATGCACATGTTTCCCTTCCATAGTTTCTAACTGAGCTGTTAATGACTCAATAGTATTTTTTAACTTTTGAGAATAATCCTGTTGAACATGGACTTGGGTAGGTGCAATGACTAGATCTTGGAAAGATGTGGTGATTGGTGCTGCAACTGATAATATCACTGCCAACTATTGTTGCACTTGACCCGTAGGATTAGACCTCTGAGGGTGTACTGAGAGAGGAGGATATTATTGATCCATCTCAGTAGCTGCAACAAATTACTTTGGCTGACTGACTCCAGCATGCTTAAGAAGAAGACTACTCTGAAGTAGCTCTGCATTCAACCATCATAATTCCTTCATTTCTTCTTCCTATTGTGAAAACCTCTTCTCTAGTGAGAGCGATTGACCTTCTCTAGAGGAAGGATATGTAACCTGGTTCTTTCCCTTCCCATTTTTGGATCCTTTTTGGAGAGGGGGATGTCGGTTACTCAAAGGATTACATAGGTTCTGAGTAATCCTTTGACTTCGTGTACGCACACCTTCTTCATTTGTGTCAGTGCGTACATCTTCTTGAGCAGGAAACTCTTCATCTGAATCCCTTGAGTGATCCTCGTTTGGTGAATCAGCAACAATGGTATTAATGAAATTGATTTATGCATAATTCCTCGCATCCCTTCTATCAACATTACTGTGATATTGTCTTCTTCCATGTCTTTGATTAGACATTTCCTTTTGTTGATTCGATCCCTCAGGAACTTCTTGACAAACCATAATTTGGAAGGAATTTCCTGATAATTTGGGTCTTCGCTCCTCTTGAGTTGTCTTCCCCAATCGAGAAAAGACCTACTTTCTCTAAGGAGGGGATTGATGATTTGAAAAAGTCCCCAGTCCAGTGGACTGGGGCTATTCCTACTGCTCTCGCTCAACTCCTCGAATCCTATTTGTTGATTCCGAGGGTTGGTTTAAAATAGTCCCCAGTCTGGAGAGCTGGGTGGTTCTTGAAATGATATGTCTGAGACTTTATTGAAAGTCCTCTGATCTTTCAAACCTTAGTCCGGAAATTAGCTAGATGCTTTAACCTGTATCCTCTTTTATCACCCAGTTCAAAAGACCTTTGGATGATTTCTGACACTTGTGTCCCTTGATGACGTGATTGCTCCAAATGAGAGGCCTGTTTAATATTCTTTTTTTCTTGATGCAAGAATAATTCAACACTTGTTCTCTGTATTCTTGGTTTTGAGAGGAACTAGTTGAAGCCTGTTCTTCGGAAAACTTTTGATTACAAACAAAGCCCATTGACTGTGGTCGGCCATGGGCAATAACATTGCATGAGACCATTTTTGGCGGGCTTTGCTGACTGGAGATCACCATGAAATGCAGTGCTCCATGAACACCCCTTCCTCTGAGACGAATACCAGATGGGGCATTGGCAATTAACAGATGCAATCTTCTTAGTGCGCCAAGGCATGAACGTTGAAGGGTTTTCTGCTACTTTTCAGCCTTCGAATATCGAGATAATGATAGAGATGCCAAATCAATATGATGTTGTAACCCTTATATTATCTTAAGATGATTTTCATATTCATAATAAGATAATACGTTCATTTTTCAACTAAAAAAGAGTTTTCCATATGTTGAGACGAATATCATTAATTTCACCTTCTGTCAACATTTCTGGAATATTATACTGAGAGTCAGCCAATGGCCAAAACATGACTGGCACTTCAGCTTTCTCCAGTTGTTTTTTCATGTTCATCATTTCCACTTTGTCATTTGATGAAGATTCTTCTACCTGATTTGGCCGGAGTTGATGTTTCCTTGTTTCTTAATTGGATTCAACAAGATTGGTAGAGAAATCATTTATCAAACTAGAAGATTCATGACATAGGTGTGGTTCGGAGAATGACCTACACCCTGGGCTATCTGCTGATTGAGAAAGTATTTCACCTGCTAGCGATGAAGCTTGAGACATGACTGGTTTCGCATTTTCAAGTGCCTCAAGATAAGAGGGCATTCTCAGCACTACATTGTACACTAGAGCATTTTCCAGGCAATGTGCATCACTACTTCGGAGAGGACTTTCACAGTGAAATTCATCACCATGGGGAGGACCACCATAATGGGTTACAACAAAAGATGAGATCTCTTGCTCCATGGTCTTCTGACCAAACAGAGGGTTCCTGTGGCTCTCATCTGAAGATGAAACTTCAAGATAGACCGAATTTTCATGAAGCATGCCTTCATGAGGAAGTGTTTGTTGAAGTCCTTCAGAATTAATGTTCCCACTATTGGGAAATGAGGGAGTAGAATCTCTAATTTGAATAGATAATTGTCTGAGGGCTTCAAGAACTCTAGCATCGAGCAAGGCCTTGTTATTGATTGGCTCATGATCTCCTGACTGTGCTGGGTGGGTATTTTTCTTAGACACCATCTTACTCGCCTAGGAAACCAATTGTTGGTGAAATTGGTCGCTCTGAGCAGGTGTATATTCCTGATCAGAAAAGATGGCTAGGTTAGGCTGGAGATCTCTTCTAAAATCAGGTGTATGTGCCTGACTTGGTTGTCTGTATGAAATGGGGGAGTTTTCCCCACAACCCTCTTTGACTGGACAGATGTGTGTGTCTATTCCGGAGTTAAATATTGATGTTTCACTCCATTGGTAGGGATAGATTTATGTGTCTTTCCCTAAGATGCCGCTGAAGTTGTTATAATATTTTGGCAGGCCTCCAGAATATGAGCAGAGAGTTTCTTCTGCTGTTTCACCATTGATAGAATATGCTTGGTGACATTAGCTGCCGGAACGGGAATATATGTCCATTCAGGGCTTGGAGCTGGTGTATGTGCCTGATCCTGTCCTCCTTTTCCTATCAGTGAATCCTGACAGTACTCAAGTGTGGGGGCAGATAGTTGATCCTTCCTCCTATTTGTTGTCGGGGCTTTCCTACTAACTTCTCTGAATGCTACCAAGCAAGACTATTGGTAGGATTGATTAATACCAGAAGGTGTATGTGCCTACTGATTGCACTTCGCCAAACATGGTTGACGAGATCAATAATATGTAGTCAGACGAGCCTGTTGACTAGATGATGATGTATAAACAGGTGTATGTTCCTACCTATAGTACTCCACCAGAATTGCCTAGCGGGATTGACATGATGCTGGCAGACGAGTCTGCTGGACAGTGGAATTAAAACGGGCAGGTGTATGTGCCTTCTCATTACTTGCCACCAAGTTAGGTTGGTGGACTTCTCTGGAGATGGCAGAGATGAGAACCTGCTCACTGTTGACCGGATTCCGCCTCTGGTGGTTCATCTTTCTTGCTTGGGTTCGAGGAACCTGAGCCGAACGCCTGGAGGCGGTACCCTCATCATGTTGAGGGTGCACTGTCGCACGAGTCTGGCAGAGATTGTTGGTGGGAGCCCTCAGGAAGGACTCTTGTCTGTTTGAATTATGGTCCTGAGGGACCTGATAATTCACCTCCCCAGAATAAGGGAGTGAATGGTGATTGAATTCTGGGGATAACGACCTGAAACGGTTGGAGACGGTAGTCAGCATCGCCTGCATCTTGATCACTAGTCGTCGTTGTTCGGATGACCGGTGTGAGTTATTTACTTAGAGGGCTTTTCGGGCAGCCTCCGGAGATGGGATGGTACCGTGTTGACATTACTCCTTAACCAGTTCATTTGATACCCAGCGTTGAAGACGCTGTGTAGGTGATATCATCCTTAGAGCGGATGACGATCCAGCATGAGTAGCAGCAGTGGCATTTGCAGTAGCAATATTCACATATGTGAACTTGAGAGAAACCATTCTAGAAATGCAGAAGATCTTGGAAAAGAGTGCATGTTTTATATAACAGACATTATCAAGAAAAATTCAGCCACTATATTTTTTGGATGAGGACATATGTCAATTATTGTTTTTATTGTCCCTCTCATTTGAATTTTAAATAGTGGCCTAATAAAATAGGTAAAACATAATTTTCACGTGGTTAAAGATTCACGTCGGGTTCACCATTTTTGTTTCCCTCAGATTCCGGGGATGACCTCATTTGATGGGAGGTTCAAACATTCTGATCGAGGTCTAACGGGTTTGTTCGTAGAACTGGAAACATCCAATGATTCCACATCCATTCGGACCTACTTTCCAAAGGTAGGTGCTCATTAGTTTGTGGACTGATGAGGCATAGGAATTTTCATTGGTCGAGAGAATGGGAGGTTGGACTCATCACATCTTTTTGAGGGAATTATTTTCCACTCCGAGACTCTCTTAATAGATTTATGTTATGTTCTTGAATCCTTATTACATTACCAAGTATAAAATGAGCTTTCCTTCGGATTTGACAATCAATGATCGATATGTAGGAAATTTAGAGAATCTTTAATATGTATTCGAGGTTCTTCATTGATAGAGAATCATCTGTATTTATTAGAGATTCTTGGTAAATGGTACCCTTCGACACATTTATATAGAAGTCTCTTGGTCATTAGAATGACCATGCTAGTTTTAATGCAACCCAATGGGGCACTTGAAGTTTATTGTCATTCAGAAGGACATGGATTATTTCAGAGTTGGGATTGAACCCGTAGATGGGATACCTACGTATCCTTGGTTTAGAAAAGCAATCAGAACCCATGTAGTTCGAGTAATGGAGTATAATTTTATGATTGATGGCTCAAAGAAGGATGTCATAATTACTTTTACACTCTAAGCTCACATGAGTAATGTGATGTGTGAGAAACAAGAGGTATTGGCAAGAATCAGAAAATTGTGCCATGAAAGATGGAATCATAAGAAATAAGGTGGGACTTATGTATGTATGAATTCTCAGATAAATGAAGAATTGGATTTACTTCAAGGATGAAATCCAAGAACAGGGTCTATAAAGGTATATGTGCTTCAAGAATATTTGAATACTCTAACTTGGGACTTACTTCTGAAAAGGATGCCCAAATTAGGAGAGGACTTATGATTGGTTTTTTACTCTTGAGAAGGAATCCCAGATCAAATGTAAATTAGGACTGGTTAAGAGGAATTAATACTAGGGTTCACTCCTGAAAAGGAGGCCCATGTTAGGAGAATGAAAAATTAAGGGATTTGGGGCTTACTCCTGAAGAGGATGCCCAAATTAGGGGACTGGGGCTTATTCCTGAAAAGGAGGCCAAGGTTAATGAGGACTTGGGGCTTACTCCTAAAGAGGATTCCCAGATTTGAGAATTATTACTGGGGCTTATTCCTAAAAAGGAGGCCCAGGTTAAGAGATTTATGACTGGGGCTTACTCTTGAAAAGGAGGCCCAGGTTAAGAGAATTATGACTGGGGTTTACTCTTGAAAAGGAGGCCCAGGTTAAGAGAATTATTACTGGGGATTACTCATGAAAAGGAGGCCCAGGTTATGAGAATTATGACTGGGGCATACTCCTGAAAAGGAGGCCCATGTTAGGGGATCTATCATCTTAAATGATGAGGTTGAATGAATGAAATCTCAATAATTAGTGACATTAAGATGTGTAAATCACAAGGTTTTGAGAGATTTTCCACAAAATTCCTTTCAGATATTGAATTGAAATCAAGAAATCATGGCATAAATGGCTTTGAAGAGTGTATTTTAGACTGGATCATGAATAGGAAAGGTGGAATGGCTTAAGAGGGGTGAAATAGGCAAAAAGGGGACCCAAAAAGGCAGGGGCGCGCAAGTCCTGGTAGGAGCGCAGGTACTGCGTGGGCGCGCAGGTCATGGTCGCGCAGGTATACCTGTGCGACATATGGGGTACTTGCGCGATGGTTTAACCAGCAGGTTAATACATGAGCGACTCTTGATTAAAGCCTTTATAATCCTCTTGAGGTTCTTCCAGAAGAGGGGTACACAATTTCTATTGAAGGAGTAAGGCAGCGCGCAAGTTTGGCCTTTTCCCTTAAGGGCTGGCCACTCAGGCGCGCAAGTGTTGATGAGTTTCAACACTTAGGCATTACTCCCCCGCTTTATATCTTCCATTCTAGGTATGAAATTACCTTATAAGTGTTTCAGAAGCTTTGAGAAGAGACTAGGGCGCCGAGAGATCAAATTTGAGTTTCTGGAAAAAAAATCCTCCTTGAATGGGGGGCCCACACGGTCTATTTATAGGCAGGAGAAGACCCTAGGCGGTTATCACTTAGGTCGTGCAAGTCACTTGCGCGACCACTAGGCATCATGCAAGTGGACTTGCGTGACTATGAGGGAACTAGCGCGGCACATGGGCAATATTCTTCTTATTCCTTCCTTTGTCAATTTATGATATTTTTTCCAAAGGTTCAATCACTTTGAGCTCAGATATTCCCCTTTTCCGATCATTATATTCTGTGACGAAAGGAGCATCAACACATGGCCACAAATTTAATCTAGGTACATACATCTAAATAAACCATGCCCGAGATATCTCATACTCAAATGGGAAGAAAAAAATCATATCTTAATCATTCAATCAATTCCATGTCACCAATGATGTACCCAACACACACTACCTCACTACAACATTATCGCCATGGTTTTCACATTGAATAAATGTACACAATTCAATGAAATACTTTGATAATGATCTCAAGTCTTGAGACCATTACACATTTTCCTAGATAAGAATGACCAATGAATCCTAAAACATGTGGTTTTACTATTATGTGGGTATGTCCTCATGATCCCAACTACTAGAGATCATTAAGTACCGACATCATGAGAATAAGTCTCAATGTATTTGATCCCCCAACATGTGATTGTCATACATCATTTTTGTCCTTTTTGATTGATGTTACTAAACTATAGGATGTTATCATAAGATTGCAATCATTACACCTCGGGGTTCTCATTATATCTTCTGATATGCTACAACCCTTTATAGGTCATGTAATCTATGGACATTACCCTAATCAAAGTAGATGTAGAAGTATATACATTATTATGGCAAGAAAAACACATGTATATATAACAAACTAAATACATATAGTGTTAATCAAAGTACAAAAATAAGTTTATTTGTTATATAAAAATATTGGGTCTATTATATACACCACATAGATTATGATATTTTCGTAACATAACATGTATCCCAAGAAGGCAAGTTTACATAAAAATAACTTATTAATTTAGTAAGTTTTTTAATCATACATACCAATTAATAATAACATAAAATGATACGATATGTGTAATTAAAAGATATATTTTCAAGATAATACATGTAAAATGGTCAATATATACACCACATAAATGAAATGAGAGGTAAATTTTCATACATCTCCTAGAAATTAAAGAGATACATGAAATTTGTTAACATAGTTCTAGTTATCCATTATAAAATTTAATACCACCTATGTAATAAAAATAAATTTTTTATAAATTAATTATAGATCTATAATTATATATATGACACCATATGTTATTTACTTATGAATTTTTATTTCCCTTTTATTAAAAATTTCATGTTAAATTCTAATTTCTGGCAATAACTGATATGTTTTTCATGGATAAATTGATTTTTTTTAATTTCATTCCTCTTAAAATAATCATGGTAAAACCATTTACAAAATATTATCAATAATATTAAAATAAAATATATTTAGAATATATGTGTATTTATAGTATTCCATAAAAATTTGGATATAGAAATTTAAATATGCTGACCATGGAGACGGTGGGCCATACATATGCATGATTAGGGGATCCATTTTCTCAACAGATTCCATGATAGAATACAAAATAATATATTATAATTAAATAAATATTTTTTTTCTATTTATATCACACATTTTCTATAAACCCATTCTAATTTCCACCATTTTAACGGGTGAATGAATCACATCACTATGATGAGGATGTCTGTGATGTAGGAAAATTACGTTCTCATTTTTGTACAAAATGAAATGTATGTAATCATTTATATAATGATTATAGAGGTATAATAATATTAAAAATATCATATATAAACAATAATTACAAATTTTTTCAATTTTTTATAGCTTGTGAAGGAAAATGAATGACCACAGTTCGTGAGTCGGTTTTCCTTCATACACTTGAATGATGATTTCGTAAACTATTTGATGGATGATTATATGTATTTAAGTTATTACATTAAGACAATTACAAATATTTAATATTTTTGTTATTATATCAGAATATATTAATTTTAATTTATATATTCTATGAGAAAAATAAAATAAAACTCTTAATTTTAGACGTCACATATTCATCGAATAACTTCTTTTGGATTTCCCCAAATGAATTCATAGTTAGTATATATGACTAATGTAAGGGATCTAGGATGATAAGATGGTTTTATGAATTTTATTCGGGATGTTATTGTATAACCCAATGTATTTGGGAATATTTAGGACCAAATGAGAGGGGATCCCTTTTTTCAGATAAGTGAGTGGAAAACATGAAATATATTCAGAAAAGAATGTGTTGGAATGTTTTTAACATTAAAAATAATATGAAATGGTATATTATTGATCCTTGAATGTTTATAGTTTATATTGGTCCCTAAAAAGGGGTTATCACATATTTTATGTCATTTTTAACACTAATAATTTTAGATTTACACTACTATAAATTCATTTTCTCCTTTCAAAAAACAAATAATTTTTTGGTTTTTAGTTTTTTTTATTTTCAGAAAATAAGTTTATTTTATTAAATAATTTAAATTATTATGATTCCAAATATTTAAAAAAAAATCAAAAATTACATTCACGTTAGTTGGAAAATATAATTTAAAAAAATTAAAAAGATGATGAAAAAACTTGTCTCGAAATAGAAAATTTTTAAATGTTTAAATTGTTTCGATGTCATGATATAATAATAAATTGATTATGAATAAATAAATTGGATTAATAATTATAAAGTTTTAGTAATTATAATTTTAATATTATATAAAATTATTTTATGTTTTTATATACATTAAATGAAATTCAAATGTATAATAAAAACTAGTAGCTTTAACTATTCAAAAAAAACTATCTTCTAAAATAAATCACTAAAAATTACAATAATTTATTTATAAAATAGTAATTTAAAATGTTAATATATTTTTTTAGATACCAGATTATATGAAACTTAAATGTTTTTTGACTATATTATATAATTTTTTTTAAAAAAACAACTCAACATAAATTATTTTATTAATTTGATAATGTAAAAGGGGTTTTTGAAAATGAAAATAGTTTTTCATTAAATGATTTACTCTATTTTAAAATATAATGAATATTAATCTATAATAAAATAGTCACAAAAAAATCAATTAATATACATGTTTAAAAAATATATTTTAACAATTTCAGGAATCCCATTCATGCCTTTCATTCCAACATCTCAACGATAACATTAATATTATATAATAATATTATAATCGAATGTCATGTTTGACTATAAATTATTATTGTGTGTAAAATAAGGTATCAAAGTAAATTAAATTTAATTAAAAACAAATTATTTCAAAAAACAAAGTGGTGTTACATTGTACCCCCCCCCCCCCAAATAAATGTTTCCACTAATTTTAATCAATTTATTGAGAACAAATGAGTATAATTATGCTACATTACATCCTCAGATTCCTACATAGCTTTCTAAAATATGCAGTTTTCCCCCCAAACATTTCCCAAGGGTACGGTCATGTTTCATAGCACATTCTTTGTACAAACCAAAATAGAAAAAAATTATTCAATTTAATAACATCATGATTAAGAGATATGACCATTAAATTTAGTACATGTTATTGATTAGGTATGAATATCCTATATAATGATAACTGGATGAAATTAGGGACTTGAGAGAGGTAATTTTTAAGTAAATGGGATACCTTCTAGATATGATAAATAATATAAAATGGGAAAATATACCTAGGACCTATATTTCCTTAATATCGTAAGAACAATTACATGTTTTGGTTTCTCTTCGATCTATTTCATGATTCTCTCTTACTATAATAAATGAAGATGAATTTTTATATTCCTAATGAACAAAAATATCAAAGGATCCAAAATTAAATGGAAATTATTTCCTTATATTTATAGTTATAATAATAATAAATGGTTATTATAAGTCATCCAATATATATTAATATTTATATCTTCATTCGAATTTCATATTAAGCCAATAAATAAATAGATAACCTTATAAGCATTCCAAAATTAAAAATTTATATCAATGGTAAATAAATTTTGTATTACCAACATAAAATTTATCAGAAAATATCATTACAATGTTTTTAATCTTAATATAAAAAATATGATAATCCCTTTTTTATATATTCTCTTAAAGAATGGTAGTAACCAAAATTTCCATAAAACAAAAATGAAAACACACATTATTTTTAAATAGATAAATAATACCACAGAATATTGAATATAATCCATAAATACATATATTATGTAAATTCCATCATGGATAAATTAAAACAATTTATAAAAAATAAAATTATTACAGCTTATTTCATCAATTATTTTTAATTTAATATATCCATATCAATCATGTATTTATTAAAAAACACTATTTTCACAACACGAGGACCACATTAAGTCTTATAATCCTAAAATCATGTGTTTTATATAATATACCATCTTTCCATTAAATAAAGGTTGAAGTTCATCATTTCTACTGAAAAAATTCATGAAAATAATTCATGAAAAACATATCAAACTATCAATATATATATTATTATTATTATAACATAATTCTTGAATTCCCATCATAAGATGTTTAATCATTCCACATCCATCTTAAATCCTTAATAAGTCTTCATTATATTAATCTTTGATGCCATTTTCCATAAATATTAAATATAAATCATTCAATAACATTATGAAAAAATATAATCATGTTTCTCACCGTTAAAATAACCAATAATTTTTTAATGTAAACATTTCATATGTCATTTGTACTCTCTTCATTGCTAGTAGTAAACCCATTATTCAAACCAGCTTGTTGATTCTCAACATGATAATTACACCTCAAACATTGAATTTCATAACACCCATACTTTAGTCATTAAAATCATGTATCTGATTTAATCACCTTATGGAGATAATATTACAATCCCTTGGGTTAATAGAACATTATATCTTACTGGATAATTTTCCTACCCTATTCTTTTCACCCCCCACACATATGTCAACTTCCTGTTCCTTTCAGAGATTCCTTTCAGTGCTTATTCCCATAATCTCAATATAATGGAAACCATATCGTCATTCGTACATGGCCTCCACCTCCATGAATTTCAAAAGAGTCCCTCCATATTTTTATTGGGGATTACAAGGTTTGTTTATATAGGATGTTTTAAATCAAAAATCATGATAACGGATTAATAATAATCACAATATCTATCACACTAGTCATTATCCAATTGTTATCATCAACACATTGACTATAATATTCACTGAAATTCCTATTTCTTTGAGTTACCTTTATTTACACAAATCATAAATCATAGTATGAGTAATAATATATTTAGTGGGAATCCACATAATTATGAAAAATCACATATATGATGTCAAAAGAATGAAAACTTATTTTCCATCTATGAATCATTAAGATTAACCTATGCTATTCATGGACATGGTTTAACACTTTCAACATGTATTATAATGATTTTTATAATTACATTATCATTTAATTCATGAGTGTCAATTCGGGGGTAATAATGGCCCATTTTCATGTTCCAGGTGATGAACAAGTCCATTTCAACGATCCCTATTCAGAGTTTTTACCCCTAGGAGAATCTTCACCAAAGAAACATCCACTTGTATTTTCCAAACAGATATGTAATTTCTTATATACCACTCACTCTATCATTTTTGAATATTATATTACATTTTAATATCCTTTTACTAATTCATAAACATATCCTAGTGAATATAATTTGAAATATAAAGAGGTATCTCACTAATAATTTCTCTTCTTTATGTCAATATATTAACATATTCACTATTTTGATACTATATATATAGAAAAAAAATTCTCATATATATATATATATATATATATTACATAAATTCTATGATATTAATTAAATTACACTAAAACATACCTAATGATAATAATTATTTTGTTCCATTAGAGAATGGGTACACATTCTTTTTTTAATGATCTTAAAGACCTCCTATAATGATATTCCTCATATTCACTCATCTTAATCATACCCCAATTCAAAATTTTCTTCATAGCCTACTAAGAAATAAAAGGACTGTAATGAACCCAATTTTTAAATGATCCTTGTTTCTTAAATAAATGGTTTTACATATTATATAATATTATACTCATACAAAATAAAGTGAGATTGACAGAAATTTATTTCTTTATCAATGATCATTAAATAAGTAATCATTTTTACCAATTAAAATTCCAAATATTACACATGGAAAACATTTAAATTAGAATATATATATTTGGAAAGTGTGGATCACCACAATTTTCTAGAATCGTTTCTCCCACAACAAATTCTATAGAAATAAAAAACCTCTCAGTAAACCAATTGATATCTCTTAAAAAATATATAACCTTCATTTAAATTATAGTTATTACTTAATGAATGAATGGATTGGGACTTATAGGTTATAGAGGTAAATTTTACCATTTGTATTCAATTTTTATAAATTCATTATTCAAATATTTCCATTGTACAATATGAATTTTTGAAACTATACACTTTATTGAATATTTTACCATTGTAATTACTATTTATATATACTAATGAAAAAAGATAATTGAAACAGAAAGTTGAACCGATAGCCTATACTAGATAATTAATGTAGTTTGAATTATATTTTCCAATCATTGGAGGGAGTTAGTGTTACTGGGATTCAAAGTTGACAATGCCTAAGTTGAGCTTCCACATGTGAAGCTTGAACGGAATCTCCTACGTCTGATGATAATTTTTTTTAGATTACCACTCATCCAATAATTTTTTTTCCATCCCCATGAATCTATGAGAATAAAAAACCTAGACATTAGGTAATATAGGGATTACTATGGGGTTATATGTCTAGGATATGGTTTTATAAATTTTTATTTTCATTGTATAAATATAATATTTATTCCATTATTTCCATTTTACTAATTGATTTTCTAAAAATCGTAATTTTTTTAATAAATAATGATCTATGAATATAAAATTTAAAACTGAAATATTTACTGAATTATTCTTGAAAAATAATCATTATTCTTTGAATAGGAATTTTGATATGCAATTAAAGTAAATTTATTTGACTTTTCTAAAATACTATAATATTATATGAATACTAAAAATATTGTTTTGTGTTATTGATATGTTTAATGACTTTGTATTTATGTTACAATGATTTGAGAACTAAATCTACACAATAATTGAACCAAAATATGTTATTTTCTTAATATTTAGTATTTAAATATATTCTAATCCCTTTAAAATCATATAAGTTACAGTCCAAATCCATAAATGTAAATTTTTATTTTTAAAAAACCATTATGGAATTTTTAATCTTCCATGGTAAAAAATTATTAGAAAATGGTGATTGGGTAGGGTGGATCAAAATCATATAAACTTTCCCCCAAATGTCAAAAAAAGTGAGAAACATTCATGTGTAAGAAAAATGATTTCCATTTTTCATAACCTAGTTTTCCAATACCTATATTTCAAAATTATTAAACAATACCTCCAATTTTGATTTAAATACCATCCCATTTCTCCATTTGAATTCACTCTCACTATGTCTTCAAAGACGTTCTTTTTTTCTCTTACAAGGTCTCCCCATGGTGTACATAGGGTCCATATGTTTCCATTCACCATAATCTAGGAGTAACTCTTCATGGTATGGGAAGTATCCTTATTTTCACTTCAATTCAAGAACCTATTTTTTTGTGTATTCCTTATGATTATTTTTTTACAGTCTTGTATTCCCCTTTTTTCATATCCTTACATACTAATTATGATTTTATCAGTAGGGGAACTTTTTCTCATCTCATTTTCCCTTCTCTAATACCTTGTTTTATATATCTCGTGATTCCAAATTTACTTATTAGAATTTCTCTATTCTCCTTATAAAATTCCCATTTTTTATATTGTGTGGATAAAAAAACATTTCTATATTCCATGGGTATCAACATATAATAAAATGTTATTTATTTGATTTGGTTATTTACACAAAAGAAATCCACATTCCATTTTCATGGGATCATAATGAAATAATGATAATCTTTAATCTCTGTCGTCTGAAAATATTTTGAGATGAAATATGTTATTTTTTATCCTTAGGTTATTAATGAAATATTATGATATTTGTAGGTCATAAGAAATTAAGACTTTTTAAGGGTGAGACCTAATATATCTCTAATTAATTGGTAATTGAATTTAAGCTCTAGATATTTCATGTTTTTTGATAACCTAGTGAATAACCAAGATAATTTTCATTAAGACACATTGGTGATAAACCATGGTGATATACTTAAGAGTCTCTCATTTATATGTTTTAGCCAAATTTTTTTATCATTCTTGTTATTTTTTTATTATTATTATATGACTATTTTATATTTGATATTTTTATTCATAATGTTCATGTTGATATTTCTCATGATCACATTCTTTTCGTCTCCTTTTCATATTCCATTACAAGACTTCAATGGTCACCACTATATTTTGATGCATTTACCATGGATATGAGATGTAGTAAGTGTTACATATTTAGAACCCATGAAGATTTATTTAAATATTATTTAGAATATATTTTTTATATTTTCATGTATTTTATAACTTATTTCCATGAAACTAAACATTAAACGATCTATTTTTCGTACCAGGTCCAGAAATGTTATTTAACAAAAAGGGGGGATTCAATAAAGAGGTTGATCACATATTCTCAATAAGGATAAAAATTTGAAGTAGATAAAAATAATTTGATCATAAGTACATTATAACATGAGAATGGTGTTTGCAAACCATTACCTACATATAAAAGATCAAAGTATTTTTTCATTTAAAAAAATTTAGAAGCCCATGATACAAAAATAAAAATTGAATCAATGAACATGATCTAGGATAACATAACACTATCCTAATAGAGGTACTTTTTTCACATACATAAGAATATAATATCTTATTTCATTTATACCCACTAGGACATTTCTAACATGTAATTGTTGGGATAAGCACCATTTTCTATGCTTCATTCATGGGATAACCTCCCATATACCACCTTTTTAAATTTTGGATGACCTCCTGTCTACCCCCATTTGGAAGGGTGTTATTTCAATGGTACAAATTTAACTCATAATACATTAATCCTTACATTAGTTATTTGAAGTAGGTATAGGTCACAATTATCATGGTTATGGCATAAAAATCATCTTTATTCAAAAAATAACCACCGTTACATAATGAAAATCATACATGTATATCCACTAGGAATGCTAAACATACATCATTTTAGAACCACAAATATTAAATGGAGTTAATAAACAATAAATTATAAAATAACCCACAAAATGAAATTTTATTATGATATATTTAATTATTTTAATTATATCATAAATTTAGGAGAACAATATTTGTATCTTATTAAATATATCATGGTATATCCCCTGGAAAAATAAGTGGGATTCATTAGAATTTTAAAATTATATAACCCAAGTAATGAAATAGGTTTCATAGAAAACATTTAATCATATTGAAAACCCCCATATACAATAAATAACAATTTTAAACTTGTATAATCAACAATATAATTAATAATTAACACCAAAGGATATCATCATATATTGAAAATTATTTGGAATAAAATATCCCTTCGAATGTTCCTTGAATAAATTAGACTTTGTACTTTAAAAGAATTCTAGAACATAAATAATATCAAAATTCATTTCATTTAAAATAAAATAGTTAAATTATAATTAAATCATGACATGAAATAATGACCATGATGGGTTAAAATTAATCCATGATATAAATGTTAAATGGGGGTAAATTCACATTTTTAGTAAAATAAAAATAGGTCTTGATTAGATAAAAACAAGAAGATAATATTAAAAATAATTTTTAAATTGCCTATAATGGGTAAAATTATCTTTATGCAGTCCATTTTCCAATATAAACACATTATCAAATATATTTTAGCAAAAAGGGACTTATAAGAGAAATAATTTTCAATTGAATGGTGAAATAAATATTATTTTTTGAAAAAAGAATATTTTGGCCTCTAGAGTACATAAAAACTGAAAACTGACATAAATATATGTGATATCATGAAATAACTATAAGATAGTAAAACTAATTAGTTTTTTAAAAGAAGGATCATAATAAACATTCATCATATGTATCAATATAAAAAATATAGATAAATAATTAGATGGTATCATAAAACCATCCCCACATCAATAGCATTAAATATTACTACTAGTTAAATATAAAAACCAAATGAAACTTTTAATATTGTAAAAATAATTACGATGGTGATATATAATAGAAAAGGAGATGAACATACACCTTATAGATGATGATTTCGGCATAACTTAACATTATTTATAATATAGGCAATTTGAGACAACAAGCACAAACTTTATTAGTAATCAAGTGTATTATAATCCAAAATAAATAATAAGATAAAATAAAACCTTAAATATCATGAAAATAAATATGTTAATGATATAAAAATTTATGGGTTAGTATATATAACAAATAAATGTTATGATTGGTTAATTTACATATGTATCCAAGAAATAAAATAGAGATTATAAATCCCTTACCTAATGTCTTGACATTCATTAAAGACTTTTTAACCTCAAATATAAAAATTATTATTTATTATCAAACTATTAAATAAACATAATTATATATATCATACCATATCTGACTTACTAATGAAATATTATTTCCCACATAGTAAAAATTTCATATTAAAGTTGCATTTTTTGAAATAACTATTTTTTTCATGTGTGTTTTGAATTGTAATTTTTGGAAGTATTATAATGAGAAGTGATCCATTATCTCCAAAATTTTTAATATGATATAAATATTTTATATATTCATTTTATATGACATTATATTACATTGTATAATTTATATATAGAAAATTAAATACACCTTTCATGGAGGCATTTGGGAATACATAGAGATAAATGTTTATTCTATTTTATGGATTGATTGGACGAATGAATAGAAAATAATATATTACGATTCTATAAAAATTTATATATATTTATATATAACATATTCTTCTTAAACAGATCTTTATAAATTTCAATATACTGTGTGATGAAATCACATTGCTTCTTGATATTGTAGTCTTTCATACACACAAATCACAGTATCATATTTCCACTGAATAGAAAGTAATAAGTCACATGTCATATAATGATTATAAAGACATAATAATTAAATAAATATCATATATAGAAGTATAAATTATATTTTTATACATCCATTAGATGTGATGATGAAAAACTAATACCATTGATTCATGATGTGATAGTCTTCCATACACACGAGAAATGTTTCCATAAACCATTTGATTATAGAAGAGTAGTATTTGAGTATTTGTAATAATATAATATAATCTCATTATAAAAAAAATACTAAATATATTATATCATAATTTTTTAATAATAATATATGGTTGTGGATGATACAATAAAATAAAATGCTCTGTTAGGGATGTAACATCTTCTTTATATAACTTCCTTTAGTTTGCACCAAAAGGTTTCATAGGTTTATTTTATGAATGAAATAATACTTTTGATACAATAATGGGGAAGTAATTATGTGATATTAAAAGTTAATTTTAAAAAACATGGTTTTGAATGTGTGTTGTGGAGATGAGAGGGCATAGTATTTTTAAAAGCAAGGTGAGTGGCACACATTTAATTTTGGAAAAAAAAATTGTCCACATGTTTTCCAAATGCGATTGGGCTAAAAATTAGACCATTATTGAGATATTATTATATAATAATGAAATATGTTTATAAAATTTGTTTTGGATATTTTTTGGGTCATTATTTTCCCATCCCATTTTAGTTTAACTTCATAATTAATCTATTTTTACCTTAACCATAATAATTCAATTTTACTTCTTTTAATAAAAAATATGGTAATAAAATAAGATTTACTGAATTGAAAAATATAAAATATTATTATTTCACATATAGAATCAATTAAACCAAAGATAGTTTATATATTTTAAAAATATTAGTTAAAAATTAATCTCATAGATGTGATGAAATAACAATTTCATAATCTGAAAACATTCACCAAATTCAAAATAATTATTTTTAAATTTCATATGAAATTTATCCTAATGACCTAAATTGGATTAATATATTTATAATTGAACAAATGTTTCATTTAAATACATATTAATATAATTTATATGTTCTTAAATTATTCAAATGAAATGAATGTTCTTAATAAAAACAAGAAATTTCACTATTCACCGCCACATTTTTGTTCTTCGAAAATTAAAATAAATATATTCTATGATAATTTTTAATTTTGATTTAAAAAATAAATATCATTTATTAAATACATTTTATATAAGTAAAATAATATTTTTAAAATAGCTTTTCAAATGGACGAAAACTCACATTAGAATAATACAGTTGTTTTAGCATAAAATTTGATTTAATCTTAACTAATGTACAGAAAACAAAAAATATAAGAGTTTAAATTTATTCATAAAATTGTATATATTCATTTAATATAAATATTTCTCAAAGAAATTAATTTATTTTTTAATAAACATCACTATGCATAAAAATAGTTTTTATGAAAAATATTTCGTTTTATTTCAAAAAGTAGTTATTTTAATTTATAAAACTATTTCATCAAGTAATTTATTTTATATAAAGATAAAAAAATATAATTTCATTATTTACTTAAAAATTCTCATACAAATAATTCTATGGTTTATTTAATTGATATAATATTAATTAGTTTTCTTTTAACTGTGCATCATGTTTTGTTAAAATACATTGTGGCGTATAACACAAGATATCATAGAAATTAAATTTATTTGAAACTTATAATTCATATAATAATGTGGTTGGATAATAATAGTTCTATTAATATTTATATATTATATTTATAAAATTATTATGCTTATTGATCCATGATATCACTTGTACATTTTTAAATTCAATTTTGTGAGAATTAAACAACGTTATCCATGTATATGACAAGTTATTGCTTAATAAAGTGAGAGGATTTGTTCATTATTTATATAGTAAATCAGATTTTATTCATGATATTTACTTTTTAATTTTATTTCAATATTTTTATGGTCTTTTGAATAAAAATATTACTAATTAGATATGGGTTTTTGGTCCCAATTGGCCTTTATTGGGACATATGTTTATAATGCACATATCTTATTATATAAGGTAAATATGCTACATCCTTGACATAGTATAACATGATTCTTATTATTTTATTGAATTTAGAATATTCATCAATTTTTTTTCTTTAATGGGTATTATGATTATATTTTACCTATGAGTTCACGGTTTTATGATACAATCTCATCATCTATTGGGATTGTTTAGGTTTATGACAACGATGTTCAAATTTTATAATCCATATCTCTTTGAAAAAATTAATTATATTTATTATGGTGATATAAGGATAATACATTTTTTATTTTCATATTTATATATTAATGTATACATGAAACCAAAATAATTTTTTTACTGAAATGAACATCATTTTCTGTAGTAAGAGATGATGTGAAAATTAATTGTAGAAAAAACAGAAAATGAAATTTTTTTTAAAATGTAATAGAAATATATTAACATGGTATATTGATCCCTTTGATATTATTTATCATATCAGGAAAATCTCTTATCTAATGGTACTTCTACTGAACTACTATCATGTCTGTGATGTGTTCTATGTATCTCCACTAAGGAAGTCCATACTCATCCTTCATATGTATAAAACTAAAATATTGTACCAAAAGAATATAGTATATCGATGAAGGAAGATATATTTGAGATTTAATATCACATAGATAGAGAGATATAGAATGATTCCACTCACCGGGCTAATTTCTTTAATCAACCATCTTGTGGAAGATATGTCGGAAACTAATAATGTAATCAAGATGAGGTATACTCTGTTATTAACAAAACTTGATTAATTTCAAGGGAATTTTTTTAAGAAAGTTATAATGTAACACCAAATAGTTTTACTGAATAACTATATTCATATAAAATGTATTTTCTTATAAATAATTATTTACAAACTAAACCATTGTTTGAAAAATCAAGATATTCTATTATATTTTCATAATCTAATAGGATATTTATCACCAAACCATTAGAATTGCAGGTTATTATAGGATTATCATAATTAATGAATCATATTATTTATATTAAGTAAAATTTAATCTTCCTTGAAAAATTAATTTAATATTAAATTATGAAATATTCAAAAATAAATGAAATAATTTTCTAATTTTTGGTCACACAAATGCTTTTAAAGAAAATAAATATAATATATAAATTTATCTGAATTATTTTTATCAAATTTGTATATTATAATTTCAATCAAATTATTAAAATTTATATTATTTTTTAGGAATTATATAATAGTAATTACAATTTTACGTATAAAATTATAATCTTAAAAAAAATTATGTCATGTTTTCACCCTTAATTATAAATCATTATTTGAAAATTTTATATAATCAATTTGATACAAATTAATATTTTAAATAATATTTATAATAATAATTTAAAAATTATTTTATTCATATTTTTTTAAAATTTTCTGAAAAGATAAAATATTCTATAAATTGAGAAAATTAATTGCTTTTATTGAAAATATACTTTTTTCATTAAAGATGTATCAGTATCATTTTTTAGGATGGGTATTATAAAATAATTGTAGGACGCCAGGACACCCTGAGAGGGGAGGGGCGAATCAGGGTGTCAACTTTTTCTTCTTAAAGTTGTGGATCTTGTTCCCATGTTGGTAGGAACTACTTAAACATGTATGATGGATATGATCAGCAATGAAAAATTCACATGCAAAGAAGTAACAAAGAAATTTTACTTGGTTCACCACTAAGGGCTACGTCCAAGGAGCATACGCCGAAAAGTTGTCGGTCGTACGAAATTACACTAATCATCACTAGTTGTGTATTACAATTGTTTGGGAATAGTCACTCTATCCCAGGCTCACTGCCTTTACAAAGGTTCAGGGATAGCTCACTACATCCCTCGGGTCACTCTCGTTGACTCCCACTAGCTCACTACCGTTGATGAAGTCCCGCTCAGTTTATAGATGTGAAGGTCTCTTCAATAGATAGACTTGATGTTCTTTGTCTCCTGTTCATCATGAGACTTTTCTTGCATCAGGGTTCAGAGTGGATGATCTTTTCAGTTCAATCCTTCTTCTTTAGTGCAATGATTGAATCCACTAGATCCCCTTGTCTTCGTTTTCCAGAATCACAATCACTTATGTGATTTCTCAATAGATGAAGCTTAACATACATTGAATTGTTTGAATTAGTTCTCCATTAATGCATGAGATCATGCATATATCATTTAGATTTCCTCTTCAATCTCACATTGCACCGAAGGTTTGGGGAAATCTTTCGGCTTTCATGCAGCTCCAAAAAGGACGGGCGTACTCCAACAACACCTAGAGATCTTATCTAAGCCTGGAGCGCAAGATCCAATATGGCCCGCAAGTCCTCGGCGCGCAGGTCTAAACTGGCGTGCTGGTATCACTAAACCACCTACACGACACTGCCTTCCTCAACATCTAACATGCGCGACACACTTCCATTCTCGCCCAAACCGCCTTGGGCACGCAACCAACAACCGGCACATAGCATCAAACACTGGCGCATAAGTCTACCTGCACGGCCAGACACTACTTGCGCGACATCCACACCTGCGCGATGGGAGCGATGATTTTTCTATGTGTTGAAATCCGTGGTAAATGAGGAGGGGTGGTCTAGTATTTATAGGCATTTCGAACCCCCTGCGCGACGGTGCTCAAGACTCACCTCGGCGCGCAAGTCACGGTGCTCAAGTCTCTTTCCCAGCAATCCACTTGCGCGACCGACTTCCAAATTTGCCTGACCCTCCTTCCTTTTCCATATTTTGAGTTTCTAATCTTGAAAAACAACAGGTGCGCAACTTCCCAAGCATTCAAGGTATCGGCGCACATGTCTCGTCATGGCGCGCAAGTCTACCTCTGCGACCAGCCCAATACATGTGTGACACTTATCCCTTTACCATAAATTGATGTTCGGATCATGAAAAACATATGGCACGCAAGTTTCATCTCCATCAAATACATGGCGCTCAAGTCTCTTTTCGAAAATCACTTTTCTTCATTTGTCGATTTTCAGGCCCAAAAATTTGGCAAACACTGGGAAACGATGCCACCTTGTATCTGCTCTTTTTGTCCGCCTCCAGATCATCCATTCCTTTATCGATGTTTCTTGAATAAAACATGGATCATTATCCACAGTCCTTGAACTCGACATGCCACTATGGAATCTCCTTTGTCTACAAATTTCTATTTCGTTTGTTTGCTTTGTCAACAAGCACAATCACCTCAAAAGAACTTCTTCTTGGTGATCTATATCCTTCAGTGACTCTTCTTCTTTTTTCAAAAACTCTAGTTTTGTGATATGTATTCTTTGAAGGCATAACATTAGCATCATCATCTTTTATGACAATGTGATTTTTATGGCTATCTCAGAATTCCAATCCCCGCACAACCATCTTAGCATTCCAATCATTTGCACATTGTCTTCTTCACCAACCATCATGATCTACTTCATGTAAAACATATGATTCAATTCGTCTAGAAGTCTCTTTCATGATTCTCATGAAATCGTGAGTAATTGCATGGTCTTCATCAAAAACTCATGGATATAATGCAATAATGAGGAATTTCATGGTCTTCATCATAAAACCCAATTCTTCTTTAATCATCGTTAGATTACTGCAACAATCGTCTGAATTACCATTCCTCCACTCCATCAGAGTACTTCATGATCTCCTTTATTTTGATCTTATGTTCCTCCATTTCATTGAATTACTTCTTGATCTCTTTCATTTTGATCATCATTGACAACTATTGACAAAAAATACAACCTTATACACAAAGTGTTTCCAACAATCTCCCCTTTTGTATTTTGTTGTCAATACCTTATACATCTTCTGAAATGAATTTGTCAATATCAAAATGAGAATCTTCTCTTCAATCAACTTTTCTTTTCAAACATTCATTTCACTTTCTCTCCCCCTTATTGACAATAAATTCAAATTGCATGGTAGGGAGGGTATCAATCCATACTTAAGCAAAATATCATTAATCATTTCACTCTAAGTCTACTTGAGCAATGATCGATGTAGAAAACAAGAGGATATGATTAAGTCAACAAGGCTTTCCATTATTCACAGATCATAATACCAACATGAGATGAGAACTCATGTATTTTGTCTTCAATGGTTTACCACTTTTATTTCATGTAGAAGAAAGTAAAATGTGATAGGGAATAATCAACCTGAAACTTCTGCACTCACATCATCAAACAGATCAAAAACATTCAAGTGCGATCGGAAGGATATGTGACCTTGAGAAACATCCATTCTTCTTATGTCACTGCTCAATTCAGTTACTCCCCCATTTTAGAATGATCTTTGATCTGAGTAACCAAGGTATAGAGATTCAAAAATGGCATAACTTATCCATTGACATGTTCTTCAGTAAATTCATAGAGTAACTACATTTGAGTTCAGCTGGAGTTGATATTGATTGAAACCGTGATTATGGAAGCTTATTAATTTTTCACCCCCTCAAGGGAAACATTCCTCATCATCCTCATCAAGAGTGATCCTTCAACACCATATTCTTTGAATATCAATTGAATAATCTACTAAGGATGGAAACTTCTTTAGCTTGGCTATCAAGAGTTGACAGCATTCACTACTTCTCAGGTTCTCCCCCTGAGAGCATGCTTCACCTTAAATTCCCCACATTATTAGAACAAATACAATATAGAAATAAATAAGGGAATAAGCTGGTTCCTCCTTGCTTCATCAACATGAGTTGCATGGTTGAGGTTCTTTTCCCAACCAAGTTCCTTGGTTCAGTCCAGTCTTTATGCCTGCACATTTGAACATATGTTCTAACATCTGTTGACGAGGCATGGATTTCTTCAAATTCTCTTCTACTTTGTGTGGGGAATTGTTCTACTTAATAGCCATCATCAATGATACATTCTTACTCCTCTTAAGGACTACTTCTTGCTCTGTATTAAGGTTAGGCAAACTTTTGCTATTCGGCTAGATTTCCTGCATCTCTCACATAGAACATCTTTGACACATGTGATTCTCTTGGTTTGCAATCTCTCCGACACTCTGTCTTCCTCACGTGAAAGTTTTCATTTTTCTTTTAGCATTATCCTTGGCCTTTTTATCTTCAATTTTCCTCATTCTTTTCAAATCATCTGGCCAGATGACCAATATGTCATTTGGAACTGTTACAGCTAGTTTGGGTCTTCCACATGGGTTCATCTTAGTTTCAACCCACATAGTGTTTCTTTTGTATGAATGACCCTTAAATTTCATGGATCTAAAATCCTGGGTCTTTTCTGCTCCCCTACTTGAGATCTTCTTGGGGAAATGGGTGTTCACCATATTTTTATGATTTCTTCCCAAGGGATATTCTTCCTTCTTAGCTGGCTTGTGTGGTCTTCTGTTCTTATCAGCTCTGGATATTTGTTGACATAGGAATGCACCATTCTTGTGACCACTGCCGCTGCATACATCATAGATGTTATCAAGAATTTCAAATGTGTTTGCTATAAACATGTGCTTCTGTACGTGAAGTTGTTGCTTCTTCTTCTCTGTATTTCTTCCCTTTGATATAGGCTTTCATTGTGCTTCTCCGTTAAAGGTATTGTACCAACAATCCAGTGCACAATGCCCAAATCTGTTGATGCAACAACACTGACCGAAAAATCTTTTCTTCTTTGTATCTTTTGTATGAGGTTGTTGAGTCTTTTTCATAATCTTTTGTGCTCTATTTGAGGAACCAACTTCCTCCTATTTCTTCCCATCCACCCTATCCATGGTGGTAGGTTTATTCCTCTCAGCTTTCCTCATCCATAATTGATTAGAACATTTCATTCATCCTGCAATGATTGGGGGAAAGTATTTAGGAACATGAGTATAAGATTGGTTGGATTGTACCTTCACATTCTCAGTTGCTTGTGATAGAAAAATGAGTGAAGTCATGATCTTCATATCATATGTTGGAGTTATTTTGACAATATAATCCTCCATTGATCATTGTGTACTAGCAGCAACTGATTCTTGATGTGGATAATCAAGAGTTGTCATAATATTCTTGTAACAAGTTGGAGGTATTTCAACTTTAGATTCCTGCAATGAACATTGAGTACCTGCATCACTCATTTCACTATTTTGTGAAGTCTCAATGTGTGTATTATCAATCTTGGTCAACTGGGCTTCCAATTTTTGACTCTCAATATTGAGGATGATCTTCTGATCTTCAATCATAATAATCTTCTCTTCACAAGTCTTCTTCAATCTTTCAACCTCATCTTCATGCATCTTAACATTGTTTTGTAACAATGAGTCATGTTCCCTGAATTTCATGTAAGTTTCTTCCAAACAAAAAATCTTGACTTATTTTATCTTCTTCACCTCAGCTTCAAGTGCATAGATCTTTTCTTTTAGAGTATTATTGACTTCCTCTTTTTCATCAAAGACTTTAAACAGTTTGGTGAGCTTCATACTTTCCAGAACATTTCTTTCCAACCTCATTTCCATATTGTCAGATTCTCTTTCTAATCTAGTGATATCATCCTGCATAGATTGGAATAGGCTACAAATAATAGCAACCCTTTCTTTAGGAATATCATGCAGATATGTTTTGAGTTTTTCCTGAAAGCTTGATTTAGGGATGTCATCCTTTCCTCTGGAAGAATTTTGAGTCACCAGCTCGATACATTCCAAGCCTGATATTTCTTCATTATTGGAATGGAATGGAGAACAATACACTGAATCTTCTTTTGATATGATGGAATTCTTTAGCTGCTTCTTCTCTTTCTTTTTCTTGTTTTACATGGTCTTTCTAGATGTAGACTTCTGCTCAGAAATGAAGGAATCGTCATCAAGACTGCTATTCATTTTTGACATTAGGAATGAATCTCATATCCTTTTCTGAATAGAATTTCTGGAGAATATCCAACATATGTCAATCTGGCCCTGATACTACTTGTAGGACCCCGGGACACCCTGATAGGGGGGGAGTGAATTAGGGTGTCAATTTTTTCTTATTAAAGTTGGGGATCTTGTTCCCACGTTGGAAGGAACTACTTAAACCTGTATGATGGATATGATCAGCAATGAAACATTCACATGAAAAGATATAACACAACAATTTTAATTGGTTCACTACTAAGGACTTCGTCCAAGGAGCATACGCTGACAAGTTGTCGGTTGTACCAAATTCAACCAATCATCACTAGTTGTGGATTAAAACGGTTCGGGCACAGTCACTCTATCCCAGGCTCACTGCCTTTACAATGGTTCAGGGATAGCTCACTACATCCCCCGGGTCACTCCCGTTGACTCCCCCCGGCTCACTACCATTGGTGAAGTCCCACTCAGTTTATAGACATGAAGGTCTCTTCAATAGATAGACATGAAGTTCTTTTTCTCTTGTTCAGTATGAGACTTTTCTTGCATCAGGGTTCAGATTTGATTCTCTTTTCAGTTCAATCCTTCTTCTTTGGTGAAATTACTGAATGCACCAGATCCCCTCATCTTCGTTTTCCTGAATCACAATCACTTATGTGAATTCTCAATAGATGAAGCTCAGATTACTTTGCATTGTCAGAATCAGTTCACCATGAATTCATGAGATTATGCATATATCATTTAGGTTTCCTCTTCAATCTCACTTTGCAACGAAGGTTCCGATAAATCATCTAGCTTTTATGGAGCTCGAAAAAGGATGGGTGTACTCCAACAACACCTAGAGATCTTATCTAAGCCTGGAGCGCAAGTTCCAATATGGCCTGCAAGTCGTCGGTGCGTAGGTCTAAACTGGCGCGCAGGTATCACCAAACCACCTGCGCGACACTGCCTTCCTCAACTTCTAACATGCGCGACACACTTCCATTCTCACCCAAACCGCCTTGGGCGTGCAACCAACAACCGGCACACAGCTTCAAACACTGGTGCATAAGTCTACCTACACGGCCACACACTACTTGCGCATCTTCCACACCTGAGCGATGGGAGCTATGATTTTTCTATGTGTTGAAATCCGTGGTGAATGAGGAGGGGTGGTCTAGTATTTATAGGCATTTCGAACCCCCTGCATGACGGTGCTCAAGACTCACCTCGGCGCGCAAGTCACGGTGTGCAAGTCTCTTTCCCAGCAATCCACTTGCGCGACCAACATCCAAATTTTCCCGACCCTCCTTCCTTTGCCATATTTTGAGTTTCTAATATTGAAAAACAACAGGTGCGCATGTTCCCAAGCGTTCAAGGCATCGGCGCGCAAGTCTCTTCATGGCGCGCAAGTCTACCTCTCCGACCAGCCCAATACTTGTGTGACACTTATCCCTTTTCCATAAATTGTTGTTCGGATCCTGAATATCATATGGCACGCAAGTTTCATCTCCATAAAATACATGGCGCGCAAGTCTCTTTTAGAAAATCACTTTTCTTCATTTGTCGATTTTCAGGCCCAAAAATTTGGCAAACACTGGGAAACGGTGCCACCTTGTATCTTCTCTTTTTGTCCGCCTCCAGATCATCCATTCCTTTATCGATGTTTCTTCAATAAAACATGGATCATTATCCACAGTCCATGAAATTGACATGCCACTATGGAATCTCCTTTGTCTAAAAATTTTTATGTCGTTTGTTTTCTTTGTCAACATGCACGATCACCTCAAAATCACTTCTTCTTGGTGATATGTATCCTTCAACAACTCTTCTGCTTTTATCACAAAATCCACTATTGTGATATGAATTCTTTGAAGGCATAGCTTTAGCATCATCATCTTCTATGACAATGTGATGTGCATGGCTATCTCGGAATTCCAATCCCCTCACGACCATCTTACCATTCCAATAATTTGCACATTGTCTTCTTCATCAACCATCATGATCTACTTCAGGCAAACCATATGATTCAATTCGTCAAGGAATATCTTGCATGGTTCTCATGCAATCATGCGTAATTTCATGGTCTTCATCAAAAACCCATGGTTCTCATGAAATAAGGAGGAATTGCATGGTCTTAATTCAAAAACCCCATTCTTCTTTAACCATCATCAGATTAGTATAACAACCATCTGAATTACCATTCCTACACTTCATCAGAGTACTTCATGATCTCCTCCATTTTGATCTTCCGTTCCTCCATTTCATTGAAGTACTTCTTGATCTCCTTCATTTTGATCTTCATTGACTACTATTGACAACAAATACAACCTTATACACAAAGTGGTTCCAACAATAATTAGTTCAATTATAAATATATTAATTCAATTTAATTCACTGGGATCATTTTTATATGGAATTTTAATATAAATATAATTTAAACATTTCAATATGTTCTATTTGAAAAACTATATTTTTTTCATGTCTGTTGGGTCAATTTTAATTTTTCCCCCACTTATATAAATGGAATTTTAAAAAATAGGTTCCATTTTAGTATTTATAATAATTTATGTTATCTATGAAATTAAAAATAATATTTTTTACCATAATGAGTATTAGAATCATTAAAAAAGAATTATCATGGTTTTGGTGGAAATGGGTTTACCGTGGGTAAAAATTAAATGATTAGTTTTAGAAATGAAAATAAAAATTATTTTAATCCTACTTTCAGGCCATATTTTAACATTATATCTTATAGGATTGATAATATTCCTTTTTTGGATCCATGTGGTATATGTAAATTTTGGGAACACCTTTTTTAATTTTTGAAATACTACTTTCCAATCGCCTCCCTTATTAAATGTCATAAGCTCTCATATTCTCTTCTGATTTAAAAAAACCCTTTTAATCAGCCAATACACACAATTATAATATCCTTAAATTAATTATCTCATATATTAATCATCATTTTTTCATAACGATGTCCTATTAATCCTTTTAATTTTAACCAAAAGAAATTGTTTGTAGAAGTGGTAACGTCCACAATCGAGCAATTTATTTTATTTCATCCTCATCCTCATTCAATTATAAGGATAACCTGAATATATAATATCCATAGAATACTATACATAGTGATATATTATTATATTAATATCACATACTAAATTATTATACTATTACAAAAAAGGGTTTATGGAATCATCATTATTTTGTATGGCAGACTACTTCCTTGCAAACAGATTTTATTCAATTTCCATCACCAGCTCTAAAATAATGCTCTAATTATGGATATATTATTTATATCTAACATTTAAGATACTATTATGAATATTTTATCAAGATATAACAATTTTCAACTAATTTTTCATTTCATGGAAATATGATAACATCATTCGTGTATATGGTGGTCTACTACCTTGTACTATAAAAATATCAATTCACGCATTACAGGGAAGGTAATAAGTACGGGTTTAATGAAAATATTTGAAACACATGACATAAAAAATATTGTATTGTTAATTTTTTTTTTACCAATCATTATTTCAATAAAATTATAAAATGGAAACAATTTCTATTTGTTGTTATGACATACCATCTCCATGAATGATGTAATTAATTGTCTATCATTAAAATTTATAGACTTATATTAATATATATATATATATACTTAATATATATGAAATTAAAATAATGGTTAAAATTATTGAGATCATGGAACCATGATTTCTATAAGATGAATGAATATAAAAAATCAAAATATACATGAATAAAACAAAGAAGTTATTACATAAAACAATAACATTCCAAAATATTATTATTATATAGGCAACGAAAGTTCATAAGTAAATAATATATTGTAACATATATATATATATATATATTTGTGTGTGATTATTTATCATTTGAATATTAAAATTATATTTACTATAAATTATATTTTAATGTATATGACGGATGACAATTCTTATGTTTAGGTATTACTAGTCACTTTTTTATTTCTAGGAGACATATGAAAATTGACAAGTTTCTTCCTTTTGATAGTTTATATAATGAAATCTTAACATGTTATGTCATGAATAAAGTTATTTTTAGTTGTATTTAATGTTTCATTATATTTCATTCTTTATATCATTGTGTGATTCAAATATTTACAAAATTGGTATGTGATTTTTTTCTCAAATATCCTTCCCTGGAACATAAGGTATTATATGAACCTATATAATTATATGAGGTGTATATAATTCCCCAATAACATGTTATGTACTTAATCTAATTAAATTCATGATAATAAAATTTTCATATGATAATTTTATTTAATGGGGCTTGAAAATCAATTTTACCATTGGGATAAGAGTTTTATGATACAATATCATAGTTAGTCGAGATTGATTATGATTATGATTTTTATGATTAAATATTTATATATGTATATATATATTATCATGAATTTTATTTTATTATGGTTATTTAATAATAGATTATTTTTGTATTTTTATTATCTCTTTATGTTATCAGGGCACCGTAATAATTTGGTTTATAAAATTTTTCATTATTTCTGTATTTGATCAAAAACACATTTTCTTCCAAAATATTGTTTTTGGAATATATTTTCAAAAATGATTTCACATTTCCAGGTGGATTTATTAAAAACAGTTTTACACATGTTTCATCTTTTTAAAACTCTTTTTAAAGGATTATTCATGTTGTTTTCCGATCAAGTCATGGTTTGTTCTATTGAAAATGTGAATGTAGTTTTTGTTTACATAAAAGGCATGACAAAAATATTAATCCTTCACACCTATTATTTTATTTGAATAATCTAGTAAAAGTGTTTAATTTTAGTTTTAAATGAAATATATCTTGAAACTATTTTATATTCTATAAATATTTTTAAAATGGATTTGATATTTTAATCAAGAATTTTTCCAAGAGATATTTCATTCAAAATTATATTCAATGAAATATGACATGCATTGATGTTACCTATAATTTATTGCGTATAGATCCATTGATTTTATTCTTCTACATTCTCAAAATGGATTATTTTTTTGATGAAATGATATTTAGAAAACACATTTCATTAAACAAGTTATCCCCTTATATAGTTATTATAAAACCCACTTCTTTTTCAATGAGTTAGACTAGGAAAAATTATTATGAACCACAAATAATTTTACATGAAATATTATATGATTTAATGGTGAAATATATATGAAATAAGTTTTCTTTTATTTGAGTATGGTATGGGGAAATGCTTATGAAACTGATAATTTCTCTTGGGTTCTATTATGATGTATTTTTTGTGATATTTTTAGAACACATGTGTAATATATTCCATATGTGATAGTGTATATGTTATAACCACGGAATCGTTTTTACATTAAAAAATTTTGGGACTTATATCACCGTCCAATTCATAGAGTAATGATTAATGTTTTCTGAGATGAAAGGGTAAATGGGATGTTATTTGATGCCTAAAAAGGGGTACATTTGAGGTTATCCCAATCTCAAAATTGGGTACATCAAATATTATCTTATTTATGAAGTAGGTACAAGGGTGTTTATCCCATGTTTTATATGTTATGAATTCCTTGGTGGGATTTCATGATATATAATTTTCAATATTTATGTGTATCCTCTAATTCAATTTGTGATGCCAATGTTATGTTCTGATGACTCGTTTTCATCAATTCAACTTTGATTCATGTCTTACTAACTAAAAATATTTATTTGTTAACACAATATTTTGATCATTTATATGCAAGTTATGGATTTTATATGTTATTCTAATGTTCTCATACACTGATTCCCAAGATCTATTTTCATATTTTACATATTCACCATTATTGAGCATCGAATATCATATTTTATTATTAATCCTATCCTGTTTAAAAATAAATGTATTATTTTTAGTTTATGCTTCTTTCTATGTGTGAAAAATGGAATGATATTTATGGAATATATTGATGAAAAGTCACTAAATTTGAATATTGTTTACCTAGTATCCAAAGGAACTAAATGATTTTTATCTTTAGGTGTGTCTCATTATCTTATATAATTATTATTTATCTAAAAGATATAATATCTATGTATGATAATTTTTTGTCACTATAGTTCCCCAAACATTCATTCATATCGTTTTTCAAATTTAACACCCATTACTATAATATTAGATAATTTCCCCTGTTGTTCTGGGTTTACTCCCCATTTAAGACCATATTTTCTACTGGATATATATCTTCACCTAATTCCATAGAGAGGTATATAATTATGGTTCAAACATTTGCATAATTAAAATCCTATATATATATACCTTATTATCATAAATAATTAATCATAGTACAACCCAATGAAATTATATGAATTTCATAATAATTTCATAACTTCATCGTCTCCTCACTAGTGAAAACAGAATGGGATTCAAAATTGATTCATCTAATCACAATTATCCAAAGGGAAAGAAATGGGTTTCAATGAATCACATGGAAATCCTCATTATCATCACTAGATATTAATATAATAAATTTTTATGATATAATTAGATTATATCCACATTAAATCAAAAGTAAAATAAAATATTTTATCATAGATGCAAATTTTAATTCAATAATCATTGAAACATTTTTTTACAAAAATACCACTTTTCCTTTACAACGCACATATTTAAAATCAAAATATTTCAAAAATGTTATGGGATAAATTTACTTTGAATAAAATATTTGGAAACATATAATGGTCACATCAAATAATTTAGTTTTCATAATGGAAGGAATTTCCATTCATGTATTATATATTAAAATACATATATTTTAACACCAAACCATTAACTCATATTCGATAAACTTCAAACGGGCTCTAACAACATATATAATAAATATATATTGATTTTGATTCTATAACACAATCATAGAAATATTTATAATTTCATATATTTTCCAATTTTAATATTTAAACATCCTTTATAATTATTTTATTTTTAAAATTATCAATTATTTATGTAATCTGTTTGGTTTTTCATTGGAGTTTATTTTCAGTGGTTCTAGTACATGAGCATATATCAATGTTTCATAATCTATAAAGTGTTAATCATGAGATAAATATCATATATATATATAATTTAAATATATAAATATTATACTTAAATGTTAATAGTGGGGATAAAAAAATGACTTACACCATTCGTGCAGACTGTAGCTCACACATACACATAAATGTCGACTTCACATTTCAACAGACAGTCAAGAAAAAAATTTAAATGCTAATTAAACTATTAAATGAATAAATTATATCACATATATCATATATATTAATTAAATATTTAAATTTACCAATTTATGTGAAATTTAATTTTAAGATGAATCATATCACTTCATGGTGGTTGTAGTCTACATATACGAATGAATGATGTTTTTATTTTCTAATGGATTGGAAGAATGTAGATAATTTTCTAAATATTCGTCATGATAAATAATTATTATTTTTATTTTTTTATTTTTTATTTCATAATAGATACCATATTTCTAGATGGTGTATGTCGATAAATAAATTGAAAGTGGATAGGTATAAAAATTACCTCATATATAATAGACCTCTTTTATGTGCATTCATTAGGACCATCAAAATGGTATTTATGAATGGATAACAACACTAATTCATTAATATGTATGTTTATATTATAATTCGATATGTGATGTTCAATATTGAAATATTGATCATTATGAATAATGAAGGACTGTATGTTCATTTTTATAAATGATGGGGGAGCACTATTGGAATTTATTAATACATTAAATTAATGTTATATTACTTTTATGTCTAAATCCATCCAAATTGGAATAATTTGATGTTTTGGTTGTTTATGGTTAAAATCATCTCAATAAATTATATTTTGTAATGTGAGATTTTACACCACTACAACTTCATTTTAACCCCTCATTTCCCCTTTTAACAATTGTTATGGTATTAATGTTTTCTATTCTATAGTGTTTATACATATTATCATAAATGTAAAATTTATTTAAAATGAGAAATTGTTGATATCTTAATATATATATAATTTAATTGAAAAAATATTTTATTATTTTATTTTAAATCATCTTATAAGATAATTGTTTTATTAAATATCATTAATGTCAACTTTGTATCTATTCAATTAATTTTCCATTAACAGCCTTTTTTTTTAATGAATGATTATACTACTATATATTCGAAGATTCAATGTATTATATATGTATCAATAAATTTTTGTAAAAAAAATTAATTTTAGAGTTTATAATTATTTACATGATTTTCTACTACATCCACAAGCACAAGAGTAGTGTGGGATCTGATTTTTTTTAATTATTTATTAAAAATAAATTCAAAATATATTTAGAAGATAAAATATAATGTAAATTCAAATTAAAAATTAGAACCAAAACTTTTTGGTTTTTTTATCCATATAAAATTATATTATTTATATCTAAATCAGTTACGTGACATTTTTGATGTTATAATTTCATTAAATATTATATTTTTTAAAAAATATATATTAAAATGGTAATATGTTTTGAAATTTTGATGATAATAAATAAAAATTCACATAAAATCAAATAAATAAATTTATTATAATGAATTTTAATTTTTATAATATCTGCTTATATATTAACTACCACATTTTACCATTACCTTCTAAAAAATATTTATTGTTTCAATCCGTATTTGAAAAGTTATAATGTATTTATTCAGAAATATTGTACAAGATTATTCAAATAATTGAATCATTTTTTCATGATAAATTATCCTGATTTTTTATAAATTAATAATTGGTAAAACATAAAATTTAAAGAAAACCCGTTATTTAGAAAATATGATTTTTATATATGTTATTTTTATAATAGATTCATCAATAAAAAAGATTCTAATGAAGGTAATTTGATTATTAATAATTTAAAATAATAAATTTTACAATTAAATCATTTTAATTTAAAATTGAACATTGTAATTGCTTGAAAAAAATCAATTGTATTTCTCACTATTCACTAAAAATTTAATCATCTAAATAAATACAAATAACTCAACCTAGGTTATTATTATATTATTATATATAAAAAATACATTTCATAAAATATAAATTCAATTTTTTTTTTCAAAATTATTTTTATGTTTGATCATAAAATTTAGTATTTATTTTTATTGGAAAAAGTAACTACTGAAAAACGCAATTATTTTTCTTAAAATTTAATGCTTATTTTATATGAATTAATCAATAAATTTTTATTTAGAGGAAAATTTTTATATGTAATAAATAATGTGATTAATCATATTCATATATTAAAATCCAATCATTGTTATATCATGATTAGTATAAACTCATTGTTCTGTATATTTATATATATATATTTTTTTTATATTCAAGTATAGATAACTATATTAGAAAATTCTTGAATGATAATGTTAATATATTTTTCATACTATTATATATTATACCTGAAAAAAAATACAATTATAAAAAAAATTAGTTATTAATATGTAGTAGTTGATTTGATATTTAATGTGATTTTGATTCATACATTATATATATTTATTTATAAGATATTGTTTCATCATTGCTATTTTTATTTTCTAATTCTATCTCTATATAACATCCGTCAAAATTTGAATATTTTTGTAAGGTTCTACCCCCAGCAATTAGAATGGGATGATATGGAGGTTCAAATAACATTACCTGAAAACCCTAAAAACCATAAGATTAAAATTGTTGAAAAGGTATTAGAAATTGGTTCTCAGTTGATTTTGTATAATGTAACATCCCATGAAAATTAATACAATATGACCAATAGAAATCAACAATATACTAAATTAGTGATAATAATATAACTAGGATTGATTCTAATTAAACATTACATTAGAGTGGAAGGGAAAAGGTAAAAAAGGAAACATAGGAAATCATATGATATCCAAATTTAGTAGCATCGAAGAGGAATTACTCCAACAATACCACGAGATAATTGAAAGTTGTGAAGTGAAACTGAAAGTGATGTATCATGATTCGTCACTATAAACACATGTCATCGTTATCTTTCAAGTATCATGGTATATAATATCATCAAATGAACTTATTTTTCCAATAAGTGTGTCACTATATTATAGTTAGTAAATCACATGATATAGTGCAACATAATCTACTTGGGTGAGAACATGATATTACATTTTATTTAAAACATAAGAGAATAAAAGAAATAGTGTATTAAATTTCATAAATTTATAAGATTTATGTAATATTTTACCATAATTTCACCACTATTCCATAAAACATGGAATAATAATTCTATTTTCACTATATCACATACATTCATGAATCTATATCATTGATATAACTCTTTGAGTTTTAGGAATTATTTTCTTGAATACATTATAATTGTTTAATAGTTTCATTTCACACAACACCATGTTAATAATGCTTTAAATGAAACAATTAATTAAACATTTAATAATAAAAACATAAATTTTATATTTATTTACATATAAAACAATGTTTCGGTTATGTTACACACAATACCATTTTCCATCAACAACATTACTTAGTTAGAAGACTGAGTATTTGCAAACTATAATATACAATTAATATTATTAATAAATTATTATTAATGTTTTCACCTATCATTAGGATTATATTTTTTGAATAATATTAACTATATATAGAATATATAGTTATAAAAATAATATAAAATGAGTTCTTTGGTCACTAATTAATTATAAATCATAATACTAACTATTTCAAAATAATGAAATTTATTTTCTGAAGGAAAAAATTATTTTTCTATGATCGAAAACGTTTTATCTCAATTAATTGTATAAAATAATATTCATGAATGATTATAATTAAAGTTATATATTATTTCTTAAATATACTATTCAAAATAATAATTATGTGTATTTTATTCAATGGATAATGATAAATTAAATATTATGCAAAAAAACAATATATGTTTTTAAACGGTAGTTTTACCACCATTAAAAGGAAAAAATATATATTAAAATCTAATTTTGACAACATTTATAGATTATTTTTGGAATCAAAAAATATTTCTTAAATTTTAAGATAAAAATTCACTGATGATGAATTTTATTATTTTTTATAATGTTTGATTTTTTAATAAAATGTGAAAAACAATGAATTTTTAATAAAAACTCATTTTTTAAAATTTATATATTGAAATTATATTATTTTCCTTTTCATAATGTATATCTGGATTAAAAATATATATATATATATATTAATTAATTTGGGTAAATTAGAATAAATTTGACTTGGAAATTGAATTTAAAAACACTTAAGTCATTCGAACATTTACACTTAAGAAACATGTTGTTTCATCCAATCTTCATGATTAATTATAACTTATTTTTTCTAATTATGTGATTATAATTTGAAAAAATGGATTCAATATTATAAATAAGTTAAATTTAAAAATATATAATATTTTAAAATAATTTTTTCCAAAAAATATTAGTAAAAATATGTAAAATTAATAAGAGTTATTGAGAGAAAACAGGTTTACCACCAGACTAAAAATTAATCATAAGTGGCCAAATAAACTTGAAACTAGTATAGAACCAACCAGATTTTATATTTCAATCATATTCCATAAATTATATAATAGTTTTTATTATTTTTCATTATGAGGTATGTGAGATCTACCAATTATATTTACCTTTTTATTTTTTACAATAATGTCACTCCATCTCCACTGTAAATGGGTGAAAAATTCGTACACATTTTCAAAATTCCATGTACATTGAGATCTACCACATATATACAAAATAAATTCCAAAAACCTCTAATATCATACAATAATTTTTACTTTGGGTAGAAATCAAACCATGGAATTCCTTGGGTAAATACCAAATGGAGATACCCAAAAAAGATATAACATTCAACAAAGAAGGTTTTTGTATTATTTTTTCATAATTCACTTCAATTAATTTTATATAATTATTATATTACAACCAAAATATATTAAATATAATTATATTTTTTTTATTATCTAACACTTCACATAATTCTATCAAATTGGACACGTGATCATCATTTGTCTATACGACGTACTACCGCCTCACGAACTAGTCTCATTTGTTCGTCCATTACAACTAATAATGTATAAGAATAATGATAGTTTTATACATAATATATTATCTATATTACATATTTTAGGTTATTAATATTTTTTAATTTTTATATAACACATACATTTCTTCTTTTCATTTTGTGGTAATATGATAACATTGCTCTTCTGTATGGGGAACAACCATCTTCTGAAGCATTTTGATTCATTCACGCAATACATGGAATTAATTTAGGAAACTATTAACATAAATATTTGATATATATTAAATAATTATTTTAATTTAATTATAATATATATATATATATGTCATTTAGTTTTCATTATTTCTATATAACATGATAATTGAAATTGTGTTGACGTGTATGTACATCCTACTGTCTACATAAAATGGAGTGTCATTTCTTATTTATAGATTTTATATATTATTATAAATACTTATATAATAAATTTATATAATTTTTATATTTTGGATTACATTATCAAAAATATTAAATCTTGATCAAAGTAAAAGAAAAGAAAATAAGATGTCTAAATATATGCAAAAAACAAATCTCTTATTACATGAAATGTAACATTAACATGGTACTGTTAATAAATGGGTACTATAAAATAATAATTAAGTAAAAATATATAATTATATATATATTTGTTTATATGGTATATTTATAAAAACATTATATCTATGATACACTATTTTTTAATGTGTTCGATGGAAGAAAAGACTTAAGGTAACCATATTTCTAGTCTCGATTTTATTTTATCTAGGCTTATGCCAACAATAATTAATTTTGTTTCGTGTACATACATAAAAATAATATTATATATCATGAATTTAATTTATTTCATTATATTAAATGTTTAAATTTATTTTATTATTCAATATAATTCATATTTCAAAATATATTCAATTAGTAAGTGATTTTGAATCACTTTTTTTATTTGTGAAATTGATGCTGTATTCTCCACCTCTTTCATTTATGTCATGAATATATATCCAATCAACATTTATTATGAGTCTTTTAAATTTTTATTTTTTTTTAATTTACAAAACCATTTTATGATATCTCTTTCACGGGGTTTTGGGTTCCAAAGTTGACAACTCTATAAAAGACTTTTCATTCAATTTTCATTCTTTGAGTGGTATATTATTTTATGCACTTAAATTATTCCATGATGTGTCGATAAATCATATTTGAAATATAATATCATTAATATAACTATCCTAAAAATATTTTATATTCCATTTAATGTTATTCTTTTATGGGACATACAGTTTAAGATTTCCAAACTCGTAATAATTTTATGTTACAATCTAAACATTTATCAGGATTGTATATGATTATACTTATAATGATAAAATATTATGGTATATCTCTCAATAAATCTCAATAAATTTATTTTTCACTCTTTATTAATGATTTCATCATGTAATGGTTTTCTTTTCCACTCTTTTCCATTTATGATAAAGTATAATGTTTTTTAATGAAATCAGAACTTATTTATCGTAGTAGCCAGAAATCTGATATAGTAATAAAATATGATTTCAAAAAAATTAGTCAGAATTGTTAAAAATTATCATTTAAGATAATTTTCAATAAGAAATTCAATTATATTTTAAAAAAAATTTAAAATTATTTTCAAAGATTCCTCTATTAAATTTCAAGGTTATTTTCAAAGAAAAATGATTCCAAAATTAATAATGTTTTAAATTTATTTTTTCAAATTAAAAATTGATAATTTAAACATGGAAATTTTAAAATGATTTAAAAATATTACATCATATTATTTAAATATAATTTTTATGGAAAATTATTTTTGAAATTTTTTATGTCTTCATAAATTATTTTCAATGAGATGATATTTTCCTAAAGAAATTTTCTTGGTGATAATTCAAAACCATTCTCTATATAAGATTACATTATATGATATGGTTTATGGTCTACTAAAGATATTATCCAATGAAACCATTCATATTCTTTTTCTGAATTGTTTATATTTAAGATGAAATGTTTTTATGAACCCCATATCTCTTCAATAGGAAATAACATTTTAAAATGATTATTAAATCCACAAATTTTAATGGGTAATGCTATGATGTAATTATTATTAAGCGTATCTCAATTCCATATGTAATGATATGATGAAATGATTATAAAAAAACTTATTTCATGGGCTTTGAAATAGTGAATGTTTATGATCATGTGGTACACATAGGTATTATTTATATTTGTGGTGGGTGGGACCTATATCTCCTTCAAAATCATTGGGTAATGATGGATTAATCATGAGTATTTACATTATAAATAAACTTGAATGAATGTTCAAAATGTTAATAATGAACCTAATTACATGTTCATAATGTTAAGTGTGAACCTGATTAGATGTTCTTAATGTTAAGAGTGAACCGGGTTATAATTTTGCAATGTTAGTAGTGAACCTTATTAATTGTTCACAATTTTATTGGTAAACCATATTACATTGTCACAAAATTATAAATGAACCTCATAACATGTTCATATTTTAATTTATATACCATTATTTCCTATTTATAATTATATATGAGGGACTTATTTCATGTCCTTAACTTAATGAGTGAACCTGTTTTTAATTACACATGTTCACAATGTTATGAGATGATATTTATTCCAAAATTCTATTTCATTTGAAATTGTTATACTATCATGTCTCATGTATTCTCCTAATGATTCATGTCTTACTAACTACCAATCATTATTCCACAATTCATGTTTATGATATTTTATTTGAAGGGTATGGTTTTAAAATGGTACTTTCATGAATTCATACCCTTAGGATTATGCCACGCTTATGTATCTTCTTTGTTGTCCCTTACAGAGAATGTGAACACACCATTTCTTATTTTTCCATTACCTAGATTATGTATAATATTTTATCAAATACATTCATTTTAGGAAAACAATATGGGGAAGTAATTTTGGGAAATAATGAAGATCAATCACCATGTTAAAAGATTATATTTCCTTTTTTACATTGGAGCCAAACTGTTATAGTACTTAGCTGTATATATTTGTAATGTATATAATATTCATTTAAAAAATGAAAAATAAATATATGAAAACTCTTTGTTTATATATTTGGAATCAAAGGAAAGTTCTTTTCACCCTTCGGAAACATAAATAAGAAAATACTACTGATATGCATAGGGATATTTCTATCGATGTATTAATGGATTACTCTAATGACATGCCTATGGATGTGTAAATGAAGTTGAAAACATCCTTGAATTTGGTTAAAGGATTAAGAGAGTAGTCTCCATGAAATACATAAATATCTAGATAATTCAAGTCGATGTGGCTCAGGAATAGATGTAACATGGGGTAACAACCAAATAAAAAGTATATGGCATGACTCAATTAGGATATGTTGCATGAAAACTGGATTTGTTCCACACATGGTTTTTTACTCTAGGGGATATGTTTTTTAATTCACAAACTCTTTATAAACCATAATTACGTATTTTAGTAGGATATTTATGTTAATAACAGAGGATAAACCTAATGTATCACAGTTTAATGAAGTATGTGTTTTGATTTATATATCCTATAAGAAATTTTTTTATTATGTACCAATTCGTTATCCTTATTATTTCTCAAAATATTCTATCTAGTATAAATGAATAGAAGAAATTGGGTTAATGTGGAATGTGAGGGAAAATTTAATGATGACTAGTAAAATGTGATGATAACTAGAGTGATGGACATTGTAATCATGCTTAATAATTTCTAATAGAACATGATTAACAATGAATATTTTAATCATTTATCAAACTCATAGAGTAATTGAATAAGGTGGTGAGTATAATTTTAGGTAACAAAGAATTTAGGGTAATGATTATTCAATTTATTTTTTGTCATGTATGTGGTAAGAAATACCCAAGTGGATGTATTATGCAGTTTGGAAGATGTTTTGACTATGGAAAAAGAAAAAAACAAAGTAAATAAAATTTTAAAATGAAAATTCTAGTTAACTAAATGCATGAAAATAATGGAATCCCTAAGGTATCATCAAATTTTTAGTTCATTAAATGTGGAATTACTGGGTATTATAAATATTGAAGAAATTTGTGAAACGATCATGATGATAATCGGCATGGTTGTGCGAGTAATGGTTATATCACTAATTATAAAGAGATAATGAATAAATTATGATATAAATGTAGTATTATGGAATAAGATAATGAATCATTGTTAATATATTATGTAATAGGTTGAATGATTAAAGTGCTACTATATTTTAGTTAATGAATTTTGTTATATGAATCAATAATATTATGTGGATTATTTGTTGATTATTTTAATGAAGTAATTTTGAGAGTATGTTAAATTGTACAGGTGAGACATAAAAAGTGATTTAATTGAACAACCATATTTCATGAAAAAAACATGATTAATGGACGATAACCATTAATATGTTTTAGAAGATGATAAAATGCAATTTATATTGGATAAAAATTTCATTGATTTGGATAATGAAAATATTATATTATCTATGACCTTATATATGATAATGTAATTGTTTGAAAAGAATTTTATTATATTATTTATGGAGTTTAAAAAATATTGTGTATGTTGAATATATTCAATAATATGTGTTTTTATTAAATGAATGAATAATACTAACTATTTTATTAATTTTATATAACGATTTAAATTAATTCCATTTTTGTAGATATTATAAGATGAAGGTATTCACATGTTGGTTATGTCAAAATCTTATGAAATATTATGAAATATGGTTGATTATTTTAATTATTTTTTTTGTAATGTTTATTTTTGAAAAATTTGTTAACCTAATTCCTAATGTTTTTTATTTTCAACATTCTTAAGGGTTATAAGAAAAACCAATATTGAAATGGTTAATTATAAATGTTGGTTGAGGTTTAAATTATTAATGTAATTATTCACCAAATAATGATACATTCATATCAGTTAATCTATGGAAAATAGTTTTCAGTGATGATAACAGTATATATTTAACGTAGCTTATCATCCTCTTAATGGATCTTATGATTTGATAGTTCTTCACAAATAAAAAAGGATACATAATTTCATGGAGTAATATATGATTTCTAGCTTGATCAAGGAACAACCTAATGGTGAGATTGTGTTTATGAAATGGAATTAATTTAAGTATGTATATCTTCTCATAAATGTCCTTTAACTTCTGTAAAAGGATCTTAAAATAAAATGTTGACCTATAATCATTGTTTTTTAAAATATCGATGCACACTTTCATAAATATTTTTTTAGGGTGTTGTGGTTTTGAAATTTACATGGATCACCACAAATCTAAAAATGGGTATTTTGATCACTCTCTATATTTATTATTTCTTTCTTCTCTGTCAAAATTTTAACTTTCCACTTATTTTTTTCCTATATAGAAACCTAGTTATGAGTTAACATTGGTAACCATTATGTTTTATGAATTGGGTTTATACTAAAAGAAATATAATTTTCTAAAACATTTGTGTCATAGAAGAAATTTGACAGAAAAATTCATGTTGTGGGGGTTATAATGTAAAAAGCTGAGTATCTATGAATTAATTTTTCTAAATAAATAAAAATATTTGATGGGGTGCATTGCATGGTAAACCATGTTTTCCTGATATAAATAAAAAACCAAATTATTAATTTGTTACATGGAACACGTATATTAGAATTAATTAAATAAAGATCTATGTTTGTCTTTTGTTACACACAATACCTTGTTCCACTAACATCTTGCGTCATAGGTAAGACTCTGTCTTATCGAAATGCAATATGCTATTACTGTTATTATTAATATTATAATTATAGTTCACACCTAACTACTAGAATAAAAATTAATAATAATATTATGTAAATTATTAATATAGGTTTTAAAAATGTATTTAAAATGAATTTTTTGGTTACCAAAGAATTAAAAATAAAGTATGATTTATTTGAAAATAAAAAAGTTCTTTTTCCATAAAACATTTTTTCAACAGACAAACAAATTTTATCTCAGTAAATTAAAAAACCACTTCTAAATAATTATTTTATTTTAATTAATATATTATATATTTAATAATGAATATAATATTCATCTTATGTATCTTCTAGATATGAGATTATAATAAATCTAGTTTCATCCAAAAAAATTATTTCTCTAAAATATTGTTTTCTCGTCTCTTAATAATGAACTATATTGAAAAATAAATTGTTTAAATAATATAATTTATATTTAAAAATAATAATTCTTTTAATTATTAACACCCATATCATCATATTAACTACTTTTTAAATTTTTCTAAAAAATTTCATTTTTGGAAGAATAGTGAAAATATTAATTTTAATTGAAAACTAATTTTCCGTATAATTCATATATATAGATAAGTAATTTTTTTATTTGAATTAAAGTGTATTTTTATAAATTATACACATATTAAATTAATTTTCTCCATTTTATTTATTTTTTCATTGAAATTGAATATCAAAAAATTTTAAACTTCAAAAAATATTCACATTGAAAACTAATTTTTTCGTCCAGTCTACTAGATTTATATTAAATTAATAATTAAAAATTATAAGATTATAATTTTGAAAAATAGATTTCATATTTTCAATAAAAATAATTTAGATTTTATAATAATTTCATTATAATGTTTCTCCAAAATTATTATTGAAAACTGGTTTAATTAATTATAGAGTTTAAGATAAAAATGAGTTTACCAACGGGCTAAACTGTAATCTTATAGGTCCAAATTCCCATGAAACATGTCCAAACCCATTTTATGAACAAATTTATAACATATCCCCACATTTATCTACAAAGTTTTATTATTGGAAACACATGAGTAAGGGAGTCCTCCCAATAGTGTTTATCATTTTGGAATTTACAAGATTGACACTCCTCCTCCACTATAAAAGGGCACTCACTATCCCCACATCTTTACACCTATTATTCTATTTGGAACATGAAAACCCATAAAATATACTTCCAAACATCCATCATGTTATAAAATATCATTTAATATTATAAAAAATCCATCCGAAGATGTTCCATAGAAAAACCCAAAAGAAGACACCCTAAGAATATGTATCGTTCACCCACAATCATTTTGTTTTACATATTCTTAAAAATACATAAACTTTTTATATCATGAATATTTAATAAATATAGTATATTAAATATACAAATAAATTTTAATTATATGGTTTTTAATTAAAACATCACAAAATTTCATGAAATGGTATACACAATCACCGTTCATGCATACATTGGACTACAACATCACGAACTGATGTCGTCGATTCCTTAATTAAAACCATTAATACTTGGGAATAATGATGATTTTATTATTAATATATGATATATATTATATTTATGATTTTATTAAACTTATTTAATTATTATATAACAAGTAAATTCATGCTATTAATTTTTCGGGAATACGATAATGTCGTTCATGTGTACAATAGATTATCGCTTCACAAATCGAAGTTATTCATTCACGATTTAGTTGGAATGTATATAAATTGGTTTAATAGATAAATGTGATATATATGAGATAATACTATTAATTTAATGTTAATATATATATATAATTCATTTAATTTTCATACATTCGAAAAATTAAGCAGCAGAAAAATATGTTCGTCTGTAAGTACGACCTACCATGTCTAGGAATGTTGTATTTAAATTAAAATTTATATATTTTAAATATTATTATAAATATATATAATCTTAATATAAATTCTAAATATATTATATTTTAAAATCATTAAATTATGATATTATTAACAAATCAATAGGGAAAAAATAATAAGTCAGAAAATATATGAAAAAAATAATTTTTGTTACATGAAATTTATTTTTAACGGGGAATTTTAAGTAAAAGGATATTGTAATGTTGTAATAAAATAATTTTTTTATATATATATATGTGGTGTATTAATAATGAAAATAAATTTATTATAAATGTGTTTTGAACTTGTATGAGAGAATTCATGACTTGAGGGGATATCTAGTCTCACTTTTATTTATCTGAGATTGATTTCAAATTCACTACTAATTTATTTCGTGTGGTGTATATAAAAACTATTTGTAATGTGATATAATTACTATTAATAAAATCATGAAATTTTATGATCCATTATTTGGTATTACATCATGGGATTATGATATATTGTTACTAAATTAGAAATAAAATTATATTAAAATCTCTTTGTTAATCATGATTATTTATTAATGTGCTTCCAAAGATAAAATATTACTATGTATCTCTATATAATTCTTATTAATTTTACACCCCTTTTTTTATTCATGATATTCTCAGGTAATGGTAGAACTTTTCTTCTCATTGGTACATAATATAAATAAGGATGTTTTTTATGAAAATACGATATTATTTTTCACTTTTGTTAGAAGTTTAACTTATTAAAATATCAAATTTTCAAAAAAAAATTATAAAAAATAAATGGTATTTTCGTTAAAATTTCATAGAAAGGGATTTAAATTTTTTTTTTAAAAAAGTGTTTAATAGTTTTCATAAATCAATCTTTATATGTTTTCAAGGTTGTTTTCAAAGAAAATAGTTTTGAATATGATTAATGATTTAAAAAAAATTATCCAATAATGAATATTAATTTTTTCAATAAATGATTTCAATTACTTTTAAATATTTTTTCATAATATTTTATAGTTTTTAAATATGGATTTTTAAAATATTTTTCTCTTAAACAATGATATCCACATAAAATGTTATTTTCTCTATGAAATTTTCCATGTGATCATATGAAATCATTCTCTCTCTAACATGAATAACTTTTAATATAGATTATGATTTACTTGGGATGTTATATAAGGAAAAAAAATTTATTCTTTCATTTACGGGTTCGTGTTTTTTATGACAAGTTGTTTATAAACCCATTTTATCTTCCATGGGCTATGCCAGGTTAACATTGTTATAGTTTACAATTATTTTAACTGGGTATACAATAAGGAAGTGATTATAAAACATGTCTCTTTCCAATATATTATTATATTTTGAAAATATAATGATGTGCATTTCATTATTTGGTTATGATATGATAATGTTTAATGATATTTTGGAACACATATGCATTATTTAATTTTGTGATCGGTGTGAACTATGTATTTTTCTAATGCATTGGGTAACGATGGATAACTCATGAGTATATATGTTATATGTGAACATGATTACATGTTATCAATATAAATAGTGAACTTTATTATATTTTTAAAATTTGTGTGTGGACCTGTTTAAATGTTAACAATTTTATGAGTGAACATTATCATGTGTTCAAAATATTATCCATTAAACTGATTACATGTTCACAATGTTATATGTTAACAATATTACATGATCATAAAGTTATTTTTGGTCCTATTATTCATGTCCATTATAATATTCGTGGAAATGGTTTCATGTACATAAATTTATGTGAGGGCCAAATTTCATGTCCTTTACATAATGATTGAAACAGTTTCTCTTTACACAAGTTTTTAATCTTATAAGATTATGTGTATTCCACAGGTCTATATCTTATGAAAATATAATTATGTCATGAAATGTATTTCATAAATTATACTATTCTCTTATTAACTACCATTCATTTTTTCATGATTCATGATTGTTACATTTGATATGTAGATTATGGTTTTCCAATGTTATTCTCCTGATCTTATAACCTTGTTATTTTTTCATGACTACGAATATTTATTTTTTTCTGCACTAAGAATTTAAGGTCCCCAATTATATGATTTCTTTCCCCATGTTATGAAGAGGGGTTTTAAGTATGGTATTTTGGTGAAGATTACTAATGGGGATGATATTCATGAGAAATGATGAATATATTTCACCATGTTAAAATATAATTTATATATATTTCTGAAGGAAATAAATGTTTATATTCTTCATGTAAAATCCCAAAATATGGACAAGGTATATTATCATTTATTAATGGTTAAATTTGAAAACCACACCTTGCGAACAATTTGTTAATTCTAGAAAAGGAGGAATCTTGTTAGATGGAGCATGACTTCACACCAAATTACCCAACAAGTATTTAAATACTAAACATGTATCTAGCTACCAAACTCATTCACATCATGTAGGGGAATTTTCCTATGAGTGAATGACTGAGTATTTGGTGACATTTCATGCATTTACAGATCGTGAAAATTCCAAACCAATATTTTTAATAAAATTGTAGAACACTATTTTATTTCTACTAGGGATATTTTTTATTTTCCTCCTATATTGAAGGAGAAACATGCGAGAGATACACTAGCACCTGACATAGATTCCTCAAGATCTCGTACATCTAGAAATTTTTTCCTTTTCTACAAATTTTAATCTAATCCTTTTAGTATAATATCAACTCCATCTCCTCTATTCATTTTATTCTCTACTCTCTTTCATTATTTTGGTGTGATCTAATTTTCATTTTTATCGTGAAATTTGAATGTTTCATTGATTTCCTCCAATCTATCCTGAATCAAAGGCTGACGCTAGATGAGGTATGCTCTATAAGTCTAAGGTAGGCAGTATTGGATCATTCACCTCATTTAATTTCATTATATAAAATTATTAATTTTGCAACAATCTTGACATCTCTAGTGACACCATTATTTTGTTAACAATAATAACTAAAAATCCTAGTCATGTATATTATGACATAAATTATGGTGAATAAACACCTTTGGTTTCTCTCCTTTAATTGTGTATCCCTATTGGGTGAGGTACACCTCAGAGTCTTATTTTCCTTTTGATCTAAAATGGAATAAAACCCCTTGAGGTGTATTTTTCACAAAACAAATGATATGAAATTTTATTAGATAAATTTAAGGTAAAACCATGAGTGAGAACCCAATACTCACTCCATAAATTAAATCTATGAACTATGTGAGATGGTCACATGGTTATCTTTTTTAACATTCATCCATAGATGGATCATTATATGATATTTCCTTTACCAATATGTCCTTCATGTTATAGGTGATTGAACTAATGATTTTTTTCTTATTCCAGACATTTTATATATAAAAATATTTCGATTAAATTATTTCACTATTGTGTCTAGGTTGATATAAGGGGTTATGACTTAAGGACCCCTTATAAAAACTCTTCTTACTTCTTGTTGGACTTTTCAGTGAATTGTATATAAGTGAGGATAAACCCCAGATATATATGGGATGGTCTCATTGAGAATTATTGATGTTTACCTCTAAAAGTGTGACATTGGTTCTTTATTGGAGAACACATAGATATGATTGATGTAAATATGGTGAAAACATGCCATAAGAGAGAATCTGGAACCTGTGTGTGATACCATGTATAGGCATGGAGGTTATTTCATATTGTTCTCACACCATGCCTTGAGTGACACTTGGTACATAAATCATGGGTCACCATCGATTGAATCCATTGAATTGGACTAATCACAATCCCCTAGAGTGATATAAGTAATTACTTTAGGAAAACTATGGACGAACTAAAGGTGACTAGAAATATTTTCATAAAAAGGGTTTATTTGAATTTAAAATTAAATAAATGATTTCATGTGAGAAATGATCCTTTTGTATTGGAAGCATTGAAATATTCCCTCCATGACCTACAAAATTTTTGGGGGTAGTACACCTTCCAATGCATTATAGAACTCACTTTACATTTACTGAATCCCTTTGTTCACACTCACTTTCTTAAACCAAAGAACTTAAATTAGATGGTTCTCTATGTGGAACCCTAAACAATTAACTTATTTATTTATTTATATTATTCATTTATTTATTATTGAACACTGATCCTTTTAATATTCACATACTTGTTTGATCTAGACACCATTGATTATGCCATACTAATATTGTATTGCACATCCTACTTGGGCCGCCAATGATACACAAGAAAACATTTTGGTTATGGGTTTAGATAAAAGTAAGCTTCTAGTATCTAAATCATTATTTAAAGTCCTAGGATATAGTTTGCGAGACCAGGAATGATCCTATTCTCAGGATTATAGACCTAATAGTTTTTTAAATTTATTATATTTTTTTATAATTTGGTATTTTATTGGATCATCATCACCTTGGATATTCTTTTAAGGTATATTAATTTTACCATGATCATCATATTGTATCATTTAACTTTTTAGATTCCTCTTATTATATTACACATTGTAGAAGTTTATGTATATTGTTCTGTATTAATCTCTTTGTAATTAATTCTTTTATTTATCTTTATTATATAACAGTATAAATGTAATGTTGTTATCCACTCATATCATTGTGGGAGTAAACTCCCCACGGACACACCCTAGACACTTGCTTCAATTCAGTTGCCTCTAGTGTCTGGTGAGGTGTGATTGAGGTATTATGGCCACTGTCTTAGGGAAACATGATGTGAGATCTTAGATAGGATTCTAAAAATTGGTATCATGTCCTATTAATTTTTCATTTTTAAAACAATTTTGTATATATATAGGAGGCTGTGATATTAGAATTTGGTTATGATCTTGTACATCATAGTAGATAAACCACGTAGTGTGGAAACCCAAATTTAGAGAGGTGGAAAATACTTTTAGTGTTTGTGTTGTTATAGTTTCATGGATTTCACCATTGGATGAATCAATTTCATTACAGTTTTATTAATCAAGATATAATTAAAATTGGTTGACATGAGAGTGTAGTAAAATATGTGTCATTCTAGGAACTATTAGACTGGACATTCATTCATTTTTTCATACCATGTCTACATATCAAAGTGCGTTGTATGTTTTTCATGTGATTTTTGTACATGAATTGTTTTCTATTCCTTGTTGTTCTTTCTTTTTTATAGAAATGTGATATTATTACCTTATTGTTTTGAGACAAAAAAAATATTAACTTAAAGCATCTATGTCAACCTAATAGTTTTTCCTACATAAGTTAATGATGATTCCTTAAGAATTCAATTGTGGAATGTTATTCCATGGACTATTGGGCACATGGGATTGAAGGTGTTATGGTTAGGATTAAATGGATTCCAAATTTCAATATATAAGTTTTAGGGCCCTTATGAATTAAGGGTTGTGATCAATCTAATTCATCTATTAAAAATGGAATTCGAAAATAAAAATAAATTAAAATAATTATCACCTTATAATTATAATTAGTTCCTTATATATCAATATGTTACCTTGAACATGACCTGAAATAGGACTGGGTGTTCAGCCATTAATCCTATGATCCAACTATGACATGTTCTTATCATTTAGACCAATCATGGGAGCTATAATAGGGGTGTGATTCATTAGTATGATGTATTTTTTTATCTTTCTCACATTCCATATAATTTTTAAATCTTATTTGAGGTGTGAACACGGAAATTATAGAGCTATTCCCCTATGCTTTCATTGTAATGTACTCTAGAATAGTGGCGATTATCATATGTTTATGGTTCCTGGACGTAAGCCATGTTTGATACCTCTGGTAGTTCCACCTAAGGAACATCCAGTAGATCTTCCATAGGGTGTTATTTCCCAGTTCTAGGACACTAAAAAGTATTATTTCAAATAATGTTGAGCTGGATCCAATCTTACTATTCTAGGTTATAGTTATCTTCCAATCAGAATGTATTTTTATGATCGATCGGGAGATAAATCTCGTGGATTTTCCTCTATTTTTTATCCTTTTATGGACATATTCCATGATTATTTCTCAAGATTAACTCTTGAGAGGGATATTGATTTCACCATCAATCTTGTTACAAGAGTGATACTTGTTTCCATACCTCTTTATAGGATACGGCCAATTGAGATCCAATAAAACAAGATGAAACATGAATATCTAGAAGAGGAGTGTTTCATCTGTACCATAACATCTCTATGAGGTTCACCAATCCTTTTTTCTAAGAAGGGGCATTGTTCCCACATATTTTTAATGGATAATAATCTCTTGATCCAACTCATATTGATTAACCATTATCTACTACCTAATATAGATGACATCATCAACTATATATAAAGTGAAATAGTTTCCTATAAGATCTAATTGAGATCAATCTATCATCAGTTGCATGTGATACCATCAGACATAACACATACGACGTTCAAAATCATATATGGATTCAATGAGTTATTGATTATTTTATCCAATCTCATGAACTTTATAATTGTGTTTATGGATTTAATGAATCGGGTTTCCACCCATACATTGATTCCTTTATGGTGTCCTTCATTGAAAATATCTTTGTGTACCGATGCACCTAACATGATTGTGCAAACCATCATGAAATCATGATGTGTACATTATTATAGTACTAGCTATATATGAAGCACACAAAAAGAATGTATTGAATCAAAAAGTTTAACTTCATGGGTCATATGATTTCTGAATCAATAAAATTAATTGATTGAGAAAAGGTGACAACCATGGTTTTTTGAGAGTATCCCAAGAATTTGTTTTCTATAAGTAGATTCTTATGGATTTCTGGATATTTTGGGAAATTCATAAAGTATTTATCACACATCATGACACCATGTATCAGATTGAAAAGGATGTGTGTGAAATTAAATAGGACTGAAGCATGTGAGTAAACATTATAAGTGTTAAATGGAATATTGACTTTTTAGTCAATCCTGTATCTTCCAATCCTGAAGGGAATATATATTGTAAACTATGATGATTTTGGAATTGATCTGGGGGTAGTTATAATGCATGGTTATCCGATTGTAATATATAGACCACTCTAACTAAGTCCTCATGTTATAAAAATATTTTACGTCACCTCAAGATAGATATAATGGTTCATTCTGTATGTCATTGTAGGAACTATATAATGGGTGAGTAGTTCATTAATTCCATAGAAAAAGAAATTATCAAATATATAGCCACTCAATTGTATTTGAATCTAAGGAAATATGGGGTGGTTAAATACCTACAATCCTTCAACATTCAGCTTGATTACACACCCAGAAAGGAAAATAAAGTCAATGATTCTTTGATCCAGAAGACTAAGATGAAAGCCTTCAATGAGGGTAAATGTTAGGGTAAGTTAATTAATATATTTTCTAATATTAGTATGGAGGATCATTTACAAAATAAACAACCAGTTATAGTAGCTCCAGTGGTAACATCCTCTCTTCTGGAGTGGGTCTGAATGATGATATTATACAATTCTGAGGGCCTCTGTTTGTGGGAGAGCATCATAGGTGGTAACCCACCTCAATGTTCGATGGTTAGTGAGAGTGATACCCCAAACATTAGTGTTCATATATATATTCATTTCTATATATTGGAAGAGTAATGAGGGAATAATATTCTTGTGAATATGTATCTAGACATCCTCCATCCGTACTGATCGCCTAGTATGAAGAGAATGATAGAATGATTTATCACTTGGTTCTCTACTTCTCAGTAGGTGAAGGTGGAAAACTAGAAACCTTTTATAATGCTAAAAATTCTCTATAATATTGAGAGTATAATTGAGTGACATCACTATAGATTTTGTGACTGGTGTGTCATGATCACTTCGAGGCAGTGATGCAATCTAGGTGATCATCAAATGTTTAAACAATGATGAAAAATTCAAATATATCTAAGAGACCTTCTATATTGATAATATAGGATGGAATTATATTCCATAGATTTTGTGACTTCACGGTGAACCTCATTCGATCATTTCACACCAAGACACCTGATTTCATAAGGGATCTTGAACACAATATATTCCCTTTAGACTGATGGGTAGTTTTAGAAAAACAATAGTGATGTTATAGAATATTATATGTTTCTACAACCTTTATTTTTGAGGTTCATGCGATAATCATTTTCCTCTAGTGGATTTTTCCTACAACAACATTTTCCAAAAAAATATAGATAGATCCATATTACGCCCTCTATTGTAGATTGTTCCATTTTCCTCTATGATGGAAAAAGGAAAGTGATGAAACTGTAATGGGTCCTCATCTCATTCAATAGGTATCAGAGAATTTCCTGATGATTTAGAACTATATGGATGCATCTCAATCTATGTCGAATTAGTACACTAATCATCATTGTAGAAATCTAGAGTTCGATGATGGATATCGGGTATTTTGCATGTATCACCAAGATTGTGTCATAGAAGAATTCAATGATAGGTAATTTTATCACCTCAATATGTTATCCCTTTTGTGAGAGTGGAGAGTTTTGGGATAGTAGCCTATCAGTTTTAGTTACCTAAGGTATACTATTCCATGAATGAACCCATCCATGTATCACAACATCTATGGTGTTATAATGACCGGTCTGATTTATTTAACCCTAAAAATATTGAGCTAGAGATTGATTCATAATATATGCGTCATTTATTTTAGCATGAATGTTATCTGAGGCAGCTCGATTTCAATATTCATGTTTCTATGGAATCATGAATTCATACAGGATGGGACATTGGTGTGGGAGTTCGATGGATGTGAGCAGTGGCCGGAACTTTTCGCAGATAATTTGTTACCACCCACATAGGGTTAACGTGATGATGAGTTGCCTTAAGGAGAATAAGTCTTAATGTATTGGATTTTTTATAAGGTATGTTCACTTATATTTTTGTTCAATTCCACATATAGCGCCTAAGGGACAGTTGGTTTGTTTCAGAATTCGATGATGCGGGTATGATGCAGCTTAGCTATAGACCAAATTATACGATGTGTATTATGTTGGCCATCCCCATTCATGTCATGTAGAGTCTTTTCCTTCAGATATAAATCCTGATAATTACACTATGTTTTGTGAATTTAAAAATCATTTAAATTATTTACGTTTTTTTAAGGAAGATACCTTGATGTGTGAAAGGTGATATTTTTTTATTCTCCCGCATAGATAGAGCATCACTTGAGATAGCCTCTTCCACCTCACCATGGTTCATTAAGATCTCATTCATCTAGTTTTACTTCCATTAATTCTATTTATCATTTAATCCTCTTGGTAATCTCTCAATGCCTTATCCTTCTATTCATGAATAATATTCTCTTCATTTTCAAAAATGTGGTGCAACTTTATTTGCACCATTTTCAAGTAATTTGATAGTTTCATTTATTTCATCTAGAATATATCGAATCAAAGGTTGATGGTGGACTAAATAATATCATTGAGGATAAGTAAGGTGGTGTAGGATCCTTCCATAATATTTATTGAGTTACAACATATTTTTTGTTCTGTGGTGAGCCAGTCCTCTTGGGTGACACCCTTATTTTTTTAATTAAATTAAATTAGAAGGCATATCATTCCTTTTGATACCCAGGATAACAGCGAGTTCACCCCTTTTGTTGATCACTGGAAATTTTTCCACCCCATTAGGAAAGAAACATTTTAGAGGCCTATTTTACCCTTTTTTATAATGTTTCCTAACACCCCTTTTGTTGTGGTTTCACATATACAATGGTATGAGCTTATTGTTTTAGGTAAATAAAAGTTTTAACCCTGACAGAGACCCCACACTTCACTCCATAAAAGAAATAGATGGACAAAAGGAACTGTTCAAGAGCTTATTAATTTTACACTCATTCCGTAAATAGGACATTAAATGAGAATACCTTGAAAAATATTATTTTCATGTTGTAAATGCATGAAAAATTGAAATGGTCATTTTTCTAAAAATGTTATATATTTACATTTTTAGATTAAATTCGTTCACATTACTGTCAAGGGTGATATAAGGGGTTCTGACATACAGACCATTTAGACGGATTCTATTGAATTCATGTTATAATTAATAATTCTTTGTAAATACAGTAGTAGATACACTAGTAGATACACTAGCTGTTCCTGGGTTGGGATTGCCGAGTGTTATCTGTTTTTACCTCCATACGAGTGGTACCAGTTCAATAGGGGAGACAACTTGGACATGCAAGATGGAATGATGGTCTTTACATGCCACAAGAGAGACTCTGACCCCTATATGGGATTATAATTATGAACTCAAATGTTAGTTCATGTTTTTTTCTCACCATTTCTTAGAGTGAAACATTATAATTCATTATTTGGATAGCTTGGACGAACTCCCTTATATTGGACCCATCATATGCCCCTATAGTTATACATGGGGTTCCATTGGGATAGCTATGTATGTGATCTGTGTGTTTCATTATATTATAACAAAAAGGGTGGAATTTAATTTTAATGTAAATGAATGTCTTGAAATGAGAAATGACCCTTTGGTTTTGTAAATGTGGGGATGTTTTATCCAAGCCGAATCACTAGTATAGGGACATTCCACCTTAAAAATTATTATTGGGATCATTTATCCATTGTTAGATCCCATGGTTATGTCACATAGAATGATGATATAAGTGTTAAATTAGATAGGTGTCCATCTGGAACACAGTCCAATTAACATATTTATTTATTTATTTCATTCATTTAGTTATTAAGGAACAATTTTCATTTTATAATGCATGTACTTCTTTGATCTAGAAACCATTTTCGGTAGACTACTATGATTTTATATCACACCCTTCTTAGGTTGCCTCTGGTACCCAGTGAGACTTTTTGGTTGCAATTATAGGTAATGTTAACCTATAAGCGTCAAATGATTCATTGGAAGACCTAAGATGGTGTTTGGGATTAGAGGAATGATCTTATTCTTGAGATTCTAGTCATAATATTTTCCCATTTTTTATATTTTTTATCATGTTTTATATGGTTTTATCCCTTAACACTTTTATATTTTTTTTGGAATAATTATAATACCATGACCAAATATTTTCATTATTCATCTTCCACTTATTGAATTACTAATCATTCATGTTTATATAAATTTTTTTTTCTATATTTTATGGCCACTACTCCGTATGTTGTTCTTTATTATATTACAATATGAATGTAATTCTATAATTCTATCTAAACAAAGAGGGTATAGTTTCTCCATGTACACCCACTATTCCCTCACTTATAGTTAGCAAATTGTGGATTTTGTGGAGGCAAGCAAGAGGTATTGTGGTCACCATCTCAGGGCACCATGATGTGGCATCTTGGCTTGTATGATACACCTCAAGTGTCTACATTTTTAATTTATTTATGATTCATCAAAAAATATGAAATATCTATGTATGAAATTCCATGGTCACTATAATGGGCATCCCAATACTCTCAAGGTGAATGTAATACTTTAACCCAGACTTTTTATAGTGAACCAATTATAGGGTATCACATTTTTCCGATACTATAACCCACACTAATTTTTTTACTCCATGACCATGAGTTTTCCAAAATTAAAATTAACACTTGAAAAATATAAAAATTATAATTACATCAAATTGGTACACAAAAAAATTCAATTTTAAAACCATATCATTCAATAATATTATAAAAGACTATATAAGTCTTTATTAACCAATGATTTGCGTACTAAAACAATATTGGTTTACAACAACAAATAATGTAATATATTTATTATGACTTCATTTTTTAGAGTTTGTAGGAAGGTAGCCATGCCAATTTCTTCTGATTGGTTGATGAAAATTGAAAACAACACAAGGACCCTCTGTATATATTCCTAAATATTCATTTCCATTATATATAACATGAATATATCAATAAATAATAATGGAATATATATATTTATAAAAAAGTGTATCTAATTTATCATGTATTAGATGATGTTGAGATTTATGAATTAATTTAGAAAACAATGATATTACAATGATTAAGATGATCCAAAACACCTAGATTCCCCAAAACATCTTCTAGATCAATGGGAATCTCCCTAGATTCATAAGAGGAAAGTAATGTTTGATAGAAAAATATAGTATAAAAAATGAGTGATATTTAGCCTTAATCTATGATATAGAATCATTTCGGTTGAGTTTGATGTATGTCACTTGGTTTGGATACCTCGTTTCACAAACTATGCACCAATCATGCTCAGGTTACAATCTATAAAAAAAGAGTCTTGAATAGTTGGGTGACAAAATTTGGAATTTTTTTCCAACTATGAATTACAAATATCTCAATTCCATAGCCATGAATTGTTGGATCACATGATTTTCCAAAATATTGGTCAAACATTATTATCCAAATATTATTTTTTTTCTTTAATCTCTTATCTTGAACATTGTTTTGAAAGAAAACATAATAATTGTGTGGCTTTCTAGTACATCTCATCATCACCACACAAGGATTCCCAGAGATGGAGAAATATTTACTCTAATAGTTCCAAAATCACTCCCCTATGATATTATATCAAAAAAATTCCTGGACTCTTCAACAAAATTAAAAACACATCTATTCTTGTATATAACATCCAAATACATATAATAATGGTATTGTATATAAAAATGGTTTTCCACAATTATCCATAACATGGTCATTATATCCTTGTAATGTGGGTGTCTACCATTTCATTAGAATAGGTAGAGACACTATACCCACATCTCCTTTACATATTACCATATCTCATCCAAAATCAAAACAAAAACCATAAAAACCAAACTAATATTATTTTTCCCCTATGTTGCCTTTGTTATATCTTCTTTCATGACCCAAAACTGAGGATATCTATAATGAAGTTAAATCATGGAAATGTATTTACATTATTTCATTCGATCAAACATGTCATGAATACATGTTATAAGATACATTTTCATGTTATTTATCTTTTTATATTCTCGATATTATTTGCTGAGTCTCATTTTCTAACATTATTAATTTAAAAAATTTGTTTAGCCCAAGGTGAAACGGAAGGATGAATGGACAAAATTTAAATATTCTCCAAGAATTTATTTATTAATTATTAAAAATCAATCAATTTAGTTATAATTTCTGTATTCCAAATTGGTTGTGTATCTAATATTATTTATTTTGAGAACTCAACATCATGATTCAATGGAAAACTATGAATTTTATCTTGAATGACATCCCCCAACAACAATACTATAGTTATACATGTTGTTTTTAGAATCAATCCAACTATATAATATAAACACCAATTTTGAATATGAATCATGAAAAGCACATTATATATAACATCCATTGGATGTTCATATTTATCATCGCACTGATATATGGCCCTAGGTTCGTTTGGAATATTATGTGTGACTTCTCTTCATCAGTAATTGATGTTTGAATTATTTTTTGAATGAAAATAGATTTCTATTATAAAAAATTTAATATTTGAGTGAGAATAAAAAGATTTTTTGGAATCACATTCCCACACACCTAAATGGGATATCAATAATAGACATTTGATGTGATCATCAAAAAATTAGTGGTTTTAAATAATAATTAATGTTATAATACATGAGGATATATTTTTAAATACCATGAAAAAATTAAATATATACATGAATAAGTATAACTAATCTCAAAAATGGTAATTAATTATATGAGTATACTTATTACCAAACTAACATCATAAATATATATTCTATATGATACTACAAATATTTTGTGTGATAATTAGTAATTCTTAATAAATGTGTTCAATCATATAATCATGAAATATATTTTAGGATGTCTAAATCAAGACATTCCTTTTCAATTTATTACACCTTAGGTTTAAACAAGGTTATTCATAGTCAATGTCTTTTCAAATTGTATATGATGGTTCTAAATGAATATATGATTTAACCCAAGCATATCAATAGGGAGTGTTAAACTAGGATTATATTAAGGTAACAATCACCATGTAGTATTATAAATGTTGAGATATGCTCATCTAACTATTTGTGGGTTAATACTACTAGACGATTAAATTCCAAATTAAAGTCCACATGTAGTATCGATAAATGGAGATTTTTTCAAGGATAAACCACACATATTTCATATTCATAACATATGATATTCTCATATACATAGTATTATCCTAAGGGTTACCACCTGTGTTTTATCATCAATATTTTCCAATTCTATCTATTCGTTTGTTTGACACTAACTATAAAAACCCATAACATTTATACATAAATTTAAAAAAAAAGATGTATATTTATTATAGAACATTAACGTCCATGATATAATTTTATTGGAATAGTTTAATTGTATTTTTTAATATATTAAAAATTGGTTCAAAAATAATCTATGAAATATCCCAAAAATATCCTCATATCTAGAACCTTTCTAAGACATGTCTTAATTAAAAATATTTCATCATAACCAATGGAAAAAATGTTATAAATATTGAGATCATGTAAATCCTGAGGGTAAAAAAGGGAGTTAAAAGGTCTTTGTAAACATAAAGAATGATTAATGATTTGAGGACATTTTCATAATAATATAAAAATGTAAGTTTCAAATCAAAGATCATATTATTGGGTAATATGATAAATATTTTCTATTCAAATGAAATGAAACTAAAATATATCAATGAACATTAGATATTGGATCTTAACAAATAAATAACACCTTGACAAAAAAACATGGAATAACATTCAATGCCTCAACCTATGTGCCACTATACTATTTCCCCAAGAACATTTTCCACAAGACATCATGAACACCTCCCCATATTCTATAGGATTATAAATAGAAAGAAGGGAATGGGCTGAGATAATGGGATGAATATGACTACATATCATAGTAATAAAATAGTATAACAATAATGATAACATCTCTATCAGTAAAAGATAAATTATTGAAGAAACAAATAAATAAAAAATCTATAGTGATATAATAATAAATGGAATATAGTGGAGTCCCAAACCACTGTGTCATATAGAGAACACTAATCACCCACTAGGATGACCATATATATACATGAGTAAATGAATTAATTATAAATAAAAATAAAATTATATATTATATAAACCATGAAATACCACTTAACTAATATCCACATAAATATATGATCCATTATTCTAAATAAATATCGAGCCTCATCCCAAAACAGTTCTAGTAACCAAGTCAATGTCATCTTGGGTACCATATAGCAATGGAGTCATGTATAGGGTGTGAGTAAAAAACATAATAGGAACAGCAAATGTGGTCCAATATATTGCAAGTAACATACAGTTTTCTAATATATCAGCTACTCATCGGTAAAGTAGTTATACATAAAAAATATTATATTAATTTAAAAAAATCACTAATAGAATAAAACATAGAATATCAGTGGGTCTGAGACGGCAATTGACCATACATGCTTTAGCCTATGGTGGAATTTTTCTGAACAATATGAAAACTCATGTATATATAAATGAAGGATTATAATCTTCAAATATATATATATACAAATATATATATATATATATTATTATGGTGATAATAAACATAAATAAAATAAAACCATATTTGATCCATTGGTTATATATTCACATTAAATAAATACCTACTTTGGAAATCAATAGAAATGTATCTGAGTAAGATATGTCACTAACCAAGATAAAATTCCTAGACTTATGATCACCTTTACTCAATTATAGTCACTATAATGAAGAATTTGGTATCGAAAATGTCAATCATATAATTATGTAATCACAAAAATAGGTCCAATTCCAGATTTATTTTGTATCATAACTACATGGTAAAGGAACAAAGGTTATTGACCAAGGAATACACGTTGATCCCATATAGTGAGTCTAAAGAAAAAAATTATAATAGTGACCAACATGGGATATAACCCAATCCCATTGACCAATGGAATACTCTATGAGATCATGGTGTGAATCCATGTAATTCTCTATATAATATAGACATATATAAGATAATACCTTTGTCCATTGACTAAGGATACCTCTTTGAGTACACATATAGAATACACAGAAATCTCGTTATATAGTTCCATATTGTCAGTCCTTGTCAATACTAAAATGAAATTCCCCTCATTAGTGTCATAATGTGATATCCATAGACAACAAAAAGGCTCAAAAGCTGTATCTGAGGTACTAACTCTATGTATACATGTCTTGTATCAGAACAAATTAGGAGCAACATCCATATTCTAGGAATAACAACCAGAAAACATAACCTCATAAATATTAATTAAGTGAAATAATAAAAACTAGATTAAATGTGGTTATAAGACTAACCCGCCATTTTTATCACAGATTCTTGGCCCTATAAGCTTTTTATAAGTTTCAAGGTAACACCTGATGCCATATCTACCAAAACCCACAATGCACTAGTTTAGGGTCGGTTTAATATCGATGTACCTGCTATGTCCCTGAAGTGAAAACAGTTGTGAGGAATCATACATGTGATCCTCCAATAAATCATTTAAATAATTATACCCATCTTTGATTCCACATAAGAATTATGTTAATGGAGTAATTATACATGAGATCCTCTAGGTTAGATCATACATGGAGTCAACCTATATGGTACCCTCGTCCATAATGGTATGTTGAATTATTATGTTACTGCATATGGGGTGTATGTGATATAAAAACACAGAAATTCCATGTGATTTTTTTAAATATATAAGAATTTTAAGAGTCCACAAAAATTAATGGCGCATGATTTCGAGGCCCGATGTACCAGGAATGAATTTTTGAACTTTTTTCAGGTATGTTTAGTAAACGTGCGAGTGGGTTTTTGTAACTTTGGAACCGGTGCTCGAATTTGAAATCTGAGGACACCATTGAAATCGCAGAGCCAATATTTGCTTAAGGAGACCTTCTCCTCGACCGCAGTAGGTTGAGGGTGGAAGTTATTTTTTCACTTTTTTGTCGATGAATAGAAAAATAAATATACCTAACAGTTGTATTTTTCTTGAAACCTCTTTTTCATTTATATAGGTGGGGAGAAAAGGGCTTTAATCCTCCCAATTTGTGAATTCATTGTGTTGGGGACAACCCAAACTCCTCTTCAATATGGTGAATTCCCTAGAAAAACCTCCCATTTAATTGTTCCAACATAAATTAAATGCTATGTAACAACGTCGTTGGAATTTAGGAAGGTTCCTATTAAATGAAGCTTTATAAATTCCACGATAGTTATTTATCCTCCCCCTCCACTATTTATATGGAGCTTGGGGGGGACAAATTAGCACAACATCACCAAGCGATGAAGCTCTGATAATGTGTTGTGATGCCCAAAACATGGAGGAAAGAGACGGTTCCAGCGGGCTGTGAAGAACAACATCGAACCATGTATTGAAGAATGAGGAAACAACCTTGTGCTAGAATTAGAAGCACCTTGTGGATATGCCGAATGCCGATATTCTTCAACCACTTCATCTTCTTCCTCACGCCTCCTCCTTAGGAAACGTCAAGGTAGTGGTGTTATTTTGATTCATCTTCATTGATTTTTCTTTTACGTTGAATCTCTCCCCATGAGTGTCTTTCTACCATTGTAAAGAGTAGTGTACGAGCCAAACAAACATGGCCCGACCACTCCGCAATCGTTGTGATTTTCGGTGCATTCTGCATGATGGAGGAGGATGGTGACTGGTGCCGGCGACTGACATCATTGGGGCTCTGAAACAGCGACTGGCACTCCCTCCGGCCGTGACGATGGTTGCGGCGCAACCACACAACCAGAGAAGATTCGCGGCCACATGGTCGTGATGGAGGAGGGGCGGTGGCCAGCGGTAGCCGGCTGTGCAAATGGTCAGTGACACGCGTCTGCTCCACTCAGTGTAGAAGAACCACGGCCTTGTGTTGCGGTGGTGAGGGAAGGTTGGACGCCTCACTACCGGCCACCGGTGATGGCGCAGCGCATGACCTCATCGCGTGGAGGAGCGGATGGCCATCCGGCAAGCCGGGGTGCGCCCAATAAACCGCCTAGTGAAGACCGCACTAAGGGTCGCACAGCGGGCAGCCTAGCGGGTCAGGCCACATCTACGGAATGGGCCGGACCAAGCGGGTCGGGTCGGACCCAGGGCCGTACTCTGATCAGGCCGGGTCAACCCAAAATGGGTGGGGTCGGCTCAGGCCAAGTCAGATTTGGTAGGTCAGACTAGGACGGATGGGACCCAGACCAACTTCGACCCCTTTTTTCCCTTTCATCCATATCTTCAGCTACGGGCGTCCGTTTGACAAACCGTAAGTGACACTAAAATCCTTGGATCATGATGCTAGTTTTGGAATTATCCACTTGTGTTTTGGGTAATTTTGGAGTATTGACGAGTCGTATAGAACCGCGAATCCAATTGGGCCCTGAGAGCGGAAATGAAAATAACTTACAGACTGGACGTCTGATTGACACACAGTCATTTGCGTTGTGTCCCTTATGATGTTACATACCATATGGATACTTCTTTGTGTGACTTAGTGGAATTGGTTGTATTGACCTATGGCTTGAGAAGCAGAACCTTCAGGAATCAAGCGGGCTTAGTGCGGGAAACCTATAGCTGGCTGTAACGTGATGAAGGAATATCGATCATGTGTGGGTTAGCATCTTGTTATCCTATGTGGGTCGGATCTTGTGTGGGTCAGCACTCAGTGACCCTGTGAGGGATAGCGCATACTAATCCTGTGAGGGTCAGATCCTGTGTAGGTCTGCGGGGGTTAGTTAACAATCGATTCTGTGTGGGTTAGATCCTATGTGGTTTAGTGGTGGTTAGTTTCCTATCGATCCTGTGTGGGCCTCCAGAAGTGCTTCTTAGTAGAATACAATTATCTAGGCTATGACTAATCATCTATAATTCTGTACATAATTTATACATGTTGTGAGCCGAGTCATTACATTTGTGATAAACATATATGTGGCATACCGTTGTGGTACTTACATTCGTGGTGATACCATTGTGGTATTGTTCTGTGTGGTGATACCTTTGTGGTACATACCCTTGTGGTAATCTACTGTGTGGCGTACCTTTTTGGTACTTATCTTCATGGTGATACCTTCATGGTATTCTTCTATTTATCGTTACCTTTAGCGTACTTACATTTGTGGTGTTACCTTTGTTGTATGATTTCCCTCATGGAATAGTTTTACTTTGGATAAGGATTTGGTGATAGACATTCCTCATGAAGGATATGGGTATACTTGATATCGTAGGTATATGTACTGGAAGATACCTAAGTAGGGATGTCAGCTGTTTTCATGATTTTTAATTTATCCGTTGTGGATTTTGTACGACCTTAGAGGGTCTCGGGGTCCCTGCTGAGTATCGTTATGCTCACCCCTACACATGTTACCCCCACACCTTGTTGTATATGGTGAAAATGACAGATAGAACTAACTCATGATGAGGGAACTAGGACTGGAGGTAGCTCAGAGGTGGACCTAGATGAGGTATACTATAGATACAACCATTCAAGAGTTGTACCTACCCATTAGGTAGGATCCTTGGCGGGTGACCATATGAGTTGTTCTAGTTTTCCAGTACTTTCCAGTTTTCTTGTAATTTCTAGTTGGGCTTGTATTCTAGCCCCTTTTTCTTACTATACACACTGTTTTTAATATTAACTTTACTGGTATTCGTATATTTCTATGTGCTTGGTTTTGTATGTTTACAGTTTATAAAGGAAAAGCCTTCCCAGTTTTAGGTAATACTCTTTTGGTGATAGTCTCCAGCCCCTGGCCTATGGAAGTTGGGATTGGGGTAGTCAAGGCACGGGCCCCGGGGGACGGGTCGTGAAAAATTGTTATCAGAGGAGTCTATTGTATCATAGAACTAAGGACTCTGATCTTTTAATGGAAATAGTGTTATGTGTTATGAGTATGGTTATTAGTTTAGGGAATCCAGTGTTGGTGTAGCGGCCGACGTATCCAAAGACCAGGACCCTGACTTCTGATTTCTGACTCAGTTCATTAAAACACTGATTGTTTTTGTGCGTAGAAAAAATTTCCTTGTGATATATTTGAGTCATCTCACAAGGTATAACTTATTGACTGTGGTGTGCTTGTTTATTTTTCAGATACCTCTATGTAGAAAACCAGCTAGGGTTTCAGGTATAGTATGCGATGATAGCTAACCGAGAGACGAGGCCTCGGTGCAGGGCCCTTCCTCAGTAGGGGCACTAACTGACGCCCCAGCGGTACCATTAGCTTTTGGGGCACCGATTCCACTAGCCCCAATAGCATAGGGTGAATGAAAATTGAGTGCATTACATGAGATCCATCACCAGATTCTACCTAGGTTCAGGGGGGAGATGGACCCACCGGCGGCTGAGGATTGGCTGGATGCCATGGTGAGAGTCTTCCGACTGGCAGGGACACCATCTGATCTCACGGTGATCCTTACCACTAGTCTTCTACATGCCGCAGCAGGAAGATGGTGGAGCTTGATTTTCTAGGTTCACGACGAGGTGACACTTCTCTAGGTAGAATTTGATATCCTTTTTCGGGAAAAAAATTTCCCCGCGACCCTTCATGCAGTGCGTATTCAAGAGCATTGTCATATACAGTAGGGAAACATGACTGTGGCTCAGTACTCGACGAGTTTCACCGACCTCTCGCGATACTCCACTGATATGGTTCAAGAAACATTATTCAAGGCCTAGACCTTCGATGAGGGACTCCCGAGGGATATTAGGGCATCGATGATTTCTCTCAGCATCCCGACACATGGAGTGGTGTTAGAGCGAGCCCTCTTAGTGGAGAGTTTTCTTTTTCAGTAGTCACCAGCAGTGAGACCCAGCACCGGGAATCACATAGAGGTGGCTTATACAGCTGGCAGTAGACATATGTCATAGAGGTCCAAGAGGACCAGACCTATAGGTGAACGACTGCAGGATTCAGGGTCGGTTGTGCAGGGCACCGGAGACAGAGCCAGTCATGCAAGGAGCAGGCAGTGTTTCACATGTGGCTGTCAGGATAACATGGCTCGTGACTACCTGACCCACTATACAGATGAAAAACATAAGGTCAATTGACCACCCAGGTAGAGACTGAGGTTTGACCAAGGAGGTTCGCAGGGAGTAGGTGGACATGGCAGAGGAGCTGGAAGTGTAGCTGGTGGTGGGAATCTATTCGAGATGTCACTACCACCACCACCAGGTGGTCCACCCTGACCACAGGGATCAGGTGGATAGGGATGATCTCAGCTCTAGGCCGCTGAATCCTACAACCATTGCACTCCAGAGATTATACGAGGTACAATTTCTGTCTACTCTTACTTAGCAGTAGTACATATAGAAATATCGTCCAGTAATTATTTTATTTCCCTGACCCTCGTTCGGATCTCGGATATTATGATGGTGTCGTTGGCTCAATCCTTAAGGCTAAAGACTCCTATGGGAGAGGATTCAATGAATACGCACTAGTTCCGGTAGTGTAAGATTACTCTAAGAGGTTAGAGCTTCGGCTGGGATCTCCTAGGAGTGGCTTCGAGGCCTTACGACATAATCTTAGGAATGGAATGGTTATCTATAGTCCATGATCATATTGATAGCATAAGGTGAAATGTGCAATGTGTCTACACGGATGGGGCCAGCTTTACCTTCATTGGCAAGAAGGGAGCCTTTGCAGCACATTATGGACTTACCTTGAGGATAGTGCAGTCAATCACTCATCAGTTGGCTACCCTTACCCTAGTAACAGTTAATGTTCCGAGTCTGAGCTATCCTGTTGTGGTGGACTAGTACATGGATGTATTCATTGAAGATGTTTTGAGTCAACCTCCTCGAAGAGAGGTGGACTTTTACATTGACCTATACCCCAGGACGGCACCGATATTTACACCAACATATCAGATGGCTTCCATGGAGCTTCGTTAGCTGTGGGTACAGCTGGAGGACATACAGGGAAAGGGGTTCATCCGGCCCAGTGTTTCTCCTTGGGTAGACCCAATTTTTTTCGCCAATAATGAGGATTGATCTTGAGACATTGTGTATAATATAGGTGCCTGAACCAGGTGATTGCGAATAACAAGTACCCACACCTGAGGATTGACGACCTCTTTGATCAGCTGAAGGGAGCATAATGGTTCTCAAAGATAGACCTCAGGATGGGCTATCACCAGCTTAGAGTATGAGATGAGGATGTGTAGAAGATGGATTTCTGACATCGGTACGACCATTTATAGATTTTGGTCATTCCTTTTTGTGTGACCAATGCTCCAGAAGTGTTCATGGGACTCATGAATAGGCTCTTCCAGCCACATCTTGACCACTTTTTTGTAGTCTACATTGATGAAATTCTGATCTACTCAGCTACGGAGTAGGAGCATTCCTCTCATTTTTAGATAGTTCTAGACAAACTCCGAGAGCACCATATTTATGGTAATATCTCAATGTGCCAGTTTAGGATCCGAGAGGTTCACTTTCGGAAACATTTCTTCTCGATGTCTGGACTTGTGGAGGATTGAGAGAATATTGAGGTAGTAAATTCTTGGTATCCACCCAAGAGTGTGACGAAGGTACAATGTTTCCTGGGATTGGCTAGATACTACTGGAGTTTTTTTCTAGATTTCTCTAGTGTTTCAGCACCTGTATTAGTGTTGACAAAGAAGGAGAAACCTTTCATGTAGTCGGAGAGATACCTACAGAGTTTTCATGAGATGAGGTAGAATATATCTTTTCCCCGATATTGTGTCTTCCAAAAGAGGGCATTTGGTACGTAGTCTACTGCGACGCATCGGGGACTGGGCTTAGATGTGTCCTAATGTAGGAGTGAGTAGTGATTGCATATGGTTCTCGACTGCTGAGACAACATGAGTATAACTACACTACCGATGACCTGGAGTTAGCAGTAGTGGTCTTCTCCTCAAACATGTGGTGACATTACTAGATGGGTGAGCATTTTATGGTCTACACTGATCACAAGAGTCTCATGTATATCTTCTCTCAAAAGAAATTGAACCAGATAAAGTGACATTGGCATGATTTCCTCTAGGACTATGACTTTGAGATAGTATATACTCTTAGAAAAGGGAACGTTTTAGCAGATGCACATAGTAATAGATCTGGTATATTACTACTTAGTGATGCGACAAGGCAGCTGGCCGCATTGCAGATATCCTTTGTGGATCGAGATGAAGCAACTTTCCTTCAATATCTTACAGTCACTCCTCCACTTCTTCAATTAGTCAGGCAGGCACGACTTGGGGACCCAGACTGTGATTCTTGACATGCTCATATATCCATTGGATAGGCACCTGGTAGATTATCTAAAGGTTGGGAGCATGTCATCCTCTTCAGAGGACGTACCATGGTACCAATGTCGCTATGGGAGGATGTGTTGATGGAGTTACACACATCCCCTCTAGCGGTACATACAGGAGTGGCGAAGATGTACCAGGACCTCTAATGACAACACTGGTGGCCGGGGATGAAGAAATCAGTAGTAGATTTTGTCTCTTGGTGCCTCACTTGTCAGTAAGTGAAGGCAGAGAATCAGGTACCAGCAAACATAGTTCAACCATTAGAGGTCCCAGATTGGAAATGGGATGGGATATCCATGGACATTGTGACAGGTCATCCATGTACATCCAAGGGACATGATTCTATCTTGGTGATCATCGACCAACCGACCACGTCATCCCACTTCCTACCGATCAAATAGCAGGGTTCAGTAGAGAGGTTGGAACGCCTCTATGTGCAGGAGATTATGCGGCTACAAGGAGTACCCTTGACGATTTTCTCTGTCCGTGATGCACGTTTCACTTCCCGGCCATGGAAGGGGTTACATGATGCTTTCAGGATGTAGCATCATTTAAGCACCGCCTTCCATCCTCAGACGGATGGCTAGACTGAGCGGACCATTCAGGACCTCGAGGACATATTGCGTGCTTGTGTCATTAACTTCGTTCACTACTGGGAGGATCACTTTCCCTTAGTCGATTTTTCAAACAACAATAGATATCATCCACCATTGGAATGGAACCATTTTAGGCTCTGTACGGTCAACCATGCAGATCGCCTTTGTGCTGGACTGACCTTGGGGAGTCAGCACTCATGGGAACATAGATGGCATAGGCTACCAAAAAAAAGATGCCAACCATCTGGAAGTGGATGAAAACTGCACAGATCATGGAGAAGTCTTATGCCGATAAGAGACAGAGACCTCTGGAGATCGAGGATTGCGACCACGTCTTTCTACGGGTCTCACCTCGATGAGGATTGAAGAGATTTGGTCGAGGTGGAAAGATATTTCTGAGTTTCATCTGACCCTTCTATGTCTTCAATAGATTTGGCGAGGTAGCATACCTCTTAGAACTCCCACCTCAGTTTCACTCGGTGCATGATACATTCCACATATCCCAACAGAGGAGAAACCTGCATGACCCATCACAAGTCATCGACCACGACGAGCAAGAAATCGATGATGGGGCGATGTTTACAGAGGTTATAGTGGAGATTGAGGATCAACAGGAGATATTCCTTCTTGGCAGTCGATAACTTTGTTGCGTGTGCGTTGGTAGAACGGGAACCTCTAGGACAGCATAGGGGAGTGGGAGGCTCAGATTCATGCTCAGTACCCCCACTAGTTTTCCAAGATATTTTTAATGATGTGAATTTCATGGACACAAAGGCTTGAGTTGGGGAGAATGTAAAGGCCCAAAAATTCCTTGTTAATTTTTTAAATTATATGGAAATTTTACGAGTCCGCAAAAATTTAATGTGCGTGATTCTGAGGCTCGGTGTACTCGGAATGAATTTATGATCTTTTTTTGGGTAAATTTAGTAAACATATGAGTGGGTTTTTGTAAATTTTGAACTGGTTCTCAGAATTAAATATGAGGACACTGTTGAACTAAAAGCATCGGTATTCACTTACAGATACCTTCACCTCGACCGTAGTAGGTCGAGGTTGGAAGTTAGTTTTTCACTTTTTTATGGAAGAATAGAAAAATGAAAATACTTAAAAAAAAATTCTTGTAGTATCCTTTTGATTTATGGGGGTGGGGACCACAAGATCATTAATCCTCCCAATTTGTGAATTCATGGTGGTGGGGACCACATGAACTCCATTTTCATATAAGGAAGTCCCTTGGAAAACCTCCCATTTAATTGCGCCAATGTAAATTAAATGATAAGTAATAGTGTCATTGGTATTTTAGAAGGTTCCTATTAAATGAACTTTAATAAATTCCATGATTTTTACTTATCCTCCCCCTCTCCTATTTATATGGGGCATAGGTGGGAGGAATTGACACGACTTCACCAAGAAATGAAGCTCTGGTAAAGTGTCGTGATGCCTGAAACTTGGAGGATGGAGCTAGTTCTGGTGGGTAGTGACGAGTGACCCCGAACCACGAATCGAAGAATGAGGAACCAACCCCAAGCTGGGATCGGAAGTGCCTTGTGGAGACACCGAACTCCAAATTTATTCAACAACTTCATCTTCTTCCTCGCCCATCCTCCTTCAAAACGTTCAAGGTAGGGGTTTTATTCTGATTAATCATCATTGGTTTTTCTTCTACGTCGAATCTATCCCCATGAGTCCCTTGCTACCTCTAACACGGAGGGTGCGGGAAAAATCAATATATCCCGAACACTCCAAAATCCTTTTGTTTTTTATTGCGTTCAATGCGATGGATGAGGATGGAGACCGGTTCTAGTGACTGACAACGGTGGGGCATGAGAATTCCAGTCAAAACTCTGGTCGGGCACAAAGAAATTGGCAGCGCAACCGCACCACCGGAGAAGAGTCGTCGCCCCTTGGGCGTACCGGAGCAAGGGCGGCAGCCTGCGGGGTCGACCACATGAAGGGGATGCGGTGCGCGTCCGCACCTCCCAGCATAGATAAACCAAGACCTTGGTCTATAGTGGTGAGGGAAGGCTGGTTGGATCACTACCTACCACCGGCAAAGGCGTAGCATGCGACCGTGCCATGCAGTGGAGAGGCTGGCCATCCGACAAGTTGGGGGTGCTCAACGAACCGCCTAGCGCAGACCACACAGATGGTTGCCCCGTGGTCCACACCGGCAGGCTGGGCAGCCGGGCCGGGCTGGACCCAGTGGGCCGGGTCAGACCCAGTGGCAGACCCGGATCAGGCCATGTCGACCCGAATGGGGTCAGGTTAGCCCAGGACGGGTCGGGTCAGACCTGGACCATATTTGACCCATTTTGTCTCTTTCGGCCATATCGTGAACTACGGGCGTCTGTTTGATTAACCACCAGTGACGTCGGAAAACATGGATCGAGAAAATCCTTTTTGAATACTCCATTTGTGTTTTGGATTATGTTAGAGTATATCCATGTTATATCAAATCCCAAATTTAACTATGCCCTCGTTGCGGAAACACTAATAACTTAAAGACTAGGCGTCTGATTGACGCACCATCAATTGCGTTGGGTCCCTTTTGATGTGACAGACCTTTGAGATACTTGTTCATGGGGATTATTTTAATTTGGAGTATCTAACTATGGATTTAGGAGTGGAACCTCCGAGAATCAAGAAAATTTAGTGTGGGAACCCTGTAGACGGTTGTAACATGATGAAAAAAATTCGATCCTGTGTGGGTCAGAATCTAGCGTTCCTGTGTGGGTCAGATCCTATGTGGTTTAGTGCTCAGCGATCCTATGTGAGTAAGCACATACTGATCTAATGTGGGGTCAGATCATATGTTGGTCAGCAGGGGATAGTTACCTATCGATCTTGTGTGGGTCAGCAGAAGTGCATCTTAATAGAATAATTTGATCTAGCCTACAACTAATCATCTGTAATTTTTTTCATAAGTTATACCTGTGGTGAGATGAGTCTTTAACTTGTGGTATCCTTCCATGTGGAATAGCTTTGTGGTACTTACCTTCAAGGTGATACCATTGTGGTATTCTTCTATGTGGTGTTACGTTTGTCGTACTTACCATGGTGGTAATCTTCTATGTGGCGTACCTTTGTGGTACTTACCTTCGAGGTGAAACCATCATGGTATTATTTTGTGTGGAGTTACCTTTGTGGTGTTACAATAATGGTATTCTTTCCTTCGTGAAACAGTTGTTCTTTGTTTAGGGATTTGGGCCTTGAGTTTCCTCATTAATGAGATGGTTATACTTGATTGCTTAGGTATATGTATGGCCATATAACTATGTAGGGTGGTCAGATGTTTTCATACTATGTGGTTTATACTTTGTGAATTTTGTGAGACCTTTGAGGGTCTCTAGGTCCCTACTTAGTATCGTTATACTCACCCTTATATGGGCTACACCCGTACCTTGTTGTGTTTGGTGCAGATGACGAACAACACTGACTGAGGTTGAGGGGAGCAGGATGAGATATAGATCGGAGGTGGACCAAGACAAGGCTTACCGCATAGAAAACAATTCGAGAGCTATACCTACCCTTTAGGTTGGATCCTTGGTGGGTGTCTATAAGATCTATTCCAGTTTACATATACTTTCCAGTTTTCTTATAATTTTCAGTTGGGCTTGTATTCTGGCCCCTTTTTCTTACTCTGCATTCTCTTTTTATTATTCAGTTTACTTGTGTTTGTATAATGTTGTGTGCTTGGTTGTGTGAGTTTACAGTTTATATAGGCAACACCTTCCCAGTTTTAGGTAATATGCCTTCGGTGCTAGTCACCAGCCCCTGTCCTATGGAAGGTAGGCTTGGGATAGTCACTGCATGGGCCTCGGGGGATGGGTCCTTACATGTGCCATTAGAATTCATCCATTTAATTGAAAGTGAAATAATTTTATATATCACTTTCTGTGGTAAATAATATGTACATAGATATTCCTATGGATTTATCCCAAGAATTCATTTACAACATAAACATGCATAATGACACTATGTTAGGTAAGACAAACCATCATTCATTAAAATGGATTACATTTTTTATCGAAATTCCATCATGAGCTATCATAAACTGTCCTAGCTCAACCAAATCATGTTGGGTCTTGTGTAATGTAAAAACCACTATAATAAATAAATTTTAATAATATTATAAATAATTATTTTATACGAAATTATTTACTTTAAGTAACCATGTTATTAAAAATATGAATTTTACCAAAAGTATTGTCAGGTGAACCCATCTCATTGCAAATAAAAGATGGGGATCCTTAACACCCCCAAAAACCCAACATAAATATAGGAATAATAACTATAAAATTTCCTTAAAACCATTTCAATAATATAATAATTGGCTAGAATTATTTATATATTCACCATGGAGACGTAACATGATGAAACAACATGTGGAGAACTGCAAACATCTCCTGAGGTCATCCTCTGTATATAATGATAGAAATACATATCATCAATATATGATTCAACCATACTATAATGGAATTAAGACCATAATTCATAATCGGGTACATAGTTTAGTAGAACAAGATAAACAACACAATTGAGGTTATCTATTCAAATTCATTCCTCATGCATCAAAAAACATTACATCATATGATATTATCTAAGAATATGGAAGGACTCCCATTTTTTAATGGAGGAAGATGGATGTTTGCATGGGATATATAGGTGGAAGAAACATGAGTAATTCCAATTAGTAATTGATGTAGATATTGGTAATTTCACCTTATTCAGGGAATGTAAGTGTGGACGAATTTTTCTCTAACCGTGGTCCTCTTCTACATGAGGAACACTCTATCTCAAATGGCTAAAATAAAGAGTATATTAAACTATGTGCCTACTAAGCCTCATTTCGGTATAAAATTAAAGCCCCCCATATAGTATCTTATGTCCTACCCTATTTTTTGGAAAATCATGCACCTATAAAATATGCTCTACATAGTTAGGAATTACTATTACCACTAACCATGATCCAACCCTAAGACTTGATTTACACCATTACAAAACCTCATTTTTGGTCCTCAACCCACTTATATACAATTTAATTCTATAATATTCAGTCCAATTCACATTCCTCATTGAAATACATTTTTACATGCATCATATCCTTTTAATTTCAATTAAAAATATCATATCAATATTAAAATAGTCTATTAATAGAAAATTCAAAAACATTTAGAAATTTACTATATTGAAAACATGGGATCTTACAGACACAATTACATTATACATATCATTCTCATGTAGAATTTTTTGGCATTAAAATGAACAACTATACCAAGGTAGGCCCTGAATTATGTTTGAAAGGCCATGGTTCATTTATGAATTCCTAACAAACCTCTATACACCACTTTAATCATGCGATGCAACACCACCAAAACATAGAAAATGATCTATCCCATATTTGGAACACCATGTGGCACTCACTCAAGCCCATTTAATATGAGAACTGACTATTCTCTCATCACTTTCATTAATCATTGTATGAAGATCCCTAAAAAGGTTCTTACATTCAATAAAAATTCTAACGCATTGTACTTCATCAAGTGGAATTTTCTATCAAAAAATTCTCCAAGAATCCAAATGAACCTCCTGGTATATTTTTCCACATGAAGCAACTAATCACATATGATTATACCACCATAAATCCTGGATTAGATCCCATGGTCATCCACTACTTTTCATGTACTACATCGTTGTTCTAGAATTCCCTTGAAATTCCATATCCAAACTATAGTATAAATATTAATCATCCCAAAATTGTGCTCAATGTACTTACAAACTAATCAATTTTTACTATATAAAATAACACATGATGAACCACATAAGGATGACTATTCTCCAAAGATCATGTCTTCAATAGATGATGCATCTTCAAAAATTATTCTGGTTCATTTATCCTCTATATACAAAACAATTTCAGAAAATAATCCCCAAATAATGAACCAAGAACTTCTGAAACCACTTAATAAACCCTTAAACATTTTATAATAGTCACTATGTTGTAACATAACCACTGAATAAATGGTCAATCTAATCAATTAGATCATTGAAAACTTCATTGATTATAATTCCAACACATAGACATCATCCAAGTCCATAATTGTTTTTTTACTAGGCATTTAATAATTAATACAATAGTTTATTTATAAATTTATTTTATGATATAAAATATCCAAAAAAACAAATCTAACAATAAATTTAAAGATATATTACTCTTCTTATATTATGATCTCCCATTTGATATAAACATCCTGTACTGGTCCTTCAGAAAAACCATGTTGTTTATATAAATAAAATATAACCCCGTCGCCACAGAATATTCTCTTTCCCTTCATTTCATAAAAATTTTCACCCATTAAAACCAACTCATCCCATGTTTTATCATAAAAACCAGTCTTGAATCATGCATACATCCCGATAATAGTTTCCACTAAAATTTCTAAAATTCAATCCAAAATGAGGCACACTACACTCTAATGCTCACTGATTCCCTACCATCATATTTATAACCTTATTCCATTTCTCGAGCTCATCATTAATATTTTTCTCCCCAAAACATGAAGAATCTATGATATATCTAAACATATGAATGATGATCTCTTAACGTAGTCTTCAAGATGATAAAATGATTGAAAAGATGACCTCCATACTATGAGTATTCCTTTATTTCATCGATAGACATGTAATTATCCCAAACTAAAAACTCACATATGGACATGATTTTCATGTGTTATTTATCTCTATATGTTTCATCTTCTGAAAATGTTTTTCCATGCCCAACCATGGTTAAACTACAATGCAGCACCGAATTGATTATCGATGCCTATACTACTATGGAATTAAAATCCTTATAAAAGTCATGAAATTATGGAAATCAATCTTATGACATTTATTTTAAACCATTTATCCTAAACACATCTTAGGGAACCCACCAATTTATAATTTAAATGGTTATATGCAAGTCTTTCGGGTACCAAAACGTCCATCACATACGATGTACAATCACTATATCCCCCCCAACCATAAGTACGTACCCATTTATTTTTTAGTATGTATAGTTTATGGCAGATGTTTTTGATATTTTAGAGAGCTTTTTAAATGTTTTAGTCATTTTATATATGATCATAGATGGTGCATGGTTGGGGAAAACTATGAAACCCATACTAAAAACCATGGATGATAAGACTGGGGAAAAGGGATGGTGCACTAGCCAAGCACTATTTTTCTAAACCATGTAGAATCCGAAAATAAATCATGCCACTTGTGATAGTGGTAATTGGAATAGTAGGAACATGATTTTGACACTGTTCTAGCCATACATGCCTAATTCTTACTAGGCAGAGAATCTAGCGCACGGTTAGCACACAATTTTCATAACTATGAAACTAACCCTGCACGAGTCGAAACTGAGATACTAAATTGTTGATCTCACTCATTTTGGTCCGTAACTCACACTTTTGTACTCTTATGTGGACCTAAAAAATATTTTCTTTTTTAAAATCCCATATATGGTTCTCTCATCGATCTTAGGGAAATCCGAATACTTTCTTGGTGATTTAATGTTGGATCCTCATAGTGGGCGATCATTCGTTGTTGTTCATGGTGATTTTCATAGATCTACTTCTCTATCATTTTTATTTTCTTATATATATATCCATTTTGGATATACATATTATATTTAATTCCATATATGATTATATTTTTCTTTTCTGGTGATAGGGTAAGAGATCTATGGTGGGTTCTTGGCGATTCAACCCAGTTTCATGGATGATTCCTATTATTTATCATTTCCCCCAATTTCTCAAGGTAGGAACCATCACTCTCAACTCCATAATTGTAAATATAAAGGATTTATTTAAAATTGGTAAATTTTTGTGAAATTGATCAGAAATATATTTTCTAATTAATTTTGAAAATCATCTTGGGTGACGGTTTATGGAAATAAGGAAATTGGGTTTTCTATCAAAAGTGTTTGCTTCTTGATTTTAAAATATTGATATTAAAGTGGGATTTATCTAGAACTATGATAAAAAGATTAAGGGAAATATTTTCAATAAAATTGATGGTTTTATATAAATTAATTCGAATGGTTGATTTTATTTGGTTTGTTGGAAGCTTTTCAATAAAATAACTATTTTAACAAAACTATTGAAATGCTTGTTTTGGTATTGGTTTGTCATAATGGTTTTGTGTGCTCATGTGAATTTGGGGTGGATATGGGTAATTAGTCTCCCACATCATTTGTGGTGTGTATAAGGGTCGAGGATCTCCCAATCAAAATGGATTACTAGGTCACTAGTTAGTGAAAGGATGACTCGACACACTCGATTATTTGGTGTTCTATGTTTTCATGCATGGATTTATATGTTCATAAGGGATATTTAATGGTTATGCCAAATAGATGTGTCAAATTTTATTAGAAATGTTTTTTGCTTATTCCACTGGAATGTGATGTTTTTTCCAAAAATGGTTTCATTTGAACTTGTTTATACTTTTATGTAAAATATTTTATGAATTGTTTTATATTAACTATTTTATATTAATTATGATAATATTTTTTATATTAGAGGCATGAGTAAGGAGATCATTGGTAAAAATATACTGAGTTTCATTACTCACCCCTGATTGTGAACTTTTTTTCTTTTGAAGATGTTGTTTTTTGATGTGTGGGAAAAGGTAAAGTATCGCATTTTTCAAGTGGTGCAGAGAGATACATAGGCTATTTTAGTGAAGCTGAAGCATGGATCATGTGTAGATTTGGATTTATGATTATTGTGGAGTTTTCTTGGTCTTATAGTATTCCATAGTTAAAATTAAAAAAATTTAGACTTCTAATATGTTACTATTGATTGATGGAATTTGTTTAATGTCATTATCATGACTTGATTACATTGGTTAACATGTTTTATGTTGTGGTTTTGTAATGGAGTATTTTCTCAGTTATTTACTTTCAATGGGAAAATCAACCCCCACTTATTAATGAATCCCTTGGAATATATTTCCAAATATTGGCATCTTGGGGATGTCACCTAAGGCATGGTAACACCATTCCACCTTATCAAGCCAATGAGGAAGAAAAGGGACCTTACAAAAGGTATTAGTTTTTTCAGTCCAATTTTTATTTAAGTAGAGTGGTATAATCTTTTTTTGTCATTACCTAACAATTGGGCTTTAATTTTATGATCTTTGATTTGATAGTCATTCAGCTCGATTCCTTGTGCTGGGATGGTATAATGCAGTTGGATCGTCGAGAATTGAACTGTATGGCATAAAATGACACGAATATCATTTTTATACTAAACATAAAATTACTAATTATTTTGGTACACGAGTTATTGGTAGAAACTTGTTGGATTTGAAATCCCATGATCATGGGTTTATCCATTTAGATGAGCATGAAATTCATTAAAAGAATGGAATCTCACTAGGAATTCATATTTCTTTTTGAGAAATGATTTATGATTTGGGGAAAAAATAATTTTTCAAATAATGCTGATTTTTTTTTCAAATAAATTATTTAGAAAAAAGAATGGTGTGTTATTTTATAAATGGTGTGATTTAAAAAAAGGTTTAATTTTTTTTAAAAAAAAATGGTTGAACATTGAAAAGGTTGATTTTGTAAAGAATTATTTTTATAGTATGATGTAGTGTAATTTGATATTCTAATCCTTCGGGTGATAGAGAGGAAGACTTATGTCATTTTGTTATGTTGTATAGAAAATGGAACATAGTGAGTTTCATAGAAACCAACCAAGAGAAGCTGTGGGGATTATGGTATCAACAAAGCCACAGGTAAACCAAAAACTAGTTAAAATTATTATCCTAGTGTTTCAGGTTGCGTATAGTGGGGAAAATAATAATTATACAATGAATGTGGATCACTTAATTTAGTTCTATAAAAAAATATGCCCACGATTTTGGGTGATTCAGAACCACAGACAGCATATTTGTGGATGAATATGATAAATTGTATCATTGATTTCATTTTCTCACCATCAGAGCTAAAAGTCAAGATATAAATGTATATGATTTAGGATCATGCATGTTAGTGGTTGGATTTTGTTGTGAAAGTTAATATGGATCAATACCTTGGTTTGGAGGATTTTGAATAATTGTTCAAAAAACATTTCTATCCTCATACATTAAATATTCAGTGAATGATGGACTTCATCATCTTGAATAAGGAAAATCAAAGTCATCGTGTTTGTTGAAATATTCATGAATTTAGTGCACTTTTCACTGGATGTTTCTACTACTGCATCCTTGAAGGTGCGTATCTTTTAATAATGTCTGAGTCAGGATAATAAATTATATATTTTTGTGTTTTGAATTACAGACTATAAATAGATATTCAATAGAGTGACAGTGGTTAAAAGGAAAATATCAGTAACTATTAGAGGATGAAGTATGTCGGAAAAAACTATAATGTTAGGGGAAAGTGGAAGAGGAAAACTATTTCCAATATGGGAGAGTTAATAATAATCAACTGACTATATCGATGAATCATCTTCCAAACCAAATATCCTCCTAGGTTGTTTTCAATGTGTTTCATTATACCACATCATGTGAACATATATGATACCACCTAGACCATGTCACAACTCTAAATAGATGGTACATATTTAGTGTTATTTTCCTAGTTCTCTATGATCAGGTACTCATGACTCTTCTCAGGTATCACTGGTGGTGTATGATTTAACGAGATGTGGGTAGAAAAATACCTCTCATCAGTAGAACATAACTGTCCATGGTGATTATAGGATTAAAATGACTCATCGGCAAGGAAAATCTTAGTAATGAAATAATAAACTATGAGCAACGACGGTGAAATTATATGTGGCAGATCATGTGATTTTGGATAATTAGATTGTTCAATCTATGCTGATAGGTATCATTATATTTAATTCTACACTTGTGAAATTCTTTTGGTATTAGTTCATAAAATTCTCTTATATCGTCTCATGATTGTTCTTTTCTACTTATAAAAGATTACTTGATGAATTTTGTGATGAAATTCCAAAAATCATACTGGGAAAAGGGAATATTGACTCCATATGTGTAAGAATGTTCTATAACTTTTGATGAAGATAAGCTGAAATATGATTTATTTTTTGGAAGATGAATTTTTATGATATTATCGGTGGAATGGATTGGATTACAACCTTCAAGGATCACATCAAATTTTGTACTAGAAAGATCTATTTTTCAATTGATGATAGCATTATTATTTTCATTCTAGGATACTGAAGTGAAATTATTGGTTCAATAGCCTTTTTGGCCCATGATTTTTGAACTATCTCATACATATTTTTATCTTTAACCTTACCATCGATGGATGAGAGCGAGCGTAATAGTTTTCTAGTAGTTTTCGATCAGTTTCTGGATTATTTTACCTTCTCTACGTTACAACATATCAGGGAAGTGGAGTTTACAATTTTTATCCTTCCATGGACTAGTCTGATTTCCCTTCTATCTTATAGGATGGAACAAACTATATTAAGGGAATTGAATGTGTAGTTGGAAGACCTAGAAGGTAAATGGGTCATTCTTCCTTGCACATCTCTATTGGAATCACCTGTCTTGTTTTTAAAAGAGTAAGTTGTAACACTACGGTTACGTGAAGATTATTATAAGATTAACCAATTAATATAAAGAACAGTTATTAACTTCAATGCATTAATGATTTGTTTGATCAATTGGGGGGAGCTCATTGCTTCTTGAAAATTGACTAGTGATTCCTATATCACCAAATGCGAGTTTGGGAGAAGGATATCCCAAAGATTTCTTCCAAAATATGATAGGGACATTATCAATATTTGGTAATGAATTTATTTATTATGAATGCATTATAGGTATTTACGGAATTAATGAATAATATATTTCAAGGATATCCATATTCGTTTATAGTGGTGTTTCTGGAAGATATATCGCTAAATTCAGGGACAAGGGATGAGAATGAGAAACAATTAGTGAAATATATTTTAATATTAAGAGACCATCCGTTGTATAAAGAATTATCTACGATTGACTTTTAAATATAGTAGTTAATCTTTAATAACCAATTAATTTCTGAAATATGTGATTTATTCGGACGATAGAAGATAGAAGCTATTATCTCTTAGAATCCACCAAATAATGTATTAGTGATATTTAGTTTTAGGATCCTAGTTTGTTTTTACCGATACTTATGAATGACTTATCATGACTAGATTCACCCATAAAAACTTTGATAAGGAAAAATGTTCCATTTCCATGGGATGAATATTGCATGAATTATTTTCATAAAAAAAGGTTCACCTTACATATGCACTAATCTTAATTCACATGGAATAATGCTAAAGGTATGTGGTTTATTATGATTCCTGAGTTTATTTTCTGGTGTGTGTTCTCATTCTAGGAGATCATGTTGTTCCTTATGGATCAAGGTAGTCATCAGTGCGAAAGAATTATTACCCAATACATGATTTGGAGTTAGCAGTCGTAGTTCATGATTTAATGACATTAAGGAATTACCTAATTGGTGATAAATTTACTATTTTTATAGTTTATAAAATCTTGAAACATATTTTCTCGCAATGGTATTTGAATCCGATGAAAAAAAATATTGATGGTCTATCTCCAAATATTTTAAATTGGATTAATGTATACACTGGGAAAAGGCAATTAGGTGGAAAATGAATTAAGTAGAAATTATTATGCTCAATTTGAAATACAATCTTCATATGAGTGGTAGTTTTTGTCATTCCTAGCTGACATGAACATGGAATGTGAATACTAAGGTGATGATTTGATTATCTTAATAGTTTTTTTGTTCATTATTTAGTGAATATGCTTAATGAGACAGAGTAATAGGATACAGAATGCATGGATATGAGATCAAAACACAATGGTGGGGATACCATTGATGGATGGAGGCCTGAAGGTAGTTTAGCTATGTGGTTATGAAATTCAATGGTCGTACCTATGTCTTATCAGGGGAGAAATCTTTATGCATAACCCTATTCGAGATGGTATATCCATCATGGAATAAAGAATATGCATAAGGAATTGAAAGCACAGTTCTAGTTGTTCGGCATCAAAATTAATGTGGATATGTTTGATTCTAGATTATGACCATGTTAGCAAGTTAAGTCATAGAATCAATGAACAACATGCATGTTATAGTATTTATTTATTCTAGTTTGTAAATCGAAGAAGATAGGTAGGTATTTTGTAATAGGACTCCCATTAATGGTTTGTAAACACTATGTCATATGGGTTATTTAAGAACAACTAAAAATGTCTATTCATTTCATCCTTATTCATGAATCTCATATGGTGGAGGGATCATAAAAATTATATATCTGATAAGTGGTAAAAAGGCATGGAATGAAAATTTTGATAGTTTCATTTAGAGATCCGAGGTTTTATTCTCATTTCTGGAAATCCTTACAGAAAATACTTGGAACTCAGTTGACATTGAATATGGGGTATCATACTCAGATGAATTTCCAATACAAACAAATGATACAGCATTGGAAAGCATGTTTCAGGATTTTGAAAAAGCTTTTGGTGGCAATGGGAGGATCACATACCCTCGGTGGAGTACTCGTTTAACAACAGTTATTAGGACTTGATAAATAGATCTCATTTTAAAGCATTGTATGGGTTTCTATATCATTATCCACTTTATTAGGTGTGAATAGGTGATAAATCACTGGTTGGGCTGAACCTTTTCCAATAAAGAACAGAAATGATTTAGTTGATCAAAAAATAGAAAGATGTGGCTCCAAGTTGTCAATAATTCTATGTGGATCATCATCGATGATCATTGATGTTTGAGGTGACTGGTGATGTCTTCTAGAGGATCTCTTTAGGGTGTGTACATCGATGTTTTGGGAAGAATATCATGTTATCTCCTCGATACATAACCCCTTCTAAGATAGTGGAATGGTTTGGAGAGGTGGAATATCATTTTGAATTGCCTCCATGGTTCAGTGCGGTGCATAATGTGTTCCATATATCTTTTGTTGGAATATTATTAGCCTGACCCTGATCATGTGATCAGATGGGATAATTTTAACCTAGAGTTGGAATCTTCCTTAGTGCACTTGTTAGTGCATATTGTGGATAGTAAATAGAAATTATTGTGTGGAAAAGGAATCATTATAGGGATGATTTCTTTAAAACATGGTCAGATTCCATGGGATACATGGGAACCAAGGAAGGAATTTAAAAGGAAATGGTCTATAATATTTTATTACATCGATGGTTTTCTAATTTCAGAGGATGGAAATGCTGATGGAGGTCAGAATGTAGCACCCTCAGTTTCAAATATGAAACCCTTCATTTATGCATTTTAATTATTTAATGTATATCGATTTTATTTGAGAGATTTTGAAGATCTTCTGGAGTGTCTAAGGGATTTTCTATAGGATCATGGTTTGTCTGCAGTTTTGGAAAACCGTACATTAGCTACATGAAACCATGCACAATAAGATAGTGGAAAGGGTAAGCTGCACAGGTGGCACAACATTTTTCTAAACCGTTTGGAAGTCCGAAATAACTCATTTCTCTTATGATAGTGGAATTTTAGATGATTGTCTCATGGTTTTGATACTATGGGAGCCAACAATTCAAAGTTCCTTCTTATGATAGAATCTTGGACAATGTTAGATCCAGTTTTTCCTAATTGTGTGACTAAACATTCATGTGTCAAAAGTGAGATCCTGAAACTCTAGATCTCTTGTTTTGGCCTCCAAATCCCACATTTTTCCTCTTATAATTCCCTAACTCAATATTTTCTCATTCCAAAGGCTATTTTAGGTTCTCCCATCACTCTAAAGTGGATCTGAAGGCTCTCTTGGTGATTTTATGTTTTACCCTTGTTGTAAGATGTCACTCTGGTTCATTCTTGGTACATTTTTTAGATATAAATCTTTATCTCTACCATTTTTATTTATATATGTTTGATGAGGATACATCTACGATATTGGATGAAAAATATTATTATATTTGGATTTTTTATGATAGATTAAGATACGTAAGGAGATTTCATTGAGATTCAACTAGATTTCATTGAAGTTTCATGTCGTTTTTCTTTATCTCCAGTTTCTCAAGGTTAGTATACTCACTCTTGACTCCTATGTTTAGAATATGAACTATTAATTTAAATTATATTATTTTGGTTGAAATTGATTTTGAATTTTCTATATAATTTTTGTTGAAAACCCTCTTGAGTGATTGTTTGTGAAAAAATGGAAATTGGGTGTTTCTGTAAAAAGTGTTTGGTTTTTTATTTAAAAATGATGATTTTAAGGTAAATATTTCATTCAATTTTTTTAATGTATTAATTAAATAATTCAATAATTGGTATTATTTTATTGAAATAATTTGAAATGGTTGATTTATTTGGTTTTATGGAAGGTTTTCAATAAAATAATGGTTTTATTGAAATGGTTGAAATTTTTTCTTGGGATTTAGATTCCCAATTAGTTTTGTGTGTTCATGTGCCATTAGGATGGATAAGGGTGTAAAGTATCCCTAATCATTAATAGGATGGATAAAGGTCAGGGATATCCCCCATCAAAATGGTTTACTAGGTGACAGATTAGTGAAGGGACGACTCAACACTTGTGAGTATTTTGAAGTCTATATTTTAATATAAGGTTGGATGTGTGGGTAAGTGAAGTTTAATAGTTACAATAAAATAGATTTTTTAAATTATTTTAGAAACTTTTTTATTTCATTCCATTGAACTATATGATTTTTTAATAAAATAGTTTATTTGGTACTAGTATATACTTTGATATAAATTGTTGTGGAAATTTGTTTATATAAAATGTTTTTTATAAATGTTATTTACATGTGTTATCCTAGTGGTGTGAGTAGATAAGTCCTTGGGGAGAATCTAATGAGTTTAATTCTTCAGCCTTTCTATTGAACATTTGTGCTTTTGTAGATTTAGTTTAATGATACATTATAAATGATAATATATCACATTTTTCTAGTGGTTTATAGTGACACGTGGTATGTTTTGGGGAAGTTGGTGGATGGAGCATCTGTAGATTTGGAGTAATGTGACATGTTGAGTATTGTTGGACTTGTAGTCTTAAAATATTTACTTTGAAATTTTTTATCTTCTATTATGGTGATCATGATAGTTTTAATGGGTCTAATGGTTTTATCTTGAGTTATTTACATTGGTTATCTTGAATAATGTTGTAGTTTTATTAATGAGTGATTGGTTAGTTGTTTCTATAAAATGGTAAAATCATCCCCCACATGTTAATAAAGCCTTTGAAAATTATTTCCAACCATTGGCATCTTTTGGATGTTGCCTAAGGTTCTATAACGCCCTTCCATACCACACAATTTTAGTCACACAACTCTTGATAACATTCGTTATTCACCAATAAGTCTAAGATAACCGTTCTATATGAAATTTATTCCTTAACATGCTGGGATCTTTCTTGATTCTCTACATAAAAATATGGAACCATAGTTGTTCCCCATTCCATTCTATGACCTCATATCTCTAGATTTCCATCCATTCATGACAATAAACATACACTCCATCCATGTTATCAATATTAGAATAACTTGTCAATATGTCCACTCATTAAAACATTTATTTATATTGAATCATATCAAAAAACCAAAACCCCATTGATTCAATCATAGATACAGAAGCAATCAACCTACCTATATTTAAAATACCACTAACTTACCATGTATCAGTATCATAATGAACACACAATCAATATAATTTCTATAAAATAATCATTTAATATAGTTCAATGCTCTTGTAGGTTTCCTTCAATAAATCCTGAAATTTTCATAAATGTTCCAAGTCACATATTTTGGTCTCTATAACATCCACCGTGTACTAAAATTCCTGAATCATAATAGGGGTAGTAGTTCTAATCACCTAGACCAATGTTCAAACCCTTCAACAGGGTCACATCTCTTGTGGTTTCATCTATTCAGATGTATCGACATAGGATATCTAATTTTCCTATCATATCTCTCTCAAAAAAAAGATATACCAATCAATGACTAACAAGGGTCAAAAATTATTAATCATTATCTTATTTTTTCTATGATCCACACTAGAAGTCCTCATAAGGTACTATCCGAGGATTATCTTGAAGTAAATTAGAAAATTTAAATCAAATGAAAATCACCATGAATATATATAAAAATATATTTATAGGTATTATTCCATCAATATTTAGTATACAAAAAAACATTTATGTAATTATTATAATTAGACACTGCTATGTAACTATGTAAAAATAAATGAAAATATGCACCTATAAGTTGAATACTATAAGATATTAAATTGTTGTTGTGAAAATAAAATTGTAAATTATACACGTTCAATATCATTTCCAATATCCATATTGTACCACACATATTGTTTAATTATTTATAATAACAATCATATCTAAAAATTAAAAAAAACATTATCGGTTTTTAAAAACTATTTATTTATGAAAACCTAATATACAATTTCATACATGGGTTTCTATTACAAGGTTCCAATGTTCGATATCGACCTATTGGGTCACTAAAACTCTCATTCATGAAGAATTATTCAACAGAATCATTGTTAGAAATCTCATAATGGATCCACATATCTTTTAATTAGAATAATATATATATATATATAATTGTGGTATCTATGTATATTTATAGAATGAACCAATATGAGGAAATACTATGTGGGTTTTGGTTTAAATAGAAAAATTTTTACGTCTATCATTAGTAGAATCAAATACTAGTAGACCCATAACATGTCAACCACACATGCCAAATATGATGTTATAGGGACACTTTTATTTTCCAAAAATGAGAATAAAAATCAATCACTATCCTCCATCTAATTATCTAAGAACAAGGAATCGATAAAAAATCATTACATACTGACAACAATTCTATCACATATTGTGAATGTCATATAAAACTATAACATCATATATCGAATAGTTGAATCCATGAATATTTAAAAGAATATGTTTCTTCGATGCAATAGAATATTCTCGGCCAAATATTCAGAAACATTTCTAAAAATATTTTCTATTATATCCAAAATATTAAAAAAATATGAAAAGAAATCATTTCATTGCAATTTTACTATCCTCACCAAGGTGCAACTAAACCTGCACCCCAATCTAGTTCTCCAAAAGGCCTAAATAATTTGAAACCATAAGAAACAAACTACTAATTATCACCGAGGGAATATTGATTCATAGTGTGGAGTCGATTCCATCTTTTCAGATTAAGAAATAATTAGAATTAACCAGCATTCATCTATAGTAGAAAATGAAAAAATTTCAGATGAAATAATTAATGTGAAATAATATGAGGTGGTAATAAAAAAGGGAATGATGTAAATCATCGAATATACTTCCCTTACACAAAAAATAGTTTTCCTACTAAGATATACCTACATATATAATATTCAATAAAGGAAACATAAATAATTTTCTAAGGAATTAATATATACCCTGAACCATACCACATACCCGATCTCCACACACATACGTGGGGCATATTTCATGATGAATATCAAGCCTCATCCAAGTCCTATTCCTGAAACCATGTGAATATCTTCTCAGGTACCCCATTTCAATGGGGATCCAAAGAAGACATGAGTATAAAATATAGTACAAAAAATTCAATGTTTTCTTGTACATATCCAGTAATATGAATTGTTTAAATATATGAGAAACACTTCAAAGACACACAAATAAATAAAAATGATTCAATAAATAGTAATAATGTTGTTAATAAAGTAAAAAATTACTGATCCTTGGGTCTGTGATCTTAATCGACCATACCCACTATGACCTAAATCATAATGTCTCTGTATAAGGTGAAATCTCATGTATGTGTGTGTGCCCACATAAATTCATATACACAATCATATATATATATATATGAGTAATTTTCCATTTAATATAAATGGGATCACACCACAATCGGTCGATTGGTCCAAAATCCTAATCAATAAATACATTCATTTTCCAGTTCTATAAAAGTATATTAGTAAGATATGTCACAAAGTGGGATAATACTAATACTCTTTGGATCACCCATAATCAGCTCCAAACATAATAATTAATGATGTTGTGTATCAATGGAAAATCCTACAATGGTGGCATTGCATCAGTTATGGCTTACATGGGATGTATCAATTATCAGACCTTTGTGGGAAAAGGACCCAGTTCCATTGAACAAGGTTTCCTTGTTGATTCCATCGAGAACATACATATAAAAATATATAAAATATAGAACTACATGGGACTGTAACCATAACCTTTGAATAAGGAATCCACTTTGAGTCCAAAGAGAACATACATACAAATATTAGTATAATATTAACCTCAGTGTTCTTAGATAGAAGTACATTTACTAGACCATACAATTTAGGTCCATGAATCACATTGATGAAAAACCAAGTAAACAGTTCCAAACCATTAAACAATTTCATTGACAAACCCAAATTCCCCTCGTTATTACAATACTATGACAGCATATATATATATATATATATTAAAAATATTGATAATATTGATCCCATAAAGTACATCCCTATTATGTATCACATTACATTAGGATCATCAACCAGAATCCCTGAAGCACCTCTATAAATTATATCTCTATCCAAAGTAATTATATAGAAGAATTAATAACAGATTATGGGTGTATGAACACCTAAAACACCACTTTTCTCATATCCACTTGTTTCGAAAATCTTGGTATGGATTCTATAGTTACACCTACTACCTTCTCTACCCATGGCCCTAATGAACTAGCTCATGGTTGATCAAACATTAGAAAACACAATGGGCCCCTCATTTGAAAATACATCGTAGGAATCCTACCAGGGATCCTCAATGTCGTCACCTAATATATGAATCTCTATTTGGGTCTCTATATTAAGTAATTAAATGTTTGTATCATACAAAGTTTCCCTTAGGTCAGGTCATACAAGAAGGAAAACTATAAGGGACCCTCAGTGTAAGATCTTGACCTTAATCATTATATATTCTAGTATAATTATGATTTAATATAATTTCATCATTAAAAAATTATATTTATGGATTTTTGTTTTAGATAAATAGAGAAATTATTAAAAACATATAACCATATTTAACATGTTTAATCGTTTTCACAATATCAATTTTTCTATAAGTAAAATATACTTAAAATAAAACATGATTATTAATCCTCAGGATTTGTCAAAAGTTTCTTCATAACCTCGTAGTTGTTCTTACTCTACCGTAAAACATGTTAAAAAAATTTAAAACATTTGATGAGAAAAATAATCTTAGTGATGGATATAAGAAATTAACACAATTTTTCATTAAAAATAAGAAAACCCCTAAAAAAATTCATAAAAAACAAATAATTTTCATCTAAAAATAGAATCAATTTTCCATTAAAAATATCATTATTTAATATTGAAAAATTAAAATATTTCTATGAAAACTTTTTATCCATAATATAATATACATGGAGGGGCCATTGGGATCATCATTATATAACCATTACAAAAATCTATAATAACTTGATTAACCAAATGGATAACATAAAATATAATGATCCTAAGAACATAATCATTACCAAATGAATTGGAGTGATATTTAGGCACACCCAACATATAAGATATAATTGTCTCACCTATAACTACATTGTTTCACTCAACGTAAATAATTTTAATGGTCCATATCTTGAATAAAAATATTGAAAAAACTTTTAAAAACACATGAAATAAAAATTTTGATATCAAAATACCTTTTTTTAAATACATATTGAATTATAAATCTACACTCATCATAAATAAAAATAATATATCTAAAATGAACTATAAAAACTTATACAGTAATAATAGAATCCTTAAAGTTGTATAAAACCCATAAATTCCACTCATTCCATTTAATGTAAAAATTTATTTTATAAGTTTATAAATATAGTTGAAAGATGAACTTAAAAGAGGATTAATTCAATAAAAGTCACTTACTTATATAATTTAATTGAAGTGACTCTTTATACAATGAATATATTATCTTTATAGGATATAAATAAACATAAAAAATGTTAATACATATAATATACTAAAATATGATTTCACATGTAATCTGAGTAGGCCATTATAAAATAAGTAGAATTTTAACCAAATGGATTGAAATTAAGTTAATAAAATCCCTTACCTAAAGTCTGACTTGTCACATATGTCCTTTATCATTCAAAACAATAAACATATGATTATTATATAATTTATTAAGAACTTTTTCCAGATTTTTATTCGCATTATTTCAATTATTTATATATTATAAAAATTACTTTATTATTTTTGTTTCTATTAGACGTTTTGATGATATTCATTTCTTATGTCCAGAGTGACATATGTAATTTTACTATAGTTAAAGTGGTTATTAAAATAAATTCTGAAGAATAATATTAATTATAGAATTAAAATTTTTATACATACATTATAATTTTATATCTAACCATGAATAATTTTTATGAAAAAATAACTATGTTATAATCATGGAGAGGGTTGGATATACATATACATCACTAGAATTTTCATTTTTCAAAAAGAAATATTGAATGAAATTAAATATGATTTGCACTTTATAGAATGATCATAATGTCATAAATATAATATCAAATCTTATAATATACTTATATATATTATATATGTGATTTGGTGATTAAAAAAACACCTCACTTTGTAAAAGTGGTAGTCCACATGTATGAAAAAAATTGTTATCAATTTAATGCATAGGGAAAGATAATAATTTAGATGATATATTAAATTTAATGAATGATGAATATATCTTGAATATCATATCTAATTATTAATTACATATTTATAATCAGTATTGATAGACCATAATGGAAGATGAATAACATCAATTTGAGGGGTTGTATTCCACCATATACATGAAGAGAAATTATTTTCCAATTTGATGGAGGTGGATATGGATATATGTAATTACACTAGAATAATAACACCTAATAATATTTGTTATTTTATATTTTTTATTTTAACATTGTTGAAAAAGAATTTACATGTTGTTGGTGGAAATAAAACAAAATCATTTCATTAAAAATGATACTTCAAATTTAGATATACTTCATTAGTTAACCTCATATGAATTCTATGGCGAGTTTTCAACCAATACAAAGGCCTCTATAATTATGGTAGGTATTATATGAATGGATTTAGATAGAGGATGGATGAACCAAATGTTTTCTATTTACCTATAAATGAGAGGAATAGCTGCCCATTTTTAGTACATGGGAGGGGCACTATTGAAATTTCTCAAAATATTAAATTAATTTATAAAAAAATTTATATTAAAAATTGTTCCAAACATATTATTTTAGGATATTAGATGGTTATAGGTTGTAAAAACTCATTAATAATATTATAAATGTTTATACTATATTTCTAACCTTTTCATTTGATTGTAACTCTTATTTTACCCCATTAACTCATACCATGAAAACATTGTTTTTTGTATTAGGGGGTTATCATAATTACTATAAAAAACGAACAATTAATGGATAATGGATGGCATATTCAACCTTCTCCAAATAAATAACATGAATATAATATTTTTTATAATTTTAGGTTATTTTATAAATAATTATTACTATAATATATTCTAAATTTCAATTAAAAGGAATATTAATTATTGTTACTTTTATAATATTAATATGACAATTGTAATTCAATAAAAACATTTTTATTACTACCATATATTTTAAATATCATCATGAATATTTATTTATTAGACCAATTCTAACAAATTATATATTTTTTAATATTTCAATTATTGTTTTTTTATATTTCCATTAATAATATAACAACTACATTAGTTTTGGGTAAGAATTTATATAACCTATTTCTTCTGTAAAAAATAAAAATAAATTACAATGATGAAGATAATACTTTTATATTTCAAATGAGTATATATAGCCTAATATATAATCTATATAACCCAATATTAATAAATTTTTTGTTATTAAAAATTATGCTGGACATCTTTGACTTTTTTAAAACATATCTTTTAAATATCAAAATAACATACAAATGGAAATGAAAATACATATAAAGAACCATTAACACTTGTTTCTGAATAGTATTCACCTATAAAATAGGATCATGTATGTAGGAAATTTTATTGTCTTATCATGTTATTTTTATCCTCAATTATGTGATTTACTCTTCACCTTGGTAATAAAAATACCAAGCTTACGATTTTTTAGGACCCCATTCCCACAATGGGTACCCCTCTTGGGCCGGTAATATGATAATAGAGATAAATACCTCTGATTCCAACCTCTAGTAGGCCTCACATTAGCAACTAGTATCAGGGGTATAATAAACAGACCAATGAGAGGCATTTCACTCTAAGATAATACATACGAAAGATAGAGATAAGATAGACACCGACAAATTCATACTCAAACTAAAATAATAATTAAATCCCTTGTATACATATGTAATTTAATGTAAAACTACTACAAATGATTGGTAAAAATTGAATGTACTAAAGGAATGGTAATGATGGTAGGGACCATGAAGCCCTATCTGCTCCTGCAACCCCCAATTTAGTAGTAACCATATTGATCTCCAACATACTCTAAATGACATAAATAAAGTTTTAAATAATCTAGGATGAGTATAATATTATACATAGTAGGATTCTCCCCATAGATTCTTGTGGAAAAAGTAAATAAATCATGCTAAATTACAATGAAAATAAATTGATACAAACTCATCACCTAACCAAGTATACAATGTTTCTAACCACACCATGGGTAATATTACCATAAATCTCATACTATAGTATATAATATAATAAATAATTTCAAGGGTACCTCTTTACTACTTCCCATCTATTTTTCCACTTTTCCCCAACATCGCACATCCAGAGCATCTCTCTTCAAAAATTCTCTACCACAAACACCAGGGTGAAGCCCCACAACATGAACCTCATGCGTCAACATGCACCTCGTGCATCACACTACCACATCCATGTATGAAATGTAATAATATAGGTTTTAGGATACATGACATCTCATATAATGGATATCATATATAGGTTATTATACCACAACCCATCACAGCCCATACACTATATAAGTATCCTCATGCCACATAGCATATACATGTTATACCTATAGTAGTCCTTATCAAACTATATCTATGATATATGTGTGTGAAAAAACCAACAAGACACTACGTCCCTCTACAAATATATATGGGGAAATTTAACCATCATGCATACCAGCACAAGTAACTACCAAGAGAGGAGAGTAAAGCCAAAGGGGGTTGTTGGCCATCCATCCATTCATCGGGTTGTTATGGAAAACACCCCCCAGGGATCAGAATCCTCAGGGTCTTATTCTCCCAAATAGATAGGGTGGATTAGTATAAATAACGACAAAATTTAAGGGATATAATATATCTCACAAACACCCTATGTGTAAAAACAAGTCATAGACTCCACTACAACTATCATATATTGAACTCTTAGTGGCCACTGCTAAGACTAGATATCCTATAAGCACACAACCATTTAAAGATCTATATTAAGTTACATATCCCATTTTATTGGTTTCACATTATATTAATTAATTATTTAACAATTAATAAACAATTATAAAGCATCATTTACTCAATTATTTAAAAACATTACAATTTTCGATAATCCCATGAATTATAGAAAAGAATTTTAAGTTACCAAACAAAAGGGATCAAAATGGTGAGTAGATAAGCTACGTATCGAGTCCATTCCACCTACAGTAGGAGCATAGAACCATATATCCCCACGAAGGTAAACATGGAAAGAACATGGAACACCCCTTGTGTATTCACCTATTTTGGAAGGAAGGTGTTCCAGAGAATCATCCTCATGTATTGTGGAATGTAAAGTAAATAAATGAATAAAAAATTCATAACCAATAACATCCTCATTAATGGGTAAGACTAGTTTCAACCCTTTCCATCATCCATGATTCCCCCTCCCCCTGACAACCACATTTATAAACTAATACATCTTGTTACTCTAGGCATCAATTTATACAATAACCACTTGGCCTCCCTACCCCCACATACAACAAAATCCCTCCAGGCACATCCAAACCAATCTTATGTCAAGTTCAGGCCTCCCTGACCCCGCAACCACAAGTATCGTATCCAGAGAACATCACAAGAAGCATGAAAAAAACATAGTAATGAGCTCTCGACCCCATAGAAAGGCCTTCATATAACACACACAATGAGATCTCAGGGCTCTGAAGCATATGCATTCATCCTTTATAAGAAAAGGGGAAACCCATTCTCTACAACGAATTAAATTTAACACATAATCAATTATTATTCCATATTGAATTAAACAATTCATTATTGATAGGATCCCACTAGAGGAAACCTATGAAATAAGCTATCAAAAAATTATTTGATCAATAATTATAACATGCCTTTAAATGTTTTATCAATAATAACAAACATGATTCATCTTCATTAACCAATTAAATTAAACATTCTCACATTTATCAATTTGATTATCATTAATTTATAACAATAACAATCAGATTCATTAAACATACCAATTTATTATTTAGACAATTAATTATAAATTAATTATGGATTTATGTTATTTATGTATTTCCGCCAATAATGACATGATTGATCAATTAAGGTATATATATCCATCTATGTAGAAAAAAAAGAGGCAAAATGTTACCATGGTATAAAGAAAAAACATCGCTATGAGATTGATACAAATTATTTAATATATTTTATATAAATATAGGTTAATTTCATTGTGATACAATGGTCTAAATCATGATAACTATACAGTTTCACTTAAGTAAATAGATAATCCATGAATCAGCTACCTCAAAAGGTTGATGACATTATTTACACAAGAATGGATCAAAGAAATAGATCATGATCACCACTCCCATAAAAACTGCATCCACCCAAGGATGTCGTGACACAACTGCACCAACCAACCTCCAAGAAAAAACCATTAGAAACATGAACATCATACGCCATCTCATTGAATGAAGAAACATAAGTAAATATATCGAAGAAACCTCAAGAATATAGGTATATTAGTCCTTATATCGAATACGTATCACTATAGAATAAAAGAGGGAGCTATGGATTGTTCCTTGATGAAGGAATCCCCAAAACACTGATGAGAGGGTTGCCGGGTCCCCCGGGGTTGGGGGATAGCCACTACAACCATAGTTGTTGAAAAAAACTAAGAATCTATAAAACACATATAACATAAATTTTTAGGTCATTACACAACGTGTAATCCCCTTTCCGGATGTGTAATGCCTTAAGTTCGAGTTCCTCCAAAAAAATGAACCACCTTAATTAACTATTTTATTTTTCAGAAAATGATGTATATCACAATGTGAACCCTTATTTCATTCCATGAAACAACATTTGAGACAAGATATCACATTGTCTAATATATTTACACAACCTGTAATCTCCCTTCCAAGAATTTACTTAACTGGTCTTCACCAAACATCTTCTATTCAACCTTCGAGCACCTAGACCATTAGAAACACGCAATGGGTTGATCCGCATGGATCCAGTCCCTTACATCAAATACCACTAAAAACATTCTTAACCATAGGAATTCAAAACCATCCTAGAGAAGAAACAAAATGGGGTCATCTGAACAACCTCCCCTTGAGATACTCCCCAAGGGTCTTCCCACCAAAGGAGCTCAAACGCTTCATCAAATATACAATGAAAAAAATGAAAAACAAATACAACCACCTCATAACCACTCTCCCAAGGAAGGTACCACTTGAATGAGAAAAACACACCTTGAGAAACAATAGAAATAAATATCATAAAATGAATGGATCTAAAAAACAACATGGGCAAAATTTCAAGAGAATAATTAAACATAAAACAACTCATGGTACTGAGCACATATCAATGACTCATGTTCCATGTACACTACTCCACACCACCATGTCACCACATGACACGAACCAAGGGGATTGAAAACCCACAAAACTTCTTCTATTTGTGATCCTAGATCACTACAAGACACTCCTTTAATGAGACATCATCATTATCCTTGATGTCACCCCAATAAATGATGTGAGATTGATAATGAATATAATGATGGAACTGCAACACATTAAAAACATCATGTAGTTTCAACATTTAGGGGGTGAATTTCTATCCAACAGGAAACCGATCCAACACAAGAAAACAAATTGAAAGGCCCAATATCATCGGAGAAAGATTACTTGCATGTCCAATCATTCTCTTCCCGTGATGGGGATATAAATTTATAAATGTGTGATCCCCAACGATAAACTCAATAGGTCTCCTACTATGATCAGAAAATGAATTTTTAAAATCCTTTCTACCTTCTTCTGCTCAAAAATCACCCAAACCATCTATGTTATACTATTTACAATTTTTAGAACAAGAATTAATGACTTTCATTTCCCAATCAAACAAAACAGATAATGGAATTATTGGCCATACAGGGCTCTAAACGGCTCTATACTTCTGGTGGAGTGGAAAGAAATTCTGTAAGAAAACTATACCAAAGGTCAGTTCGTCATCCATGAACCTCAAAAATCCAAGACATAAGTGTGAAACATATATTCCAGAGTCTTGATGGTTCATTCTTTCTAACCATCAATATATGGAAGAAAAAAGTTCTAAGGAATATATGATAACCAAAAGAATTTTAGAGACCTCTTTACACCCTGGTGGTAAAATGAGGATCTCAATCAGAAATAGCCATGCTTAGAACTCCATGGAGTCTTTACACCTTTTCTAGATACTACATTGATAAAACCTCCAAGAAAAACAATTCCTTGATCTCTATAAAGTTGTATGATTACATCATACAATCCTCTACCACCAATACAGCATCATAGTCTCCTTGAGAATGAGGTAAACCAGGCACAAAGTCCATTAAGATGTCCTCACACCTCCCCTAAGGAACATCTAATGGTTGGAGCATAGAATTGAGAACATTGTTCTTGACCATCACATTTTATAAGACCAAAAATCAAGAAAAAAAATCTGAAACTGCATAATTCAACCTAAGAAACAAAAACTAACACGTTAATGTTCGATATATCTTTTCCAGTCTATGATTCACTACTAAGGGATAACTATGGAACTCTCTGAGAACCATATCACACGAAACCAAAGGAACGAAAATCCTTTTGTGAAAAAATATATAGTGTTGTTGATCCTCATACCACCCATCAAGGGCCTCTCTATAGACCAATCAGGCTCGCCAAACCTCCACAAAAAATCCCCCAACTAGAACTCTTTAACCTGGTTCCTGAAAGATGAATACACTAGTATCTAAAAAAGACATCCTCTAGCCCCATCTTCTACCATATCCTAATGTAATTCTAAAATCACTTCAACCACTCTCTAAGAGTCAACTGATACACACACTACATCATTGTGTGACTTCCAAATCAATACATTAACCAATAAATTCCCCTTTTTCAGACATATACAAAATTTCAATGTTGTAGTTCTATAAGAAGTCCATCCAAAAACATTGTCACAAATTCATGTCACACGAGGAAAAAACATAACTCAGTATATTATGATCGATGAGGACCCTGAAAAGATCTTAAATGAGGTAATATATCTATAACATCAAGGAAATCACCACATCCACTAACTCGCGATCATGGGTGGCATAGTTACATCTTTGGGGATGCAACTACCGAGACCCATAAGAAATTACTGATCTCTACTACATTATAACACAACCTTACCCCATATATGAGACATCCCAGAAACCATATAACTAAACTTCTTCTATTGGAAAACAATGAATCAGAGCACTAAATGACTTCTCCTTGAGATGCACAAAAGATTCCTCACACAAATCAGTCAACAAGAACGCCTAATCCTTTCTGTTCAATGATTTTACAGATGTCTGAACCTAATTGAAATGATCTAGGGACCTCTTGTAATATCCTATAAGCCCGATTAATCTCCACACATGTGCCATTGTCTTGGGGAATCTAGAGACACAAATGATTCTACATTTGATTCAACCATATATACTCCTTTCTGGGAAAGAACATTCCCCATGAAATGGACTTCTTGTGACCTAAACTCATACTTTGAAAATATAACACCCCAATATTTCATAGTAAGAAAAGTTCTTTATAGTAATTCAATGTCTTTTGCTACACGCAACACCGAGTTTGAGTGCACCACAACTAACCAAACATGCTGTTAAAAACTGGGTCATGAATAGTATTAACTGAATTTTAAATTTTATATACTCTATATAATTTTAGAATCAATATTATGTGTTTCTTAGAGAAAATATAAGAACAAATTCCATTCATTCAAATTAAAGAATTTTTTTTTTCAAAAAATGAAAATTTACCACCATCTAATGAAAACCCCTTTTTAAAAACATTATTTCCCACTTTTATATATGCAATTTAAGGAAATTAAATTATTCTTTAGAATCAAGACATAAAAATTTATTTTTTAAAAAAATTTGGTACTTTTCTGATAACATTCATATTTTGATTAATACTGAAAAATACTAAATTTTAATTGAAAACAAATTTTTTATAGAAATAATTTATAGGGTCAAATAATTCATTTAAAGGGTTTCGAAGTATAATTATATTATATTATTTTCATTTTATATAATTTAGGTCATTATATGTAATTTTACATTTAAATTTGACAAAAACTCAAGTCAATCCTTTGATAGTTTTTACATTATAAAAACCCACTTTTCAGCTTTGACAAAAGGAATTAATTTTACATAAACTAATTATAATTAAATTGTTTGAATTTGATAAAATATAAATTATTTTTGAATTCAGAATTTTCAAATATTATATTGGTGAAATTTTGGACTTTTTCTGAAAACATTCAATTGTTGATGAATAGTGAAAAACACTACGTTAAAGTTTAAAACCGGCATTTTATTTTAAATATATATATATATATATTATTTATATTTATTTTCCATAAATAGATATATAAAACCTATATAAGTTCAATGTAATTAATTGGAGTAATTTTATAATAAAATTAGATGTATAAAATTTTATTGGTCATTTTACCAACTTTTACCCACCTTCTATGAGCATTTACAAATTTGCATAAAATATAATTTTATCACTTTTGTTAGTAAAATTTAAATAATATTAGGGACATGGTTGATATATTTATGTAAAATTTTGTTCAATAAGATGAAAATAATTTTTGGTGAATAGTAGGTTTTGACTTTTATTTATCACGGTTAAAAGTAAATCCGGTAATTAAGGGTAAAAATGATATTATTATTATTACCCTAACACATGTCTTAATTATATTGTATAATTTTAATTCATCCAAAAAACCCTTAGGAATAAAATATTATCCTATTTGGTCCTCTTGGATTAGATTAAGAGATTTATTATTATTTTAATTAAAGAAGAGTTAAAAGAGTTAAATTCAATGATTAATAACTAAACAATTTTTAATATAGAGATATACACAAGATAAATTAAACTATAAATATTAATTAGAAAGATAAGAATATTTACTAAATATTGGTATTTTGTTTATAATTTTTTGACACTAAATAATTTAATTTTTTTATGAAACAATGATGAGACGTTAATTACATTATTAATGAAAGATTAAAATAAATGATATTATAAAGATCCAAATAATTTTATTTTGAGACTTTTGATGAATTATACTAATTTTATACGATAATATGACATTTAAGGTATGATTGAATAATTTTTTTGCAAAGTAATCATACTATTTTAATTTTTTAAAAATCAAATACTAAATAATGTCAAAATTTACATAAATGAATTATTAAAAAAAATACAAAATTATTTGTTGATATAGTATTCATAACAATATAAACATCAAACAAAGGGAATAAATAAAATTATATATTTAACTAATTTACCACTTTAGGTTCTATTGGAATATTAGAGTATGTTTATTAATCATTTAGAATAATAATACAAGAAGATGTGGTAAAAGTTAATCTGTTTAACTAAGAGTTAAATCTAAAATATAAGGTTAAAATAATATCCTAAACATGTCTAAATCCACTCTTTTGATATATTTTCGACCCATATCCACAATATATTTTAAATATATCATTCTGGATCCATTAGAAACTGGAAATTGCTTTGTTATAAAATAATATTTCAATGTTTTCCTAAAGTTACCCTCACCTCTATTATTAAAGGGTACTTCCTCTTCTCTTAATTCCACACCTCCAAATCCGTTTTTCTCGCCCAACCCCTGAACAAATATCCTCACAAATTCTCTCACATAAACCAAGAGTCCATACATTAAACATAAATCCAACTTAAGAATCCCTTTTGATCAACTCAAAAGGAAACACCCGAGGAAGAGATAATAATTTCACCACCCTCTTTCAATTTCTTTTCTTATTCCACTTCCTCTTTCTTTTTTGATCCCATACCGAAATAATAACTCTAGTACCTTATAAATTATGTGATGTTATTATAAATATTTTACACCATATTCATTATTATTTCCATCCAATTAATGACAAAGTCACCATACATGTGTTTGTACGGCTTACCGCCTCCACGTCGTGGTGTAGTTTGTTATTCAAAAACATTATTATTTAGATGCATATAATAATGAGTATAACTGATGTATATAATAAATATTACATGATAATTATTTTTTTATATATGATATACCATCAAATTACATTTTATTTTACATCAATATAATGATATTGTTGCTCGTGCGTACGTACGGATTACCATCTCCACGAACACGATGAGATTCATTCCCCGTCCTAATCATTCAAGAATAATTTTCATTTTATTATTCAAAATAATGTTTAGTAACATAATAGAATTATTTATATGAATAATATAAATCATATCCATAAAAAATATGGCTTACATAACTATGCATATAACGGAAAACGAATCAGTTAACACTTGAAACGATGATACTACTGAAATAATATCAACAAAGCAATATTTGAAGATCATATATCATATCATATTTTTGTATTTGGTTCATTTATAACATAAAATCAATTATTTAGTCACAATACCAGAGGATAACCTAACCTATACTGAAGAAACGTACCAGGTGAGGGGTTTCTAATCACGCTTTTAATTCTGTGAGATTTCCATTGTTTGCCACTAATTTATTGCATGTGGTGTTTTGTGTACTTCCATTTGATATATATTATCGTTATTATATTTATATTAATTGTATTATATGACTCAATTTTTGGTTATTAACCTTTATTTATATGACGTGATTGATTACAACATGGTAAGGGGTTTTCAGCTCACTTTTATTCACATGGGATTCATGCTTTATTTTCCACTATTATCTTTTGTATTGTGTATGTACTTCCCAAGATTGAATTTTTTGTATAATATAAAGAAATTTATGGATATTTACATCATCATTGGATGATCCTTATTTCATGTGGAGTATGTTTCTTATGTTACCAAATCGGTAAGGTGATTTTGAATCTCAATTTCCACTCATACAGTTTTACGCAAACTTTATTGATTACATTACTCCAAAATTATGTGTGAAATAACTTTTTATTTACTTATGTAGTAATTTACACTCCTTTGTGTGTGTATATACTTTTGATACACATAATAACCCCAACTAGTAAATTCTCAAGTCATCAATACAAACTTGATAAGAGTAATTTTAACTCAATTTCTATTCCTTGAGTAAAACATCTAATTAATTGGTTTTGTTTTTAAAAGAATATGTGTGAATTTCTTCTGATTGATTTACACTGAATAAACAATCATATTGAGTTTATTTATATTTTTCACACAAAATTAGGTCATTGATTTATCCTTAACCTAATTATATGGTCTTTATAATGGAATTCATTTCAACATACATTTCATTGAGACTTCTTTGTTCTTATGTACCAATTCACTTTTATTTGGTGTATATACTGTACTTTGAAAAAGTATATCATGAATCACATTATTCTCATGATATTATAATTTTTTTATTACCTCAATTATTTTTATTCAAGCATCTCTCATTAGGTTGGGAACTCTAAATAAAACATCATTTTAAATGTTTTAAAAAGTTATTCTTCAAAATCATTCTCATTAATGTCCATGTTTTTAAAATGGTTTTAAGGTTTCATTTGTATGGAAATTAATGTTTTAAAATTGATATTCCATTTAAAATATTCAAATTGGTATGGTACACTTAGATTGAAATATCTATTTTAAATATCTTCATGACAAATATCGACACTTTTATATGTTTTCATGAAAAAGGGGGATATTTCTATCAAATAGTTTTGATGATTATTTTCATCTATGTTAATATCCATGAATATTCTCAATTTAAGTTAATGTATTATAATACAATATTCTATATTGTATTGAATGAGCTATTTTTTACGGTGGATGTGCTATTTTTATACCATTCATGGTTTATGGTTAATGTATTAACATTTGGTATGCTAGTTTTAATACAAATGTTTAGATTCTGTTTCACAACATCATATGAGAATTAATTGGACTTTATTAGTGACGGGTGGAGCCTGCTATAGCTTCTCAATGAACCGATAGGTCTCCTGAGACAAACTAAAGTCTTCTCACAAGGCCTTTTCAAAATCTAAATTGTAGTCTTGGAACAAGGCCTTCATTATGTGGTTAAGAAGTCTGGAATTATTCATTCTATCATTACGGAATAGGCTATTGATATTACATGTGATTATTCAACTAGTAAAATATAAATGTGAATAATTAAATGGGATTATTTTATTTATTGTTGCCATATTATGCAAAAATTTCAGTTTAAAATGATTTTGTTCTAGTCTCATACATCGCCTTAAATGATTATTCTTATTTATGACAGTTTTTGTTATATTTTAATCCTTAATAAGCATCATAGCACAACCCTTTCTTATGATTTATTTTTTCCAGGATGAAAATTAGTATATTATGATTAACATATAGAAATTGGCTAAGGGATATAAGAGTTTTCAAATGGGACACAATGTTGTTTTTTAATTTTAAGATGTAATGTAAAATTTATGTATGTATCTAGTACATCCAAGGATACTAAACTGAGCATTTATTCAGGACATGATTCCTTGTACGAGGCCAATTTTATGTATTAATTCACCATTTATGGGTAACTAGGGTCGAGGCATTACATTTGGTATAAGAAGAAGTTTAGTACAAACCTTGGAAGCTAGATTTAAAAAAAACTGATTAGACTACATTGCCCTAAGATTGACAATAAGGATTAGTATAGAAGAACATCCAAAAATTTTCGTAATGTAAATATTATGTGGGTTTTCCAAGAAATACATCCATATATGGATACGAGCCGGTAGAGGCGACTCTAGAACATATGTACCTAGGAGGGAAAACTCCGAAAAGGAGTTTCAGGATTGACACGGGGTATCCTGGTACATGACAAAGAGCCTTGATTCACTCTTGGTTACAACACTCTTGGGGGATATACTTAGGATAATTAATATTTTCATTAAAAACTCTTTTGAAGGATTTTAATATAAGATGAGAATAAATAACCTTGTTTAATCCAAATGTGTTTTAGACTGAAAATAAGTTGTTATGATTTTCTCTAAATGATTTTATGACTCACATTATGCTTTTTTGTGTTAGTCAATGGCTGGATTCCAAGGAATTCATTGTAACATTGAAGACGGCGTACAACATGGGAACAATAGTGGAATTGATAAAAGAAATGGAATGTAAATAGGTGTAAAAGATATCATGTTCTTGCCAAATCAGTTTTCCAAAAATATGATCAATGACATATAATTTAACCAACTCCTGAACTCAAAAATTAAGAGAAAGGCGGTGAATGATAAGAGCTACTGTAGTGGAGACCATGGAGAAAAGAAAGATCAATTTACATCATACAGAAAATGTCAAAGGAGACACCTAGGAAAGTGTCTCAGTGGAATAGAGAAATGCTTTATGAGTGGGAAAGAAGGACATAAAGTTAAGAATTGTTCAGAAAAAAGAAAGAGGACAATATAAGAAAAAAAATGTTCCTAAGAATCCAATTATAGTCATTTTACATAAATGTAAGGGACCTTTTCAATACGTGAGTCAATTCCATATTCTATAGGATAACCTATAAGTTAAGGAAGATCCTATGTGGAAATAAATTGATGGATAAATGTTTAAAATTATGGGATTACATTGGAAGACTGTTCTCTTGTATGTGTAACAATGTAGTTTATTATGTGAAAAATCTATTTGAGGATGAATAATCTTTTCTGTTGTATATATTGTTATAAAGAACCATTTGGGTTTATATAATCCTTGAATTCGAGGAAATTGCAAGTTATTAATTTTTGGGATTAAAATGAGAGGTATGAGATAGAAATTGTGGTTAAATTATGTTATGGTTATTTTAATGAATCTATATCATTTTGGTAATGTTATAAAATATTGTTTTTGAAAAAGTACAATGTGCAGACCGTGTGATAATCCATCACGTCAGACAAAGCTGTGGGAATCAAACCCAAAACTAGAGTGCAATTATGATTTTTCACCTACCACTGGACAACATGAAGTCCATTGTTAGTGTGACTAAGTATTTTTAGTAAAATGATTTTTTTCTCAATAATATGTTGATTGGGGATCTTATGTCATATAAAATTTATATCCTTAGAATAGTAAAATGATTTTGTGATTAAGTGATAAATGTTATTTTGGAAGACGTTTGATCTGTTGGGAACACTTTCTTCATAAGGAAAATATAATAATATGGGATTTCATATGATGTGTAATGGAGTATTTTTATTTATGTTTTTATTGAGGATTTTTATTGATTTGGGTTATCTGTGGAAATGATTAACCTATCGTGGAGAATAAGTGATTAGGATAATTACTTTTAAGTATCTGACTTTATGAGAAGTCGATGTTATTTTTAGTTACAATTTAACATAGAAAACTATGTAATCAAATTCGCCTATGTTTTGGGTTTCAATATTAGTTTGGATTATAAGAAAGCATTTTAAGGACAATTTATTTATTTAATGGTATTTATTGATCTTTGGGTATTGTTGAATTAATTTTAGAAATTTTGATTTTTATTTCTTTCTCTAAAGGATTATCATTTTGGGGATCATCTGAACTAGTACTAACAATTTTAGTTTTGGTTAATCTATAAAGACAAGGGAAATATATAGTTTTTCCTTTCTCGGTCATATGATTCTCTAGAAGCTGATTCTAGCGCTTCAGGTGTGACAAGTAATCTTGAATACTCATCGTTTGAAAAAAAATATGGGTTAGAGGTAGACATTTTTTAAAGGATGAAACTATAGATAAAAATTAATTATATCTCTTTATGTTCTTAGTAATTCTCATAAATAGATTTCTCAACTTTATGAAATGGAACTTAAATTAAAAATCATTATCCGTTGAATTTTCCTACTGGGAAACTAATGGCCATTTATCCAATCATAGGTTTTTGGGTTTCTTGTTGTTAACTTTCTCATGATTATGATTTCTATCACTCTCCATCAAAACTTGACACTTAGTTTTTCTTTTATATCAATGTTTTCCTACATGGAATCTTAGTATGGGTTATCTCGGGTGACCTTTTTACTTTTCTTTCTTTCTTTTAAATAAATTGTTTTATTCACTCTTTTTCCAATGTGGGACATTCAATTATGTTCCAAATACCAATTTTAAAATTTTGAGGATTCAATTTCTAAAAGGGGTAAGAATTCAACACCCCAAGATAATATAGTAAGTTATTTTCATTAAAGTAATTAAATAGCTTGTGTTACACGCAACACAGAGTTCTAGCGCACCATGACTTACCAAACATACCTTTCAAAAAGGGGTTATGAATAATATTAACTGAATTTTGAATTTTATATACTCTATATAGTTTTAGAATCCATATTTTGTGTTTCTTAGACATAATATAAGAACAAATTTATTTTTTCAGATAAAAGAATTAATTTTCAAAAAATAAAATTTTACCACCTTCAAATGGAAGACTGTTTTTAAAACCAATATTTGACACTTTTATATATTAAAATTATTTAAATTAAATTCTTATTTAGAATCATGACATAAAATATTATTTTGAGTAAATTTTTTGTAATTTTCTGATAACATTCATATTTTGATGAATACTGAAAATAATAAATTTTAAATAAAAACAAATTTTTTAATCGAAATAATTTATAAGGATAAATTAAGAATTTTAAGGGTTTATATGTATAATTAGATTATATTTTTATCATTACTATTTAAAACATTATAAGTAATTTCACATTTAAATTTGACATAAACACAAGTCAATCTTTTGATAGTTTTAACTTTCTAAAAAACCCGCTTTTCGGTTTCGACAATGGGAAGTCATTTTAAATTAACTATTTCAAATTATATGTTTTTAATTTGGTAAAATAGAATTAATTTTTGAATTTGGATTAACAAAATTATCTTAGGGAGAATTTTTGGTATTTTTTTGAAAACATACTATTTTTGATGAATAGTGAAAAGCACTATGTTATAGTTTAAAACTGACGTTTTATTTAAATAATTATTTATATTCTTTAATTTTATTTTTTAAAATAGTTATATAATTCATATATGAGTTCAATTTAATTCATTAGAGTCGTTTTATAATAAAATTATATGTATAGAAGTTTATTTAAGTTTTTAACGTCTTTTATCCACCTTTTAGGAGGATTTGCAAATTTGCATAAAACATAATTTTACTGCTTCTGTGAGTTGAATTTCAAAACTATGAGAGGAATAGTTTACATTAGTATGTAAAATTAGATTTAATAAGGTAAAATATTTTTTTGTGAATAGTAACTTTTTCCATTTATTTACCACGGTTAAAAGTAAATAAGGTAATTAAGGGTAAAAATGATATTATAATTACCAAAACACATATCCTAATTCTATTTCATAAGTTTAATTGGAAAAAAATCAACCTTATAAATAAAATATAATCCTCGCTGGTCCACATGGATTAGATTTGGACATTTATTAATATTTTATTTAAAGAAGAGTTAAAATAGTTAAATTCAATGGTTAATTACCAAACAATTTTTAATATAGGGTTATAGAAAAAAATAAATTCTACTATAAATATAAATTAGGAAGATAAAATGTGTAATAAATAAACGTATTTTATATATAATTTTTAGCCATTGAATAATTAAAATTATTTATGACACAATGATGATGCAATAATTACCTTATTAGTGAAAGATTAAAATTATTGATATTATTAATATACAAATAAATGTAATTTGACACTTTTGATTAATTACACTAATTTTATAGTTTAATATGAAAATTTAGGGTTGATTAAATAAATGTTTTTCTAATAATCATTCTGTAATGATTTTCACAAAAACCAAACACTAAATATCATCAAAATTGACATAAATTGTGTTTTTTAAAAATACTATATTATTGGTTAATATAAAATTACTAAAAATATAGGGTTCATAAAAATGGCTTAAATAATATTATATATGTCATTAATGAACATCTATAGATTCTCTAGGAAGTTTAGTGTTTGTTATATAACCATATAGTGTAAGAATACAAGAAGACACAGTAAAAGTTAAACAATTTAACTACGAGTTAAATATAAAGGATAAGGTTAAAATGGTAATCTAAGAATGTCTAAAACCTATTTTTTGAGAGTTTTTCGACCCATACCCACCTTATCTTTGAAATAAGTCAATTTGGAGCCATTATAATCCCAAAATGATTTTATTATAAAATAATATTTCGAGGTTTTTCTAAGGTGACCCTCGCCTCTCTTATAAAAGAGTACATCCCCTTCTCTTAATTTCACACCAACCAATCCTTTTGGTTTGGCCAAACCCTGCCCAAATATCCTCTCAACTGCCCTAAAATCCACCTAGAGTCCTTACTTTGATCATAAATCCCACCTATTGAGGTTTTTTGATAAACTCAAAAGAAAACTCCCGAGGAAGAGCTAATAATTTCACCGCCATCTTTCAAGTTCTTTTCATATTCCACTTACTATTTCTTTTTTGTTTCCATAATAAAATAACAACTCCAATACCTTCTATATAGAGTGATGTTATATGGTACAACCATATTTGTTATTCTATCCATCCTATAAATGACAAAGTCACCATATGTGTGTACGTACGGCTTACCGAGTCCACGTCATGGTGTAGTTTGTTATCCAAACACTTATTCATTGGGATGGGTATAATAATGAGTATAACAGATGTAAATAATTAATATAAAATGATAATTATTCTTTATATTTGATATAACATGCAATTACATATGGTTTCACCATCAATATAATGATATTGTCGCTCGTGCGTACGTAGGGATTATCGTCTCCACGAACATGATGAGATTCATTCCCCATCATAATCATTCAAGAATAATTATTATTTTATCATTAAAAATAGTTTTTATGAACATTATATGATTATTTATATTAATCAAATACATAATATCCATCACAAACATGGATTACATAACCATTCATATAAAGGAAAATGAATTAGTTAACACCTAAAACGATGATATTACAAAAATATTATTAACAAATAAATATTAGAAGATCATATATGATATCATATTTATGTATTAATATCTATTATAATTTAATAACAATGATTTCAACATTATAATAGATTTTAACATACCCTATTCTAAGGAAAAGTAAATGGTAAAGAGATTCTTATCTCACTTTTAATGTTGTGATATTTCCATTGTTCGCCATGAATTTATTTCATATAGTCTGTTGTGCACTGCCATTTGATATATATTATCATTATTATCTTTTTATTCATAGTATTATGTGACTAATTTGGTTGTTTTTAACTTTCTTTCATATGAATTTATTGATAGCAACATGGTAAGGGGTTTTTATATCCCTTTTATTCCCGTTAGATTCATGATATATTTGCCACTAATACCTTTTGTGTAGGGTATGTACAGCCCATGATTGTATGGTTTTCATAATATAATTTAATTTATGGGTATTTACATCATCATTGGATTATACTTATTTCATGGGGTTTATGTTTCGTATGTTACCAAATTGGTAAGGGAATTTCATATTTCAATTTCCACTCATTTAGTTTTACACAAACATCATTGATTACATTACTCCATGATTATGTGTGAAATCACTATTTATTTAATTATGTAGTAATTTCCACATCCGTTTGTGTGGATTTAAATTTGATACACATAATCAATCCACTGATAAATTCTCATTACATCGATTTAATCTTGATAAGAGTAATTTTAACTCAATTTCTATTCATTGAGTTAAACATCTAAGTCATTGGTGTGGTTTTTAAAAGAATATGTGTGAATGTACTTGGATTGATTTACACTTAATATCCAATCATATTGAGTGTATTTATATTTTTCACACATAATTATGTCATTGATTTATCCTTAGCCTAAAGATAATGTCTTTATAAAGAATTCATCTCAACTTACCTTCTATTGAGACTAATTTGTTGGTATACACCAATTCACTTTTATTTGTTGTATGTACTGTACATTGACAAAGTATATCATGAATCCCATTATTATCATGATATTATATAGTTATGATTATCTCAATTATTTTTATTAATGAATCTATCATTTGTTTAGGAACTCTAAATAAAATATCATTTTAAATGTTTTTAAAATTTATTCCTTTAAATCATTCTCATTAATGTTCATGTTTTCAAAATGGTTTTAAGGTTTTATTTATATGGACAATAATGTTATAAAATTGAAATTATTTTTAAAAATTTCAAGGTTGTATTGTACACTTTTATTCAAATATCTATTTTAAACAGATTCTTGATAAATATTGATACTTTTAAATGTTTTCAAGAAAAAGGGGTATATTTCTCTCAAATAGTGTTGATGATTATTTTCATCTATGTCAATATCCTTCATTATTCTCAATTGAGATTAATTAATTATAATAAAATCTTCTGTATTGTATGTAATGAGTTATGTTTGACTGTGGATGTTCTATTTTTATACCATTCATGGTTTGTGGTTAATTTATTGACCTTTCATATGCTAGTTTAAATACGAATGTTTAGATTATGTTTCACCCCTTTATATGAAGAATGCATTGCACTTAGTAAGTGGCGGGTGGACCATGTTATAGCTTCTCGTTGCATCGATAGGTCTCATGAGACAAACTACTGTTTTTTACAAGGCCTTGAGAAAATATTATTTGTAGTCTTGGCATAAGGCATGGACTATGTGGTTATGAAGTCTGGCATTATGAATTATATCATTATTAAATTGACTATTGATATTAGAAGTGATTATTCGACTAGTAGAATATTCACGTGAATAAGTAAATAGAATTATTTGATTTATCTTTGCTATATTATACTGAAGTTTAAGAATAAAATGCTTTTCTTCTTTTCTTATAAGTTTACATAAACGATTATACTAATTTATGACAATTTCTTCTATATTTTTATCCTTACTGAGCATCTAGGCTCTCCCCTTTCATATGTTTTATTTTTCTATGGATGCAATGAAGTATATTACAATTAACTGGCATGAATATGCTAAGAGATATAAGAGTGTACAACGGAGACACAATGTTTTTTTTTAAGATTTAATGTAATATTTATGTATGTGTCTTATAATTCCAAGTCTACCAAATTGATCGGTCTTTCAGAACATGATTCCTTATATCCTGCCAATGTTATGTAATAATGCACTCATTCAAGGTGACTAGGGTTGGGGTGTTACAAAAAAAATCCAAAATTGTTGTAGTTAACAAAGAACTCCCAAAATGGAGTTCATATTCTCCTCACGCTCCTCCTTAGACATGGAGTACACAATGATGGTATCAATAAAGACTTCTATGAAATTTTTGATGAAATCGCGGATCAAAGTGTTCATCAACCCCATGAACACATCTAGAAAATTCATTACACTGATAAACACCACAATGAACTAGGAATTCCCATGATGACAATAGAAATTTGTCTTAGTGATATCCTTATCCTTTACAAGCATCTGATGATGTCCTAAAAACAAATTGATCATCAAGAACTAAAAGGTACCCTTTATTTCATCATATAAAACATCAATCCATGGAAGGGGATATTGGTTCCTCATTAATGCTCTTTTGAAGCAATGATAATTAATAAACACCCTAAAACAAACATAATCATTCTTTAATAAAAAAACAGGTCCACACCATGATGTCATAATTGAATGAATAAAAACACACATTCACAGATCAAAAATCTATATTTGTTGCTCTCACAACACATAAGGTTCCATTCAATACAGAGACATCAAGATACGAGACATTATTTTCTGTAGTTCAATCTCAAACTCAATCTCTCATCGTGGGGTTAATGCTACAACAAATTCTGCAAAGATGTCATGGTACACATCTACGACCCTCCAAAATGAAAACTACTGAACCATCGATCAATTCAGAATCATCTTAGTCATCAAGGATAATAACTAAGAAACTCGTATCTAACCCATCTGAAGGTCTCGCATGCTAAAAAACATTATAAGATATCCATAAGCATCGAAGAACACCACCTGTATCCAAAATAAATAAACAATATCCTACACCAAATACAACCAATCCACTCCATAGTTGATATCATATGTTTTTATTCATATTCATTGGAAATCTAACATAGAGTTGTGCTAGCCCAGCACTAGCTCACAGTCTCTACATACTTCATACTAGTCTGCTTAGCCACTAACTGGCATAGTGAACACCAAGGGAACTGTAAGAATCTCTAAATAATGTCCGAAATATTGGAAAAGGGTTACTGATATGAAGGATTGGGTCACTCTGGAATCATAAATTTCATACACCCATGTAGAAAACATGAAAAGGGCACCTCAAATGACATCTAGATTACCTAGAGCACGGAATGCGAAAAAATGAAGCTAACCACGACATGTTCGATCGACACTCTGGCCTTACTGATGACCACCTCTATAATGGAACTCTTCTCTCTAATGATGGGTAGCATCCAAGGGTTTTCATCGACATTCCCCATCTTCACTCTACAGATCATAAACTGGTGCAAATTGTTGCTGCTGCTTTGGCTAGAACTACCTCGATGAAGGAATCTAAAGCATAACACATGACGCATACTGACTAGTTAGAATGTCCAGGCACTCTCGCTGCTAATAAACTCATCCTCCATAAGAAAAATAAGATTCCAAATCCTTTATCATTGGCACTAGAGCTACAATCCCAAGGGAAACGAGACATTTAGGACACGGACCTACCCCCAGCTAATCAGAAACTCTTCTTCCTAGAAAACCAAGAACCACATACAACATCTCTTCTTTGTGATGAATCATGATGAGTCCCCTCTCACGATGATCTGTTTCTGGATAATTTCATCTCAATGACCTCTTCCCTATCTAGAACCTCGAGATATGTAGTCAGCATAAATTGGTTTTCCAATTTCTGGATCTCTGGACACAAACCCTCCTTGAAATGCCTCACCCTAATCTCCTCATCTAGAAATAGTTCCAAGGCATATTACAGAAGTTTTCTATTGTGAATCCTGAATTCATGCATGTTGTAGCTCCCCTATTGATGGGTAAAAATCTCCTAGAGATTGTCTTCCATCAAGGTCGAAGAAAGATACTCATCTATGAATTTATCTCAAAACACTTCCCATGAGACCACCAACTCCTCACAATCCCAGAAGATCATGAACCACCACTGCCTCACTACCCCATGCATCATCAACACAACCAACACTACCCAGTGTTAATTCCAATAATTAATCGAACAAAAATCTATCTCATCCTACTACAACTAGTATTTTGTGACTTCATCTGAAACAGAGCCATCATGCTTCTATAGGCTCTGACATAGAAACTCTCATAGTGTTCTTCTCCAAGTGTCATCTTCATCAACCTCTAATATATTGAAATATTCTTGGCACAACATGCTGAACATCATCCATGGGTACATGATTAGGATCTTGATTTGGAGTCATACATGTAAAAAACATACATTTAGAGCTCCTAAACATTTAATATGGACTACTTTAACATAAATACTTGTTTTCTTTTATTTTTTTTGTTAGTATTTCTCATGGGATACCCATTCAAAAACGTGCATGAAGATGAATGATGCAGCATCCTTCCATTGGACTCTACCCTAAAACTCGTATCACCTCATTTAGTAGCCATTGTATGTTTAAAGGTCCATGTATCAGATCATAGGGGGACCTAATACATATTTATTATCTCGCCTCCATTGTTGACCTCACTTTCTTTACTTAACTAACATTGTTTCCCTACCAACCCATCAAAAATCTCTTATTCCTAACTCCAAAATCCATCATATCCCTCAATCATACCTATGATACCACTATTTCATGACCCCCTCCCTGATTAGGGAACCCCTCGTGGACCAAAAATTTGAGAAGATAGATAATTACCCCCAAACCCCACCTCCAGTAGGCCTTGGGATGCAAAATACCATTGAGGGTATAGTAAACACACAATTGGGTTGTATTTTTCTCTAGGAGAACACATGAAAAATAGATAGATAAGAAAAACACAATTGAAATCCTACTCTGTCTACATTATAAAATGAATCCCATGTACACATATATAATTCTATAAAACACTATAACAACTAAAAGGGAACACTACAAGTACCAAAGGGAAGGCAATGATGGTAGCTACAACAATGCTCAAATAGCTCCTGTAACCCACAAGAAATTAGTAACCATCCTGATCTCCAACTACTCCAACTGATGTGATACAACATTTATATAGTATAGGGTGATTATAAAAGTGTAATTATTAGTATCATTCTCGCTAACTCTTGTGAAAAGTAAAGATATCATGTTAAAGCACTATGAATAACAAGTGAAACTAACTCATCACTTAAACAGATATACTATGTTCTCAACCTCACTATGGATACTCTCACCAATTATTGAAAACATGATTATATTGTATAGAAGAATTGTCATGGGTAACCTGCTACCACTTCCCCATTAGTTTTCCACTTTCCCCCATTGTCTCACATCCTAAGGATATCCCTCCAAAAAAGCCTTCATGGAGACACCTGGGCTAAGAACCACAACATGAACCTTGTACATAAACATGAACCTAATGTGTCACACCACCACATCTATGTAACAAATGTTACCAGGTAGCTTCTCGGAGCCACCACAACTTGTATAATGTGAACCATACATCGGTTATAATACCTCCAGTCATCACAATAAATACACAGAGTAAGGATCCTCAAGCCATCTTAACCTATACATATTATACATATAGTAATCCTTAAACATTATTCATAATTTATGAGTATGAAATAAACACAAGACACTACATACCACTACATACATATATTGGTAAATCTAACTGTCATTCATACCAATAAATGTAACTACCAATATAAAAGTGTGATGGAAAAGGGTGTATCCAACCATTCATTCTCCCACCATGATGTTGGGTAAAACACTCCTAGGGATTATAATCTTTGGGGTGTTAGTCAAAATAACCAGTAGAGTGGAGTAGAGTATGGAAACATAAACAGTATGGGATATAATATATCTCATAACCACACTAGGGGAAAAAATAATCATAGAATCAATTATAGATAACATCTCTCAGACTCCCGGCTGCCATTGCTAAGACTTGATATCATGTAAACACACAACCATTTAAAAAGATGTATTAAGTAAATTATCCCTTTTTATCGGTTTCACATTACATTATTTAATTCTTTTACTATTAATTAACAATTATCAAATTACACTTTACATTTCATTAACATCACAACCTAGTTATGTGCCCTCAAGGAATAACCAAACTGATTCCCTAGCTCCTCAGAAACAAAACCTCAGAACTACATTCCAGAAAACTCCAAACCCATGTGTTAAACATCATTTATTCATTTATTTAATAAACATCCATTTTTTATATTCTTATGAATTCTATAACATAATTGTAAACTATAGAAAAAAGCCAATCAAAAAACTGAAGAGTTGAGTTACCCCTCCATTCATTTTATACTATAGTAGGAGAGTAAACCCATCCATCCTCAAGGAGCTAATCATGGAAATCATATGTCATACCCCACACATCATTGTCTCTTTTGAAAGGAGGCTAAGCAATAACATATGCATCATGAAGAAGTTAAAGTAACAAAGATAATAAATAATAGATTCAACCGAAACCACTTTCTCATCATAGGGTAAGACTATCATCATATCGTTAAATCATCCTCGTTGTCCTCCCTGACACCCACATGCATAAACCAATGCATCTCACCACGCTAGGTGTCATATTCTACCAAAACCTCAAGGCCTCCTACCACGACAGACCATAACCATTCTTCATGCTTAACCATCCCTGGCTCATATCACATCTGGGCCTCCATTCCCCCATAACCACAAATCTTGTATCCAGAACACGTACTAAGTAGAAGGAAAATTATTGTAATTGGATCTCGGTCCCAATGAATTTCATTTTTCCTTCACACATAATGAGTTATAATGGCTCCAAATCACAAAAACAAAACCTTAAAAACTAATTAGTTAACTCAGGCCCTGCAAGGAATTAAATTTATCACACAACCAGTTCTTATTCAATCTTGAATTAATGGATTCATTATTCCAAGGTTCCAACTATAGGAAACTTATGAAAAAAGCTATCACAATATGTCACGAAATTAATTGAACATTTAAATTAACATAAATTTGATCGTTTTATCAATAATAATCAACATGCTTCTGGTTAATCAACCATTTCATTTAAACATGCTCACTTGGATTAATTTTATTATCAAAAAATTGAAACCAATACAATGATATTCATTAAACATGCTGACTTATATTTTAGCGAATTAATTATCAATTAATTTTGGCTTTAATTTATTTTCTAATTTTAATCCAAAATTACATGCTAAATGAAGCAATTAATAGATATCAATATACCTAGAAAAACAATAGTCAATCTATTATCATTGTATTATGAAATTACAAATATATACAATCTATACAATTTCATTACACTAGTTTGTATAATTATTAAGTCATTTTAATTATGCTCTAAGGGGAAGAATTATGTTTACTCTAATATAAAAATAAGTATATAGGGAAGCCATGAATCCCCTACCTCAAAATATTTTTATGTTATTCACATGAGAATTGATCGAAGAAGATGATCATGATCCCTAATCTCGCAACAACGACATCTAGCTAAGGATGCCACGACTCAACCGTACTAACCAACAACCATGAGAACTCTATTAGAAACACTGAGATATTGTTCCATTACATGGAAAGGTAAAACATAATAAAATGGTTCCAATAAACATTAACAGTAGAGGTATATCATACCTTATATCGTATACATATCTCTACTGATAGGTGGGGGGGTATTGGGATCATTCCATGACAAAGGAATCCCTAAAAAGATAAAGAGATGGTCATTGGGTTGCTTGGGGTCGAGGGAGATCCATTGTTTCCATAGTTTTTGATAAAAACCAATAGTTTGGAAGACACTTAAAACATACACCATAGAGGAATTACACAACATGTAATCCCCTTTCACATCATGTATTTCCTTGAGGTTATGTTCCTCGAAAAAATACATCACCTTACTATTTTATTTTATTTTTTTGCACCCTAAAAATTATCAGGCCATTAATCCTTTGGTCACGCCCTAAAAAAACTCGTGAAACAGGATGTCACATCATGTAATGTATTTACATGAAGTGTAAGCCTAAATTTAGATATTTTACTTATTGAAACTTCTCCAAACTTCTTCTTATCCATCACTGAGCACTTCAACCTTCGAAAACATGCAATGGGTTGATCCATATGGATCTGAGCCCTTAAACTCTTCATATTTTCCAATCAAAAGAGTGAAATATTTAATAAACATATAAATCATGTTTCAAAATATAGGAAATATTTTTTATAATTAAAAACATATAAGCTAATATATTTTATTAAATATTAAATTGGTAAAATATAAAGAAAAATAGATTTTTGGAAAAAATAAATTTTGAAACATTAATTTTTTTTATAATAAATTAAATTATAATCTCCATTTCAAAAAAATGGATTATATTAAATAATAATCTATAATTATATTTTAAATCAATTCTAAAAATAGTATTATTTTTCAAATACTTGAATTAAAAATAGTATTTTCAATAAAAAAATCATTGTATTTCACTATTCAAGGAACAAAATAAAAATTTTCCTAAATTTCTCAAAAATTAATCATAAGATAATTTTGATATGATGATTAAAAAAGGATACTTATTTCCTAAAATTTATAAATATTCACAAAATTAAATATATTTTTCCCAAAAAAATAATAATCATTCTGCACGAAAGTGTATTTGATGAATAAAATAAATATATGAAAATTAAATATATAATTTCCCAACCATTAATTAATATGTTATTAATGAATGGGACATATTTTATTTAATAATTAAGTTAATAATTTTCATTCCCTTCTATTTAATAACTACGATATACTCATATCGTAATAAAAATATTTAGTTGTTAGTGTATGCTTAGGGTTGTGTGTCTTCTATGCTATCAAAAATATTATTTCATAATAAAATCTCTATACGTTACATTCTTTCTCATTTAGTATATTGTGTCTTGGAAACATTTAATTGATTATCGATAAAAATTGTTTGACTTTTGAAAATATCATTACTGAATTCCCACATCAGAAAAAGTAATAATTAGATAACCACTATAAAAGAATGAATGGAAAGTATGAAGGTCATATGGAATGCAACATGACTAGGTTTCATTGTAGGAAAACATGGACATGAAATAATTTAACACTGAAGTACTAGTATACATTTATAGAGAACATGATCATGATAATGTTAAGAATCAAAATACAATAAATAAGTGATCGGTTAAATGTTCATTGATTTATTTGGAAGAAAATTAAATGGATAACCACTTTGTTATAGGATTCATTTCTTAGAGCTAAAAACTTATTTTGATACATAGACTATGAACATAAGGAAATATACTTTCATAAAAATTATAATTTAATCCATTAATCTAGTTCCACCACAATATAATATTTTTCTCCATATTATGAGTATTCATGATGAAGATTTTTATGCTTAAAGAATTTGAATAAAATTTTAGGAATCACTAAATCCATAAAAGGATAAAAATATATTCATCCAGTATTTATGAATTAACCAATAAAATAAATGGTTTGATAGGATAATTAAATTACCCAAAGTTTATTAACCATAAATCAAAGAAAAACTTATTTTATTATAAATAATTCAAAACTAATAACCAATGTTGACATAAATCATTTATTTAATATTCTTATAATTCCATAAGAATATTTGAGACTATGATTGAAACCCAAAAATATGAAGGATTTGATCACATAGTCTCTCATGATAATTATAATATTTAAATCTAAATTAAATCAGTTTATCTTATACCAAAATGTATATACCCAAATCATGTAATATAAAAGATATTATAATCATTTAAAAACATCATAAATACACAAAAAGATAATTCAAACCTTGTTACTCGAATAAAATCTCATATTATACTATTTACCATATTCCGGAAATGCTTCTAAACATTGTAACGAGCATATTCTAAAATAACAATAATCATTTAATCAGAAAATCATTTTAAAATCCTTTCGTATTTTAATAGGATAACATATATTTCCCCAATTTCATATTTTTCTTCATCTGTCATATCTTTTAACTGAAAAGAAAATGATATATTAAATGGGATTAAATGTAATCTAGTGGATGGAAATAAAAACATATCTCCAGTTTATTGTTGGTTCAAGACTCATGACCATTCCATATTCGATGGTTTTTTACACAATTAATGGAATTCCATTGTCTATGACACTATCATTCATATGTTTTTCCAAAAAATATTTTCCAAATATTCAAAAATAAATTCATCCTTAGAGATAGTTTTGTAACCACAATGGTTAACTCATACCATTCATTTAGCTTCCTAAAAGTTAATAACCCATATTTTCCCTGACAACTTAATTCATGATGTCTTTTATATCTTCAAATTTGATATTTTAGCTTCCTAGAATTTAAAGAAAACTATTCCATGTTAAAATAAGGTCATAAAATGATCATGTTGTCAAACAGAATTAATTTATTTTTTTCATATAGATAGAACTTCAACACATGGTTATAATGATTTAGTGCTTCTTCAATGTCCCTTGATTCCATTTTCTAAATGCACCATGTACAATTTTTGTATTATGGATTTTGGATGATAAAATTCGTTTGTTAATATTTCTATGTGACATATAATTTTTAAACATCTGATAAATTATTTATTTTTTAAATCATAATGATTAGTTTTGTTCTGAATCATTAATCCAAGATTACATTTTAAAAACAACTATTATGACCTAAAATATGATAAGATAAAACCATATTTTAATATATTTACAATGGTAAAATTATATAGGAGTAGTATTAAAATATTATATGCATCAAAATCCTTATATATGATAAAATATTTTGAAATTCCATGATGATAGTACCTTTTTCAGGGATTAGAAAATTGGGTAATTAAGATATGATTAAAAACAACCCATGCACCATGATGGTATCGAGGTATAGAGGAGTTTTTTTAAAATTTCAGAAATCTATATTCAACGGAGTTATTTGTTATAAAAGTTTTTCAAATCAAAATTATGTTACATTGAAATAATTATTTAAACAAGTCATTAGGAATATGTATATATTTAGTATTATATCCTCCTACTTACATTTTTCACAGATTTTCCTAGATATAAAATAGTCACAACACAGTGAGTTTTTTAAAATTGTATACATATAAACCTATTCTATGTTTAACCAAAATTCGTAATCAAAAACCTAGTTTAATCCCAAATCTGATTCTAACTATAAATAGACAACCATAATCATTACATATTATAGTGACTTTAGACTATAACTCACATTCATTATTTCAAATGATCTATGTGGTTTAGATTTATTGGGAATTACAAAAAAAATAATACAAATCATATATATACATTATTTTTGGACACATCTATAGAGTATTGATTGTTTCCATAAATGAATACTTTAAAATAAAACATGTTCTAATTTATTGATAAATTATGAAAATTTTCTTCAGGACCTAATCCTTAATATTATTCTCCCATTAACATTGTGAATAAATTTTTAAGAAATAGGATACAAACAAAAATAATAATTTAAAAATGAAAAAAAACATTTATTTCAGTGAAAACATTAAAACCCATAAAAACCTTTTTTGAAAAAACCCATTTGAAATGAAAATAGAATCATTTTTCCATCAATAATACCATTATTTTAACTTTTTATATAAATATATTTACATGAAAACTCATTATCATGCATATAAAGTCATGCAGTTTACATGGGACAACATCATCATAGAAACCTTATTGAAACCTTACAAAAAACACAAACAAATAGTAATAACAATATGGCTGACATCAAATATAAGTCTCTGGAAAATAGTGTCTTTATCCAATGAATTGTGTTACTATTTGGGTTAACTAACCTTATAATCTATAACAATATCACTCATTTTTATCTGGGTGTACCCATCGTCAATAATGTCTACAGACCATATCCTAAATAAAAGAACTAAAAATTCATTTAAACCCAAGGGAAAAAACATCTGGATATCAAGATACCCCTTTATTAAATTATCACTTTAAATATATGATATCTAAACATCCTGAAGAAATAATTTTCATTAACTATAACTATAAAACTAATAATAAATATTTAATTCATTCTAAAATCAGAAAAATCATCTATTTCTGTATTTGTTTAAGAAACATTCTTTTAAAAAAATTTAAAATTATTAAAATATGAAAATTAAAGACAATATTTTAATAGATTGTTTCTTATAAATATGATATCATTGACGTCAGTTTTAATCAAATATATAGATTATTTTTATCTGCCTCAATTCAATATAAAATAATATGACATGAACATAAGATAGTAAAATTTTATTTCACACATAATCATTGCTTGAAATAATCAATGAAGTTGGTGTTTAAAAAAAGAATGGAAATGCTATTTAGAAAATCAAATACCTTGATTATTATTTCCCATATATGTCCTTTATATTCTTGAATTATAAAATTATTTTGACTATATAATTTCATGATAAATGGTTTTAGGTTTATTATTCCTTTTATTTTAATTGTTACTATATTATAACAATTATAATATTATTTATGTTTACGTTTAATGTTTTGACCATATTCGGTTCATAAATCCAGAATGACATTGGATATATTATTATTGTCAAATTGGTAATCACTACACCATCACTAGAATAATATTCATGAAATAACTATGATATTTTGTAAATTAATTATAATTTTAAATCCATCCATGATTGATTGTTATGAAAAATTAACTGCATTATAATCATGGAGTTGATAGGTCATATGTACACATGAGTAACATTCCAATTTTTTAACAATCATTATAGAAAGAGGGTAAATATAATTTTGACATCATATAAATATAATTATATCATAAATTTCATATTTAATATTATGATATACTTATATATATTTTCCATGTGTTGTGGTGATGAAAAACAAATCACATTCACTCATGAAGGTCGTAGTCCACACGTAAACACGAATGGTGTTATAATTATTAGGTGCAATAAAATTTAAGAATATAAATGATACAATATATTTCTAGAATGATAAATATGTAATTTATAATATATATATATATATTAATTGTATCATTACGACATATAATATGAGTTCCTTATAGAGAATGAGATCCCTCAGTTCGCGATGCGGCAGTCATCCCCAAACACGAATGACAAATTATTTTCCCATTTATGGGATGTAGATATGGATTTCATTCATTCCAGTAACATAATAAAATATTAGTATATTTAGGATAATGAATTTATTATTTTTTCTGGTTTTAAGAATATATAAAGGAGGAGTAATGAGAGATAAATTAGAATCAGATGATTAAAAATGATACCTCTACCTCAATCTCAATTGATTAACACATTATGAACTATAATAATGGTATTATGACTAAAATTGAGGCCCCAAAAATAGGGTATGGATTTTTTAAAAGAAATCTTTTCATAAATATTCTCATCCAAAAGGCTTTGGAAGAGCGTAGAAATTATATGATTTGATTCCATTTTATATGAAAGTGTAGGGAAACTCATAGAATTTATTAAAATAATAAATTAATACAAATTATATTTAAATTAAAAATATCATAAAACTTATTGAATTATATGATAATTTGATGATGGTTCTAGATACCATAATATAATAAACATTAAAAAAGTTTAGACTGTATTTTTGACATTAAATTTTGGTTTGAAATCTTATTTAACTCCTTTAACTCTAACCAAGAGAGGATGGTTTTTTAACTCATTTGTCATGACACGTCACATAGGTATCATGTCATGACTACCCCAAGCCTACCGCTGATAGTCCAGGGGATGGAGACTTGAAAAATGTAAAAATATCCTACAAATAGAAGGCATTTCCCTAAGAATGTTTACACAGGAATATAACTCCAATCCAAAGGGATAGAGAGTGAAAATACTAAGTAAAGAAAAAAATGGATGCATACCACTAAAATCCAAAAATAGAGTACCATAGCAAGTAACATAGTAAAGTGGAACCAGGCCAGAAATAACCCCACTAAGAGAAAGAAAACTATAAAATCTGACCTACAAATAAGGGAATTGATGTTGTTGTAGGATGATTTCGGAAACACCTCGGTTCGTCTGATCTCACAAGACACCATCCGTTCATGTTCCTAGTTATACTCTACCTTGGACTCAACCAAATCTTTTTTCAACTACACAAGACACGACATGTGTGGGAAAATCCCATGTAGGCCTGAGTACAACAATACTCAGTAGGGAAATCCAAAATACAATGTGAGAGAACACAAATGAAATGCCATAAAGAATGAGAATTACTCTCAACATAGGTATATTTCAACAACACATGTAACAAGACCATGTAGGTATACTTGTAAAGGATTCCAAGAGGCAAAATCTCATCTACTTCCAACAATATGGTCCCACTCATAACACAATCAATTCCAGGACATCCCACTCTCTGATCTATCTGATATTAACCATATAGAATAAGTTAACCAAAATTGTTTGAGAGAAAATATGGTCTTGATATGTCACAAAGTTTACCAGAAATGTCCAGTATCACAAAGACAAGGATTCTCGATATCCCAGCCCATCCTTGGTCAAAGATTATGATCAAGGCACACTTGTTCTAGGGAAACTCGCTCCTTGAGCTATGAATTCATTAGTGGCCCTCGCAAATATGTCACTCTTCTTTGGACCCCTCCTAAAGAGAACAAAATAATAATTACCCAATGTAGACTAATTAGGTCTAGTCATGAAGGAAGTAAATATCTCAACACACATATAGGGGGTCCTTCACCACGACATCACTAGGGGACATCACTGAGCTACTTGAATAATCATCATAGTTAAAGGTGATGGGTGCTCATGTAAATATTGATCACATCCATACCAAAACCCCTATATACGGTACCATGAAGATAATTGATGACCGAACATGCCTCTTGGTGTGGTACATCCTCCACATAGTCCCGATGGGGATATGACAACCACAGAGTCAATTTGGCATGTTGGGTCACCTGGATCCACTCAACATTTAGGCCTAATGGGTTACCAAGTTCTGATATGATCCAAATCAATTTAGAAAATGGGCAGTTCTCTATGATAGGAACAACATCCCATATCTTACCTTCATATAGAAGTCCATGGGTATTTTCTCAAACTCTATTGTCACCCTCTACCACAGGATCAAGATTTTTCATTGATCCCTTATATAAAAGACAATAAGAATGACACCATCCTGTGCAGATCCAACTAAAACCATACTAACCCATCTCAAAAGGACTACCTCGTCACAAGTGTCCTAATACCAAAGGCAGCTTGTCAGTCATACATACAGTTTGAATTATATAGGAGTTTAAGGGAAACGGTGTTTGGTCAGGTCTTGGTCTGGTTGGATCTAGTGGGGGCCGACCCGAACCAACCCGACCCAGGGTCCATCTACCCAACCCTTTTTTAACCTGAACCCCCCCCCCCACAGTCGACCTGGCCCATTGGGACCGGCCCACCTAACCATCCCAGCCTGCCTTTAGTGAGCATGTATTCTCCTCCCGAGACTGGTGGGTTCCACAGACCACCCACAGATAATGCTATGGGTCTCTCCTACAGTCCAGGTGGACAGCGGTCTCTGGCCTCCCAACGCGGCTCACCATCTACAACCACTAAACCTCCAGATGACTATGATCAATTCTTGTGGTGAATATCATAGGCCTCCTTCTCCAACTCGTGCCACCTCCCACACAAAGTGACCGTCATGTGCCACTTTCATCGCAAGAGTGGGGCCTCCCGTGGGCCACCAGATATGCTCTGATGGTACGTTCTTCGATCCAGAATATTTTCTAGAGTCTTCTTGTCACTAAGCTTATTTTCAAGGGTCTAAAATCATGCTACAATCCATTTTCAATGAGAATTTTTTCATGTGTGATATCTCCAACACCACCTTGATCCATTCTATATCATCATCGTCGCACCTTCATCGTTCTATTTCTACCATGGATCTATGATACCAGATTATTTCCCCAAGGATCAATTGAGAAAAAATCGATCTATCGACATAACATGAGTTTTGGGGTGAAGAAAGAATATGATGAGAAAATCATGAATTAACAAAATTGAACGGCCCTCGATTGTTGTTTATATTGATCTGGGTTCATTGTTGTTATAATTATTAACTATGAATCACGAAGAAAATATCCCATTAAAATCCCACAAGAGTAATCTCATCCCCCATCAATAATTATAATGCATGCCAAATTATTAAAAAATTTCACCATCCGTCTTGGAATATAACGAGAGATGAAAATAGAATATTCAAATAAAGTAAACACCCCTACCTTATGTTGGTTCGCTTGTAGACGTATATTGGCATTTTGTTGTCAAATAGATCTATATTCTGCCAATGTTCTTCAATACATCTCCACTTGTTTGAATCCTATCCTTCGATCTGTCATCATCGGGGAGAGAGTATCCTCCCCCTTCCCTTATAGAATCTCATATATTTCCTGGGAAATTCTCAAGCGTAATGAATTCTAATGTTGTATTCTCTCCCGGATAAATGGATTCATCACGTCAACGCATTAACATGTTTCTGCATTACTATTTCTCTATGAAATAGCATCACTACCCAACTTTATTTATGAAGGGAGAATGTTTTCTCTGTCACTAGATCACAACGTCTCTATGCTGAAAAATATTAAAAAAATAAAATCAACTTCATTAAGATTATTTTATTCACCATTAAAACTATAAAAATTTACTTTTACCCTTGACCTACATCGGTCATGGTTAGGCTCTACGTAATGAAATAATATCCTCACAAGATCAATGGTACTATCAGCTTTTGAATCTATATTAGATTTTGTGATTTTTAAGGATTCAAAAAATAAAATAATTTTATTTAACTATTTTATTTACAATTATTCCATTTTTCTGTTTTCTCTCTAGAGACTCGCACTAAATAATGTTTACTCGGGACTACGGTAATCCCACCATCCTGAACAAAATGGTTCACCCGTATTTTTGATTTGGGAACTGGTTTAGTTGTTTTTCCTCTTTTTTCAAAAATCCACTCATGTGTTCTATTTAGAAGCTTATCTTTTTTCGACGGATCATTTTGGGCTCTTCCAACATCATAGTCACATGCCATCTCAGTGCATGGTCACATGACTTTCTCATGAATTTTATAAAAATAGAACCTGGAACATCCAAGTCGTTACATTATTGATTGTTAACACAATTATCATAAAAATACCCAAATACCCATAAATGTATAATTGAAATTTTTTGAACCTTTAGATATTATGATTATTTTGGAATATTAAATTATTTATTAAAATATTATTTACCATAAAATATTAAAAAATTTATTTTTATGGACTATTCATTGGGTTTATTTGAATAATATCATGGAAACACTAATAAAGAGAAAATATTATTTTATTAAATCCCTAAATTTTCAAGTTCATCTGTTAAAATATTTTATTATTTTAATCATCATAAATTATATTTATTTTAATATCATTAATAACATATATTTTATATTTATATTAATAAGATAATTACATCATATGTGTTATATAAGGTTTTAAGTTACTTATTTCTCAAATAATAATTAAAAATGAATTGTAATAATGAATATAAATCTTTTAGAAAAAAAATTACTACTTATGGTATAATAAAAACACTTTAGACCCCTATAATAAAATTTTCATATTTATTAAAAATAAAACTATGATATCTTTGATTTTTCATTGAATAAATATTATAAATTTCACAATAAAATAAAATATGAAACCAAAAACCATATATTCAATAAATTAATTTTTATAGATGAATATTAATCATCCAATAAATTTTGAGCAAGTTTAATGGTAATATTATAGTATTTATCACCATGTTTTTACCCTAAATTACTTGATTTACCCTTTTACCTAGAAACAAAATTACTATGATGAAAATTTAAATTGTCCAAAATTAATAGTGAAATGGTTAATATATTAGTACCACATTATAATAAATTTCTATAAAATTTTTATAAATTAAAACATTAAATTTGGTGTATTTGATATAAAATTAATTCAGCAAAACTGAACAAAATAATATTTTACAAACCAAATCCCTTTTAAAACATAAATCATTTAAAATAAATTCAAGTATAAAATCCATTCCAAACCCCATAATTTTATTATTTTTAATCAAAATAACATAATAAAATTTTACAACTAATATAAAATCTAATTTCAATTTTTATATACTTGAATGTAAAATACAATATACAATAAAAATCATTATATTTCACTATATAATAAAATTAATGGTTTAAAATGATTTTGAAAAACATACCAGAAGATAATTTTAATGTGCTGATTTAAAATTTAAAATTTATTTCATAAATATAGCCAAATTTTAAAAAAATATTTATATTATTTTATTATAAAACCCATAAAAATCATTCTTAAAGAAAGTTTATTTGATGAATAAAATGACCTTAAAAATATTAAAATCATAGTTTTTTGCATTAATTTATGAATTATTAATGGTTAGGAACATATAATATTTCATATTAATGTTAATTCAATTAGTTAATTCAAATTGAACATTTCTTTTATAAAGTTCACATAATAACAATAATTAGATTTTTTTTATGTCTGATTTTGGGTATCATGTACTCTATCAAACATAGTCATTACTTTTAATAAAATAGTTGTGTGACACTAAACATCAGTGTTAATTCAAAGTCTAATACTTGAGCACAATAGTTTTTAGTGAAACCAATAATTTGTAAATTTAATTTCCAAATAAAAAATTTAATTTTAAAATTCATTAATGTAAAAATAAATAGCACGTGTCACCCTGAGTGGAAATCCCAAGAATACACATACTATATAAAGATGAGAAAATACTCTATGGTTATTATGATATACCTCCATCCTTTAAGAATCTTCCTATTAATTTTACAAAGCTAGTTTTAGATTCCATGGTCTATCCAAGAACAACTAATTTATGTTGGGTCATGTGACATAGAAAAACAACAATAAACAATTAAGTATAAAAATATGATAATTAATTATATTATACCCATTGACATAGTTTATAGGTCCATTTTATTTATAATATCGATGATTCTTAATGGTTTATATGATTACCCCATTACATGAGAATGATGACCTAACACTCGCTAACACACCGTAACGAAATACCGACCTCAATTGGGGAAGAAGAAAATAGAATTGATAAAAAATACCATTAAAAAAATGTAGTAATTTTCTTTAATATGTTAAAATTCACCATAGTGATGTACCCTTATTAATCTACACATGGGGAAGTAAAGAGGGCCTCTCAGGTCATCCTATTTAGTGGATGAGAAAAAAACCTATATTAAATATTTGATTCCAAAATGATCTGGTTAAATCTGTATAAAAATATGTATATTGGGGAACCAGGTTTAGTGGTTGAAGGTAAAAAACATTAAATATATTGACTGAATCAAAGGCCTACCTCAAGGATTACAACTCACAAAATTGAATCTACATAAAAATAATAATGGGGGAGTACATATTTTGAAGATGGAAATAATATGGTAGCATGTATGGGGGAGGAAGTTGGATGAATGATAGGTGAAACACATCATGGGATGGGGGATAAAAATGGATATTTTTCCATTTATATGAGCCTCATGGTTTGGCTACACTATTGGTCAAACCATTCACAAAACATGTGTGTCTATTGTCTGATACACACACACACCCATGCATGGTTATAGTGTACAGTTAGTAATAATGAGAATCAATCATGTGTTATATATATATATAATATTATAAACCCAAAAACTGATTCCTATAGACTTCTACATAGTTTATCAAATCATGGGCCTATAAACATTGTCTTCGAATGATTTCCATATAGTTAGCACTAAGTGTGTACTAATCATGTGCCCTGAGTTTCACCATAACAAATTTTTTTCCACGAACACTATTGACAGTAATCAAAACATTGACCTATAATAAATTTCAAATCAATAAAAAAAATATTATTTATAGTCATTACATCCTTTTAATACCCTTTATAAATCACAAATCATTGTTTGATCTATATAGTAATTGATAAATAAAAAACAATTGAAAATTCATAACCTAAAAAACATGGTATCTAACATAATCTATGGAATTAGAATAACTTTATTAATATTAAGTAAATAATATCCACCAAATCATTCAAAACATTTTTTCCATTATATTACTTCTAGTGTACCAGATTATAGTTAGGGATAACCTCTATTATACCCCAATCATTAGATAACCTCCCATATAGACTCTTTTCCCTATATTATGATAATTTCTCTATCACACATTGATATCATAAAACAATAATCTCTAAAAAATGAATTTGAGGGATATATAATCCTCTAAAAGCCTTAATATAATCATATATATATATTTATTTATTTATATTTATATTCCATAATGATAAAAAAAATTAATCATAATAAAACTCTCGGAGAATAAAATAGGATTCATATATATTTCATTATCATAAACATAATCTAACTAGATATTAAATTAAAATTGTATCATTGTATCATGTCCCCTAATAAAGCATATTTAACATAATTGAATGACATCATTCAAAAAAATTCATTTAAAATATCACTATAATATTTCATGAGGAAAATACTCATTCTTGTTTTAAAAAAATAGTATATTTTTAACATGTACAAAATATGAAATAAAAAAAATTATTTTAAAATAACCCTGGTTGAATTTAAATGAATATTCCACTAATTGAGTTGTCATCATGGTGTAAAATTCCATTCATTTCATGTATGATAAAACAATAACTAATTTCACAATTTTTTAAAGTGGTCTCAAATTTACCTCTCCTGTAAAATGAAAAAGTGATTCCTTGTAAAACTTTTTGTAAAAAAAATAATTTTAAAAATCAATTTATGAAATAATTGTATAATATTAAAAAGTTATTATTGAAAACTATTTTTTTAGTCATGGATTTATAATAAAATTTATTTTCAACCAATGAGATAAATAAAGTCAGTTTTCCATAAAAATATTATATCATCCCCTTGAGTAATTATAAACGGGAATAAAATAGTAAATAATGTATTTTAACTAAATAAAAAAAATATAAAAAAATCATTAAACTTTGGAGAGAGAAATCATGATATTTTATCATTGGGAATATAATCATTAAAAATCCAAATAAATGAGAATGTAAAAAACATGTTACCACATGTTATTGTTTATTAAAATAAAATATATCTTTATGTATAATAAATAATATTTATTGATAACATTTTAATTTAGATACTTATAAAATCTTATATTACATGATTATAACATTTCAACACCTATGTAATAAAAACGTTATTATTATAATTTTTTCTATCATGTGATGACAATTTCTTTTATAACAATTTATATATGACAGTTATGGTCAGTATAAATTGATTATGGTTATTTTATATTCATAATGATACTTATGATAGTAATTTCCTAAATATTCATTATATACACAATTATAATAATTCCTAAACTGTATGTATTTAAAAATGAATTACACTGGCCATAGAGATGGTTGGTCGTACACACACATGAATGTTGCATTATATTTTTGGCAGATGGAATGGAAGACATGTAAATAATAAATAGAATTTATAGAATAATTATTTTATCATAGACATGTATAATCATTATTTATTAAATCAATCAATTTTACAATAAATTTAATGAATAAGTTAAATCTATTTGACATCGCATCATGATGGTGGTAGTCCTCAAATAAGCCTGTGAAATGTTATTTTTTTCCAAGAAATGGGATTGTAAGAAGATAGAGATGATATTATACCTACATACGTACAATAATATTGTAAATATCATATATATACATTATAAAACTCATTATAAACATCCATTAAATATGGTAATGGGAGATGAATTGTGTGTTTATGTTGAGGTGGAAGTCCACACGAATTCACTAGTGATACATTCACTTCCCAATTGATATAAATGTTAGACGATAATGGGAGTTCTATAATAAGAAAGTCACTATATTTCAGAATACTATATTATAATATTTTTAGTAATAACGTGTATTTATTTTTGTTATTTGAGAAACTTATTTAAAATATTCTAGGTAAGAGTATTACTTTTTCTTCATGAGTCACTCTTTAGAAACTTTATTAAGGACCCATGTAATGGTCTAAAAAGAATATCATCACATAAAAACATTATCTATAGATGTTTTTAGGATAATTATATAGAGGTTTGTGGAGATATAATGATAAATGTGGTGTAATTAAATGAGAATAAGGGTTCCCATTTATTAGGGATGGAAAATATATACATGGAATTAATTAAATGATTAATAAAAGTCCATAAAAATGTCCACATATTTAATGATAAACTGGCCATGTTATAAAAATCATCAGATAAATAATTTTATAAAGGTTTTGGATTCATTTGTAAACTTATATTTTTTTAACACCATAGTTATCTAAATTTAAACTAAATTGGGGTAACAATTTTTTTAATAATATAGTTATAAATATGTACATATAATATAACATTTTCCTCATAATCTCTCAAGAGATAAATTTTTCATAAATTTATGCTCTTAGTTGTCAACATTTTATTTTCTTGTATTTCCAAATTAGTTTATAAAATATTATTTAACATAAATTATTGATACTATCATTTTTTAATTATTCATTTAATTTAAAATTAAAGATAACAAGAAAGTATATTATTTAAAATATAAACTTTTCACTCATTCAAAATATTTTTTTTATTATATATAACATTTTTTTAAAAAAAAAATAGTTCACCAAAATGTTATTAAATTTAACATTATTATGTTATTTATTTCATATTTCAATTTACTATATAAATATTGTGTATGCATTGTTTAAGAATGATGATAAGTATTCAATCACTAAAAATAAAAAAATTTAACACTATTATAATAAGTAATTTTATACTTAATATGAATATTTATAATTGATAGTTTATTCATTTATCCATATGGAATGGTTATATAGATCTAAATGTCAATATAGTGACATTTCTAATTTAATATATTATTAAATTAATATAAAGGTCATAATAAAATAAAATTGTAACCTATTTATATTTATTTGATACATAGATATAAATGGTTGAACATAAATTGTCCTATCAGATACTGGAAAGTGATAGAGAAATTTTAAAGCCTCATCCCAAATATATAGCACATTTTTTCCTGTTTTACATTAACTCATTTTCATATATTTACCATAGTAAAAATTACTAAGGGAAAAACATAAAATCAACCTATTTACTAAAAAATAATATGATTATTTAAAAAACTAATTATATTTTTTCATTTTCATTTCACAGAGATTTTAAAATTTAATATCAAATTAATCTCACATGACATGGCTAAAAGTAGTTTTCCCAAATTATTTTTCTCTTATGAGAATAAAGTTTATATAAAAAATAATAAATTAAATTCAAATGGCCTTTATTTTATTATAAATTAAAAAAAATCTTATGAATTATTGGAATCCCTTTTAAAAAAAATATAGATCATTGTTTATGAATGAAAAAAATGAATATTTACGAAAAAAATTAGTATTTTTTCTATTCATTAAAAAATCAATATTTTTAGAAAATTAGAATTTAAACTCTTTAATAAAATGTTTATATAATATTTCAATATATAAATTTTATTTTTCTAATTTAGTCTCAAATTTTGTTTGAAAATGAAATATATTATTTTATCAAAAAACATATAAAACCCATTTTTTATGTAAAATTATTTCCAAAGAATATAATTATTTTTATAAAATATGACAATATAATTATCAATATATTTTATTTATAAAAACCATTAAACATATTATTTTAAAATGTATTACTTTAGATTTATTCTACTTAATTCACATATATGATATATTGGTATACTCTGTTGTTTTTTATTTATATTTTTGGACGTATATATTCTAAGACAATGAATAAATTATATTTATTTAAATATGCATATAAAATAAGATCAAGGTTTGTTTTATAATTTTTTATGCACTGATCCCACTATTCGAGATTCATTTCTAAAACTCTTGGGCATTTATTTAATAAAATACAACTTAAAATACATAGAACATTTTACAATCCCAAACATTTTTTCGTCTACTTTTTGTAGAATTAGACAATACAATACATATTTTCAGAGATGTACCAAAATTAAATATCTAATACACTTCTCATGTGCTAATTTATCCTTTGATAAATTCTATGAGAATTCTAATTGTTGTTGTAAATATTATACAAAACAAATGGTGAAAATAATTTTTAAGTCAAGTGTTTCAAAAAGTCCAGTGATTTTTTATAAAATTATAATTGAAAATATGCTTTGAAAATGACCATTAAAATACTATATTTCATTGAAAATAAATTAAAAAAATTAACACGATATTTATTAAATCATTATTTATTATTTTGAAAAAAAAAATCATGGGCCACATGAAACATTAAAGGATGTATAAGAAAATCCATATTCTTAATGGATTGGTTCACTCTTCACTTCCATATTATTCTTACAAAGATCAAGTGCCTAATTTTATAATCTAAATTTTTGAATGCCTTGCATATATATACATTTTCACTATAGATTTATTTCTAAAAAACATTGCAACATAACTACATACATTTATACATTTATTTTTATTTTTACGTTCATTGGATGACATCTGTTATATTTGGAACAACCAAATATCATCACCATTATAAATTTCATAAATTCAGGTAATGATAATTACCATCAATGACTAAAAATTTCCTTCATAAACTTATAAAATATATTTTGTGAAACAAGGAATAAAATGTAAAACATTTTCATATAAAATTGCATCCCTATATAAATATATAAGATACCAATATTCTTAATTTATAAATAATTATTATTACTATATAAAATCATTTTTTGAATGTATGAATTCATATAATGAAATAATATTAATTGCAAAATTACTATCCAAAAATAATTCCTTTACCACTATATATATATATATAATTTTTCATTCATAAGATAATAAAAATAGAAAGTTAATGAATATTGTGTATAAAATTATAAAATTAACATAAACATTTAACTCTTGAATAATTTTTTATATCAACATGATGGAGACCATGACAAACAAAAATCTTAAATTAATTGCTTACTAGATCCATTCGACTATTAATAACTGAATGTGTATATAAATATATGTATACATATACACACAAAAAACAAAATCATATTCTCAAAAGGGTAAAGTCATTCTTAGAAATTACACAAATCCCTTGAAAAAATGGAATCTTAAA